>OX421275.1:4107518-5310709 GCA_949125355.1 Agriopis leucophaearia
AATTGTAATTCACACAAGAAACTAGATCAAAGTACTATTGGTCTGTAAATATTACAAACGGATTATTTCTAGCTCGAATAGAAATAGGCCCTGTTAAATAAACTAAGAAATAATAGGTAACTGAGACAAATTCCTGGAAAACACAAGGAAAATTCGGAGAATTTCTGAATGTTTCTAAAATCTGCTGAAGATTTCATTTTTTTGTTAAAGTTACAGGTTTAAAAAGCTTTTATTTAACTTCAATGTTTGTTAGTTTGTTTGGGGCATATCTTGTAAGCTTAATTAAAGCCAGTTCCTCCTAACAGATTTTGCTGTTGCTAGAGGGTGTCAAGACACGCATAAGGTAGGGTTCCGTAACCAAAGCCATAATATAATTGAAGTCATAGATCAGAAATTGATAGTTATAGAAAAATTCGAACGAACGAAACTCTGTAGAGGCAACCAAATTTCAGAGATGTATCATCCCGACATAGAAGATACTTTTTATGGTTTTTATACATAGAGAAAACTGATTGACAAACATTCTTTGCTTAGATCATTTTACAAATTGAGCTAGAACGCAAATTTATTACAGTTATATCGCTGTTACTCACAAGTTCTAATCAGATAATGTTCGGAATAATTTTGAATGAAGGTTTAAATATGACCTATCTGTAACTGTATTGTAAGATTGTAAGTTACAAGTTCAACAAGTCTTGTAAGTTTCTTTGCTTATTAGTATAAGCATAGAAACTTACAAGACATTGAGATGACTTATTAAGTTCTTATACATACTTTAGAAATGCAGGGGGACCAACTTTTTGTCACTTTGGCGGCCCATATTTTGCAAAGGATAGACTTTATTAAAAAGTGATGTATGAAATTGCTATGATAAAACTTGCTATAAACACTTTTTGATAGGCAAGTTATCATAGGCATATTTGTTTATAAATTATATTTGATAAAAAGTACGCGGTGAAGGTCGATCTTCCACGTCTCCTCTACTATTAGCTGCTTGCGACTGAAACTGCGCTTTTTTGAGCCCGCGTTTACAGTTAGCCGTAAGACCCCTGTAGTAACAAGCGATGCTTATAAGTGGAACAACGTGCCTTTGATGTGTGATTTCTTCAGTTAGTTACACGAGCAACTATGCTAATACGAGTTCTAGATAGGTATGTGCTCAAATTATGAGGACGGAAATTGCTTCTACATCGTTCGCAGCTATCTGATGAGTATTGTAAATGTAGAGGCTATCATATCTCAGGTGACAAAGTGGTGTAATAGCTTGGTAACAAATTCATTCATTATCAGCCTATCAGCATGTTACCACTGGTAGGATACAGGACTTCTCTCAGAGAGAGGCAGAGAGAGGAAGGGCCCTAACTCTAGGGTAGAGCGAGAGGAGCGGTCGCTCAGGGTCCTCACAGTTACCTGTTATAAACGATTTAGTTTAGGTCGGTGTTTTTCAAGGTGTGGGTCGCGACCTCCTGGGGGGTCGCGAAGCTTCTATAAGGTCGTGAAGCCGCAGGAAAAAAGTTATAGGTATCTGTTGAAGATGCTTAATTATGTAATTAGCCGATACGTAATTAACAAAAATCATAAAAATGTTGTACATATTTGATAAATTTAATATAATAAAATACAGATTATAAATAGGAAAGGGGGGGTTCGTGATATATTTTTTTCATATTAAGGGGGTCGCGACTAACACTGGTTGAAAAACACTGGTTTAGGTGATTGCGAAAAGTTGCGCGTCCGCAAACCGTATCTAGTTCGCGTGTTTTTCCGCACTGCGCTGTTTTGAGCCCGTATTAAGCAAGATACCCAGATAGCAAGTCGCCAAAATACGAAATGCGAAAAAAAATCCACCATAAATTTGATTTTGAAGGTGCCTCGGGACGGTGACGGCGGCGTGACAGGCGGGGCACACTTGAATTGTTTGTAACGAGTATAAAACTTTGATGTAGAAATGGTTTATATCTTGGATTAGCAAATGTTTTCAGAAATGAAACGCGCTGAAAAATCTCGCTCTATATACCCTGACCAAAGGCTAGAGCCGGCGCTGCTTTAATCCACCATGCTGGCTCAGTTCATGTCTTTGAACTTTTGAGATTCGGAGATACCTACAGTTTGCTCTTCACGATGTTTTCATTCACCGTTTTTGAGCGTAGGCATCGAAACTGCACATCTGCAGATCCTAAATAAGTTATTGGTTCTCGTCCGAAGATGGAACCAGTCTGTCTGTCTGTCTGTCCGTCTGTCACTAGGCTGTATCTCATGAACCGTGATAGTAAATTTTTAATTTGAAATTTTTACAGATGATGTATTTCTGTTGTTAACAACAAATTTTTGTAGTGGTAGGACTCTTTTGCAGGGGTCCGCCAGGGGAAGTACCACACCTTTGCCAGTTATTCAACCGCCAAGCAGTAGTGTGCAAACACTACTGTGTTCCGGATTGAAGGGCAATGTTTCCAGCGAAATTACCGGGCACACAGAGATTTGACATCTTATATCTCGGGGTGACGAGCGCAGTGCATGGCAGGGTTTTGAACTGTTGAAGTTCAAAATTCTGAGTGGCATTGAGCTGTTATGGGCAAGCGTGAAGAGCCATCAGGCGAGCGATTTCGCTCGTCTCGTCACACAGTATCATAAAAAAAAAATAAAAAAAAAATACAGAAACAGAATAAAATAAATATTTAAGGGGGGGTATACAACAAACGTGTTTTTTTTTCGCGCGTTTTTACTCGATATTGATAACGGCAACACGTAGACGCTTGAAATATTCACAGAATATTGAGTTATATTATTCACGCTGGAAATGAAGAATTAAATTAAAATAAAATTAATATAGGGGAGATCCCATACAACACGTGTTTTTTTTGCCGTTTTTATAGATAATGGTACGGACCTACGGACCCCTTCGTGTGCGAGTCAGAATCGCACTTGGCCGGTTATTTTTACAACGGACTAGTGATGCTTTTGACCACAATCTCACTTGATGGGAAGCTATGATGTAGTCGAAGATGTACGCTTGCCTTATGGAAATAATATATACACAAGAGCTGTTTAAGCTGATCCCGTCAACCAATTTCCGACATGGGTCATCGAGGCAGTCACTCCATCCTTAAGTCACGTCGTGAACTTTGGTAATGTCAGCACGCAGCGTTTCCAAAGTTCCTTCTTAATACGAACTGCACAGGAATGGAATGCGCTCCCTACATCGGTGTTCCCTATAAAGTACAACCTGGGTCTCTTCAAGACAAGACTGAATAGGCACCTCATGGGCAAGCGTGCCCCATCTTAGACCACATCGTCGCTTACCATCAGGTGAGTTGTAGGCAAACGCTAGACGCTTCACTTTTTTCTTAAACAAACCAGGATTGTACTTTTACTGTTACTAAAAACTACCTTTCTTTTCGTTAGTCGGGTTAACACAGTGTAAAAACGTGTAGTGTTTTCATATAAAACAAAAAATATACTTCTATAGAATGAGAATCGAATCTGAGTTTCATTTTTGGACAGATATATACCTAACTCTATTTACAACGCAATGAAAAATAAATACCGCATTAAAAAAACAATGAAATTCACGGGAAGTTCAATAAATTAATATTTAGGATATATCTGCACACACGATCATCTGACATAATGGCTGACAGAGACTGATATACTTACATACATTTTTTTAATGCATAAGTACTTAAATTGATATGAACAACCAGATAAACACAACACAAATGTGCATCACATGGTTTGTCCTAGGTGGGAATCGAACCCACGCCCCCAAGCGCAGAAGGCAGGTTCGATAAACGGGAGACATCCCTTCATTTTCACCCATAAAAGAGAAATATTCTCTTAACATTTAAATAAGATCATCCTCGAGTCTAAACCTATTCAACAAAAAAAAACATTGTAATCGGAAAACAAACTACAAAGAACGTTGTATTGAGAACATCCTTTTTTGAAGTCGGTTAGAAATAATAATGAATAGGTATAAAAGGACGTCGAATACCACGAAAAAAAGCGCCTACAAATAAGTAAGTAAAAGATCAAAAGAATCTTGATTAAGTAAATGTCCATTACAGTTCACATTACACCCTTTCATCATAAACACAAAAACACACTTCAAATATCTAATAAACACTTTTTAAGTCCACAACAAAATTGGTAACCAGATAACGGTAACTGTGCGTAAAATTCAGCCACTTCACGAGATTTAATTACATAAAACGTGATCCGTCGAGTTTAGGCGGGCGGAAAGCGTTATAGATAGGGCGGGCCGCCCAACCGGCAGTCGAGGATACACTGAGGCGGCCGTGCCGGGCGCCCTGGGCCGTTTCCATGGGTACCAACTCGCGAGATCCGCGATCGAAAACCGAAACACACCCACGTGGGTTCGTTTATCTTCACGGTTTCTGCAAGTTCTGCGGCTCCTACTCGTAGGTGGCCAAAAAGTCAGAGTCGGCTCCATACAAAAACGTATTTTTTTTTATAGATAATGGTACGGAACCCTTCGTGCGCGAGTCCGACTCGCACTTGGCCGGTTTTATTTCAAATTTAAATGTATATATTTTTTTATTGTAAAATAGGCTTGCGCTTAGCCGCCAGCTCGCCTGATGTTAAGCGATGATGCGGCCTACGATGGATCACGCTTGTCTAGAAGAAACCGATTCACTTTTGACTTGAAAACACCCAGATTGTAACTGTAATTAAACTGATAAACTGATTGTAACTATCGGTTGTATATTAAACTTGCAGATGACTTTTACTAACGACCGGTATAAAGAAAGTGGTGGTTAAGTGGTAGAATGGATGTCTTAGGGGCAGAAGTTCTTTGGTTCATTTGTTTAAAGTGGTGCGTCTCATCTAAGGCGAGAAATTAAAATTTCAAAGTTTTTTTGTCCTTGCAGCTAGGCATGTAGTAGTTGTAAATGATCACGGTGTTTGCGGCACGGCAATCGATGATTATTCTTTACATTATCATGTAAAGCTATTAATCTGTAAAATGTAACTATGAGTAGACAGTGGCGTATTTTAAGATTCAGCGCCCAGTTCGCCGCCCCATATATTAACGGAAAAAAACAAAAAAAACTTTAAATATGGAATAAAATAAATGCAGTACCTAGTCTTGGTAGGTGCAGTCCCTCACAGCCTGCCGCCCCGGGCCATGTCCCTTTTGGCCCTAGGGTAAATACGCCCCTGTGAGTAGAGTATAGGTACATTACAACCTCGTTTTGCATTGCAACCTACATTCTCGTTCATTATTATTTTATCGACATTATGAATACGTGTATGAAAAAGGTGTGGTAATACTAAATGTTATGTATTTACTCATCATTACGAATAACTTTTACAGTACTATAGGACCAACCCTGAAATCGTGAAAAAAAACCAGTGGTTCCATAGAAAACTGACATTGACACTCGACAAAGTGTATGGATCAGCTGACTTTTTTTCGCAATTTCATGTTTGGTCCCGTAGTAAAAGTTGTTCATAATGATGAGTAGGTACCTAATACCTATATACATACATACCCTTCAGTATTACAACGCATTTTTGTTACACGTTGTACCTATACGTAGGTATACACAATGTCGATACCTACCTAAGCAAAATTTTAAACGAGACGAGAATATTCGATAGTATCACAGTCACCGACACACGCTCTGTGCCCGCACGCCGCGATTTTTACACTATGTTTAAAAAAACCTGTTGACATGTCCGGGTTCTGGGCTCTTACACATCATCAGCCAATTAACGTCCACTGTTGGACAAGGCCTCCCTCATAGAGAGGGGTGTTGAAATAATGCTCACGCTTGGCAGGCGACTTGGGGATCGCAGTACGTTCACCGTGTACTATTAGGACGCTGCTGCCCATCCTCCGGTGGTTCTTGTCGCAGTTTTAGGACATACCCGGGTCCAAAAGACGGGTTCTGGGCTCTTAAATCCGGGGTTTTCCCGCGGCTTGTCTTGGTTGGCAAATTTTAGAGATGGCAACCCTAGCTTCGGAACACCTAACGAACACTTGTGCAAAATTTCAAGAGCCAGCGGTTTAGGCTGTGCGTTGTCTTTTTTATGATACTGGGGGACGAGCCGAGCTAAGTCGCTCGCCTGATGGCTCTTCACGCTTGCCCATAACAGCTCAACAGCACTCAGAATTTTGAACTTCAACAGTTCAAAACCCTGGATGGCAATGCACTGCGCTTATCACCCCGAGATATAAGATGTCAAATCTCTGTGTGCCCTGTAATTTCGCTGGAAACATTGCATTGCCATTGTCTGTCAGGTCAGTGAATAAATGAGTTAAAAAAAGGCACGGTAAATATGCATTCATGAGAAGTATTGCACGTTGATGCCTAGGTGCTTGGTTTCAGACAATCACTGGGCCTTACCATATGTAGGTATTCTGTGGCTTTACGCCCAACTCTTAACGCGCCGAGATACGGTTTGCGGTCGCGTGATTTTGCAAACTGCACCTATTCGGGCCCGCGTTTATAGTTGGGCGTGAGGCTCCTGGACTCATATAGTTATTTAGAGAAAAAAATAAAGGAAAATCAGCTCCATAGTTTGAAATAATTAGAATAAGGCAATTATTGTAGTAGTACTTAAATAAAATAAAAAACGTCGCACATTTCAAGGAGTTTTTATTCGTTTTAAAACAAATACGTTCTAAGTATAGTCGCCTAGTCGTTCCGTAAAATTTACAAAGACAGTTGCTAATACTTAGATATTATTATACTTTATACAAAATAAATTTAGGTTTATAAAAAAGTAGTACGTTATCTGTACGAGTTTATTATTTCGATAGTACGAGGACGAAATTCTGAAAAAACATACAAATATGTACTGTATGTGCATGTTGGTAAGCCAAGCTGTTGGTCGAACGTTGAAAAGTTGCAAGGAACAAAGAATATTATTCATGGAAATTCCAACTTAAAATGAGTCTGATGAACGATGGATTATGGAGTGTTGTGGAAAGTAATAGCTCCCAGCTTGGCGACGTGAGTGACCAGCACGAATATGTCTATCGGTAGGTATCTACAAAGTAGCTTGTTTCAGTATGTGCGAAATGCCAAAAACGCAAAAGAAGCGTGGAAAAACAAGTCAGATATTTTTCAAGACTCGGGTCTAGTAAGACGAGTTTTATTATTGCGTCAACTTCACAAAGTCGACTATAGTACTTACAGTTGCACGTCAGATAATATCGACACAATAATGACCCTAGCACACCCTAGTACAATGAGTTTATTATCTTACAAGAAAAACTTTAGCGCTGCAAGTTAACGAACAATAATTATCATTATCAAAAACCGACTTCATTAGAACTGGACCAAATTGAAATGGGACCAAATGGAAGGCACCAGCTTTCAAATAAAAAAAGAATTGATCATTATTTTTTTGACCTTCATGTTCTATGTCTGGGTGTTAATATTTATTTAAGTATGTATTTAAAAATATAAATATACCACAGAGGAACCGTATACATGTGGTATAAGTAACGTTGAATTTGCAGTATACGTGTTTACAGTATACATGTTTGCAGTGCCTTTATACATGTTTACGGTGTCCGCGGACGCAGTCACAGTAATCGGCAGCTTCAAAGGCCTACATGAGATATTGTTATTGGACGAGAAGATAGTTGATAGTCTTCTCACCCAGGACGCCATTGACGATAACCTCACTACAGAAATTGAAGACGCCGACCGTTATAAAAAGTATTTCTTTCACATTGAAACAAAGTATGAGTTATACACGAAGAAAATTACGAAGTCGGAGGCAACGAATTCGGACCGCCAAAGAATACCCCTACTCCCGGCGACGGCCCAAGCTGAGGCTCGTACCTCCGAGGTGCCCTTGCGCTTGTCGCCCAAAAATCTAAATCATGTTGGCCCAACGCTCTCTGCGTTCACCAACTAGTCCGGTCAAGCTGTAGAGGCCGCAAGGTCAACAGCAAAAAAGTCACATCATAAAAAAAGGTGCCAAAGTTCGGCGGGGAACTAAAGGAATGGTTGCCATTTTGGTCACAATTTAAAAACATTAATGACGACGCGGAACTCAGCCCAGAAGATAAATTTGTTTATTTACTTCAAGCAGTAACGGAAGGTACTGAGGCGCGGGAGCTAGTAGAAAGCTACCCCATATCTGCAATAAATTACGTGAAATGTATCGAGCACCTGAAGTCACGGTATGCTTGCATAGACTTACAAACACAGCTGTATGTTAGAGAGCTATTATCTATCGTGATAAACAGAGATGGTAGCCGTAGCCTGAGAACCTTGTTTGATAAAATTAACGCGCAGTTACGGTTCTTAGAAACGCCTGGCGTCACAAAAAATAACGCAGCTTTCATCCTTCCCATGGTGGAATCCGCCCTGCCAGAAAAGAACTTAAAGGTGTGGCAACGAGCTAGTCGCCACAGAAATGATATAGAGGCAGAACTTAGTAGCCTACTAGAATTTTTATGACAAATTAAAAAAGCTGCGCGGAATAAACACAGGAAACAAATTAGCGAATGTACGGAAAAATAAATCTTAAAGAAACAGTTGAGAAATAGAAAAAATGTAAAAAGAAATAAATTAGAAGACAATGTTGCAGAAAACAGGAGTATTAAGTAATCACGCTGATAATAAAGCACGATTAGCAGAAAGGAAAAAGTACCATAGACATTTGGCTGTTGTAAAAAACGACTACGAGACAAAGACGTCAATATGTCAAAAAATATTACAGCACTTAAAAGAAATGTCACCATTTAAAAAAAAACAACAATCATTAATTGCATGTATCGAAGATCTGAAAGCAAAAAACACAGAATTGCTTACAAATAACGGTCTTATAAATACTGTATAAGATGACAATGGAATGACACCACCTCTTCTTTTACCACCTGTGGTGGTACAAGAAGAGGGAAACAAAGACGAGCAGTTAAGAAAAGTTCACATCATCACACATTTTAGAAAGAAGCAATTAAGAAAAAAAAAAAATGTCGACAGTGACAGCATTCTTGCGCTGAATGCAGGAAAGCCTCGGCTTATGCGTAATGTGCGTGTTCCATCCATACAAAGTTGGATTACAACCCTTGAAAGCTTCATTAGGGTAAATTATTATTTGAAAAATATGGTGTGAAATATTATTATCCAAGAAATATCAATCAAGACCCGCTAGTTTTTTTTTTTTTGTCGTTTAAGGGCTATGAATTACAGAAATATAAATCCAGATGCAAATACATTTATATATGTTTTCAAGTCTCTGGTGTTTACCAATGTGCACAGCCCTCACTCAAAATTATAGATAATGGACACACATCACTAGATGTGACTTTTCTATTTGAAAATAGAACATCAAATAACGAAAAAATCCTTCAAATTACCATCACTTCTCTCATCTGCTTCACAGAAAACTAAAAGTGAAAAAGTTGAAAAACTAACTGATCAAGTATTGATGGAAAAAATAAAAGTTCACTGTTCCATACATAGCAAGAAAAAAAACACCGTAAGGCTAACTGCTTGAAAACGTATACAAGCAACACAGAAGAAAACATTCACGCATATATTAAATTCAGAGAATATAAACCTCTTAAAAATAATAATTTAGTTTACCCTGGTGAAAAGTTTTTAATGATGTACAAGTATGTGTCCCAGATGATTCATAATTATTTAAATAGTCATTGCTTCGAAAATGGAGTAGCAAGCAATATAAAAAAAAAATAGCATGATGAGGCTAGCCTGGCTTGGGTGTGACAAGCACAAGGTAATTGTTATAAACATATTCACAAAGGTATTAATCAGATTGCAAGTGCACAACTGGTGCAATACAATGAATAAAATATTGAAGGGAGACATCACAGAAAAATGTGACCAACATGAGTGAGCCTCATAAAATAGCTTAAAGGAAATATGTAAGTTTTAGGCTAAGAAAAAAATGTGTTTTAATATTTATCGGGACTTATCGCGCACTATTAACTATAGTTAAAAATAGATACCTTTTGCTCGACCTTACCTTTTACCTTGTGCATTTATTTATTTTCAAGATCAAGTGAGGGTAGGAGAACAAAATACCCGCTCTTCTCGCCGGACTCACCCGCAGTTTTCAGTCAGCTCGTGACCACGGCCATTGTAACATGGTCGAAACGTCGAGCGAAAGGTATCTATTTTTACCTATATTTAATAATGGTTTCATTACTTCCTAAAAGTAAAAAAATATTCTTAATTAGGTATTCTACCCTACATAATAATTGTCGACAAAATAAGAAGATCACTAGCTATCGATATCGATGTTGCAAGTTTTTGTCTCCCTGCAATCACTAAGCTATATACAGCCATAGCTATAACATTTGAGTCAAAATTAGAGAGTGCAGCGCTAAAACGGAACATTATTAAACTATGCGAAAAAGTGGTTGTCACATCTGTAGCATAAGCTCATATCCTTCCGAATGGACCTCTACATAGATTTTTAATTTTTTAATCATAGTTTTAATATCGCCATCGCGACACTCCTTGAATCTTGACTAGGTAGCTATTATTGTAAAATATCACTATGATTTAGTGCTTTTTTAATGAGTATGACATCTCTATTGGTCATCTAAAACTTCATTGAAATAAGCTACAAAAAAAGAAATCCTAATCAATATGAGTACCTACTACAATATTATCTGTTCTGACATTTGAAGAAACATGGGGCTCTCAAACTAACAAATAAATTAAGTGCTCATGACATGCCGTAACTCAACCAGCTGGTCTCAATAGATCTGCATAATAAGGCAAGAGTCAATGTTTAGCTATTTGTTCCATAACAGTTGAAGGAAGGCCTTTCCCGGAGCCAAATCGGAAATACTCCAGGAGACTTCTAAATCTCAAACATGACAAACTCCAACAAATTGTCGTATTATATCAGTACTCTGCCATTTAAACAAACACATTCCCAAAATTACATACAGTCACCTATATGCAGGGTCCATGGAGGTTGAAGAAACAGTTGTGCGTTTTCTGCTCGAGTGCAGCAGGGTGGCAGAACAACGTAATATCCTTGGGTCACCAATGAGGCTCCGGAAAGCCTGCACTGGCATCAGCAAGCTGCAAGCATTCCTGGAGGAGACTGGGCGGCGGAGATGACTCGAGGAGACACTGCCGGGGGGACGCCCACTTTACATCCCCAGCAAAACTACTACAACTGATCTGCAAATAAAAGAGACGTTTACATACAAGGAATATTCCAGTTTAGACATCATGCAGCATGTGCAAAGAGTAAAACATGAGTCCTCACCATCTTTCAGGCGCAAGGCTTGCTAATCTCGCGAAGGTCATTCCACACAGTAACATACCAGCATTATAATCTTCAATTCAGTCAGTAATGCATCTCTTGGTTAAATGTATGCTTTTGTTCGTGCAAGTTCTGCTTAATAACAACTTTACTTTTAACGTATAATGTCACACTGTTGGCTAAGGTCTACCCTATTCCCTTCCATGAATCTCGGTCTTCTGCCACAACCTCTCTGATATGAGAAGATCGTCATGCCAGTATTTCTTAGGCATTCTTTGACTGCATGTAGTCCATCGGTCACCCATTGTGTGACAATCCTAGCCCATCTGTCTGGATGCATAAGCGCCACAAGGCCCATTTTAAGCAGCTTTTTGGCAACGTCTATATCTCCTGTGATACAATTCTGTGCGCTGTTGCAGACACATTCCATTCTCTTGATAATGTGCTGTGTATTAGGTTCAACCTTAATGTGTTTGTAATATGATAGGTTCACATCCGAGGCCAATCTTCTTTGTCATCGCTGTTTAAATATATCTTGGTAAAAAGCGTCTTGCAACCACGAAGGTGCACAACATCGGGAACGACACGGGCTTGTTCCCTGGTGCCTGTAGGCCTTAGGGTTAATCCACCACTGCAGACATGGTAATCAGTTATACTTGTCTCTCATATCCACTCAGTATCATCTTTCAATAGGTGGCACTCCTTCATGTCCCTATATTACTTTACTTGTTTATATTACTTATTTCATTTAACTGAGTAGTTACTGATTATGTACTTTTAAATAAGATTTTTGGGCAACTTTATCACACAACACATTTATACTATTTTCCCCAGTTGGGATATGTGTTTTCAAAGCACTTATATGTGCTGATTTATATTCACACATCAGATTCATATGGTTTGTCTCCAGTGTGCGTTTGAAGGTGTCGTTTTAAAGTATTTGCTTGTATTGATTTATAATCACACATATTACATTTATACGGTTTTTCTCCAGTGTGTGTAAGGATGTGACGTTTTAAAGTATTTACTTGTGCTGCTTTATAATCACACATATCACATTCATATGGTTTTTCACCAGTGTGAGTTAGAATGTGTTTTTTCAAAGAACTTGCTAGTGTCGATTTATAATCACACAAACTACATTCATATGGTTTGACTCCAGTGTGAGTACGTACGTGTCGTTTTAACGTATTTGCTTTTGCTGCTTTATAATCACACATATCACATTTATACGGTTTTTCTCCAGTATGTGTTAGGATGTGTTCTTTTAAGGTATTTGCTTGTGCTGCTTTATATTCACATATATAACATTCATATGGTTTGCCTCCAGTATGTGTTCGGATGTGTTTTTTCAAAGCACTTACATGTGCTGATTTATAATCACACCTACCACATTCATATGGTTTGTAACCAGTGTGTGTACGAATGTGTCGTATTAAATTATTTGCTAGTGCTGCTTTATAATCACACATTTCACATTCATATGGTTTGTCTCCGGTATGTGTTTGCCTGTGTCGTTTTAAAGTATTTGATTGAGCTGTTTTATAATCACACATATCACATTCATATAATTTTTTTCCAGTATTTCTTCGTTTATGTCGTTCTAAACGAGTGATTGAATATGATGTTTTATAATTACATGTCGGAAATTTACGTAATTCCATGTTAGTGTTCCGTGTTGCACTCACTGGACTATTGGTTGCAGATTTAGAGTCATCCAAACCGTTGGAGTCATTTGTTGCTATATGTGCAGTGTTTCCGTCCTTTGTATCCATTATGTCAGGTTGATTTATCGTTCTGTATTCACGGTAGGTAAGTAGGTACTCCTCACGCCTCTAACAAGAACAAATCTGTAAATGTAATGTAAGTATATCCGTCTGCCCGTGACAACCAAATGAGTAGGTACTATGTTTAGACCGACAATGACTTCGCTTCACCTTTAGATGTTGAACATATAAGGCATACTATGTGATTATGCTGCTGGGCTTGGATCCTTGGAGGACACTTTCCTATATTAAAAAGTACTCTTTGGAGGACACTGTACTGTTCTTATTACTGTGGTGCACGCCAACCCTGCGGGAGATATCTATGGTTTGATTTTCTCCTAGTTGTTTCGCATTCGTACTCGGTCGCAATGCAAAGCAAAGAAGCAAACGCGTGTGTTAATAATTTGAAGGAAACACAGAACTTCCACCACAGAACTCGGAAGAAAATAATTAATAAATGCAAATTGCAAAATGTGGTACCCACTGATTTAATTTATATTTCTGCCAAACCAGAATGTCAAGTCAATCAATGTCACGCAAATCACTATTACAGTTGACATTAAAGACTTTTTTTTTCGCCCATTACAAAGCAGGCTAAAGCCATTATGGTCGTACGACTTTGTTTTACGTATTTATCTAAATGTATTATTACTTGCGTTTGACCACCAACTTGCCTGATGTTAAGCGATGATGCGGTCTACGATAGAACATGCTTGCCTAGAAGAAACCAATTCACTCAAGACTTACTGTCGTACGTATTCCCCCGTAAACAAATAGACTTTAGAGGCTCCTGTAGAGTTAACTGCACATACAATCATACAACAGGAAGCGATGCCGTCAGCAATAAGGATCAAATCTACGAACCAGTGGAAAAACACCGGTCTGATTACTAACCACTGTAGATAATAATCGACCAGGCAATTAGGATAATTCCTGAAGCAGTCCTAGGTGTGTAGGTAACCGATAAGATAGCTAGCAGTGGCACATGCGTAGACAGACGTCATATAGATAGTAGGTTGACATTTGAAAAAAAATATTTGGCCCATTATAAAGCAGGCTAAAGCCATTACGGTCATACTACTTCCTCGTTAGTTTTTTTTTAAATGTAGTATCAATCGGCTTGCGTTTGGTCGCCAACTTGCCTGATGTTAAGCGATGATGCGGTCTACGATGGAACACGCTTGCCTAAAAGAAACAGATTCACTCGTGATTTACTGTCGTAAAAGCCTCCGTAATGAAGTGGAGTCTTTAGAGGCTCCTGTGGAGTTTTGAAAACAACACAAAAGACCAGGATACCCTAGCACGATCCCTGTGTACTCATAGGTTTATCAGGATCCCCCCAAACCCGCATATCCAATGTTAAGGCTCATTCACATTGTGCCAAAATACACAATATAACAACATAATTTTACCTACTGTAAATCCTATAGTAGTGGGCATATGAAATTAGGTGAAACTAGGGATAATTACTATTGCGTGTGGACTGAGTGACCACATAGATCTATATGTTTTTGTAGTTTTAGTACTTAAATTATTTATAAAACATTTGTAACATGCATATAGGAATTTATTTAAAAAAAAAAAAATTAATTAAAATCCAAGAGTATTAAAAATAAAACAAGCTTCTTCAGTTAAATATTTTATTTCACAGAAAATTCAAAAAATGCATAGCACTTAACAGACATCACAAGTAGAAAACTAATATTGGGGTACAGATTATGTTAAATTCGAACACTAACCGTCTTACTTAAAAATCTTCACAATAATCCTCTCGCAAACCTCTCTCAATTGCGAGGCGTTTTAAGACTTGATCCAGGATCAACTTTTTTTCACCCATATATCTGCATAAACCTATTTTATCCCTCTCTCAGATAAAATACCCACAGAGAAACAAAAATCATTCAGTTGGCGCAGACTATAGCAAAAATAATCGACTAAAATTCTTGTTGAACGAATAATGTATGAAAATTTTGATTTTTACGTCAGTGGTAATATGAATGTCAATGTCAGGTGTCAAATTTGACGGTACTCAGAGCACGCGTGTGTCAATCTGGGTTAAATTTTTGCGCATTTTCTGTATAAATAAATAATATTTTAACTTGTGTTAGTGAAAACAAGCCGATTTCAACAGTGAACAGTTTCGATTTCAGCATTCAGTAGCGAAAACACTCTGCTGGAGCCGAAATTTAAGGATAAAAAGGATTAGAAATGGAGCTCGTAAAAAAAAAATCGCTTCATAAATTGGAGTGAACAGGAAAAGGTAATTACCAAGTTTTAGTTGTATGCTGACCCTTAAAAATGCACGAATTAACATGATCTATTATAAAAGAATTAAGTGGCGAATTAATATGTCGAGTTACTTTACTGAGTTGACAGCGTAAACAAGTTCGAGCCCATTCACGGCAATTTGCGTTTACTTGAGGCCATACATAACGCTCAGTTACCAAGCGAGTGGTTGCCCGCGCGCCAGGGTGACTGAGGTTGTGACACCTGTCGAATGCAGCTCGACGGAATGCTGGTGTCAGGTATGGACGTGGTCGCTCAGTTGAAGTATCACAAATTACTGTGATATTTGTGCCAGGGATGAGGATGGGTTCGAGCTTCAAAGACGAATTCCCACGCATACTAGCTAGCTCCTCATCCGATTCTTGCGATAACGCGAGTGCAGCAAAATCCTCTTCAAGAGAAATAGACTCAACGCGCGACATGGCATCAGCTACGATGTTATCAACCCCTTTAATATACACTACATCAGTAGTAAACTGGCTGATGAAAGACAGCTGGTTTAATTGGATAGGCGGCAATTTCTCACGTCGTTGTACAAAAGCGTATATTAGCGGCTTATGGTCAGTGTAGATAGTGACGTGTTGTACCTCCAACAGGTGCCTGAAGTGTTGAACACTCTCGTACACCGCAAGGAGTTCCCGATAGTACGCCGGCCACTGAGCCTGTTTAGCAGTCAGCTTTTTACTAAAATAGGCTAGTGGCTGCCAATCATCATTATCGACGCGTTGTTGTAGGCAAGAACCAACGTGCGTTCCTGAAGCGTCAGTAAACAACCCAACCTCAGCACTGTTATTTGGGTGTGCTAAAATTGTAGCGGACGTCAAGCTTTTCTTGCATTCTTCAAAGCACTTTTCTAGCTCAGGAGTCCACACAAAAGGTTTATTGCCTTTGCCTTGAATAGCAGTGATTGCTTCAATTAACGGCGCTTGGTACTTAGCCGTACTTGGCAAAAACCGGCGGTAGTAATTGACCATGCCTATGAATCTGCGCATACCCTGAACTGTCTTTGGGGGCGGGTAATCCACCAGAGAACGAATTCTGTCCTCAGGAGGACGCGTGCCCGCAGCATTGACTCGATGCCCAAGGAAAGATACTTCTGCGGCACCAAATACGGACTTGGCTGTATTAATCACAACGCCATAGTCGTGCAATCGCTGGAACAAGATTTCCAGATGCTGCGCATGCGCTATTTGGTCTTTTGAGTAAACCAAAATGTCATCAACATAGACATAGCAAAAATCTAAGCCACGGACTACTTCATCGATAAATCTCTGAAAAGTCTGCCCAGCATTACGCAAACCAAAAGTCATATACAGAAATTCATATAATCCAAATGGAGTAGTTATCGCTGTCTTGCACACGTCGCCTGGATTCACCGGTATCTGTTGATAGGCCTTGACCAAGTCTATAGTACTAAAAACGGTACAGCCAGACAAGTTGTGCGCATAATCACCTATGTATCGGACAGGGTAGCGATCAGGAATCGTTCGGGCGTTTAATGCACGATAATCACCGCAAGGATGCCACGTTGAGTCCTTTTTAGGTGCTAGATGCAGAGGCGATGACCAAGAGCTATCAGATGGTCGGCAAGTACCAGCTCGGACCATATCTTCGAACTCTTTCTTTGCAATGCCCAGTTTTAATGGTGCCAACCGACGCGGTCTAGATGTCACAGGGGGACCGTCGGTAGTGTTTATATAATGTACGGTGCTGTGTTTAATAATTCTAGGTGCACCAGGTGGTCGCGTTATACTTGGGTATTTCTCCAAGATCGCTGTGAATGGCGAGTCAGGAAGAGATACTACCTTCACACTTTGCTGTTCCGCGGTATAAAGGTCCGCGGACGAAATAAGCCCAGTTTTACTATCGCACAGCTTACCTTTTGAGCAATCGGGTAAAAGCTGGTAATGCGACAAAAAATCTACGCCAATAATACCACTTTCCACATCCGCCACGACAAAGTTCCAGGTGAAATCCCGTCGTAGCCCTAAATTTAAGTTCAACTGTACCAGTCCATATGTGATAATCTTACTGCCATTAGCTGCAACTAAACTATATGATAATGGCTGAAGCGTACGTCCTTTTATAAAGCTACGAGGAACGCAGCAAATATCCGAACCAGTGTCCACCAAAAATTTCCGGTTGGATCTCCGGTCGGTCACGAAAAGGCGGCGACTAGCTGGCGAGCAACTGGATGTCGCCTTTAACAGTTGCTGTTTTGGTTTCCCTGATCACTAGGCGGGGAACCGGACCACTTACATGGAGGCACACATTTACGTGCTTTTGTCGCAAAACGGTCATGATAAAAGCACAAATCATAGTTACGTGAACGTGATCGGCTGCGACTACGATTACGGTTACGATTGAAGTCACGACCACGCGTACCAACATGCGAGCTGTAACCAGCAGAGGAAAGTGACGCTACTAAACGGGTCAATTCATCAACTTTTTAGTCAGCTCCTGTACAAGATCAGTATTCGAGTTAGGCGAAACCGTACATACCTCCAATGAAGTTGATTGAGCGTTAATTTCAGCCAAATTGTCCGCTAGTTCGCTTAGCTCAGCCAACGATTCTAATCGTTGAGCAGCCAAGACAGTTTGAAGATATCGTGGCAACCTGCTCATCCAAATTGTCTTCAGAATATCCTCCGGAAATGCTGCACCGGCTAACGATCTCAGATGACGCAGAAAAAACGACGGCTTTTGATCGCCGATCTGCTCCTTCTCTAGAAGACGGCGTATTTTCTGCTCCCGAGAATCTGAGAACCTAGATATTATTGCGTTGCGCAATTTCGTGTAGGGTTGCTCCCTCGGAGGTTCGATTATGAAATCCTCTACTTCGCGAGTACAATTGGTATCGAGGTGCGCAACTGCGTAATTAAACTTCGTGATTTCTTGGCTAATATTATTGATGGAAAATTGCGCCTCTAAACTCGCAAACCATAGGGCCGGGCGATCTCTACAAAATGGAGGGGTACGTATAGATACTCTGTTAATCATTACCTTCTCCGTACCGCCTGTGCCAGATCTGCTGTCACTGCTTGACATTTCACGTCCACCCGTACCCGCGGAAGCTGGTTTGAAGTCTTCCTGCTCACTGTCACTCATGACGTGTGCTGTCATGAAAAACCATGCTAAGAGAAAAACAAAATTCAAAAACAAAAACTGAAAACAAAAGAAACGTGGGAGTGTGGTGTGCGCGAATGCCCTACAAAAAACATTGGTACAAAAATATCTTAAAAATATGTACAAAAATTCACCAAAATAAAATAAAATTAAATACACACACAAAAAAACACACAACAATATAAATCACACTGTCTTTTTAGTCCACACTGGTTCTTCCAAAAGATACTTCGACTTTAGTCTTGACGCGCTCCATGCGATTGTTGCCAGCAGTCAGCAGCACAGCTCTCGTAGTCGAATTCACCACTTCTTTTTCTACGTTTTCGTATTCTCGTCGACGAACAATCAGACGACCGTGGTCGCTTCACTCGTACCACCAAAGAAAGTACTCGTACCTATTTGCGTACCTTTGCTCTTCTTGTGTTCGAATCGTCTTAATTTATGTTGTGTTCGTATCGGGGTCACCAATTTAGGATATTATTACTCCTATTATTAAAACAATTTATTTTGCGGAATCGAAAACATCTATTTTTCACCTCTTGACAGATCTCTTATATAACAAAACACAACTCTATTGAAATAAAATAATAAAGGCGACCGCGAAGGTCGCACTGGTGAAAAAGAGTTCCGCCACAGGTCCAAGAGTTTTGGATTACAGGCCACGCACCATTCCTTGTTTCAAATTCGATTCATTATGCCAAGGCGTTATTCTAACATGACCCATGATCTTTCCTCTGTTTGCCAACCACAACTACTTGGAATATGGCCTGCCAGAGGTCTAAGAACACCACAGGCAATATTTATGGCCAAATACAACCTACAATTCCTCCAAAACCTTGGTTCTTCAAATAAATAAAAAATAGATAAACATGTTACTTCTACCATCTGTTGCTTGTACTTCAGTGTTCCTCGCGACAATTAGAATCCGAGACCACTCCCTCTGTGTATTTTTAAATGCATACTTAAATGGATATTAATACCTAGACATGGAACAAACACAATTGTTCATCACATGAAAGTTTGTTGTAGGTGGGACTCGAACCCGCGCCAATAAGCGCAGAAGGAAGGTTCACTAGCAATTGAGCCACTGGGGCAGTCTAATAATTGCTCGTTTAGTTAAATATTCAATAAATTAAGCATTTAGTTAGTTTGTGCACGTGCCGTGTGGTACGTTCGTGCGTGAAGTCACCTGCCGGCCCAACGGAAGACCAGCGTCGGTTGTTTACAACCGGCATCATGCTGAGTTGGAGCCGGATTGTGACAAAAAAAATATGATAAGATTTAATTAAGGCGTGCCGAAGTCTTTACCCACAGCTATAGTGGTTCGCAAATTGATCCTGCTTGCCATATACTTGTGCAATCAGGTAGGAAGTCAAAACTCTGTCATGTGTTCTAATGTTATTATGTTTTTTTAGGTGCTGTCGAGCTTTCTACACGAAAACGAGTCCATGTAGCATGTACTATTGCAAGGCCACAGAAGACATGATTCAAGTCGAGACTCCTTAAAGAAAATCAACAACCACAAGTCTCCAATACCAAAACACCTGGCAAAATAGGGATAGAATAGTTTAGGCAGCGACCCAAAGCCTTGCTCTGTTATCTTAGGAGCTTGGCTGGTTTATGTAAATGTGTTTAGCTAAATGCACAATACACCCCAGCCAGTGTCAGTGCAGGTCTTGTCACCCTAACTTTGAATTAGAATTAGGGACTCTTGGGGTTGGCTTCAGCTCCAACAATGCCTATCAAATATCCGGGCTAGACCTCGAGAGTAAAGTTAATCAAAAATACATACCTATTTAATATAATTATAAAAATACTATGAGAGAATTAGTACTGAAAATATGTTTAGTATTTGATTACATATTTAAAATCTATGCTCTTATGTAAGATTTTTAATTAAAATACATGTTTAGTTTTTGTGTAAGTGTAATATATTTTATAATAAATTATTTTCCATAAAAATGCTTTGACTTATTCGGCCAATGTCATCATTGATAATGTCCTCGTTGTTTGTCATTTCTTCATGTTAAAGTTGTGCTGTATCTGAGGAAATAAATAATCAATTAAAAAAACCGACTTCAAAATTAGTAAATACGCAGTTTTGTTTACTTGGATGACATATTTTTTTCAGTGAGTAGTAGTAGTTTCATTTAAAAACCAAACTACTTAACTGATTTTGATGAAATTTATATGGGACCACCTCTGAAGTAAGACCTACCAAACAAAAAAGGAATCATCAAAATCAATTCATAATTGGTGGAGAAATCGTTGAACATACATAATAAAATACAGTAGAACCTCCTCCGTTTTTGAAGTCGGTTAAAAAAAGGAGATTGTCATATTCAATGCATTACAATGTTCCTATATCTAGTCATTTGAGAGTGGAGATTCTGAGAAATGTTAATGAATTAATAGAAAAATAAATAGCCAGACATTTAAAACTTATTTTGGTGGGACAACGGGTGGATACAATTATGTCCACTGTCACACAAAGCACCCTGAGACTACCAGTGGGATGAAGCAGTAGATTTAACAGAATGTAACCCTTTCTCCAGTAACGAGCCCAGGTGTTGTTTGTTATTTACACCTGAGCTCATTACACTAAAAGAAACTGAAGAACAAAGAAATCCCAATGCCTGCCAAGCGTAAAGTGTACAACATGTGTATTCTACCAATACTTACCTATGGGTGCCAAACCTGGAGCCTAACAAGGGCTCGCACCCAAAAACTCAAGGTATGTCAACAAGGAATGGAGAGAAGCATGTTGCCCATTAAGCTGAAGGACAAGTGAAGACTGACCAGAATATGGAAGGCCACATGCGTGACAGATGTCTCACAGAAAATCAAGTGACTAAAATGGCATTGGATAGGACATGTAGTCAGACTCCCTAAACAAAAATGGATCAAAGAGGTCATATTGTGGTACCCCGGAGATGGGAAGAGATCATGGGGACGACCACATAGAAGGTGGGAGGCTGACCTACCAAAAGGGTGGCGCATAATAGCCAGAGATAGGGAGAAATGGCCACTTCTAGAGGAGGCCTATGTCCAGTGAGGACAACCTGATTCTGAAACTGGTGTTACAAACAATTTTTTTTAGAATTAAGTATTGTTTTTTTTTTAATTAAGTAGTAAGTATAACTAGTATATAATTGTGTAATTGGATCAGAGAATAAAGGCTATTTTTATTTTAACCCTCTCTCCGATCCTCTTCGAACAAAAAGCTGAGATGCTAGATGCAAAGCTAATAAAAAAAAGAGTAACTCACCTAGTTCTTTGTAAAGAATCGACAAATTGTGCAGAACAGCACTATCGTAGTTTTGATATTGGCATAGTTACCCCTCATCAATTTCAGCAATATCAGAAATCGCTGCTTCAAGACACTGAAGTACCTTTCAACAACATTGCGGGTTCGGATATGCCGGTTGTTAAAACGCATCATGTGTGCTGCCTCCAGTGCCACGATGTCACATATTTTAAGGTCAGCATCACAGACGATCTGAAAATAGTTTTTTACATTTAAAAATTATTTACTGATAACTAGCTGCACCCAGCAATGTCAGTGACACATGTGATTTATCATAATACCTATAAACATGAGTTCCCACTGCTGGGACTTGACCTTGTCTTCCTAACACAGTAGCAGTGTGCGGCAGGGTTAGAAAGCTATGCGTGACTATAAAATCTTGCATGCCGTTCTACGAATACCGACATGGATTATAATATACAAGCTGGAATGGCATTGTGCAAGATATGTACTTACTTGGGTATTGATAGAGAAATGTCTCTTACTGTTGATGTGATACTGGCCAACGTCTCCTTCATTATTTCTAGGTGCATGCAATCTATTGCACCCATAATCCCTTGAAGGCCGCAAATAGCTTCAAACTTGCTGATAGCGTTGGCTTTTTCCATCATAATATTCAAAGGCATTTTTATGTACCTACTGTGAACTTTTGGGAGCCAACGCTATTGCTACTTTGCGGGCCACACGTGACAGCGTCTGCTGGCTCAATCCGCGCAGTCTTCTTGGATCTAAAAATAAAACATAACTTTCTTACTTATCTTGGATTCACATACATACTGCATAACACGAAACTTGAACAAAATAAGTATTTTTTTATCTACCTCATGGTGGCCCCAATATCTGATTACTGCCATTACTTGCAGTTCCACAGGGATGCCGCCACCTCGCAGATTCACCTGTAGAATAGTGTTCCGTGGTCTGCCCTCAGCAAGTCAGAAATCCGGCGGATATTTTCATTGCTGGAACGGTACCTCAGCCGAAATTCATCATCCGATAAATCATATATACCATGTATCGGATCACGCCTTAATTCTCTGGCGTATCCTTCTTTTCAACGCGGGAGCTCTAAATTGGCGTAACATGTCCACATCCCTTCGGAAATTGCACAAATCCATGATAAATAACCACAAAACTTAGCCAAACAACAAAAAAACAACCTAAAAGAATGTTATTCAATCAGCTAAATGCTGATTGGCCGATATATACTGTGATCTATGCTGATTGGTTAAAAAGCCGCCATATTGCCTCGCAAAGGTCTCTTAACAACGTCCGGCCAGTGGTAAAATTTTGACAGCTATTGAGAGCGCTTTCAAAGCCCTCGCAACTTTTTTTTTGGTTTTAGGTAAGAATTTCGCTTGATCCGCAGATCAAAGGTCTCTCAAGAATGTAAAAAGATTTTTAAGTAAGACGGTAAGAGTTTCATTGAACATTTGAAACACTAATCTAGTTCAGTCATTCACTTCACACATAATTTTAATCACATTTACATCTACTTTGTGAGATAACTCTGTACTACTATAATCTCACATACGTTCTTGTTAATCCAAGCCGATCTTCTGCGCCTAAAATCTAACAAGACAAATTAACCAAACATGTTTAACCAACATTGCCTTCCCGTTCCATCTGCTTATTCGCAGCACGCGCGTGAGCGAGACGGCACGCGTCTGATCACAATCCGAATCACGTACGGACATGAATAAATATCTGGGACATTTTTGCACACACGGTCACATGACCCCAAACTAGGCAAAGCTTGTAATATGGCTGCCAGAGACTGATATACGGACACATATATTTTTAAATAGATATTAACACCCAGACATAGACCCAAACACAAATGTTCATCACATAAATGTTTGTCCTAGGTGGGAATCGAACCCACGCCCCTAAGCGCTGAAGGTAAGTTCGCTACCAACTGAGCCACCGGGTCAATATAAACCGGCATCCATAATAAACCGATATCAGCTGAATATATTTTGTTAATTTGTTTTGTTAGATTTTGTGCACAGGAGACTCGGATTTACATTGGGATCATTACAGGGGCCTTACCCCTAGCTTCACTTTTGCGAGCCAACTTTTAGTAGGTACCTGATAGGTACCTAAAATTAACCAACTCATTTAAGCTGCATCGTTTAAAAGCGTCTAACTTGAATGAAAGAAAATCCGTTTTACTATGCGTGTGTGCGTGAAAATAACAAAGCTTGGCGGCTATCAAATAACTACCGCTTATCGTAGTTGATGGTACCGTTTAGACAAATAACACCTATGCGGGTCAACTTTTCGAGCTAGGGGTAAGGCCCCAGGGCCTTCCATTACTATCCGTCATAATAATGTTTACAACACAAATGTTTATAACGATATTTAAAGTTTTTATGAACAAAGTTGTGTAAATTAG
This sequence comes from Agriopis leucophaearia, assembly GCA_949125355.1. Classification (NCBI taxonomy): domain Eukaryota; kingdom Metazoa; phylum Arthropoda; class Insecta; order Lepidoptera; family Geometridae; genus Agriopis; species Agriopis leucophaearia. Next base: position 4,131,634 of record OX421275.1, read on the forward strand.
CCATTAGTCCAATATCGATTTTAGAATAACGTTTTAAAAAATAATTTACTTACAATCGAACTTAAAGAAATAATAATCTTCAATTTTAAAAACTTAATAACGAATAGTTAAGAGCGTGATTCCGATGCGTGGCTCTTAGTACAACCCTTTTTGCATATCACTGGTCATCCACCCAAAATTTTGTTGTCATTCAAGAATTAGAACGTGTTCCGAATCACGCCATTAGCGCTAATAAGAACATACAGAGCACAAATAACTATCACGGTTCATGAGATACCCTCACACATGACATGAGACAGCCTCAGTGACAGACGGACGGACAGCGGAGTCTTAGTAATAGGGACCCTTTGGGACGGAACCCTAAAAACCCACGAGCCACGTTCGTTTTCATCAACACTGTTTGTGTGAAAAGGAGTGCACTCAGATTCACACGGGGGCTGAGTCGATCTGAATCTGAATGTGATTGATCTTTGACAGCTTTTGGAATCACGCTGCTGATATGTCATCACGGATACAAGGTATAAAAGTTAAAAAGGTGCAAAAATTGGTTCAATACAGGGTTACGCATATTGACCGTACTAAGCTGAAAGGAGGTCATTGTACTCATCGCTATGAATAACTTTTACTATGATAGCAACCCAGAAATTGCGCAAATAAATCAGCTGTTTCATACATTTCGTCGAGTGTCAATGACCGTTTTCTATGGAACAGCTGTTTTTTTCGGGATTGCAGGGTTAGTACCATAGTAAAAAAAATACATAATGAGTACAATGACCTCCTTTCGGGTTAGTACAGTCTATATGCGTAACCCTTTATAGTTCTGATAAGTTGATTTCGATGTAGAATATTAATATGTGAAGTTTTCTATATTAATTAATATCTTATGGGTATCATAATAGGTCCCAATTTACAATTTCTTATTACGACTGAGAACACTTTTTGCCTAGTATCTATCTTAAAATTATTATACATCATTATTATTGAAACAGTATATTATTGGATTAGGACAATTATTATGTAGTTAAAAAAAACATTATTATACTGTTATTATGATGTTATTGTCCAAACACAATAATTCTGACTTTTTCCTGATTTTATTCATGTATGTCACAATATTATATTAGTATTTATTATTTAATAATTATATTTAATGCAATTATATGGCACAGAAAATTTAAATACGAGTACGTTTATCATACATATTAGTAATAAAATAAAATAATTGAACTTTATGACAAGGAATAGTAAAATTTAAATTCGTTGAAAGGCAAGATTTTTCTAGATAACCTATGTTTATATAAAAAGTATATAATAAAGAAAATAATGCACAGAGCGACGCATTTATAGTTTAAGGTAGAACGTTTCACGTATGGCGGGAATTTCAAACTTCAAACAGTTTTTTTGTTCTTGTAGCTAGGCCAGATAATTATTGTAAACGATCATGATGTTTGCGAAAGTTGATTATTATTCTTTACAAATTCACGTAAAGCTATTTTATCTCTTCACATCATCAGCCAACTATCGTCCACTGTTGGACAAGGCCTCCCTCATAGAGAGGGGTGTTGCCATAATCCCCACGCTTGTGCATTTTATCTCTAATGCACATTAAAACATAAATTTGTCAATAAACAAAGTTTTGGTGTTCCAAACGGTTTATTGACAAATGTAAGTAATATGGTGAGTTACTGATTAATAACTGTACTTGATAATTTAAAGAACAACCAACAATTTTCGCAAACACTGTGTCATTTCACAATAATTACCTGGCCTAGCTACAAGAACAAAAAAACTGTTTGAAATTTGAATTTCCCGCCAAACATGAAACGTATCACTTTAATCTACGAATAGATTCAACTAACATTAAATCCAAATACCTAAATTTCCTTTAAGTTAGTTTATATTTGTTGCGAATGTATCGCAAACTATCGCCTTTTAACACGTATTTATTAGCTTTGTATGTGTGTATGTAACGGAATCTTTGAACTTGATTTTCAGCTACTTCAAAACATCGAATTAAATTGAAATTTTGCACACTTATCAAGGACTGATGACAATGCCATAATTTAAATAGTTTGTCCCATTATCCTTACCAGGATCTTCAGGATTTGCGATTTTGAAGCGTGTTTTTTAAACTGCGAGAATTATTTATTCGTCTGCCTGAGAAACTCATGGCGCCATCCCGGTCGCACGCATGACTTGAGCCAATAGGTATGTGCCCTAATGTTTTATTCATTAAAAATAACAGGCTTAACGAATGATATCATTAAATAATAACGCACTGGGAAAATAAATTCAACTGGCTGATAAATCTATAAGATATAAGCGTTTAAAGTTTTTAGTGGGGACGGAGAGCGGGTTATCTGTTCCTTTCCCGCAAAACGCGTTAGTATAGCATTTGTATGGCACGCGCACGGCTTGACGTCATCACGTGCTACAGTGCGCTCTCTGTCTAGCATTAATTTAAAATACTTATAAATTTATTTTTAAACATTATTTTTTTTATTTTCGTTTCTATTTACGATATACTAGCTGTTCCAGAATTTGTCCGCGATTTCATCAGAAAAAAAATAGCCTATGTCCGTCCTCATGATACATACTATTACCTCCCAAAATTTTATCGAGATCAGTTAAGCCGTTTAGCTGTGATTATGTAGCAAACAGACAGAGTTACTTTCGCATTTATAATATTAGTGTGGTTAAAATAAAATTAGGACACGTGCCTATTGGCGTGAACAAGATGACACGATAACGATTGCAAAGTCCTGTTTATAGTAATGCTTTAAAGCTATTTGTCAATAGATGCGTCGACCCGTGCGTTTTTGCGTGAAGACACTTATAAATTAGAAATAAATTAAAAGAGAAACAGAAAATAAACATTTTTCTTAATATAGTTCAACAATTGATATGTTCGTGGCATTCATTTCATTATTCGAGATTAATTAATTAGGTTCCTCTAAAAAATACTGATAAAAACACTGGTGAAATTTCATTAATTTTTTGTACGCATGTACATGGTTTACAATAAAACTTACAAAAGAAAATAAAAAACCTTTTTGCTAAGTGATTCCAAAACTAAAATTTATGTTTAAAAAAAACATTAATGTCAATAAAATTTTGACACTATTAAATAAATTCATAGTTTTTTCTATAAAATCATTTGAAACACACAATTAGAAATATCAGACTAGATTATTTTTGTTCAAAACATCAATGCTCAATACAGACGCTTGGAATTACATATACCACTTATATGTATTAAAAACCTTTTCCAGAATCACTCAGCTTAAGGTATAAATAACGACTTATTATAAGAAGTTTTCATCAGTGTTTCAGTTTAAACCTTATTACAAGTACATATGTATTAATTTGACATTTGTATCTCACGTTTTAATTCGTTGAGTTGGATCCCTTTTCTGAAGATCCGTTTGTGCCTTCAGTTTTCATTTGCGCGTACGCAGCTTGTATGCTTTCGCAGACGAACTTGTATTGGCTCTGCGAAGACAAATTCATATTTTTATTAATATAGTTTTTTTAAATAAAAAATACACTTTTACATTGCGTTTTGGAGGTGTGTGAAATTTTAAACTGAGAATGCCACTAGTTTTTAAAGCTTTCTAAAGTGAAACATCTATTGGAGCGCCTTGTCAGTAAAACCGACTAGTACGCCGTGACGTTACCCCGTCCTTTACCTCTTCTGTATGTCCTCTCCATACTAAGGGTGCCTGGAAGAGATCGCTTGCAGCGATAAGGTCGCCAATATTGTTTCACTAGTTTTAATTTGTTTTTGTGTTATGTATGTTATTTCTGATGTAAATAATAAATTTATCTATCTATCTGCCGGGCGTCCCGTGACAGCCAATGTTTAAATCGTGTGTATGTGTGTATGTAAATAAGCAATGTGAACAATAGTTTATCTATTATGTAAATGTAGTATAATTATACGTATTTTTCATAGTTGTCTATTAAACGAGGACTGCAACACTTTTCGGCAAGCCGTGCGATAGTCTCAGAAAATAATAATATCCAGCCAAGTGCGAGTCAGACTCGCGCACGAAGGGTTCCGTATCATTATCTATAAAAACGGCAAAAAATCACGTTTGATGTATGGGAGCCCCCTTAAATATTTATTTTATTGTTTTTTTTTTTGTTGTTATAGCGGCAACAGAAATACATCATCTGTCAAAATTTCAACTGTCTAACTATTACAGTTCATGAGATACAGCCTGGTGACAGACGGACAGCGAGCCTTAGTAATAGGGTCCTGTTTTACCCTTTGGGTACGGAACCCTAATAAATGGAAGCGTTTTACCTAGTTTCCCCTTTAGCATGTTGACCGCCACCTTGCGTGATCTTAAGCGATTCCGCGACCGAAAGCGTCCACACCCGCGTGTCACGAGAGAGAGAGAGAAATACTCACAGCGTTCTGTATGCACATGGGTCGCTGCCGCCGCATGGCGCGCACTAGGTCGAGCGGGTAGAGCGGCTGCCCGTGCGAGAGCAGCGCGAGCGCAGTCTCCGCCAGGATCAACACTCCGGTCCGTCCCACTCCGGCGGAACAGTGGACTATCATGGGCGGGTCGAGGAGCCGCTCTGGGGGCGCCTCGGAGTCTTCTTCCAGAACTGTGGTTGGAATCACTGGAAGAAAAATAACCAGTTGGAGAAATTAACAGATTCACTAGTTGTCTTGATAGTTTTGTTTAAAAAGTACTTCGGTTTTGGGGGGGAGGCTGCTTGTATAGAATAATATCACAAATGAACACGATATGGGGGGGGGTTGTTGTGACTAGAAATACACTCGATTTAAGGAGGGCGGGGGAGGGGGGGGGGGTAGCCTAAAACCTCACCTCGCATGGGGGAACGGCGACAAAACTGTCCTACTAATTCCACTTGCAGTAATTGACAATTTTGGGTAACTTTTTTTTTGAGAAATGGTATACCAAAGGGATAATCTATGCTAAAAAAATAATTTTGATCTTGTTTTTTAGATACACTTAAAAAGTTATAAAACACAGTCATGTTGTTTAATATATCCAAAAATACATTTCCCGCGTTTTTCTCGATCCCGCCATTTCGCAAGTACTGCATTTGTTATAAGGAGAGCAGAAAAGTGGGCATTTTTTTACGATGGGACCAACCCTGAAATCGCTCAAAAACATCAGGTGCTCTTTATAATTTGTCAAGTGGTTAATGACTGTTTTCTATGGAACAGCTGATATGTTTTGATGATGATGATGATGTAAGAGTTAGTAAGGTAGAGTACTGACTGGCTCGTCGGTTCCGGAGCGTGTTGCAGAGCCGCGTGAAGTTGATGAAGGACGCCGTGTCGTCCGGCACGCCGTGGTCGGGCCACGCCGTGTACTGGAGCTGTGTGACGCTGCGGGATGCTCCGTTACCATCCTACAAGTGATACTGCATCAAGTGTTGTGCAACACGCATCATGGAGAGTCAGTTTGTGACAGAAATAAATATAAAAAACTGAGTTCATAAAAATGTCACTGGACCAAATTGAAATGGGACCACACGGGAAGCACCAGCTTTCAAATAAAGAATCATCAAAATCGGTTCACCAAGTCGAAACTTCTGAGGTAACAAAAAAAAATCGAATTGAAATCCTCCTTTTTGGAAGTCGGTTAAAAACACGCTTAAAAATAGCTAATCCTGAAGATCCTGGTAAGAATAATGGGACAAACTACAAAAATTATTGCATTGTCATCGGTCCTTGGTAAGTGTGCAAAGTTTCAAATCAATCCATCATTTTGAGAGGGCTGAAAATCATGTTCAAAGATTCCGTTACATAAATACTTAGATACATACTTACCAAGCTAATAAAAGCGTGTTAAAAAAACTTGAATTTCCTACAACTTTTTTTTATATTGTATGGTGTGGTGTGGTTACTGAATTCACAAAATAGATTATGTCAATTTCTACATTGTGAAAACAGATGTGGTCTTCGTCTTAACCTGTCTGTCTGTCACACGGCTGTATCTCATGAACCATGATAGTTAGACAGTTGAAATTTTCACAGATGTATTTATGTTGCCGCTATAACAACAAATACAAAAAAAAAACAGAATAAAATAAATATTTAAGGGGGGCTCCCATACAACAAACGAGATTTTTTTTGCCGTTTTTATAGATAATGGCATGGAACCCTTCGTACGCGAGTTCGACTCTGGGCCGGTTAGTTTTTATATCATGCAATTACAGTTTTTTTTTCTCTACGTTTTTATTATGTGTATTATTTAGAGTATAGATTAGCAATAGTTGATAAAATAAATTTTATAAGTTGACAAAAAGCACGGACCCTGGAGTCCGTGTAGCTGCAAAACAAACTAAAAAAAGGCTTGTAATAAAAGGCTTACCTTTAAAAGCATTTCTCTCTGCACATAATGTCCAAAGTTTTGCTCGCTATTGGTCAATACGGACAGTGAATTCGTAGCCTTCAGAGGTGTGGTGCCAACTTTGGGCCAATATTGGTGGCATTTGGCCCGGCCAGTTTCCGTCAGAACAGTTAGCATCACTATGAGACTGCTCTCGCTTTCCCATACCATTTGCCAAAAGTCGCCAACTGTCGTTGATAGGGGACCTGAGAACAAGTCAAATAATTTATTTTTGTATATAACTAGTGTTTACCTTAAGTATTTTGTATCATTTAATATTGTGATGAGGGTACCCACATTATAGTTAAAGTTAGTTTGTTTCGACTCAACTGAATGGCGTCTACGTTAATGGCGACGAGGACATACGAATATACGGACATAGGGATACGAACCCACGCGTGCAGTATTTGATTTGAACTGTTGCTGATTTCTGATTCATCGAAGTATGGTTTGGGGGCAATTTAAATTCAAATTATTGTTCGTGTGATGGATGATGGGGATAGAACGACCAGGGATGATGGCATCCCGAACAATGCAACCCTATGTGATGGTACAGAACCCGTAGTGTGCGAGCCCAAAATGCATTTGTTTTTAAAACCGACTTCCAAAAAGTAGGAGGTTCTCATTTCGACTGTTTTTTTAAAATGTTTGTTACCTCAGAACTTTCGTTTGGGTGAACTAGTTTTAATGTTTTTTTTTTTAATTGTAAGGTGGTGCTTCTCGTGTGGTCCCATTTCAATTTGGTCCAGTTCTGACATTTTTATGAAGTCGGTTTTTTAAATTGATAATTATTTATTATTACCTTGAGTAGCAATGTATGTGAGGAACTCGTCTGCATTGGTTACTTCCATGTTGATGTATGAAGCATTGATGTAGTCTCCGTTCTGGCCATCTTTTAAGGTCACTATCGTAGAGTCATCTGAAACCAAGCAAGGCATTAAATTATCAAGAATAAATGTTTTTAAAGAGCTTATCCGTAGACCCCACCACACTTTTAGTGGTCCGTACCCAAAGGGTGAAAACGGGACCCTATTACTAAGCCTAGGCTGTCAGTCTGTCCTACCTTTAACGGGTGTATCTTTCGAACTGTAATATACAGCCAGTTTTCCCAGAATATGAAATGTTACGGCGGATAGCAAGAAATAATAATGTCTTAAAGTAAAAATTAAGGGGGGTTTACTAAAGGGGGAGTTTCCATACAACAAACATATTTTTTTTAACATAGTTATGTATTTGCGCTAATGTAAAAACGGTAACACGTAACGTTACGTAAACGGTAATGGTACAAGATTATAGTACACATTCTAAAACTAAAACAACAAATACTGGCCAAGTACGAGTCGGTGACAAATTTTTGTTCTAAAAAAAAACTACTTTTTAGTTAAAAATGTATGCGGTAGTACGGAACACTCAGTGCGCGAGCCCGACTCGCACTTAGCGGTTTTTTAATCTGTGGTCTAGTTGAATGAACCACATAATTTTTTTTTACTTAAAATTCTAGATACTTACACGGTGCAATATCCCTGTATCTATTCTTGTTCAAATTTCGCGCCAGTTTTGATATATTCGTGGTTTGTTCCGGAACCCTTCGAAGCAATGTTTCGTATTGTTTCAAAGCTGCCCCGCTTGCCAAACTATCACCTAGTAATAACATGGATTGTTCTAGTGCGTCTCCTTCTAATTGTTCCGACATGAACGGGACAAAGCATGCCTCTGGCTCCTCCGGGGCTTGGTATTCGGGCTCGTATATAGCTGTAAAAGAGATGAAAGATTAATATCTGGAACGCGTTTGACAAAGATGAAAGGTTTAATATTTGGAATGCAATATGACTAAAAAGTAGCTGCGTTAACATTTTTGTTTTCATTAAGAAGACAAATCTCAAGAGATAAAATTCATCATCATTAGCCAGAAGACCGTTGACCATACACTGCTGAACATAGGCCTCCCCCTTTAACCTCCACACTGAACGACATCCTGCCATCTGCATCCACTGGATGCCCGCGACTCTCACAATGTCGTCGGTCCATCTAGTGAGAGGCCTACCTACGCTGCGTCTTCCGGTTCGCGGTCTCCACTCAAGTACTTTTCTTTCCCACCGGTTATCAGGTCTTCGAGCGATGTGGTCTGCCCATTGCCACTTCAACTTGCAGATTTTAATAGCTATGTCGTTGACTCTGGCTCTGGCGAATATCTACGTACTAATATACGTAACGTAGTACGTAATATCTACGTACGTACGTAAAAACAAAATTCATAAATGTAAGTAATAATGTAATAATTATTTTGTAATTTAGATAGATAGATAGAAACTCTTTATTGTGTTCAACAGGAATAAAAATTAGTTTACCGTTTGGTTTGACGACTAGAGTAAGCACTCCTTGAGTGTTTCTTATTAGTTGTACAATTTGTTCATGGGTAAGCTCATCCACGTCTTTTCCGTTTATCGACAGCACCTGATAAAAAAATTATATATAACTCAATCATGTATTAGATCGGTAATGGTCTAGGAAATTTATATTTTTCTATTCTCTCATTCCTACAGTCCCACACTGGGCTCACTGCCCAGTAGGATTATTTTATTTAATGTATTAATAGGCTTGCGTTTCGCCGCCAACTCGCCTGATGTTAAGCAATGAAGCACGCTTGCCTAGAACAAACTGATTCACACGTGATTTGAAGACACCCAGATTGTAACTATCGGGGAACACCCATTAAGGGACTGAGACAAAAATCTCATCTTTTAGAGTTGAACATGCACATGGACCGTAGATTAACGTGGAAGAAACACATTCAGACCAAGCGAGACGAAATAAACCTCAAATACAGGGGTCTCTACTGGCTGCTGGGTCCAAATTCAAAACTGTCACTGGACAAAAAGCTTCTTGTGTACAAAGCCATCATTAAACTAATCTGGACATATGGTATACAATTGTGGTGTTTTGCTAGTGCCTCAAACATCATGACCATAAGGGCACAAAACTATATCCTCAAACTGATCTCAAACGCATCATGGTTTATCAGAACAACAGAGGTCCATATACATCTCGACATGGCTATGGTAGAGAAAGAAATAGTTTCTCTCGGAGCAAACTACAAATTAAGACTAGAAAAACACCGCCGTCAGCATCACCAACATCAGCTTGCGGGTCAACTAACTATCCCTGTAATCATACGCCGGCTCAAAAAGAGGCGGGACATCTTCGACCAGGATAGTCAGACAAACTGACTGTGCAAAAGAAAGGGCTTCAATGGGAGCAGCGCCCTCCACGTTAGGAACACTACACCTCATCTGCTTATAGTCAAAAGACTGATCGCACGATAAGAGTACGAAAAAAAAAACTTTTAGAGTTATTCCCCCGTTTCTCACCTGGTCTCCTTGCTGCAGCGTGGATCTAGTCCTGGCAGCGACTCTGGACACGTGCACGGGTAAGCCCCCTCCCCCGCGCACGTTGAACCCGAACACTCCGGCCTCGTCGGCAGCCAGCCGCACACTGACGATGTCTTCCGGAGCCGGTTCAGATCCCGATTCTGATTCGTCAATAAGGGGGATGCGCGGGAACATGCGTTCCATCAAATCCGTGGTGCTGGAAACATAGGAAATCACACATTAAACATACGTACGTAGTTTTGGAAAAAAGTTTAAAAAACATGAACGCTGAGCTTTTCGAAAGCTCAGCGTTAATGTATTTTTATCCGACTTCCAAAAAGGAGGTTATCAATTCGACTGTATTTTTTTTATTTTACGTTTGTTACCGCAGAAATTTTGACTGGGTGAACCGATTTAGATCATACTTTTTTTATTTGAAATTTGCTTCCCATTTGGTCCCATTTCAATTTGGTCCAGTTCTGGTGAAGTTTTTTATATTGAGAATTATAAAATAAGTACACGAAGTATTTTAAAATATTAAGTCGCTTTGCAATCTTCATGAGCACCTGTTTGCCATTTACAAAGTTTGTCATTCAATATGTTTATCCTTTTTTCGTCAAGACTCGATTCCCGGGATGGATCTACATATATATTTATTGAGTTTGTACGGAACCCTCAGGGTGCGACTCCTACTCACACTTGTCCGGTTTATTGTTTATATTTGTAGCGTTGCATGTTTCTTATTTGTATTGCATAATAATTATCAATATTTTATTTTATTTATTTATTAACTAAAACGGTTATAACCAATTACATTAGTTAAATTATAGTAATTAAATTTAAAATGTCACAAATTTGTTAAAAATAAAAGAATTAAAATAATAAAATATACACAATGTCAAGATTAATAAGTAATAATACTTACAGACTATAAAAAAAATCAATTCAAAAATAATTGTCATATTAAATAAGGTAAATTAAGGCTGTGTTAAATATTACAGCTAATATTAATATAAAAAGTCAATATATCATTCTTCATCTTCCGCGTCTATCACCTTGCGCACCTTCTCCTCGCAGTACTCCAGACACATTGACAAAACACTCTTCCATTCATCCGCTAGCACATCACATTCCGGCGTCCTGGCCAGGAGGCGATTAAACGCAGCGAGAGTGTGCTGTATAAAAAACCGACTTCATAAAAATGTCAGAACTGGACCAAATTGAAATGGGACCACACGGGAAGCACCAGCTTCCAAATAAAAAATAATCATCGAAATCGGTTTACCCAGTCGAAAGTTTTGAGGTAATAAAAATTAAAAAAAAAAAAACACTAATTGTGAACCTCCTCCTTTTTGGAAGTCTGTTAAAAATAGCTTTTGTACTAACTTGAGGTCGGGCTGCGAGTGCGCGTCGGTCCAAGCCTGGCGAGGCGCGGGCTCCGTGTGTGACGTCACGCGGGAGCCGCGACACATCGACTGCCCGTTGGACGTCGGAGACGTGGTCCCTGCTGACTGGGATCTATGGCGGGAACTGCTGCGTCTGAAACATGATCACCACAATATAAACATGCTATGAACGTACCAGACACGAATAAAACTCAACAAACCTAACCTGAAACTTTATTTTATAATAGGCTTGCGTTTGACCGCCAACTCGCCTGTTTTTTTTTGTGATATTGTATGACGAGACGAGCGAAGTCGCTCGCCTGATGGCTCTTCACGCTTGCCATAACAGCACAACGCCACTCAGAATGTTGAACTTCAACAGTTCAAAACCCTGGATGGCAATACACTGCGCTCGTCACCCCGAGATATAAGATGATCGAGGTATAACTATATTATTATACTTACAGCTTCTCTTTTCAACTGTATAAAGAAATGCTTTTTTTTAAAGAAAATCTTGACGATTTTGGTCCAAGAGAATGTGTTTATCATTATGTTGTTTTGGAATACATAGGCAAATGCACGAGAAGTGCGGGACTATAATCTTCTGAGGAGAAAAAAAAAAGTTGGAACATGGTTCAATACAAATGTGAAAATAGAACTAGTTTTTTTTTATAATTTGATTGTCTGTCAGTTGTCAACTGTCACTGTCAGTTGAAAGTGATTCTCCCTAGGGCTGAAATGTATTACTTTCAACCCGCTCCTCAGGCAACTTCAGACCTACTTCCCGAGTATGAGTATTGATACTCGGAAATGATAAGGGAGGGAGCTTGAGCGCCGCCGGTCACATAGCACCGGCCGGTCGCTCGCCCCTCCACCATCCCATCGGACATAGGCCCGCAGAGGGCGCTGAAACGACGCCCGGTCGGATAGTACCGGGCGGGCGCTCGCCCCTCAAGTTCCCTGGGGACAGTGATCCCCCAGAGTGGTTGGGCCACAGCAGAAAAAGTGATCTATTTTTAAGGTGAACTGGAGAAAGGAAGGACCCTCGATCGATATGAGTAATGACAAATTATTTTATACCAACCTGACAAAACTCCTATTAGTACACCTAGATCTCGCCGCATCATTGATCGCCTGGGTCTCAGTTCTCATCACGGTAGGCTGTGTGATCCCCGCTAGGGCTCCGATGGCGGCCAAGAGAGGCCTACGCCTTGGCCCGCGGAGTCTGAAGAAGCCGTGCCTTTCGACGCTACACCGCCAGAGGGCCTTCGCGGCACGACTCGAACGCATGTTGAAGCCGAGGACTGTGTCGTAAGATTCAGACTGGAATATAGGTATTATGTTTCAAATAAAACGTCTTTTTAATCAAACATTATAATTTTACTACATAGCATATCCATTAATAACCAACTCAAAATGGCGACAAAACCTCGGCCACAGATTAAATAACAAAAGAGGTTACATCTAAACTTATGTTAACCGATGAGGAAGAAAGGTTATTGAGTGGAGACCGCGAACCGGAAGACGCAGCGTAGGTAGGCCTCCCACTAGATGGACCGACGACATTGTGGGAGTCGTGGGCATTCAGTGGATGCAGATGGCAGGATGTCGTTCAGTGTGGTGGTTAAAGAGGGAGGCCTATGTTCGTGGAGGCAGTGGACGTCTTCTGGCTGATGATGAACGTATTACAATCCCCAAGCCGCCTGCCAAGCGTGGGTATTATGACAACACCTCTCTATAAGAGGAAGGCCTTTGTTCAGCAGTGGACGTTTACTTTCTGATGATGTGACCTTCAACACAGTCATGATTTCACACTACTGCTTGGCAGTTGAAAAACAGAGAAAGCTGAATATTTACATTACTTTTTAATAGCAGAGTATAACTATATTAGTATACTTACAGCTTCCCTTTTCAACTGTATAAAGAAACGCTTCTTCTTGAAGGAAATCTTGACGATTTTGCTCCAAGAGAATGTGTTTATCCTTATATTGTTTTGGAATACGACAATACCTATTGACGTCACGCCAATAAATATGTCTTTACCGTTGTAATCCTGCAAATAAATATAACATAAATTAACCATTAATTGTCTGGAGCAACTGTGCCAGCGCCCCAGAGCCTCACTCCGATATTTTAAGGAGTTGGGTTGGCTCGGGTAACTGCTGGTAGGGGGAAATGCACAATACACCCCAAGCGGGACGTCAGTGCAGGACTTATCGCCCCCATCTCGAATAAGAATAAGAACCATTAATTGTCATGTTGATTTCTGATTTTCACCCACCCCGACACCGTCAAAAAGCACACCTCCACATCTTTCAAAGCTGGAAATCCCACACCGTTCGATTTTTCCGCTCCTTTATTCCGCGGACCTCCAAAGTGTGGAATATCCTTCCCCCAAAGGTCATCCCGCCGAGCTTCAACTTAAAGCTTTTCAAAAAAGGGGGCCAAACCAACCACCTCTCTGGGCTGGCAAAACACCGTCAACTCCGCTAGTTGTGCAGGCGGCGGTTTTGCTTACCATCAGGCGGACAGCATGCTGGTTTGCCGCTCTTTAAAAAGAATCCCGTCAGCCGTTTGAAGATTATCAGCTTTTAATTTTTAATTTATACTTGGACTTATTACCTTAGCAGGATGAGATTCTACACCATAGCAGTCCAGCCTCTTAGCATGCTCTAGAAAGTTCCCCTCAGCGTCGGCGGGTGACTGCCCTCTATGCAGTTTGTGAAGCTCTCTGATCTTGCGCTCGTCTTCCCCAGTTTGCTTCGGAAGTAGACACAGCTCGGATAGATAATTCGGCGGATGCTCCGATACATTGTAATCTCCTAGCTCAGCTGAAATTAGATGTAAATATCTTTTAGGCCACGATTAAAATAACCAACAAATTCGGATCTAAAATCTTTTAGTCAGTAAATAAATGTCAGAAACTTGTAGTCATAAAAAAAAAAACACCAGTCAGTCATAGGAATGCACGTCAGAAGTGAAAACTTAAATAGTAATTCACCTATTGTGCAAGAGATGGCGCTGTTTTAAAACGCACGGTACAGCGTGACGATGAACAAAAATCTTTTTCTCCTTAAAGTTATATGGTTATTTACGGGATATTTACCGTGGTAAGGTTGTGGAAGGAGCTTCCGATAAATATCCCGTAAATAATCATATAACTTTAGTGAACAACCATGATAGTTTAAAACAGACTTTTTCTCCATCATTTTTAAAACGGATCAGAAAAATAATTATGTCTAATTTCTAAATAATTATTTCTAATTTCTAATTATTTCTAAGTTTTAATTACTATTATTTGAAAGGATATACTTTCAGATTGGTCCTATAGAAATTTTATCAAAATCGGTTCAACAGTTTCATCAAAATAATTGGAAGTAATAATGTCAAACAATTAAACGATATTGCGGATTTACAAATTTTTAAGTCGTTTTTTTTAATTGATCATTATTTTTAAATAGAGACCCGCCCCGGCTTCGCACGAGTGTTAGCTCGGCCTTCGGACTCGCTACTATGACGGTTTCCAGGTAACCAAATTTTCATCCAAATCCGTCCAGCCATTTTTAAAGTAGCCTGGCACCGCCTAGCCCTCCAATAGCTACGCCACTGTACGTGCTATTCCCGACTATAATCTATCTTTTTGCCAAATTTCATCCACATCCGTTCAGTAGTTTTGGCGTGATTGAGTAACAAACATCCATCCATCCATCCAAACTTTCACATTTATTATATTAAGTGGGATAACTACGTTGGATTTTCTAATTCAGTTCAGTCAGTCAGTTTTATTGCCTCATTGGTATGTGAGGCCATAAATAGATTATGATAACCACAATAATGAATCACAAGAATGAGGATAATGTTGTAATACAAATCTACTGTTGTTAGGAATTTTCATCATCATTTATTTCTCTTCACGGGTCTAACCCGGACATAGGTAGGCATTGGTGGAGCCGAAGCCAACACCAAGAGGCCCTTTTGAATATAAAAATTATCAATATAAAAAACCGACTTCATAAAAATGTCAGAACGTGGGCCGTGGGTTTGATTCCCACCTAGGGCAAATATTTATGTGACGAACATTTGTGTTTGCTCTATGTCTGGGTGTTATATCGATTTAAGTATGTATTTAAAAATATATATGTACGTATATTCTCGCCATATATATATGTACGTATATCCTCTGGCAGCCATATTACAAGCTTTGCTTAGTTTGGGGTCAGATGACCATGTGTGCAAAAATGTCCGGAATATTTTTTTACTAAGTGCTGTTGCCCGCAACTTCGTAGTTTAGTACGGGTATATTTTCATATAAACTTTCAACCCTTTTTTCCTGTCTTAATCCGGCTCTTGCGCAAAATAACAGCCTATACTTCAATCTGATCATAGCTAAGCATATATGTGAAAACCGCATTTAAATCCGTCCAGTGGTTTAGAAGATGTGCGTGGACAAACAAACAAACAAACAAACAAACAGACAAAAATCCTAAAAACTGTCTGAACGTTCAGCTGCTTTTTTAAGATGCTGTGTGTTGTTTTTCATACCTCGCAATTACATATTTTTTATCTCTGTTTTTATTATATGTATAGGTATATAGATAATTTATTTTGACATACATTTAGTTTAACATAATGTGTTGTTCCATAGGCTCCCGAACTAGTCTGGGACTGTATGTCGGGTGCCAGTGATATCATTATAGTTATGTCAAAGCAAACATATAGCAATATATATAAAATATTGATAGTGTTTATAATAATACCTTGAACTGTAAAAGACGCCAGCAGCAGCGCCGTATTCTTTGGGGCGGTCATTCTTCCATCCAGCAGTAGCTTCCTCAGCTGAAGGCACAGTAGATACTTGGTATATTCTTCTGCCAGTCTCGACGGCTCGGGCGGGTAGAATCGCACCGCCAGCCAGAATTGTGCGTTGACTCCGACCTGCTTCTTTACCGATTTTGTGCTGTCTAACCATTTCTGAAAATTCAAGTAAGTAGTGTCATTTAGAACATAAATAAATTTATAAATAAAATAAAATAACTATTATTAACAAGTTTTATTTCGTATTTTTCTCAGCAAACCCTTTCATTAATTTTGATAATAGGTATCAAATTTAATATTGCTCCGCCTACTACGCACCGCGTGCGATCGGATTTATAAAAAAAAAACTTAGTATTAAAAAACCGACTTCATCAAAACTGGACCAAATTGAAATGGGACCAAATGTGAAGCACCTTTCAAATAATAAAAAAAAAAAAACATCAAAATCGGTTCACCCAGTCACAAGATCTGCGGTAACAAACATTAAAAAAAACAGTCGAATTGATAACCTCCTACTTTTTGGAAGTCTGTTAAAAAGTCACTGGCACTTTTACTACTGCTTATTTTAAGCAGATCACCTACATTTCATTGAACAGTGGCGTAATATGAGCGTATACTATGAGCAATTTCACCGCTCACTGCGCACCGCGTACCTACTACAGCTTTATTTTAAAATAAAAGTATATAAAAGTATAATAAAAGATCACCTACATGATTACTGGCGCAAATACTATGAATAATTGCCCCACCAACTGCGCACCGCGTCCTACTGAATTTATTTAGAAAAAAAAGACACTGGCACTTTTACTAAGCAGATCACCTTCACGATTGAACACTGGCGCAAATACTACAAGTTTTTTTTTTTATTTATCTCAGTGAATAACGTACATGCAAATATACACAACTCTGCCAAACTGCGTAAGCTACTGCTCACCATGTAGGACGGACTTAATAAAAAAAACATGAATGAAAACTCAATGTATGACTCATTAGCATGACTTTAAAAAATGTAAACAAATTCCTAGTAGGCAGATCAAAATTCAATAGAACAATGAATGATTATGTATCTATGATTCACAAGCTGTTAAAAAATCAAGGTCACATTTTATCAGTGTGATAACAATGACAATAATTTCTTGATAAATTAGTAAATTCATTTGGGTAACATATAAACAAGCCAAAATAGCTCATTTATGTCTCTTCATAATATTTTTAAATCTCTGGTCATAAACATGATTGATCTTCTAGGGCCCAAAATCCATCTGTGACGTGGCATGTGGCCTGACCACAGAAAAGAGAAGTAAATAGAACCATCGACAAAATAGAACGGAAATGCGAAGGAAACTCTGTTGCCAGGTGTTGTGACAGATATAAGATAAGATAAGATAATTTATTTTCCAAAAACACTACATTAATACATTTTAAACAAAATTATAATTACACTTAAAATAAGGCAATAATTCGCAGACATTCCTGCGGTGCCACACTAGGCTCAAAGATAAAAAGAAAGATATGTGATTGATCATTCTTATTTATGTCAACGCGTCACAGTTGCTATGGGTTTATATGGGTGCAAGTGGCTACAACAAATTTCTTACAATAATGGCTTGACAGCCGTACTAATTACAAAAAATCTTATCTGTGGGCCTGACAAATCATGATCTTAGAATATTTTCTTCTATATTCTAAGATCATGATGTTATAGTCACGCAATTAGGTAAAACACGGACAAGTCTAAGCCATGCCTTAGTAAAGTGATGAAGAGTTTACTAGAGGCTTGTATGAAAATTTGGAAGTAACAAAAAAATACATCTTTCACCTCGTTAGATCACTTTCCCACACTCAAACATATTTACACACTAAAAAAAACACTTTTATTAACAGTAATCCTTGAGATTTCATTCAGGGAATATTTGGTCTGAGGTAACAAACATAAAAATATAAAAACACAAAATTGAGAACCTCCTCCTTTTTGGAAGTCGGTAAAAAACGGGTGATAGTGTACAAGTCCTTCGGACATAAAAAATAAAAATATACCATACTAGCAACCCACCCCGTCTTCGCATGGGTATATGTTTTATTATATTATATAATAGGTCGGGGAAAAAGTCTTTTCGTATTTTGTATGTATAAAGTTGTAGTAAAAATCTTATCCGTTGTACTGTTTGTATCTGGCTGGTTTTGATACCATTAAAAAGATGACATTTTAAAAAAGGAATACAAAACGTAAAAAGCAATTTCCCGCCATTATAAACCTTCCATGAAAAATTATCAAACTGATAGTGAAAACCGCATCAAAATCCGTTGCGTAGTTTTAAAGATCTAAGCATATATAGGGACAGACAGAGGGAAGCGACTTTGTTTTATACTATGTAGTGATAGTGATTACCGTTATCTCCGTGTTTGTGGCATTGGGTGGTGTTCCGTTTTCAGTGAACTGCAGACCGAAGTAATCCTTCTCAACAAGCTCGAGATGATGAAACACTTGTTCTAGCAGAACAATGCCTTTTGCTTTTTTCTAAAATAAAGAAAACATGCAGTTTAAAGTACCCATTAATTTTTTTTGCATTGTAAGTCTGATTATTATACTTTATAATTTTTTTTCAAACAAAACTATATTACTAGGCCTATGCTGTTTGTCTGTCGGTCTGTCCGTCCTAGCTTTTATTCATGTGCACGGCGTTAGCAATCACGCCATGTAGCTGGATGGCGCAATAGGCATGTGTCCTAACTTTGTTCTATTACCTCATAAGTAAACCGGCCAAGTGCGAGTCAGGATCACGCCCTGAGGGTTCCATACACCACATAAAATACAATGTCAATGTCAAGTGTCAATTGGGGTATAGCCCAGTAATGTGTGCTTCATCATCATCATTATTATGGGTGAACACGTTCCCACTGCTAGGAAACGGGCCTCTCTTATTAGGTTCTTGGACATATCGGTTTCCTCACAATATTTTAGGATAATTTGTTTGGTTAATATGTGTTGTAGTTGTATCTGACTCCTTGAATTTGATACAGAAGGTTATCCTAAATAATATGAATGGGTAATTGAAACTCCGGTAGATGGACTGAGTACGTGCGCTTTATTTGAGCGCCAGCGAATGACTGTTGAATGTCGGTGCGCTTCATTAATTTGTTTATATTATAATAATAACAATCTGTGATGTAGTGGGACTCACAGGCCCTACATCTACATCCCCCTTAAAAATAAATTTTTGGTAAAATTTACATGATAAGATAGATTCTGTAATGTGTTATTTAGGTGGTAAGTACTTTGTTGCAGCTAAATTATTTTTAAGGGGGATGTAGATGTAGGGCCTGTGAGTCCCACTACATCACAGATTGTTATTATTATAATATAAACAAATTAATGAAGCGCACCGACATTCAACAGTCATTCGCTGGCGCTCAAATAAAGCGCACGTACTCAATCCATCATCCGAAATTCCAATCACATCACGTCGGGGTCACCAATTTAGGATAATTTGTTTGGTTAATATGTGTTGTAGTTGTATCTGACTCCTTGAATTTGAAACAGAAGGTTATCCTAAATAATATGAATGGGTAATTGAAACTCCGGTAGATGGACTGAGTACGTGCGCTTTATTTGAGCGCCAGCGAATGACTGTTGAATGTCGGTGCGCTTCATTAATTTGTTTATATTATAATAATAACAATCTGTGATGTAGTGGGACTCACAGGCCCTACAATATCATCATAATGGCACATAATTTTGCCGGTTGCCGTCAGACTGGAAAGCGCCATTGCTACCGCTCGGCAAACATCGCTATGTGTAATTGCACCCAAAACTCCATCTGTGTCAGATGGAGGGCACCGAGATGTACATCGGAATGCACCAGTGCCCCCTAGCTCACTACTAGACGCATCACTCTCACCAATTGCTTGGAGCATTTCTCCTTCTACTCTCTACAACGATGCGGTGTAATATCCAAATGAATGTTTTATCAAGGAAACCGTAAAGACTGAAACACGGTTAAGGAGATTACTGTTAGAAATCTTAAACAAAGTTTGTTATAACTTGGTTCTTATTGGATTTGGAGGGTGACGATTCTGAACTGCCACCCGGCTGGGGCACATTGTGCATTTCCCACTGTCAGCATCTACCTAAACTATCCTAGCTCAATGAAATATCAGAGCATGGCTCTGGGCTATCAGCAAGTTGCTGCTGTAATGTAAGGGAACCAAAATTAATAAGAGACTTAAAATTTTATTGATGCTTGTAACTAATAATTGCCGATAGAGGTTATAGATGGGAAATAAGGTACTAACCTCTACTGCAAACACTTGCTCTGTATCGTCTAAGAACTGAACAGTCACATTCAAGATGTTTAGCTTTCTTTCCCGCGCAAGTTCCGACGCACGTACATTGTAGGTGCCGCTGGTGCTACTGAAGGCTCGCCTCGACACGCTTTCGATCATCTCATCAATAAATCACAGTATCCGAGATTATTATCACAGTCAACGACCTTAAGCCGTTTAACGCCACTATATTACACGCTCACTTCATTTGATCACCGCACTAAAACACTATTATACTGGTACGTAGGTACTGTCAATTAACCTCATGAATCATTTCAGACCTTCGTAATCCATTCAGTCGGTATTCCCGACGGGTTGTGACGTACCCTTTGCACTAGCGAGGATCATCATGTTTATTTGCATCAGAATCAGATGTTTGGTCTCACCGACTGCAGGCTTGTTTGCAGTCTGGCTATTATTATTTAACACTTAGAACCCATCGCTTTTATCAATAGCGCTTGCTGTTGTTATCAACTTTTGTCTTGTTTTCATTCTATTTAAAAATCACTATTTTTCAGGAAATTCACGCAATAAACAACGTCCCCATCCATAATCGTAATCGAGCTGATAAGAGATATTCCACCATCGGCCATATTATTACTTTTAGAGATGGGTCGGTCCGGAGCGTAATAGTTCCGAGAACGATTTCCTTTACTGGAACGACTTCGTTCCACTCCACGGTCCGGACTGAAGTCGGTCCGCATGTCCCAATAGGTGCGAGACTGCGAGATGGAGTTAACGAACTTCGGATTCGATCCAATCCATCTCACTGCCTCCCGAAGTGTCCCGGACGGCGCCGAATTTACCCGAGTCCCGACCTTTCTTTTTGGCTCAAAAATGAAAAGCTGATATTTACAATAAATAAAGCGACTTATTAATTAGTGGGTAAGGTTGATATTTAAGTGGATCAAATAACAAAATACATTCAAACTTGCCGTTTCTTTCCGTCATGTATTACAATGAATAATGTATCTTAAGCAGTGCACGTTATGATCGATGATTATTTAAAAAATCTAAATTTTGTTTTGAACTCTTGACCGTGACTCTCGCACGCGCGCTGTCCGCATGACCCATTTCTTAGAAAATTATTATTATGTTATTCATTTTTCATTTCACTTCGTTGCGTCATCGAGTCACATCACATACTAATTATTAGCAAGTAAAATGACATTGCGCATAAAAACCAGCGATGTGTGGAACCATTTTGTAGAAGAAAATGGGAAAAAAGGAAAATGCAACTATAATATTGCTCAAGTACTATTGCATTTACATCCGGCAGCCTAGGTAATTTGACCAGGCATTTAAGGGCTCACTTTGACCAGCCGGAGAAGACGCCTTAAGGCATCGAAAATGTCAATGCTGCTTTTTATTGGCAGTAATCAAAATCAGCATTGACAGTTTTAGCTAATTAAACCAAAACTTTTTTGAGATTTGTATTGCACTACTTCCATTTGCTAATTTGATTTTATCAATAATCTTAGTTGACAGTCCTAAGCCTGAAAAGTATGAAGGTAAATCAACTGAATAACTTCAGTTAAAATGTGTTAAAATTTACGTTTACTCATCTCTCCTCGCGTTTGGCTAAATCATTAAATTGTAGCTCTAATTGCAAGAACATGACTTTTCTGGATTGGCGGAACTAGATAGTTCCGTGGACATGTTTCTTTAACATAGTTCCAAGAGGAAAATGAATCGTTCCTTGTTCAATCCGCTACAGGACATGATTAGCGCATGTCTAATTACTTTATTTTACTTTAGGGTTGGCTAGTTGGCTGTCAGACGAATCAGACGGACGGACGGAATGTCGGCTGTCCTATCATTTATCGTCATGTCGATCCGAGATAGATTCGATTAGTCGGTACTTCGATTTTTAAATCGATTTGACAAAGTCAAGGATCGGCAGGGCTATTATGAAACTTTGATCGGGATCAGTCAGTGTCAGAATTGACAGAATTTTGACACTTGAAAGGGGTTATGACGCAAAAAAAAAAGGCGTTGTCTATTTCCAATTTCATACTACGAAAGTGGAAATAGACAACACTTTTTTTTTACTACTTTACTGGGGCAATACTACTTTTATGACAGTAAAATAAAAAAAACGAGGCGGTATGGCATTAATAGCTTTAGCCTGCTCAGCAATGGGCGAAAACACAAAATAAAAAACGTAACTTTTGGCGCCAACGTAAGATAATCAGTGTATAATATTATTTCCCTAAACTTGTGTATTTTCTATTATATTGTTTATGCATAACAATGGTGGATTATAATTTTTATTTAGGGTTCATTACGGTGATCTAGTGTGTACAAGTAAACCTAGGTATTGTATAGTGAAACGTGTATTTTCGAAATATTTCCAAAACTCCGTTATGGTATAATAAAACCGGCCAAGTGCGAGTCAGAAAAATTGTGCAAAAAGACAACATCCCAGCAACGCCCTGGCGGTCACCCATCCAAGTAATGACCACGCCCTACGTTGCTTAACTTCGGTCAGTGATCGTACAGTACACTGAAAGTCCCCCACAGTCCCTTCTCTTTTATGTGGTACAGTAGATCGTCTCCCGATTTTTTTTATATTTTTCTCTCCCGTTGGTCACGACGGAGGTTCGTCAGCCAAGTTGACACGTCTGTTGGCTACTTACGAGAAGAGCGAATCGGTGACAAATTTCTGTTCACCACCGGGTGAACAGAAATTTGTCACCGACTCGCTCGCACTCGGCCATTATTTATTATTTTTGTTGTTATACTTTAGTGTGTGTGTACCTACTTCATGCCAGGTTTGACGCTTGTACTCGTACCTTTGACGCTCGTAAGTATTACCGTTTTTTTTTTACTATAATGTTTATGTTGTTAAATAAACAATAACGATTCAATCATTTTTTTGATTAGCTTATTTTTCGTTCAGTCCAATAATATCCGTCTTTAGTTTTTAAGTTTTTATTTTCTGTTAGTAGTTTCATTATCTTTAAACAATCTCGCTATCCTCTCCCCATGAACGTAACAAACCTAAATTAGGGTTGTTACGTCCGTGCTCCTGTCGATGTCAAATTTTCGCCAACACACAAAGGGACAGCAGCAAACTGGCAGCCGAGTAAAAAAAAAAAAACAATTAAATGTCACATGAGGTATTGCAGTGAAAAGATTTATCGATACTTTATTTATCGAAATCGGCTAAAAGGTTTAGGCTTTATGTGGGAACATACATACATATTTATTACCTACATAAATAAGTATAAACACGTTAAACACAATACCCTAACTTTTGCTTTTATGTCGTCTCGGGTAAAAAATAAAACATACAATCAAACAGTTATCTGCTTTTATTTAGTTCCTCTTCAATAAACCAGCAGCCATAGTCATTCGTTCGGTACCATTACAAGAAGAAAAAATTAATACACTATTACATACTGTTACAGTTTGATTTGAATATGTGTTACATCTGAAGTTATGTGTAGTATAGATCGTATTGCTATTTACTATTATAGATACATGTGGATCATGAAAACCAGAGTGCAATGCGATTCTGCAATACTTTAATTAAGAATTTTAATTTTACGGGACTAGCAGTTTTATTTTACTAATCATTTTTTGTACTTAACATTCTATGTTCATTCTATTACGCTACCTATGTTTGTAAGGAATCAGATTAGTCATTTTTATAATTATAAAACATAATGAATCA
Organism: Agriopis leucophaearia; assembly: GCA_949125355.1. Lineage (NCBI taxonomy): Eukaryota > Metazoa > Arthropoda > Insecta > Lepidoptera > Geometridae > Agriopis > Agriopis leucophaearia. The sequence continues at coordinate 4,155,584 of OX421275.1, forward strand.
CTTTCATAATTACTACGCTATCTACCTCGTCACACCCGTACATCTTTCGTCTAAAAAAATGTTAAAAAAAGTATGTACTTAGTTATACATGAATTTATGAATAACCTGATTCCACCATTATGATACATAAATATTATTTGCAATATCGCATTGCACAGTCCAAGCGACTGTTTACCTAACTGCTTGTGGTGGGTGTAGTGGTGCTCTAAGTCGATAAAAAACCCTTTCCGAGATTTTTTTTGTTATGGCCAAACATCCCCATTAAATACACTTTTTGCATTTGTTATAATTTTTGAAAATATAAATTTTGATAATATTTTTTCTTTTGTCCCTAAATATTAATCCAAATAGTTTTATTATCCCTATATTGTATTTACAATTTTTCAACAGCCGAAAAATATGTTCAATTTTTTTTATAATTATTACTTTTAACGACTCTTGTTAAGTAGTAGGTAACAGTACAAATATTAATGATCACAAGTTGGTTTTCATTGGTCATTAACATACAATATTACATTACAGCCTTATTTCCTAAAATGATGATACAGTTAACAGCAGGTCTTTGTTCGGAAACTTTGTAAAAACTTACAAGCTTTACAAAAAATTGCAAGAAAACTACTTTAATCAGTCCATTCAGTGCATAATTTCAAACTGGACATGATTAAACAATAGTTGTTGTGGATTTTATTTGTATCAATAAGGCACCAGTCCTTATGGATAAGGAATTATAAACAATGAGTTTAATTTGTTTGCTAAAGCAAGTTTGAAGTACTTGGAGAATAAAGAACTTATATTTTTAACTAAGCACGGTACAATGCACTAAGGTACATTTTATTGTTATTCAAATATGTAGTGAACTTTTGAATGAATTTGTTAATTAACTATATAACGGTAATTTAATGTGTATAACTTTTGGACTGTCCACCACAGAAATCATAAATAATAACGTCAAAATTTTAGTTTTTTGGAATATTCTAATATATTTTTCAAAATCTACATTTCCAAATGCGAGGTAATTTTATTAGTTTAATAGTGACAGTCCAAAAACATATCCACATATAAGTAAATTTTAAGTTTCTCGACCTCCTGTTACTTGTATTTTATAACTATGAAATCTTAAAATGTTAAATGTTTTTAAATTAACATTTATGTCAATCAAATACCAAGAAAAGTAACCGAACTCGCTACAAAATCCAACTTGAATACCTACCTATTATATAATTAAACTTTTTTGAAAAGCTATCAACTAAATTTAATACGGTAATTAAACTAATATTACATAATTACTGAAATAAAATTACCGAAACAATATTTACAAGTTGTAAAGATAGTACCTATTATTAATTAATATCATACTATAGGTACATATCGTTATTTTAATACCTAACTATCAACAGAAACCTACCAATGATCAAAAAAACTCTCAGTAGGTCCTAGACTGACACATTTCAACTACTCTGTATTAGGTATCAAGATAATTCTTAAAATTAGAAAGTGCAACATTCGCTAGAACAACGAAACAACTCAGGAGTATTTCAATAAATTAATATTGTATCAGCTACTTTACGCTGACATAAAGGTATTGTACTTATTTACAAAATGCAATATTTTTACAAAAAACTCGCTAGCACTAGAAATACCTTGTTTTAGCTAAACAGATCATTATTCAAGTAAACTAGATCAAAATGTTCTCTTTACCTACAGTAATACATATTTTGAAACTATTTCTGAACACAGTGTGCAATATTTCATGTTAGTGGGTAATTCATTTCTGAAAGAAAGTACCTACCTACCAACTAGCATTAAATAGTGCACATTATACATGTAGGTACCTACTTCATTTAAGATTTAAATGAGTAGTAGTAGGCAAGAAGTGCATTCACCTTAATAAGTTCCCGAGAGTAATCTTTAGAATAATCCAAATTTTATAATAATGTACGTCGTGTAATAAACATAAAATGTTTTATAAACATTTCAATTTCTTACGAAAAAAAGTTCTTGTCATGTCTCAATCAAATTCATTAAATTGTTTTGTACTAATAAACACCTACATCGTTACTACGGACATTTCATTCACTTCATCGTAATCTACGTCGAGACGAATTCAGTCGAAATTGTTTTATAATACATTACGTTACACTTAATACTATGTCTACATTCATGTTTATTTAAATTGGCTGGAATGGCATAGAGATTTGCGGTTTGGTTAAGGCCCGAATATTATTAATGTTAAATTAAATCGAAACGCCAAGACTATCGATGCAAATAATAATGTGAATGTACCAACCAAGAAACTACGTGCAGATCGACAATCGATACCGGATATCGATACGGTCATTTCCCAGCACTATAAGTTTTGGCGGGATTTTATTTATTTGATGGCTGTATTTTTTTTTCAGATTTTAGACCATGCCTTTTGACATCATTCTGACGGTGTTTTTGAGCGCCTGACGTTTGTTGCAGAACCATATTCGGATGACTTCGCGTTCGTAGCCGAGCTGATGGGCGAGACCGGTGATTTCTGTTCCTGGAATTAGAATAAAATTATATTAGGCGCTGGGCCAGCGTGGTAGATTATGACCTATCCTCTCTCTCTGAGAGAATCTATGTCCCAGCAGTGGGAACATGATAGGCTGATGATGATGAATTTAAGACCTCTGATTTTTAAGCTGATGTGCATGTTCAACAAAAAAAAACTTCTTAGAGGCTTTCGAGTAAGGTAGGCACGGCCTATTGAATGAACGGAGTTGACCAGGCTCTTCATAAAAACGCACTGGGTGAGTGCAAATTGATAATATGTATCGTATTCCATACAAATCTGAAATTTGAATGCAGTTGGAGGCATATTTAGCGCATTTTCAAATATTTATCGCACACATTAATCAAATAATTCAAGCTTCTTGAAGATATGCAAATTGGGCAATCTGCCACTTTTCCTATTAAAATAATGGATTATATATACCTACCTACAAAGCAGGTACTTTAAGTACCTGGTACTACTGGTCAAATGTCTGCTAGGTATATTAGATACTATAGGAAGGTAGGTATTTACCTGAAGGATGCGTGTTCCTTTCAAAGTGTGCGTTCAGGAGCTCCAAAGCTTGCGGTGTGAAGGAAGTTCGCCGCTTGCGTTTCTTACTCGGTTCCATCCCAATGAAATCCGCCATGTGGTTCTGGCCTGAGGCGTACCTGAAACGAGGAGTTTAGTGTGAGCTATCAAGGGTCGAGTATTTTGTGTTGCGTGTGTAGGATCTTGGGGAAAGAGTTTAGAGAATTAGATGAATCCCTTGTGTGAACCTTGAGATAGTCGAGCATGGTAGAGTCCGCGCCAAGTTTTATAATGCTCTGTGCTATAAATATTGTCTGGGGGTGGAAAACGTAAGAGCTAAGAACCTAGCTCCAGGGTGGAAGTGTTAAAGGGCATAACGCCGCGAGTAGCTCTTAGTGAAAGTGCAGCACACCTCTCGACATACTAAGTCATCCACGCCAATGTTGCCCCTCGTTGATGTTGATCCGTTCGCAATCAGTGAAGATATCGAAACATTATAAACCAACAACTTAAATGCTGGCCTTTCGGAAAAGAGCATGAGTAGCACAGCGGGTAATGGAGAAAATTATGGTCGGAGTTTCTTTGAGCGGTAGAATCCAGAACGAAAATATTCGCTCAAGAACCAGTCTGAGCGAATATGAAGTAGCAATGAGCAGGCCACATCGCTCGAAGAGCCGATAACCGATGGGAAAGAAAGGTTCTTGAGTGGAGACCACGAACCGGAAGACGAAGCGTAGGTAGATCTCCCACTAGATGGACCGACGACATCGTGAGAGTCGCGGGCATCCAGTGGGTGCAGATGTAATCTGTCGTTAAGTGTGGAGTTCTAAGGGGGAGGCCTATATTCAGCAGTGGACGTCTTCTGGCTGATGATGATAATGTTACACAAACAAAAATATAGTCGAATTGTGAACCTCCTTGTTTGAAGTCTGTTGGAAAGAAGTTGGTGCAAGCTTACCTACTTCCCACTTCCAACCTATTGACCTTAATAAATAAGTATTTCAGATATTCTTAAGTTCACATTGAAAAACAAAATGAAAAGCATGATCCTGAGATGTAAATAAGACCTAAATCTTGCTCTGGTTTCGTGATATGCTAACGTGATTTCCATGTTTATCCAATGGAGAATTTAAAGATTTGTTGAGCGGTTGTAAAAACAAGCATGCAACGTATGTAAAAATAAACTTACAATTATATACTTCTAAATTTAAGAACCATAACAGACACGTTAACTTGGCTGGCAAATCGCCTACTTCCTACGGAACCCTACGAACCCTACCTCCCTCGCCTACGAAAGAGAAGAAATTCTCTTTCTCTCCCGTTGGTCAGACGACGGTCCGTCAGCCAAATCCGTCACGTCTGTTAGCTACTTTACATGAAGAGTAAGTAGGTAGGTATGAATCTCCTTGGTTAGGTTAGGTTAAAATAATACGAAGTAAAAAAAAAACATTACAAGGAGATTTGGCGCCAACGTCTAAAAGCATGTTGCATCCTATTATTATTTTGTTGAACCGATGTACTATATAAAAAAATGAAAACTACGAAAAAATGAATGAATTGAATGATGATTGAATGCAATTACGCCTTATTCACATAATTTTGTCATAACGGATTTTTACAACTTTAAGAGCCAAGCTGCATTCAAAATTAATTGTAAACGTTAAAACGTCGCTACAAAAAAATTTAACACAGTTCCAGTTTTCAAATAAAATAAGACGACACTTTTTGAAAAAAATCAATAAAAAAAACTCTTTTCGAGGATTCTGCTCAACCTAGACCAAGAGCGCGTATGAGAGCAAGATGCATGTAGGTATGTAATGATACGTGCACCTTTCACCAGTTGCGCTAGTTAGCTGCGCTGTGTACAAGGTCCATAACAGCAAATAGTACGTACACACAATTTCTTGAAAGCAAAAACAGGCAACAACCGCATTAAATATAGGATGTGATAACCAGATTTTTTATGGTCAACTGGGTCACTCTTGAGTGAGGAAGCCAGAATACACTGGTAGATGCTTGCCGCCAGATTTTTAAATTTAGGGTGGTAGCCAGCCAGCCGCGTTCTACGTAGAAACCTATCACAATGCCATACTTTTCTTTTTATAGAATACGTGACAAACAAGCTACGGGCCCCCTGTGGCCTTAGTACGAGCACTTGCGAAAAAGTTATCGTTACGTAAATGATAGCAAAATGTATAAAAAATTGAATTGATTAATTTTTATTTTTATTCTTTGTGCACCACCGACCTTTTTCAAATTCTTTAGTCCTGTCCATCCAAAGGCTGCCTGGAAGAAATCGCTCTAGGCGATAAGGCCGCCCATTATACTGCCGTATATATATTTTTGATGTTAGTTTAAGTTTCTTTTGTATTTTTCGGTCTGAATAAAGAGATATTGTATTGTATTGTAACAGCGCCTCTATCGGCCGTGAAAGGAAACTGAATTTTTCATACATTTTGCTATCGTTTACGTAACGATAACTTTTTCGCAAGTGCTCGTACTAAGGCCACTGATAGTAAGTGGTCACCGCTGCCTATAGACATCTACAACACCAGGGACATTGTCAGTGCATTGCCTGCCTTTGAGGACTCTATTCACCCTTCGTTTGAAGCAGTCCAAATTATACTCCGGAGGAAAACCGAAGGTAAGCCATTCCACAACTTACAGGTACGTGGCAGAAACAGTCGATTAAATTGAACAGTGCGTGACTGCCACGTATCTATAATGTGCGGATGGCATTACTGGCGATTGGTAGCCGGGTCGGTGGTTAAACCGGGATGGAGTGATAAGGCATACTAATGCTTATGATATCTTTCCTCATCGGCACCTAAATATCATGGTTTAGATTACATTACAACCCACACCCTGCGATTCGGAAGCCAAAACGTCAGCATGAAGACGAAAGTCATCATCATCATTATTTCAGCCATAGGACGTCCACAGCTGGACATAGGCCTCCCCCATCGATTTCCAAAAGGACCGGTTGGAAGCGGCCTGCATCTAGCGTTTTCCTGCAGTCTCTTTTAGTTCGTCTGTCCATCTTGTGGGTGGACGTCCTACGCTGCGCTTACCGGTCCGCGGTCTCCACTCGATAACCTCTCGGCCCCATCGGCCATTTGTGCTAAGACGAAATTAAACAACCCCAAACTAAGATACCTTGCAGATCTATTTCCATACCCGACAGCTCTCCAAATTGCAAATGTAAAATAATAAAGCGTTAACAAAGAATTAATGAAAGCAGCAACATCTATCGCTGTTTAATTCAAGAAGTTCCCAACGCTGGTTGAGCTCGTTAAAAATTACCACCAAGTGGGGCCGCATATTGCAAATTCAGCTTGCATTTGCAATGTTAAATCTCTTGCATTCTGATAATGCATTTAAAGCCTTGCAGACATTGCGATTAGAACAACTGCTTAGTTGGAGCGGTCATGTTTTTATTTTGCATCCTCCTTCGTAGCATGGTGATCAAACTCTAGGAAAATAGTACTATGACCATGTCATGACAAAATTTAGGTAGGCAGGTATAAACTACCTTTAATATAAAAAAACGACTTTATAAAATGTCAGAACTGGACCAAATTAACATAGGACCACATGGGAAGCACCAGCTTTCAAATAAAAAAAGAATCATCAAAATCGATTCACCCAGTCGAAACTTCTGAGGTAACAAACATAAAAAAACCATTCGAATTGAGAACCACCTCCTTTTTGGAACTCGGTTAAAAAGAGGTCACTGTAAAACAGAGTGTCAGTTGAGGGTAGCATTCCATGCTAAAGAACATTTTGGTAGATTCCACTGAAACGCACGCGTTTTAATCCTAATCACGTGCAAAGGACCAAAATAACAACATTGTTTTGTTGTTCAATCCCTAAAATCTCTAATCAACATAGAAACCGAATTACAATCTTATCTGAAAGTCTGACGATTGGCTCAAAATATACCTATGACCTATGCCTCGCTCGCTTGGACCGTCGCAGGAAGAAATATGGGTACAAAATAAGTAAGTAGAAGAAGAATGGATCAAGAACAATAATGTAATGTCGAAACAGATAATTCTCAATTTAAAAAAGCGACTTCATCAGAACTGGATCAAATTGAAATGGGACCAAATGGAAACCAGCTTTCAAATAAAAAAATAATCATCAAAATCAGTTCACCCAGTCAAAAGTTTGAGGTAACAAACATTAAAAAAAAAACGAATTGATAACCTCCTCCTTTTTGGAAGTCGGTTAAAAACGCTGGGAAAAGATAAAAACTGCACCACAACTACAGCTGACCTTTGACATGTAGAAGAAAATATCCTCTTTTACTACTAGCCCCAGTTTAGCATTAGCGGCAATCGCTTTGCTGTTTCCTTTCCACGACTTAAATCTGTGTTGCATGCTCGATAATGCACTTTAACGATGCGAAATGCATCGATAGATCTCTCGTCTTGCGACGTCATTATGTCTCAGTCCGAGATTTAAGCGACAACTGGCTGATTTGAAATTTTAATGAGGAGGACGATTGATTGGGATGTTCTGGTTTAGGTTACGGTAAATTGTCGGCGTTATTTAGTGATCCTGATTTATTTGATCATTTAGTTGTATCTTTAAATTAACTGTACTTAAGTCAGTAAAAACATCTATTGCAAGTTGGTTTTATCATAGTCTACAGTAGAATCAAGAGGGCCACGAAGTTTGACGAACAAATCAAGGATTGAAAGATTATTTCTAATGCAATTTATAAAGGATTTATCATTCTAGGTAATAGGTTAGGATATATCCTATGATAATGTTTTATACTTTCGAAGTTCGTAGACACAACCTAAATAAAATAAATGAAAATACATTATATATTAATCAAGATGGGACACCCAATATAGGACATCCAAATAAACAGTTTTCTTATAAGAATAAACTACATAATGTGCATAAAATGAATTTATGATAATCTTAGTTAGTCATAACAGTTAAGGAAGCTTAAGCCAAACATGCATTATGCGTAACGCATCCACACATCAAATTGTCTTACAACTTACTCCGAAATCTGAATCAGAAATCATAGCTTTACCTTAAGCTGATCCACATTTCGGAGAAGTCCAAGTTAGTGAGGGTGTTAGTGTAAACGCGGTCCAAATAAACATAAGCCTAGCCCGTAAAGCGATAGTTAGTCCAGATTTGAGAAATGTATGTTCACAATGTTGCTAAGCGTTATAGGCCAAATGTTTCACGTACACGGGTGTAACACAACCACGAACATCATTCACTCAAACACATATTTACCTCTCTTCAGCTTCCTTCATCCAACGTTCGAGGACCGGTTTGATTTTCTGCGCACTTTTTGGTGTTATATCCAATTTCTCAAATCTGTATCGAACATAAATTGTAATGTTAGATTCTCTCTAAGCACGCACCGGTCCGACTGGCTCTACACCGCACGGCACGTTTTACATAACGCTTTGTACAAACTTCACCCGATCCGAATTAAAATAGGCATAAACACAGGACATTGACATTGCGTTAACGATTTTACACAGAGAGAAAAAAACAATAGGCAATTTAGGCTGCCGGGGTAATCAGTTTGATTAATACCAAACGGGGTAACAATAAAACAACGGATTCAATTAGAAACGAAAGGTAACGTATGCCAATGCCCTGGCTTTGAATTGCGCAAAATGAATATTAAAATAAAAATAAGAGTAATGAAAATAATTTATCATGCTATATTAGATGGAAAGTTAGAAATTACTCATCGTGATGGTACGGGTACGATAATAGGCGATATAGTTCTCATAGCTATTACTCATGGTGTAGATCGACATGGTTTGGTAGCGTACATTAGTGTGGCGCGGTTGTCTCTACATCAAAATGTAACTCGGCCGTATGATGTATGGCGCCTTCGCTATAATTACACGAATGCAAATACCGTATACGTGTGAAAAGGAAAAGAAAGAACCGGTAATTACAAATAATTATATACGGCACACATTGAAAACGTATGCATGGATCGCCGATCGAGATAAGATTATATTAAACAGCGTTGAAACATTTTGATTCAAAGACAATCTACGTGTGGACTTGCCGATGGGGAACCAAAGCGTGTACTTAACGTATGTAGTGGAAGCATCCTTGAATTCATCACCAAACATTACAATAACTCGGATATAAATGTACAAATCGATGTAAATACAAGTGATGATAAATTCAAAAATATTGTTACTGGGTATAAAAACAAAACACATACATGTTTTGTTGTTGTGAAGACAGCTGAGCTGCGAGCATCTGCGAAGCCAGGGCACTGGGGACGGTAATAACATGTTAGATACATCATCATGATGACCATCTAACTTTAAAGATAGTCGTAGTTAATAACACATGAAGTTAGGGTATGAAGCCGCACGCTTGCGATTAGTTTTAATCACACATCTTGTTCTTTTCACGTTTGCCTTCATGACAAAGATCCCGTTCAGTTTAAAGATCAACCTGAATTTTTAATGCATCGTCCGTTTTACGTTTTAATGTAATCGTACGAGAAACAATAGCGCCCTGATGTCCAGTCAAGTTATTCCTTGACGCAGTACGATATGAAAGTTTCATGTAACTGTAGCCCGCGCCTTGGTCTTCTTCAATTTAAAATTCACATTAGTTTGATGCTCCTTGAAGGTGGCACTGACCGTGTGCCTGATTCAGCCGAGAAAACAATAAAACGGGTTCGAAATTTGAATGAACGCAAGTAACTGAATGTGTGAGCTATGTTGACTATTGGTAATAAATAGCTAGTGATTTATTTATTTAGATTTAAAACATAGTGGTTAATATGAATTTCTTTGAGCATCCTGTATAAAGAAATTAAAAAAAAACATGACAAGCTTTTTTTTACTACTGAAGTTTTGCTCAACTTGTTTTTTCTTAGCCATAGAAGTTGTCAACGTTTAAGAAACACACAATTAAGTTTATTGTTTAAATTATTAAGTTAACTTACCACTTAAAAGAGTTCGTTCCTATTAATTTTCAAACAAAAGGAAAAGCGTCGCTCAGAAATGAGCAGTGAAACGAACTCTTCTCAAAAAACAATAATATGTTTTAATTAAAATGCAAATTAATTAAGTCCAGCATAATGGAAGGGGTAACTACCATGTACCGACGTCACGACACCAAATTGTAGGGAGACGAAAGAAAAATTAATGGAAAATGAAATCACGACGGCACAAAGACAGGGGAATTCTACTCTTTTTAATTACACGAAAAAAGTAATTACGGCAAGATAATTAATTAACTGGAAACAGAAGTAACGATTAATGATTTTATTATACGAAAGGAGGTCGTTCGGGGTGTTTGGAATTGAAATTTTCTTTGGTCAGTGTTGCTAGATTGGAAAGTTTTGCCCTAAAATATGCAGAAACCAATAGGTACTATTTATATACGTTTAAGGCCACAGCAAACCTCTGAAGGATACATCTTACGTATCTGAATTGTTTTTAACAAAATAAAAAATAATTTTCATGAAAATTGATTTATAATATCATGTCACTACCTACAAGATGGCAACAAGTTATCGAACAAAATGGCACATATATATTATAATTAAATGTAATTAAACTTGAAAAAAATATGTCTTGAATTTGTTTAAAAAATACGAAGAAACTTTTTCCCCGACCTTATAGAATAAAAATAAAAATATACATGTGTACCAAGGGTTTTTATAATTTACTCCTGAAAGCTTCACTTTGAGTAGGCTCTAGTTTAAAGCACCTGTATTTTATGTCGTTGTTGGTTATATAATTTTTATGAATGTTAAATTAAAACACATGATCTAAAAAAAAATGGCGTAGCAATACATGGCAGCATTCCCTCTGCCTGGTGTCGATCTCCCGTTTTGCATTGAAACACGATTTGTTCGAGCGCGTCCCGTAATGTTGTTTCGACTGATTTGATTCAATTAAACATTATGGATCTGAGCGTGATTAATTCCTACATTTGAGAAACAACGCTAGAGAAATAAAAACCTCGGGAACTTTGATGTTACAGAAATTGGCCATTAAATATTTTTGATTGTTATAGACCGAGGCATTGATTTGAAAGGAGAAAAAAACGTAAATTGTTAGTAATAAAAAGATTATTGAGATTGTTATCAATCAAAATGCACATGGCAACAACCGTTGAAACGAATGATTAAACGGATTGTCAATTGATTAGTCTAAACTTTAAAATAACGGACATTTAATCATCAAAACATTATACAGACATAAAAAAAGCTACAAACGTACTGTTTTTTCCTTAAATAAAAAAAAAATGGTAGCGCTACAAAAAGAGCTCTCGCAACTCTATAACCACGTAAAAAATGACGCTCAAACGGAAGCAGTCCGGACTGTTAATTAATTTACCGAATTGTAAGCAATGAAAGGAGTCATGCTGTTTTACAAATCACTTCAATTAACGATATTAAAAAGTTGGTGGTGGAATGATAACTGAGACTCAAGCCTGCGTGACGGAAAAAAACGATGTAACAATTTAAGTAACCTTTTTCGTTGGACCCTTCGCGTTTCCCGCAAATGGTAACATTATTTTGACAAGCGTGCGACTTTATCTCCATAGATAACAAACTGAGATAATATCATCCAGTCGAGGGTTTTAGTACATTTTTTATTTCACACTTTAGCTGTTAACAGCTTTGTTCTGTTTGCAGTCGACAAATTAGTAAGCGACATTGCTAGTTACTAACATTTAGGCGTTTTTTTTGTCTGGCAACATTTTGTAATTTTATTAACAAGTTTCGGTTCAAAACTTCAAACAAAACTATTTCAATCTCGAATTTGACTTCGATTTCTAAACGCTATTAAAAGCAAAAAAATAAATCTAATTGGAAATCATTTTAAAATAGATTCGGTTTAAAAGGTTCTAACGTATGAATTCAAAATCAGTCTCTCAATGGTCTATAGACAGCTACCAATGATAGAGCTCTATTCACGGCCAAGAAGGCTTCAACAATTTCCAATCATACGAATGTATAAAAAACTATGTAAAATACCTGCAAATCGCGCTTTGACTATACGCCGGTCCTTCGGTCACCGACAGCGCTTGGCCAACTTGAGTCTGTGTCAGGCCTAAGCCGAGCCGTCGCAGCTTGAAGGCCTTCGCGAACTCCTTTATATCTTCAAGGTTGATACCATCTACAACGTTGCTGGACGACTGACTGATGGTGGGCTGATCTGTGGAAGAAAGGTTGTTGACGGTATTTAAAAAAATAGCAATATGGTTTTGAATGGGCGAATCTGACTAGCCTGGAATGGGATTGTATATAATACCCTTCTTGGTGATAGATTTTCGACGTCGAACAACATGGTCTAAACTTGGGTATGGTAGGTGGCTTCGTCGCACAATTATTATGCCGATACAAAAGAAAGGCAAAGAGACATTAATATCGTAGGCCCTCGAATAATTCAACAGGTTAGCACTCAAAAGCTCTAAAACCACTATGGTTTTGTCACGTTATAAACATCAAAAACTCAAGGTTTTTTCTTGATTTCTAAACCAGGTTAACATACAACTGATTTATATAAATATCTACAGCCAATCCAGTCCATTTTAGGCACAACGGAAAAATAGCTAGTTTTTTTTTATTGCTAGCATCTTCGTCCGCATTTAGCCAAAACATCTACATATACAAAGTTACTAATAAATAAGAGTTTCAGGTGGGTAACCATAATCTCAAAAATATTCAAATAATATCATTATAATAACCTTGACTTTTGTCTTGCTCTCTCATTAGGCGAGAGAGCGAGACAAAATTCAATGTAAGGTTATTATAAGAATGTTTTTGAGATTATGGTAACCCACCAGCAGGGCTATTATGGATCTTTGATCGGGATCAGTCAGTGTCAGAATTGACAGAATTTTGACACTTGAAAGGGGTTATGACGCAAAAAAAAAGCGTTGTCTATTTCCAATTTCATACTACGAAATTGGAAATAGACAACGCTTTTTTTTTTGACATAATTTTGACAAGTCGCGATCCCGATCAAAGATTCATAAAGCAGGTCTATGCTCTCACATTTTTTACATTATGAAGCATCAAATCTCACTAATACATCATTTCCAAGAACAGTCTTAAGCCACCCCGTTAACGCGAGGGAAAATTATAGCTGAGTTTAGTGGGCAATTTATGTAATTAGTAGATGGCTGCGGATCCTAATTATGCGGGATGTCATTAGTGGAGGTGCTACCTCGCGGGGCCACAGTGAATATAGAGAGACAATTCTTCTGGATATTTTACTCTACTGAGACGCATTTGGCATCGTGCGAATTGTGCATTTGCCAGTGTCAAGTACCGAATGAGGGATGGTGGCCAAGCATGTGTGCTTTACAATTTGACGGCGCCTGGTTCGATATTCAGCCCTGCCAAAATTACTTATTGAGAATATAATAATAATATAGTTTGGGACATGGTGATCATCACAGTTTTGATGCCAACACTCATAAATGAAGCAAGGAAAACATCGTGAGGATACCAGTAGGTATATTCACAAACTCAAACAAGATGACATCAACATGCACTGGGCTAGCATGGTTTAAGTACAAGGGTCTATCCTCTCTCACTCTTCCTCTCTGAGAAACTGAAGATATCATTGTAACCTAGTTACTTATCTGTTGTGTGGAAAATTAAACTACCTACTGACATCCATTATTCTGTGTCGGAGATCGTCGCGAGAATTGTGCAAGAGCTGCTTAGCTAACCGATGACAAATTACTTTCCCTATCTACTAGTTTAGGACTAGTCTGCATCAATTAAGCCACCGTGGGGCTGGTAAATTGGCAATCGTTTGCCGTTCAATTAGCTGCTTGGTGTTAGGCGCCGTATTCTTATCCATCTGACAATTCTTACATGACTTTAGAATCGAGACATTTCGCGGCCACAGAAAAGAGCAGTAAATAGTGTTCTATTCATGACCGCATCATTTAACATGGCACCTTGTTGGAATTGGCTCTGTCTTATACATTTTTTTTTACTTCTTTTTTCTGTGGTGTCTAACATAGGATTTCGAAAAAATGTATAAGACAGAGCCAATTCCAACAAGGTGCCATGTTAATGTGACCAGGTAGTACTAGGCCTGAGGTACGAAAATGATGCGGTCATGAATAGAACCACAGAAAAGAGAAGTAAATAGAACGGAAATGAGAAGGAATCTCAGTCGCCAGGTATTGTGACAGATATATGATTGAACATTCTTATTTATGTCAACGCGTCGAGCTCTGCGTCACAGTTGCTATGGGTTTATATGGGTGCAAGTGGCTACAACAAATTTCTTACAAAAATGCCTTGACAGCCTTTCTAATTTAAACAAAAAAAAAATGTGGTCGCGGCGAACATACGGATGTGGTAAAGTCAATGCTTTTCAGTTGACGCTAGGTTCAATGGTACAAATTTACTAGAATTTAACGACGCGGTGCAAAAGTGCGGCAATACTTTAATTGATGGTAAACTGGGAACAGTTGACTTTTTTCTACAGCTCACTCTCTTCGTGTAGGCTAGCCTAAGCACTAGGACACATTTAAAGGCCATCCACAGGTCCTTAAAATCGCTTTATTATACGATGAGCATACGGTATAATGAAATATCCAAGATTTTTCATGACCATACGGGCTGATTCTAGATAAATTGGCGATGCTTCTGTTTCCGTGACTGCAATGTTCATTAACCAGCTAAATTAAGCAGAAAAATGTATGATAAATACGAACCGAACCATTCGAATTCATTTCGTATTAATATTTTTTTATATATGTAAACAAATTCACTTTATTCTTTGAATATTATCCAGAGAAACCTTTAGAGTAAGTCTTACAATTTTTTTTTGTCTTTTTCAAATATGTTATCTTTGGCTCAGTAGTTTTTGAACCAACTTTAGTAATATAAATAATTTTGTTCGAGCGCCTGTTCATTTGGCGATATTAATAAAAAAATTCGAGTGCTTAATAATTTTAAACTCGGTTTTTATATTGAAAATGGTATAAGTAAAAATAATTTGGAAATATTACTGATATGATATCAGGTACTACATTTCTTGATTAAACTAGTCAACGTCTTGGGATTTTATATTACTAGCTAAACTTAAGTTTTTGGTTAAAAGTTAACACATTTAATCTGGAATGTATAGATAGCTTATAATTAACTGCAAAAGACAAATTGATTTCTACCTAATACTAGTAAGGGTGGGAAAGCAATAGTGTCTGCATCAATTAAAAACAAGGGTAGGGTGGTAAATTGGCAATCATTTCACCATTTCTGTTGAGCATTCACTAGTTAAGGCTGGCACCACACATAGCTTAGTCCAGTTTGCCTAAAGATTGCGTTCTCCGGTAAACTTCTACAGGTTTTGAAACTTCTCTTTTGACCAGTTTGCCTTACTTTAGAGCAGATAATAAAGCCTTATACACAATTATTGTTATAAAGCATTTTTACCACTATAATATAGCAAAGCTTTCAAAATTTATTGGTAAAAAACGTCGTTACTAAAAATCTGAACATAGCCCCTGGATTAGAATTTCAAAATATATTTGTTACAGTTTTATATCAGATCTAGATAGATAGTAACTCTTTGTTGTGTGCAGAAATAAACAAATGGAAAACACTAACGAGCAAGTGCCACAAGTGGTGGCCTTATCCCTAAAACCGACCTCTTCCAGGTAAACATTGGATGGAAATAATTTAGTAAGACGGGGGATGCTAAAACACTTATAATGATACCATTAAATACATACCCATAAAATAAATACATATACTTTATCTGTACCAAAGGATACAGATATAGTATAATATAGATACCATACAATACACACATACATACATACAATACAAACAACATACATATAATAGATATTAAACCTTAGTGGTTTTAAAATGCCATTATATCCTTTACTGTATAAGTTTCTTATTAAATGATAAATAAATTAAAAAATAAAAAAATAAATAAAAATAGAGATCTTTTCAGGCCGGAAATGATCTCTATATAACTAATTTTTACCTGTCCGATTTATATTTACAAACAAAAAAAAAAACAGAAGGTAGCCGGAGAACGTAACTTTTTTTAAAATTCAGTAATCGGCTTGCGTTTGATCGACAACTCGCCTGATGTTAAGCAATGATGCCGTGTACGATGGAGCACGCTTGCCTAGTAGAAACCGATTCACTCGAGATTTGAAGACACCCAGAAAACTTGATACAAGTAGCAATGTGTGGTGCATGTTAACGTAGAGTCATAGACTTCCAATCGCTGTTTTGTTACTTTCGCTTATAAGTTGGTAGTGGATGTAATTTCCTCCAGTAATGAGGTTATGGTACGATTTAGGGGTAGCGAAATAGGGTTCTAATGTGATTTTAATCCATTTCCGGGATTGGAATTGTTTTTCTACGGAATTAATTTTCTAACTGATTGTAGCAGAAGAATATAAGTTAGATACAATTTTGGCAAATAATATTATGTTGGCCGTAATGACAGATCAGACATACAAGGGAGATATGCCTTAGTACACTAATTATTGTTCGTCTTCAAAATTACTCTATTTTTTACCGACTTCAAAAAGGCGGATGTTCTATGTTACACTGTTTTTTTATATGTATGTTCAGATATATTTTTGACAGGACGACAGATTGGTTGGTTGGTTGTACACTATTTTAATGTTAGTACATTAGGAACCTGTAAAAGGTTCCAAAAGCTACATACTATATTCTCTTTATTATTATGTGTAGAGCATAAGCATAAAGAAGCTTCTAGATCATTCAGCTTTTTTCCTTTTCCATCTGTTCTTCTTTCATATAATGATATTTAAATTTATATACGTACTAGCTGTACCCGCAACTTCGTCCGCGATTTCTTCAGAAAATAATAGCCTATGTCCGTCCTTATGATACATACTATTACCTTGCAAAATTTTATCGAGATCGGTTAAGCTGTTTAGCCGTGATTATGTAGCAAACAGAAAGACAGACTGAGTTACTTTCGCATTTATAATATAAATATCTGGGACATCTAAAATAAATATCTGGGACATTATTGCACACATGGTCATCTGACCCCAAACTAAGCAAAGCTTGTAATTGCTAAAAGCTTGTAAAAGCTGCCAGAGGTTGATATAAATACATTTATATTTTTAAATACATACTTATTATTTATTTATTTTATTTTATTTGGAAAACATACAGTGATAAATAACTAGATTACTTATATATTAAATAATTAAACACCATTTAGCAGTTTCCGCATATTGAAACAAATAAATAGATATTAACACCCAGACATAGAACAAACACAAATGTTCATCACGCAAATGTTTGTTCTACGTGGGAATCGAACCCACGCCCCCAAGCACAGAAGGCAGGATCACTACCAACTAAGCTAACGGGGCTGTCATATTAGTGTGGATATGTAATTTTCTTGCAGTCAATAATGTAAGTAAGTGTATAAGTTTTATTTATTGTATTTGTTTTTGTAGGATAATAAAGGATATCAATTTATTACTTATTTTATTACTGACTATATGGTTTTCTGGACATTTTCTTCAAAATTGTTTTTTTTTAAACTGGCGTTGGCCAAAGTGCCCTAGTCTTGGGTGGTAGCAATTAATTAAAAAAAACGTATCTGGTAATGTGGTAATAGCCTAATAGCTGACATGGATCTCTATCCAACTGTACGGAGCACTTTACAAAAACAATATCGAAAATTGTTTTACTTTCAACTTCCAATTAGAGCATCGCGTGATGAGAGAACCATTAATTAGCTTACAAAGATAAGTCAATTGGTTAAGAGTCGTAACTACCTCGTCCCGAATTCAATAACAATAAGTACCTAACAGATACTGAGTTAATTGTTTAATACATGTAATAAATTAATTAGATACAATTAAAGTTCGCGTGCTTGCGTTTTTTGACCTCTTACGTGTTTTTGGTTATTGTATAGCTATTTGTTACGGCGATTACAGTGTTTTTGAATGCCGACTTTCTACCGTTCGTTACCGTGTTTTGGTAGTCACTTCCAGGTGTAGATTAGAGAAAGCTTTGTTTTTTAGTAAATGCCTAGTTATTGAAGAGAGTAAGACGTAAACAATCTATCTATCTATATCTATCTATACATACATATGATAAAAATGTAGAGAAAAAAAATCTGTGATTGCGAAATATAAAAAAAAACCACACACATATCTTTGCTACAGTAAACATGAAAGAGACTAGATCCTGCAACACAGGTTTCGCCTAGTGCAGGGTCTAGGGCACATCATTTAGTGTTATAATCTAGACTAAGTTAAAATCATTATTTAAGTAAATATTTGTAATATGTAAGTCTTACTGAATAAAGGTTATAGATTATAGGGTGTCTTAAAATGAGCAGCTCAACACGTTAAGACAGTTTTAGAATTATTGTATGTTTGTTTGTTTGTCCACGCACATCTCTTAAACCACTTGACGGATTTAAATGCGGTTGACACGGATATGCTTAGCTATGACCAGATTGAAGTATAGGGTATGTTATTTTGCGCAAGGGCCGGATTAGGAGAGAAAAAAAGGGTTGAAAGTTTATATGAAAATCTACGCGTACGAAGTCGCGGGCAACAGGACTAGTTTTTAATACATGTAAATGTATAAATTCACCAAAGACGCCGGTAATACATGACCAACGCAGCCGCGGTGTACCTACTTAGGCTTGGTTCCATCATTGTACTTAGTAGTTAAAATTTATGACAAATTTGACAATAAAGCTGCGCTTAGCAGTTACCTACTGCGAAATGCGTTGCACCAACGTATTGACTAGCATAGTTAAAGTTACCAGGGTTGAAAGTTAAATGAGTTATTACTTATTTACACCAGATACATAGCTGGAATTATATTTTATGCATCTGACAGATATTTAACATAAACAATAACACTAACCAGCAAAGTGTGGGCAGTTACGGTTAAAGTTATGACATCATTTAACAATTGTCAGATGGTGCAACATTTTTTTGCCTAACCGGTACTTTAACTGAAATGTCGATGTTTGTTAAAGCTAAAGTAAGATGGTTCAACACAAGTTCAGTAGTTTATAAAGTTCCTTGTTACAAAACGCGCGGATCTACATTCAGATTGTCACCAACCTGTTAAGGTACACCTAAGTATAAATAAACAAAGTATAATATAATCCATTACATTTACGAAATCTGTGACAGAAGTCGGAAGACCTAAATATTTCTTCTACAGAAATATGTTCTAAATAAAACAGAACAAAAGTGTAGTTTTAATTCTATGCTTATGGCGATCTAACGACATAAATCTCTATACCTACCCATGAAATTCCAGTTTGGGTACCTTATAGAAAACGTTACTTTGTTCTGTGACCGCGTCCCGCAACAAAATTTTCATCAAATGTTTTCTTCGACCTCAAACACCTTGACCGTTTCTCCATTATTCTAATTCAGTATTTACTTTTATCATAATAATATTCGAAAGTAATCGTTTCCTCAAAAAATATTACTAATATCAGATTTGCGTTTCCCGTCCGTCCGTAATGCCGGCCTCTCATGCCACCATTGAAAAAGCAGAAAAATTCGACATAGCTGATAATCGAATATGGCCGCTATTCCGACATTTTATATTCCACGCTTCATTATTCTTAATTAAAGTTTTCGAGTGATTAGACGAATTGTATACTTACTTTAAACGAATCATTTCGAATAATCGTTTACGTTATAACAATTCTTCGAGTCGACGGCATAAGTACAATATTCCTGTAGAGAGACATTTTAGAGACACGCAAATTACAAATTTGTGAGCACATGGTAATGGGTGAAATTACGCGAGCCGAATCGACTCGATTCACGTTACGATTACGACGTACAATCGAATACGTTATCGATTATAATTAACGCGTATTATTAACGTAACTGTTATAAGTACTTTGAACGAGTTTTCTTCAAGAATTTAAACGTTATTTGATAAAAGTTTAACGCTTTTCTTTAATATCATGGAGGGCTTTTCATTTGCTTTGCTATTAAATACCAATTTTGTTAAGGAGCATTTAAGGAGCCAATAATTATTGATTGTGGAGTAGGCAACTACGGACGAACAAATAAATAACAGAGCGTTCCGTTTACAATTAGGTATTTGTAACTTATCATTTATTCAAAGTTTTTTTTACCTTATAAATACTTTGCACGTAACGGTAGAAATACGACATAGGATTATATTGATTTACACTTCTAATGTTATCTATTTCACTGGAAAAAAAAATGTGTTATTTTGAGGAAAACATAACGTACCTAACTATGACGGTAGGTATTCCTACTGTACACATTTTGCATCTGAAAGATTTAGCGCTTGCAATACCGTTTTTTCAAAGCCTTAGGTTGCAAACAAGCTGCTGGGCCGCCTGATTCTAAGCGATCACCGGCGCTTATGGATACATGCTACAACAGGGGCTTCACAGGTACGTACGTTCATCATCATCGCCATCAGCCTGCATCCGTCCACTGCTAGAGATAGGCCTCTCCCAATGCACGCCACTGAACTCGGTCGGCAGTTTTTTGCATCCAGTTTTTACCCGCCGTTTTACGCAGGTCGTCATTACACCTGGCCGCAGGGTGTCCTACACTACGTTTGCCTAAACGTGGTCTCCACTCCAGAACTCGTCTACCCCAGATACGTTGCCGACCCTTAAAGACTCTATTAACGAACAGTGGGCGAAGTACGAAAGTTATCGAATTCCATACAAACATCGATTTCGAAATTCAAAATTTTTATGAAATTCGATATGTATTTTACGTAGCGAATACTTGTTCTTCGCCCACAGTTCACTCACTATTGGATTATTCACTCATTTTCATCATTTACTCAATATGTTTTTTCTATTTACTTATTTGGTAGACCTCTATAATAACGAATTATTGTAAATCTGTATTTAAAATGGCAACTTCACAACGTATAGTCGTGTGAACGGTATGCTAGTACTACTTTTTCACAATAAATCACAAAATTTAATAATACCTGAATTACCATGCCTCGTGCTGAAATAATTCAAAACGATTGCAGACTCTATACTACTAATTTGAACAGTAATTTGAATTTTTACGCTTTTTAAAGTTTTACGATGTAACTGGTTCGTTGCGTAGATTTATAGAAATTAAGGACTTGTTCCACAGTCAAAACGAATTTTAAATTGAGCGGTATTAAAATCAAAAGGTATTTAATTTAGAAGTGTGAAAATGATAAAGATGATCTCGGATGATTGCAAATAATTATGAGGCGAATGAATGAGGCCCATATAACGTAACAGCTTATAAAAAACGTGGCTGAATTATGCAAAAAGGTTAGGTATAAAAATAATAAAAGAGCGAGACCGTGCGGCAGTGATACAAATCTATTTATTGCAACCACAGACCTTTTTTCTAGATTTGTAATTGCAACATATAATATATTCACTGAATGTATAGTGCGTTTTACCAAAGAGTTCCATTGCCGTAATGTTGGCTCCCCTGCACTTTCCCTGTAATGTGTATGGGAAGTGCAGGGGAGCCAACATTACGGCGAGGGAACTTTTTGGTCAAACGCACTATAGACGAGCCTGCCACTTTTGTATTGTTTTTTTTTTTCTATTTCTCCTATTGGGGCTTTTGGTTTCGCTTGATTGACGCATTTGCCATGTACATATTGGTTTATTTCACCATAGAAAGTGTTGTTAGCATCCTACAGATACTGATTGAACCAAACAAATGTATAATGCCATAGAATAATAGGTACTAGATACAAATGAGAACTCGCTTATATTTTTGTAAGATCCATCGTAAACTTCAAAACACATTCAACATCTACCCACATAATTAATTTTTCCTACGCTAATGTGCGTATTCATCTATGACCTTTAATTGCCAACCCACGAATATTCCGTAATTAATTCATAATAACACGTAATTATCAAAAATAACTACAAATGCCACTAAATACGACGCACAAAGAGAATTCGACGAATAAAGTTTACATCAAAGGAACCGCCGCTGCCGGTATTTCAAGTAAATTAATTAACTAATTAAACCCATTACAATTAATGAAAGTCTTCGATAAAATAGTATTGAATTGATAACGTAAACAAAGGGGTTTTAACCAGTATAATTTTCAATGCAATTTATGATAGCCTAGTTGGTCTCAAACAAGAAAAAGATTACCCCTTTCATTGTGAGAACAGTGTGGCTGTAAAATACGCTACCTGAGGATCTATCAATATTTTCAAGAATTTGTTTTACCAGTTGTATAGTTTGGACAATTTTATATCTATGATTTCAAATTTTATTTGTTCCTCAATAGATACAATCTGGGTGTCTTCTCGTCGTGACGTGAGTGATTTTTTCAGCAACATCGGCGTTGTATAGGGCGTATGTACCAAGTTCGCTCATGTACACACTGCAACCAATAACGAGAACTCGGGCGGTATAAATTCATCATCAACAGTCTATAGTCCACTGCTGAATATAGGCATCTCCTAAGGCACACCGCTCAGCATCATCTTCGGATTTTCGCTTCCAGCTGGGTCACTCACAACAAGTCAGGCCTTCCTACGCTACGTTTGCCAATTCGAGGTCTCCACTCCTAGAACACGTTTTCCACACCACGTTTTTTTAAAAAATGATACTGATTGACGAAACGAGCGCAGTCGCTCGCCTGATGGCTCTTCACGCTTGCCCATAACAGCTCAATGCCACTCAGAATTTTGAACTATAACAGTTCAAAACCCTGGATGGCAATGCACTGCGCTCGTTACCCCGAGATACAATATGTTAAATCTCTGTGTGCCCTGTAATTTCGCTGGAAACATTGCCCTTCAATCCGGAACACAGTAGAGTTTGCACACTACTGCTTGGCGGTTGAATGACTGGCAAAGGTGTGGTACTCCCCAAGGCGGACTCTGCAAAATAGTCCTACCACTACAACAAACAAAAGTGTTTTTGTTGCACTGTATATTTTGATGACGTAACCTTAGTTTAAACAATTACTATATTGAACGAGTACTGGCAAGTTATTGGGAACATAGTAATTTAGTAATAGTATCTACTAACATCGAATTAAATAGTAATCAATAGAACTGGAGCTTGGGCACGAACCCTGGGTCCAATTTAGACGATGCGATACGATTTTCGTTTTGCCGCAATTACCTATAGGAAAGGCAGTGAAAGCTTAAGGCCTAAAATCGACCTGAGTTGAGCGTAATGATAGAATTTCCATCTCTGGAATGTATATTAATGCAGGATTATGAAACAACAATGATGGTAGTAAAGCGATTAAGATGTGTCGAGTTATTACTATCAGAACCTTTTACCCGATTGTGTTAATATTATTTAATCTAGCCTATGACAAATGTAGGCAGAGCTTTTACTATAATAATGAATCTAAATACTCTTTGTAAAATATAATAATATTATATCCAGGTGTTTAAGCTGTAGTTAATTTTACCTAATGTTCAACGCTCTTGATATTCTTTCAGCTATTATCATCAGCTTTCTAGTGATTGTTGGATATGACATAATGTTAGATTTAGCTGTTTGTTCTCATTGAATTTAATAGCATCTAGCCATAATTTCGATCATTTATAATTGTAGAATAGCTTGAATACTCACATAGATTATAATTTATTTATTTAGTAGATCATGATCGGTTGATCTACATAATTAACTCGGCAGACAATTTTTTTGCGATCTTATTCTTATTTTTGAGATACTGTCAATTTTATCCGGTCTACTTGTTAATAATAACATTAATTCATATTAATTAATCGCCTCTTATAAACAGTCTTTGTATTTAAGCTATTGTTTCAAATGGGTACTTAAGCTTAAAGTTCGGTGCCTATTCGCGTGATCAGGTTTATGGTGGTCGTCTTGGAGTTATTGCCTTAGTCCCAATTTAACCTTTAGAAGTTACATAACCGTGAGGAGAAAACTTTAACCACGAGAAAGATAAATTCCGGTTTCTACGGGAGAGTCTATAGCGAGTGATAGCGTCGACTTCTTGGGGATACTCTTCACAGAGTGGACGCACCACAAAGTTCCTAGTAATTTTGGATCTCCTTGCCGCATATCAGCCATGTTTTCATACATCGCAAGAGGTACATAAACAGTATAAAAAGTACAGAAAAAGGCGGCTGGGTTTTGTTTGACACCAACGTGAAAAAAAACATGTCGCCACATTGTATTATCGTACGTTTTACCAAAGAGTTCCCTCGCCGTAATATTGGCTCCCCTGCACTTTTTTTTAAATCTTTCATTTATTTATTTACCATACACATTACAGGGAAAATGCAGGGGAGCCAACATTACGGCCAGGGAACTCTTTAGTGAAACGCACTATATAATATTATCGAGTGTGAATGTATAATAATTATTTATGAAGCTTTGAGGACGTGCTCGAGTTTGGAGAAGTGATATAACGAGGTGGAACTTGTATTTTCGTGTTGTTTCCAAAATTCCATAAAACTTCTATTAAATCCTTCACATTACTAGGGCATGGCTTTAACTTGACAGTGACTCTAATTTTTTTGACGATATCAAAATTTGAATATTACAATAATTAACACTGGAAAATGCACAAGACGTGCGAAGTCAAAATGATTTCATGAGAAAGAATAAATAAAAAACGCCATTTTGAACACTCAACGGACCCCATATCACGTGACCTTTTTCCCATACCCTTCATAGAGAATTCTTGATTCAACTCCACTGTTTCTGATAGTCGCTTACACTACAGGGCAAGTGTCAGCAATGTCCGGCTTGTTTAACTAGATTATCTTAGGCGCAACCAAAGCCTTCTATGTAGTAGCTATACCTTGTCTGTGGGCGCAACTGACACTCGTAAGACGGAGTGCGGATGGGGGCGAACTCCTTCAATTTCATCAGTCTTAATAAGAAGCTAACGGACTGATGCGTGCACGCCTTGCGTACGAATAGAATTCTTAGAAAGTCGATCTTATGTACATAAAGTTTTTTTAATTAAAAGAGCAGCAAACAGACTCGCTGTCCGTCTGATGGTAAGCGGTAATCGCCGTTAAACACCTGTAACACTAGCAGTGTGGTCGATGTTTTACCAGGAAGAAGACAGAGTCAGCCAGTGACACGTTTGCAGACATCCTTTTTAAAACACTTCACGTTGAAGCTCGGCTGGAAGACTTTCGGAGAAGAACATTCTACAGCTTGCAGGTTCCCGGAAGAACCTGACGGTGTAGATTGGAACAGCTTTGCATGATGTGGGGTGAGCCTTCTGACGTTGTCGGGATGTAGCTGAATTCTGACGTAGAATTGAGATCAAAAAGCTCTTCTTTCTCAATGTTTCAAGTGGTAGAAGAAGTTGGAAGGGAAGTAGTTAAACAGGTTCAGCTTATTGGTGAGCTTGGGTTCGTTAATAGTTCTTGTAGCATGCTGCCAAGCCTGAACCCAACTTGGCTGGGTACACTGGTGGACCTAAAACGAATTAACAAAGTGTTCCATACCAATCTAGATATAATTACCACTTTCAGTAGTTACAGCGGATCGATCGGCTTAATGTGCAGAAATAGCGCAATCGATGGACTAATTATCAAACAATTAACATAGTAGGTCGCACCTCATTTTTGCTGTTAGAGTTCTTGGTACGATGGTGGTGGACGTTGAAGCAGTTACCAAGCTTGTAACATTCAGCCAATTGTTTTTAAGTTTGTACATTTGTCACGTATAGTTGGAGCTGTCCACAAGTTCATAGTCGCTCAGTGAGCTACGGAAAGAGGTAAGTTAGGTGTTTCTCTGAGGCATCGTTTTCGGAATGAAATGATTCGCTAAAGAACTGGTCGACATAGCTCAGTGTATTAGCAAGCTGAAGGGGCAGTGGGACGGTCATATCTATCGCAGAACCGATATACTCGTACGTTGGAGTCACAGACCTAAAACAAATATTGCCATGCAAAAGACCAACGAAGCGTGGGAAAGGGATATCTTGATCCACATGGAAACTCCGCAAGAGAGAAAGAGATCGACAACAAATAAAATGTGGATTACTTTTTGTTATGTCAATAATGCATGACATCCTAGATCTATGGTTGGGGTCGACGTGTTTTAGAGTGAAGACCACGAATTGGTAAAGACGTAGACCTCTGAGACTCAATAGAGTCAATTTTAGGTACTTATTGAATATTTGTACTTTACCCACTGAGCCCTTAAATCATTTCTAAACTATCGAACTCTAGATCCATATCCGGAATAGACATCTAAAATAGGTTAATGTAACTTTATAAAAATCGGACGGTTCGCTCTAAAGTCGTACCAAATGGGCCAATAGAAATAACTTTGTCTTAAATAAATTGGCATCGTCTGGGATCCAGATAAGATATTTACAGAGAAATAACTTCTAAAAGAAATTGTGAGCATCTCACTACATGCACAGCGTTGTACATGTCACTCGTATGATTCACGTAGAGAGTAGAAGATGCGTAGAGCACACGATCAAATGATTTTAAAAAAAACATTGGGTCAAATCCATTTAACGGGATTCATCCCCTAATTTTACAATTTTAGATATAAAATATTTTCTTAAAAATTTAATGGAACCACCCTCGAGTTATTCAATAAAAAAACACATCAGTCGTAGGACTGCACGTCAGAAGTGAAAACTTAAGTAGTAATTCACTTATTCTACAAGAGATGGCGCTGTTTTAAAACACACGGTACAGCGCGACGATACCGCGAGTACCATGATTTGTGTTCACCCTAAAAGTGGTCAACGCGCCTAAAGAAGTTTTCTCTTCAACAATACTAATCAGTAATCACTTCACAATCAGCCAATCAACATGTACTACATACATTTTAAAGTATTTTTGTTTTGGCATAATTAAAGTGTAAGTACACACTTCAACGTAAAACAACAAAATAATATCCATACTAAGTTTTGCTTTGTGGTAGTAAAGAACCCTTAGTGCGCGAGCCCGACTCGCATTTGGTCGGTTAATTGTAAATTATTCATCATAACTATTGAGTAATTTCATGCATGCACATGTACGCCCGAAAGGAACAGGGACCTTACGCCTAACTCTAACCGCGGCCTCGAATTAGCGCAGTTTGCAAAGTCAGGCGAACGAAAATCTTAACGCGCCGAGATACGGTTTGCGGTCGCACAAATTTTCGCAATCACTTAAACTGAATTGCTTATAACAGGTTTGTTCTGGGCAAGCATGTTCAATCGTCGACCGCATCGCGCTTAACATCAGGCGAGTTGGCGGTCAAACGCAAGCCTATTCCTGAATAAAGAAAAAAAAAGGTGGGCATAACGCCCCTATTCCTCTGTACATTTATTACTCAGTGTCTGGGCCCCGGATAGCTGAATTAGTTTCAATTAAATTGCTACTGGCTTCGTGTGCTGAGCCTTGGACGCGATTGTGATGGATTTGTGATGTACTCCGCTTGTTTAGTATCAACAATCTAATTATACTTATTAACCACCAATTGGTGATTTGAAAACTATCGTTTGAATTGGATTAAAATAATTGTGATTTTAGCACTTATTTTCCGACAGAGGCACTTGAAAGCTGGTTCCTATTTAACGTTAAACGTCAGTTCAAAAGTCACTTAACGTCAGGTGTATTATGGTTAAATTAATTTCTTCTTCCTCATCCTTCTTCTGAGGGTCAAATACCTGTCAAACATAAAAACTCTCATGCTTATGAGCAGACTTCTTGATTCTTCAAACACCTTTCTTGTATAGGTCTCGTGTTGATTTGACGGTATGTTTCTCTAATTTTGCTTCACCATAAATCTTATGTAACGATAATAACATTAAAGTAACGCAACATTTAAATAAAAAGATAAACACCCACAGATATTAAAAATCAAATTAAACAAAAAAGCTCATTCAGAAACTCAACTAAATTAACTTTACAAAATGTTTTGATAAGATCTCAGTGGCGGCTCACCTACGTTGAACTGCCAAACGTAGGCAAGCCTCAGTAATCAACTTTGCAGACTCAGTTACCGAGCGGCGAACGCACTACCAACTTCTAAACAGTCCAGTGCAGTCTACAACAACTCTTTATAGTATTAGGTGGAACAACTCCTAGGACACTGCTAGGCTCTGCGTGGCTAATGGATCGCCTCTATGCTTAGAACGTGAAACTATTATGGATAAGTAGAATCGAGTTAAGAGTTGTGTCGAAAATAGCTTTCAAGTTAGTTGTTAGTTTTGCTTTAGTTCAATAGAATCAGGAGTTAGTTCCTGTTGGAATATTTAATGAATTGAAGTTTTTTTAGGCGTGATAGCGCTACCTGACAGCACTGTTCAACTACAGAATAGGTACACATATTAAGAGCAAGGAATTAAGGAAATATCATGAAGTTGCAAATTTAATTCTTGCAGTGACTTGGAGTCTCACAGCCCGCACCAAAGAAAAATTCATGAATCCGCAATTTACGTAGTTTTTTTTTGTGTGTATCGGCGGAAGTAAAATCAGATCGATTTTAAAATCTGTGTGGTCAGTATTATATATTGAAGTATTGTAGTTAATAGATAATAATTTTTATATAATCCCATTAATCCCACTAATATTATAAATGTGAAAGTTTGGATGGATGGATGGATGGATGTTTGTTACTCAATCAAGCCAGAACGGCTGAACGGATCTAGATGAAATTTGGCACAGAGATAGATTATAGTCTGGATAGCTACTTTGAAAACGGCTGGACCGATTTGGATGACATTTTGTGTTCCTGGAACGGGTCATAGTAGCGAGGCCGAAGGCCGAGCCAACACCCGTACGCAACCGGGCGGGACGCTAGTATTATATATTTTTAGATAAGCATGTTAATAATTTTTTGCAGGCAAAGTTTTGCATGATAGGCCTCGTTTTAACCCGTGTATTTTTTCGTCGGCTAGAATTAAGTTAAAAAAGCACACTATAGCATAGACCGAACGATTGTAAATATAGATGCAAATCAATACACTTACTTGGTGAATCTGCGAGTAGATCGTTATCTTCGTGGCTCGGTGACTTTACCGATCCGGGTGACATTTTGACTTGCGTGTGCGGTGACGGCACTGGTCCGGACCCGGCGCTACCCGCGCTGCTTGCCGGCCCGGCAACCGCGCTGTTGTGTGACGTCGTGATCGTGATTTCGCCATTCGAAGCAGCAAGCCTGCATCGAAATGCAACAATTTAAATAAACTAGCATTATAAATATAGATGATCAGTGCCTTAGGTAGAAAACGCAGAATTTTTCTAATATTGTTTATAAATCCTCAAATATGAATGTAGGCATTTCTGACTGTTTCGTTGACGTTTGAAATTTAATGTTGTTTTGAACAGGGTGACCAAGAACGATGGTACACTTTCACACTATGGGAAAGGAATGAAATCGTGAAACAAAATCCACTTTAGTGCCCGGTGGCACTAGTGATTTCCAGAACCTAACAAATGGGTTACAAATAACCCATCACATCATTCACACGAATTATATGATCATTTAAAAAATGAGGATGTCTTCTGTGATTCGAAATTACATAAAAATACTTAAGAAAAATTTATCTTATCGTCGAACAAAAATGCTCTAAGTTCGACGCAACAAGACTGCACCCAAACGCAACTTTCCGAACTAGCATTATAATTATGTTACAGAAATTAGGGACTGACAGAATTTTTCCATTTTGCATCTAATGCTTAAGAGTTAAAGTTTAATATAGTTAATCAGTGGTTAAGTAAACAGAACATTAATTAAAGTCCGGTAAGTACTTATAGAGGAAACTTTTAAACTTCGGAAAAAATTAAAGGCGTAGTTTATGGATTGCGTTTTGTTTCGCCTAATGGTTATCACAGTTCTGAAATGATAATAACAGCAAAAGTAGAGATATATATGCCATCCTTGGCTTGTTCGGGCCCAGCCACAAATCTTTGATCCCAACATATCAACAAATGATCACGATGGTCAGTCTATGTATGGTCGTCATGGAGTGCACTTAGAGTCTGGTCAACGGATTTTTAGGACCCTTTTTTATCGCGTATAAATCCGCGTTTGACCACCAACTCACCATGGCAAGTGATGTGTCGAAGATGAAGCACGCAGACTTAGAAGAAACCTAACTTTGAAAAGGCCTAGATACAAGGAAACTCAAGAAACAAGGAAGCTGGCAGGTTGTTCTAATTCTTGCCCGTATGGATTAGAAACGTAGAATCAAAACGTTTGGTACATATCCAAGGAAAATCCACAATGAGCCGCTTTCCTACTTGTCCTGTAGTAGAAAGGGAATGGTAGGATAAGCTTATGTAGCTCCAACGCACATTCTCCGAAATTAGGCCTGTAGAAAATTTACAGACTTGCTACTTTTACGGCGGTGTTCTAGACTGAGAAGTTTCTTAGCCACTAACTTCTCATCGCCTATAAGTCAAGCAGCACGCCGGTTTACCGATTCAAAAGCTTCGAGCTGGTATTTGGCTGAACCGTCCCAAAGTTGACAACAGTAGTCCAGATATGATCGGACTTGAGCTTGATAAAGAGTAAGCAACTGCCCCGGGGTTAAATAACGCCTAACCTTACTCAGGACGCCCAGCTTTTTGCCAGCTAACTTAGCCTTTGACTCTATGTAGGTGCCGTAGTTGGCATAAATTTGATTTCAAAATATTATACAAAACATGCTACTGTAGCCTGTGTCTACAGGACCAGTTAATTTAAAGAAACTCTGTGTTCATTCTAGAATAATCGTCATGCTAAGTGAAGCCATGTTGGAAGCCTTCAAAATTCTAAGGCGACCCACGCGTTCTATATGAACTTATAATTAGCAAGAATAGAACTCAAACTTCGTTGGCAAAAATCCTATTGTTTCACAGAACGTGCATAATTTCACGTCACTTGTCGCAACAAAAACACGTGCACGCTTGTTGCAACGGATGGGGCTTAATTAGGTGCAATTACTGCTAATGCAGGCGCGCACTTAATGAAGCGCGCACCTCATTTGTGAGAGTCACTCGCCGCGACACTCGCGACTCCATTGTTAGGTTGCTAGGCCTAGCAGGTTTATGGTTGATTGACATTATACTAGAAGCATGATTACGTTAGCTATCACTTGTGATCGCAATAGTGTCTGCGCTCTTTTTGCGCGTAAGGAACACGGTGAACATGCCGTTGGAGTTTTGACGCCATTATGAAATATTTGTTATTGTGTTATTTTCCACAAAAATATTGGGTACGTTTAATCTTATTCTTCGTCTTTTCATGTCAGCGATTTGGTATGTAATTATGTGTGTAATAAAGGTGAATCATTAGTGTTTCAATAATGTGCACTTGTAAATTTAGTAAAGTAATGAGGTTAACGTGTCATTTCGTGTGGTTGCCATAGAATGCTCAGACTTCTTTTGATCTCGGACAGATTGTTCAGTTAGGTAAGCCCAACTTAGACATAGAGAATATTTGAAAAAATCCAACTGAAATTACGTGACATCTTCTCGTCTGAAATACCACAGTTCTTAAAGACAAGGGTCTTTAACCAGTTTGTATTGCCTAATAACATATTATGGTACTGAGACGTGATCCTTAACTGCTGGCCTTTTGGAACAATTCTGGAAGTCGCAGAGCGGGCAACACAGATAGCTATGCTCGGAGATTCTTTGCGCGTTAAAATTCGGAATGAGGATATTTGCCAAAGAACCAGAGTCACCGACATAGCTATTCAAATTAGCAAGTTGAAGTGGCAATGGGCAGGCCACATCGCTAGAAGAACTGATAACCGATGGGGAAGAAAGGTTCTTTAGTGGTGTCCACGAATCGGTAAGTAGATTTGCCTCTAGGCTAGACTAGATGGACCGACAATATTGTGAGAGTCGTGGGCATCCAGTGGACGCATATGGCAGGATGTCGTTCGGTGTAAAGTTCTAAGGGGGAGGCTGTTCAGCAGTGGACGTCTTCTGGCTGATGATGATGATAGAAGGATCAAGTATAGATTCCACCACTTTACAAACGGGACTTAGACTTGACCGTAATATATTTTGCTTAACTTTGACACTGTCTTGTTTGACGAAATATTTAAACATGAACTTGAAATAATTCAAATACACAAGACGTGCTACGCGATAATTCTCTCAGAAGGTAAGAAAAAAAAGTTTGGCGCAACGCTAGAAGGTTGGCTTTGTGTATTGTGTATGCCACATACCACGTCTCAGAGACGGCTTGTAACACTGAAGTGAGAATTTTTTTCCTTCTCTTTTCTGTGGTTTGTAACATATATTCCATTCTAAAAATCTACTTTGACACATTTCTTGTATTGATCAAGACCTCACACGGAAGGACCGTATTGATCATAGACATACGAAGAGCCAATGTAAAAAAAGCTTTAAAGACAATGCATGTATTTCTACCTGACGGCCGGGGCGGGCACCAAAAAGCTACATCGTTTTATGGTTCATATTCCGAAAACCCGAAAGCACTTTGATTCCACTTTTACTGTGCGAGCTGCTAGTCTTTGGATTAGCTACGTGTTCCTCGATAGTTACAATCTGTGGCCTTAGTACGAGCACTTGAGAAATAGTTAAACTATAGCAAAATGTATGAAAAATTGAACGGCGCGTCTATCGGACGTGAAAGGAAACTGAATTTTTCATACATTTCCTATCGTTTACGTAACGATTACTTTTTCGCAAGTTCTCGTACTAAGGCCACAGGATGTCGCATGTAGCGAGTAATTTTTTCTATGCAAGTGTGGCTATATATTAGACTGCATCATCACGTTGGCGGTCAAGCCAATTTACATCAACACAATATGTTAAGTGGAAGTTTTACCCATAAAAGGTTTTATGAGATCATTTGTTAACTACTGATCTATATAATGCCTTATCGTAGATTTTCCCACTTTATATTCATGATACAGCAATATAGCAGCAACAAAGTAGACCCCCGACCTATATTTCAAAAGTTGCCATCTATAAATAAACCTAATTAGTCTTCCAGTCAAGTGATAGTTTATTTCTATCTCGGTATAATAATCAATTTAAATGTAAATTACTGGCAACCCATGCCCATGTAGACAGTCGCACGCTTATTTTGCGAATTGATAATATAATTTACATAGGCCTATTTAGATGCAACATAAAGTAACCATAAATGCGCATAAATAAATGTAAAACCTAAATTTAAATATTTAATATAAGTAAGTATAATTATAAAAAAAATACTAAGTTAAGTACAAATTTCAGTTATTTAACTTTTTGTCTCTATAATAACTTTTTTTATCTGTTATTGTAAATAAAGACCTTATAATATCTTTTCTAAATATTTATTTGACTGACACATTGGTTTGACATTGACAAACAAAAAAATACATTTGGTTTTTTCTACTATACGTCTATTTTTATAATTTATTATCTTCGATAATAAATTTTCGATTGAAAATGAGTTTACTGATAAATGCCTGTTGTTTACGTATAGTTTTCATAATAAGTTTTCATCCTTAAGATGTAAACAACGTAAAATTGTTTCATATATACCTAGGTACTTAAATTTTAGAGGATATTAATTGAAGATAATCCGTCATGAATTGTTTTTTAAGACTAACATTCCTGTGAGAATGATTTGCGTCATATAGAAGTAGGTCCTACTTTTTGAGTTTTTATACATCAAATATTGTTTAAATAAAAAATATTTCTATTATCAAAACTCGATTAGCTACCACGATTTGCCACGGAAACACTTTTCGTCATGACTTTATTTCATGGAGTCCAAAACTATAGACAAACCAGTATATTTTTTCACAAGGCGTTTCTTTATATTTGTTTAAGTTGTTATAGCATCGCTTTAGTGTATCTGTTATGGTGTTATAAGTGTTTTTTTAATAATAAATAATGATCACATTTTTGTCTGTGGTTAATGTCAATCCAAGTGTTGACTTTTTTTTATTGCCTTACATTCTGTTTTTTATTAAGTTGGCTGCCACTTTCCCATGACAAAACACGTAGGTTGAAAAAAAAAAGATTTAGGAGCGCAAGTGCATAAAAGTGTTTATTGCATTTTTGAGTTTTTTTTTTTACTCCAACATTAAACTTGTCAAGCAGCTTGCTTTCTTCCTCGTGCCAGCCTAAAGGTATGATTATAAAGATGAGATCCGTTTTATTAAGGTCAATAATTGCATTTTAATGCATCGAAATGAGCCGAGTTAAATTATTCCGAAATGTTTAAACAGGACGCTGTTAATGTAGTGATTGCAGGGAAGAATCAAATCTAAAGGCCAGAAAACCAGCGAGAATTACCTACTACTGAGTTGGTGGCCAAACAGAGACATATATTCTGTATAAAAAACTGGTGGTGACTCAGCGGCTAACTTTTACACGATGATGACCTGCCAAAACTTAAAAATAAATTTTAATAAAAATGGTTTACGCTACTAGTTTGACATAATTAAGTACATGGCCGGTATCTGAGTGAGAATAAAATTCGTGAGATTTTTTTTTCGTGTGCGCAATTAGGAAACAAAGCCTAGCTTTAAGTCCGAAAGCTAGGATTTGTTTCTAATAAGATTACTAAAATAGAATCTTAAACCCTGTGCGTAGGTCTCCACTTAATAAACAAGCAATGGAGTAGTGCGTAGAGATGCTTTGGAGGGGCCCGTAGTTGTGCCTTGTTTTTTTTAGTGAGGTAGATTTTGCACCTTTTATAACCACAAAAACAGACCTTACATATTTAATTTTATGACCACTTTACTTTCAGGCACGTTAAATATTAAAAGGTAATTTATTTATTTTAATTCCTGTTAACCTATTATAACTAAGCTGAATGCACAAACCGTGCGAATCCAAAACGGCTTAAAAGAAAAACTCTTCACACCTTTATTACTGGCATAAATAAGCACGTCCAACAAAACCGCTCTCACTGAAGTTAACTTAATCTCATTCAATAAATGCTTTGCTCTCGGCTGAAAGTGTTTTTGAAAAATAAAAAGAGTGGGATTAAAAGTTCTCAGCTGTTGCGGAAAAGGAAACGTTGCTTTTAGTGTTAACAAATTCTTAACTTTAAAGCTGTAAAAGCATGAACAAACTGTTTTGATATTTGTAAACCTAATAAGTGACGTGTATTTAATTTGTTATCTTCTTAGTAAAAATTTTTCTTTGTATTTTTAATGCATAATGTATGTACTAACTTATTAATAACAAAACTTTAACTCTTGTTTTTCTAAACCCATGTAGTCTGCACCTATAATTGTGATGACGTTTAGCCAAATTATTGTGCCTTGCCTTTCCTATGTAATGTAATGACGAACATCATGTTGGTGTTCATTAAATAAATAAAATTGTATGATTTATTAGAGCCTATTGCTCGGAGTTTCTTTGCGCGATAGAATCCGGAACGTTGATATTCGCCAAAGAACCAGAGTCACCGACATGGCTATTAAAATTTGCAAGTTGAAGTGGCAATGGGCAGGCCACATCCGAACCGATAACCGAAGGGGAAGAAAGTTTCTTGAGTGGAGATCCCATTAGATGGACCGACAACATTGTGAGAGTCGCAGGCATCTAGTGGATGTAGATGGCAGGTTGTCGTTCAGTGTGAAGGTTAAAGAGGGAGGCCTATGCTCAGCAGTGGACGTCTTCTGGCTGATGATAATGATGATGATGTTTTACTAACATTGTTTTAGGATATTTTGTAGATGCTTGGGGCAGACGCACGCCAGAAGAGATTCTAATCATTAATCCCAAATCATTAATGTGTGGATTCTCCCCTTAGTGCGTCTTCTAGTCAGTCCTCTACAAAATAGAGCTACGTACTTAGCGGCTTTGGACAGGGAATGCAGCAGAATTCCATAGGTTAGCAACACCATTCGGGGCTTAAAATTTCCGTTTTTTTAACGGCGTTTGCCTTTATTGACTAAACAAAATTCAAGCTAACACTAAAAAACAGTTAGACCGACCATTGAAGGTCTAAAGACAATCCAAATGCTCAAGCCAATTATCAGGTGGCAGCATGCTGGCGGCATTACCACGCTGAATGGCAATGCCTATGCGTTGAGCATTAACCAGGCGCTCTGAAAGATTTCCTTGACCCAGTCGAGGTCAATCAATGTTAAATTCTGGTTAAATCAGTATAAGCAGGGTTACGAGATAAAACAAATACTTCCGTAGAAAAATAAATTTCCGGACATTTCCTTCAAAGTTCATATTTCGCGGCATTATAAACTAGTGTGTCGGCCTTTATGTGGTCAATTGTTATAATAATATGGGTGTATTTATCATTTCATTTCTAGAATTCTATAGTTTTGGAATTCTCCGCGCATTCCGGACAAAAGCTTGAATTCCCGGACATGTCCGATAGAAGGATTAAAGCAGCCGAACGCGTCGACCACGCGTCGATTGTCACTTGACGTTTCATTGTACGCAAAGGGCTTAGTTCCAATAAAAATGCCTTTAGCCTGGTTTTGATCAGGTTTCCTCGTGTGAAGACGGCATAAGTTTTCTATAGAGCTTGGTTACCTTAAATTTATTCCTCTAAGGTATAAACGTGTAATAACATAGCATATGCTATAACATCAGCTTTTCGCTGAAAAAAAAAAATTCATGTGTGAGACATAAGTGCGAGACATAAATATATGTTATGGTGTTATAAGTGTTTTTTTTAAATAATAAATAAATATTGTACTTAAAATCTTTAATTTATCTGTTTTTCCATGAAATCAAGCTTTATCCGGCTAGAAATTTAACTTTACAATGTATATAAGTGATCTAGAAATTCCACATGTAAATAGATCAGCTAAACCTTGAAACACAAGCTACTATTCCAATGATTTAAAATGTTAATGTAACTAATAGACACCTAGCGATATACAATATTTATCTAGATTGTAGGCCAACAGAAATGAGGTATTAAACTTAATTATGGATGCTAGAATTAATGCTTCTAACCAGTAATTATGAGGTCGCATTAACTTAATGTCTTTGAATTACGCACACATACAAACGTGGTATAATCATCGTGTGCTCGATGAGACAGAGTCAAAACTCTTGTGGTTAGAAATCACTCACACACGGACAATGCATAATTGTTTTGGAATTGTTGTACCTACATTACCCGTTGTGTTATTCTTACTACGAGAATGACGTGTTGTGTACCTAACTAAAAAAATGTAATAACAAGTATAAATTGAAAATTGAAATAACCCCCAATAAAATAATATATAATTTTCAAATGGCTTGACAGATATGTTTTTTATTTATAAAAACAATTGATAGGATTAGATTAGTATGTTGATTTGTATGGTCGAAAAGTTTTACCAGATACGTTATAAATTTTAATAGTCGCAGTGTGGTATCAAAACGAAACAACTGTCCCTTATTTTCCTTTCTTACTGAATTCTTTCTTTCTTTGTAGCTGAATTTCCGAATCTTAAATTAAAACTTCTTTTTTTGAACTCAATAAAAGCAATGATGATCTTCTGATGGTTAAACAAATTTTCTTGAATCATAGTTAAGTCACCTTAATTTTTTTTAATAAAATTGGTCCAGCTGTTGGGATGCTACGATATAACAGACATATACACTCGTTAAACTTATAAGACCCCTCTGTTTGCATCGGGGGTTAAAAAACTTTTTATATTATACAGGAATTACGTAAAATTAAGCCGTTAGACTAAAATTTAAAACGCGTGAGAGAGCGCGGCGCGGCGCGCGGCTTCATCTCGCTTTGCTTCTGTGGTGAAAATATATATTATTTTCATGAAAGTAATTGATGATGATATATATATATACGTAAATAATAATGTTAGAGTCATAGCATATTACAGTGACGATACATACATATTCCAAATGTTTTAACCAGTGTGAGGGATTAAAAGGACATCTTTAAAACCATAATTAATAAGGTAATTTTGGTCCACCCTTACTCTGTGACGAATTTCAAGATTATAACTAGTACGAGTGGGGTCACTTGAGCCCATACCTCAACTTAATTTGTGTGTGAGTGAGGTCTATTTGACCTCACACCACCTTACGCGTGGTAGTCTGCTGCATGCTACTTTATTAGTAGTTAATATTTCTGTTTCTAAATATCTTTCCTTCTACTAATAATAATGTTTGCTTTTGTTGTTATTTGTAAATAAGAGTTTGTACCTCAATTATTACTCAAGTAATAAGCACGTGTTTGTGCGTCTTTTAGTCGAGTTTTGAACTCATATGTTCTAACATTTATCCATTACAATATTTAAGCGTTTTAGAGCAAGCGAACTTATTGAAAACGTCACACTAATGCATGACTCTACAGCTGGTCGTAACTAGCTGAAAAACCTCACGTGGCAGTGTGCGCGAGTTGCAATGTTGAATGCAGTGACATGAATAACTGTTTTCCATCGACCAAGATTGTGGTTTAATGGAAGAACGAGTACTTATTACAAGTATAATGGTTAGGTGCCTAGTACTAGTGCTAATAATGAGTAATGTTAGTGCTCAAGGCCAACATATAAAATATTTATGGGGATAACTATTAACAGACGCGTTATTGCTTTTGCCACTTCATGATATCTACGAATATAATATTAAATTTCTTTAATTGGTACATAACTTTAAATTTTCTTCCTCTACATCACATTACAAAATACAAGTTTTGCCACATTTTCGAAAGAAAAATAATAATATTCTTTTCATCTCAGTTCGGAAAGGCTTTATTTATCGTTTAAGATCTGCGCGCAAAGAAGTTTTTATCCGCTAGCGTGCAAAGTAAATTCGAAATTTAACCGTGATGAATTTGTCGAACCTTAACATTTTTTCAGGTATTATAACATTCTAAGCTCGTTGAATAGCACCTTAAATAGTCTGATTCAAAAAGGTCTCGATCTTAACTTAATAAAAATACAATATTTTCCTCGCTAACGTGAGATGAAAAGTTGTGTTTCGCTCGGCAGCAAAGTTATTCTGCGTCTCGTAGCTTTGAAACCCTCGCTACGATCAGGATTCTATATTTATTTATTATTTTAATCCTAGGATCCTTCGCTTGCTCAGGTTTCAATACAACCAAGGAACAACGATTATTGTTTAAACAAATAACTATTGTTCATATTCATGATGCAACCTTCCTTCTCGTCACATTTCATAATTATTGGTTCAGCCGTTCAGTCGTAAAATATAACAAATAGACAGAAAGCCAGAAAGACATAGAAAAATAAGAGACAGAAGAACAGAAAACCCAAAAGTTAAATATACAGAAGAACCGAGATACAGAAAGATAAAGATAAAATACAGAGAGTTAGGAAATAAAGAGACCGAAGAACAGAGGAATAGAAAGATTATTATCAGACAGAAGAACCAAGGGATAGAAGCATAAATAGACTGAAGAACAGAGAGATAGAAAGATTATTATTAGACAGAAGAACCAAGGGATAGAAGCATAAAGAGACTGAAGAACAGAGAGATAGAAAGATTATTATCAGACAGAAGAACCAAGGGATAGAAGCATAAAGAGACTGAAGAACAGAGAGATAGAAAGATAATGAGATAGAAGTACTAAGGTGCAGCAACATAAAGAAACTGAAGAGCAGAGAGATGGAAATATAAAAACAGAGGGATAGAGAACCAAAAGACGGTATTTTCGTATTTATAATATCAGCATTATATAACGTTCCCTCCAGTCAATCAACAAATCTAACCGTTATATTTTCACCATAAAACACCTCTACTACCGCCATATAATTATAATTATCTCCACACCCAAGGCATTAAGTATTCCCGTCTATAATTACCTCGCCCGTGACGCGTCTAATCCGCCAAGTAATGGTGATAAATAGATCCAATGTGGATATAGCCTTGGAATATATTAACGTTTAGTGCTAAGATTAGGGTGGTGTAACGCTGGGGGAACAAGGTACTGGGGGTAGAATAGCTCAACTATTCGTATTTTAACAATTTTGACAATGCTTATCGTGACCAAAATTGTGGCCGGCATCTTGCGCATTAGTATTACAATGCAGCCAGAATACTGGAAAGGATGCCGGCTAGCAGCGGTTTATTAGATTAGTATAGTTTTATAATTTAGTGCTGGTTTGTAATTATTTGATTTTAAGTAATTTTAGACAATAATTCGTTTTTCTATATTATTTTTACCGAGGAATTAAGTTGATAAATTTTTTGTTTAGTTATAAGAGTGTCTCAAGAAACACGTTCTGATGACCAACACCACAAAGATTATTAATCTAATTTATAGATTTATGATCAATGCGCCAAAAACAGGTAACAGAATATGCTTACATACCTAAAGGAACACCACGCCATTATTAACCATGGTATAGCCATATAGTATCAAAATTGTTAGCACAATTTTAGTACAGTTTTATTGGTAAAGTTGAATCCATAGTTTCAAAGATCTTTGGGTATCGCTTAGAGTATACCGTCAAATCTTTATAGAGGTTTTAGGCTAGTAGTCTTTAGTTTTTTCCTTCCTAATTTCTTTAAATATTTTGTTATTAATAACTTTAGTGGTCAGTTCAATTCCAATTTCATTGTGATAGACCACGTCTAAAGTAAAAAACACGAATTAGCAAACGTAATGAGACAAGATGAGATGGCAGGGATTAGAAGCTCGAAGTCGAAAATCAATCTCAGAAGATATTCTTAGGATGTGTGCTGGGAGTGCTAGGACTCTTTTGCAGGGGTCCGCCTGGGGAAGTACCACACCTTTGTCAGTTATTCAACCGCCAAGCAGTAGTGTGCAAACACTACTGTCTTCCGGATTGAAGGGCAATGTTTCCAGCGAAATTACACTAGAAATTAATTAGGGCACACAGAGATTTGACATCTTATATCTCGGGGTGACGAGCGCAGTGCATTGCCATCCAGGGTTTTGAACTGTTGAAGTTCAAAATTCTGAGTGGCGTTGAGCTGTTATGGGCAAGCGTGAAGAGCCATCAGGCGAGCGACTTCGCTTGTCTCGACACGCAGTATCATAAAAAAATAAAATAAAAATATCCTTGGATGATGTCCACAACAGTTAAACGGATTTGTATGAAATTTGGTATGAAGCTAGCTCAAACCATGGATCAACACATAAGCTACTTTCTATCTAAAAAATGAAACGGTTTATGTAGGATAGCGAATGAAACTGCAGACACTGCTAGTGTGCCACATATTGGAAACACATTGGACACATGCAGACATTATAATCTAAAACCCATCTAAAACCCTAAGGCACACCTAATTATAGCGCATTAGGTAAATGTCAGAGGAATGTGAAATGCTGGCCCTGAAGCAACATAGTTGATATAAATGACGAAAGATATCAGCGGACGGTTATTAAATTAGATGTTGCAAATGAAAACTTGGACCCATTTTAAGTTTTTGCGATAAATAGCAATAGAATTAATGAAAAAATGCTTTAAGAAACGTTAAAACGTTCCTTGCAGGTGAGGTTTAACTCATGCGAGTTTAGTTATGTGGCTTAATTTATCTATATGTTTCTTGAAAATCCTTCTGAAGTGATGGGAGCTCACTGATTTTCGTATCACAATTTCAGTGTTGGTCCCAGAGCAAAAGTTGTTTTTAGTGATATGTACAGTGATATACTGAAATGTCTGTCATCTTGAAGAACTCCACGCATATATCATAGGACATAACCCAAAATATCGTCCCTAAATTTCAACCCTAATTAGGTATTTCAATTATGTGTTAAGGTAAGTATTCTAATTAATTAATTTGAACAACAATTGGCTTAAGTCAAGAAACCAAACATCATGGTACAATAACATCGCCCTAGTTCCACACTTCCACAGCAATGCAAAGCAATTACACATTAGCGACTGCTTAAATACAACTGTGAGTGCATTGAGTGCATGTGTGAGTCCTAGGGTTGCCAGTTTATCTACACATGTTATTATAAAGAGGTAAAACTAATAAAATACAAACCTACAGTATCCATGAGTGACATGTTATGTTTTGATTACAACGCGGGCAAAGCCGCGGGCAAGCTAATCATAGATAAAATTATTCTGCTTTAAAGATAAAGATCGTTTATTTGCATACAACATGAGATATTTTGTGCATTGTTTTGCACAAAAGATGTTAATATTTCAAAAGTCCGAAATCACGTTGTGCCGGTTAGGCGTACAAATGTAAGAGAGATGGCACTA
Organism: Agriopis leucophaearia; assembly: GCA_949125355.1. Lineage (NCBI taxonomy): Eukaryota > Metazoa > Arthropoda > Insecta > Lepidoptera > Geometridae > Agriopis > Agriopis leucophaearia. The sequence continues at coordinate 4,197,709 of OX421275.1, forward strand.
TGCTCGTACAAAAATTTAACTGTATTAATACAATTTTGAATCATAACTATAATAACATTGTCATACAGATAATAAAAAATAATTAAAATACGTGTTTTATAGTAAAGTAGGTATTACTAGTGGGTAGTAGGTAGGTCTCGACTCATGGCAGAAGATCGCAGGTCGTGGAGGAAATTGGGAGAGGCCTATGTGCAGAAATGGACGAAGAAAAGCTAAAGAAGGAGAAGAAGAGGTATTACTAGTCTACTTCACGTCACATGAGGTTCTTAAAACTATGAGTTGACTAGCTGGCCTGACAGAAATTGTCCTGTCAATAAGTTTGTTTGAGAAACCTAGCTTCGACTGATACGAAGATTTTAAAACAAAAAAAAGGGTAAATCAGTTCAACTGTCCAGCTCAAGTGGAGCGCTTACCAACGAACGAAACATTTCAATATTAACCGACTTCCAAAAAGGAAGAGGTTATCAATTCGACTGTTTTTTTTTATGTTTGTTACCTCAGAACTTTTGACTGGGTGAACCGATTTTGATGATCCTTTTTTATTTGAAATCTGGTGCTTCCATAATTGGGCCCATTTCAATTTAGTCCAGTTCTGATGAAGTCAGTTTTTTAATATTGATAATTATTATTTATTTATATTACTAAAGGCCAATGATGTTAATTGTAATCTTTGCTAAAGGCTGAGTGTATATGTAGTACTGGTGACACTAAAGGTATATTTTGAATATCTTTTTTTTTAACACGACTGGCTTGTCGTCACTCACATTCAAGCTAAATCGGGCTTAGTTTAGATCTAAGTACATGACTAAATTTAAGCCAGTTACAAAACTAGAAATATTATGTTATTTGTGTTGCCAGTGATGACATATGGTACTGAGACGTGGTCCTTAACTGTAGGCTTTTGGAGAAACTCAGAGTCACACAACGGGCAATAGAGAGAGCTATGCTCAGAGTTTCTTTGGGCGATAGAATCCGAAACGTGGATATTCGACAAAGAACCAGAGTCTTCGACATAGCTATTAAAATTTGCAAGTTGAAGTGGCAATGGGCAGGCCACATCGCTCGAAGAACCGACAACCGAAGGGGAAGAAAGATTCTTGAGTGGAGACCACGAACCGAAAGACGCAGCGTAGGTAGGCCTCCCACTAAATGGACCGAAGACATTGTGAGAGTCGCGGGCATCCAGTGGATGCAGATGGCAGGTTGTAGTTCTGTGTGTAGGTTAAAGGGGGAGGCCTATGTTCAGCGGTGGACGTCTTATGGCTGATGATGATAAAAAGAAAAAAAAAATAGTTTTGCGAATTAACTAGGAGCAAAACTAGTTGTAGACGCGAGCAAGTGAAAGTGTGTCAACCCTAAAGTTAGCAAGAACAGAATGCTAGACTTGTTTTAATCAACACATTATAATTGAGTTTTCCTGTTCTATAAAATATATAATCCAAGTTTGCAACGAAAGTCAATTGTAACTAAAATGACATTGAAACAGTTTAGAAACCTAAGTTGTAGGCAAAGAACATAACTTTTACCTTCCTATATAGAGTGCTGAGTAAGCACGACTTCATAGAGGTACCCAAATTGGGTTCGTATTTATTATACTCTGACGCAAACAGAGAGGTTTTAAGTTTAACGTGTGTATCTGGCGGAACCGATTTTAATAAAAAAATAATAATAAATAATAATTTTGGCACAGTTTTTTTGATAGGTGACTCAATTGAGAGAGGTTCATGATTGAAAGTATTCTTGATTCAAGAAAATGTATCAGTTCAGCTGTTTGAAGATTGTCAGCTCTTTTATCACGGATAAAAATAACACTTAAATATTTTGTTGACAATATCTGAAATTATAGCGCATTTTGACGAAATAAGAGGGAGAAAAAAAACTACTACACAAAAATGTAACCAGTAAAACAATTCTGAAACTTGGTTTGTTTGTTTGACATTAACCAGAGACTAAAATGTTGCCATTATTAAGAAACGTCTTGTGTAATAAATATAAAATCATCCTGTGCCGAAGAAGTAGATTCAATTAAAAACCTAGATAGGTTTTAGTATGTCGTCAGTTTATTGAATGTTCGTCCACCGCGGGAAGTGGACCTCTCTCAAAGATTACCACAAAGCACTATCTTCTGCCACTATCCACCTTTAGCAGGTCGTCGCTCCACCTAGCCTCAGGACGTTCTACTTTGTTGATACGCGGTCTCCACTCTAGAACCCGTCTACCCTAACGGATGTCGGTTCACCAACAGTAAAAAAAATCACACCAGTCATAGGACTGCACGTCAGAAGTGAAAACTTAAGTAGTAATTCACCTATTCCACAAGAGATGGCGCTGTTTTAAAATACACGGTAAAGCGTGATGACTCGAGTTCCATGATTTTTGGTCAACCAAATAGTGCTCAACGCGCCTAAAGAACTTTTCACTTCAAAAATATGGGCTTGCATTTGACCGCCATCTCGCCTGACGTTAATCGATGTTGCGGTCTACGATAGAGCACGCTTGCCTAGAAGAAACCAATTCACTCGATATGGCCTTATTGCCACATCAGCTTGCTTATCCTTTGAGCTATGTAGGTTAATATTTTGTATCATATTTTTTTTTTTTTTTTTTTTTTTATCATATTGAAGATGTCAAAATGTCAAATGTCACACAAGAGCCCATCGATAGGTACATTTTTTTATTTAACACTGTAAACACTAAAAACCAGTTTCTATACATCATTATACTTACGGAATTATTATCAGCATCACGTTACATTGCATCCTGTACATAATTAACATAAAATACCTAATTAAAGTAGATAATAGGCAGATACGTAGTTTTCCTCGTTGCGCCATTAATTTACTCGTATAATGACTATAAATGTTGCTTTTTGCTTTTATTGTTAGTTTTTGTGGCAGCTGCGTGGAAAGAAAGTAGCATAGAATGTTGCGTGTAATCTGCATACAATACAAGAACACATTTTATTTATCATCATCATCGTCCTCATCATCAGCCATAAGGGGTCCACTGCTGAACATAGGCTTCCCACGTTAACCTTCACACTGAACGAAATCCTGCCATCTGCATCCACTGGATGCCCGCGACTCTCACGATATCGTCGGTCTATCTAGTGGGACCTACGCTGCGTCTTCCGGTTCGTCATTTTATTTACTTATATAACATGGGAATTACCACAGAAAAGATTTTTTTTCTCGTGTAGGGATTTACCTACTCACGTATGATTAAGCCTGTTACTCGGACTATAGACACACATAAGGTTATTGAAAATTAGCCAAGAACCTTACGCATGCAGTATCCCTAGCTCATATAAAAAACCTTGGTTCAATGTATTTTGATAAATAATCTTTTTAGGGGTCCGTATTACAAGGAAAGAACCAGAGTCACCGACATAGCTAATAAAATTTGCAAGTTAAAGTGGCAATGGCCACATCGCTCGACGAACCGATAACCTGATAAAGAAATGGGGAAGAAAGGATCTTGAGTGGAGACCACGAACAGGAAGACGCAGCGTAGTTAGACCTTCCACTAGACGGACTGACGACATCGTAAGAGTTGCGGGCACCCAGTGGGTGCAGTCTTAGGGGGAGGCCTATGTTCAGCAGTCGACGCTTCTGGCTGCTGATGATAATGACTACAAGGAACCCTTATGAATTCGTTCTGTCTGTCCGTCCCAATTTTTCAAACTTCTATAGTTATTAAGGCAAGTGCTCAATTACAGATTTGATATAGACCACAATTTTAAAAGTATAAAAATTAAAGAAACTTTTTTTTTGTGGTAGCTCTGGTGCATGTGAAATGAGAATGACTTTGGCGACTATATTTTCGATCATAGAAAAGTAGTACCTAAGACAGTGAGTTAGCAAACACTAAAATATGCTACCATATTATAGCTATGGGAATAATCAGATGTACATATCCCTTTATTAGTCAAAGTAATTGAATCTTGTAAAAGGAAAATATGATACCACCTTTCCCATCAATACATTAATTTATACCCGTCTTAAGGATAACTCCATTGGCAATCATTTTAATAATCGCATTATCAATTACAACCTAATTAAGTCGTAGATACAATAAAATGTTGTCATTTCATATCATAAAAAGTTTTAATTTCTATAAAACATTGTTTTATCAACAGTTTTTCCCTTGTCACGTCATCGGGACTATAATTCTGTGGATAATTACCTTCTAATGATAGAGGGACGTTGCCCTGGTGATAAGCATCGGGTTTTTTAAAAAGCAATCGTATTAAAAAGTTAGGGTGGGTTTCTTTTGTTGATGTTAATACGAACCGAATATTTGGTAGTTTTAGAACTACTGAATACTTCAGTTATATGATTATTTACGGGATATTCACCGTGGTAAGGTTGTGGAAGGAGCTCCCGATATTTTACATTGAACTGTTCGACCAACCGCCCGCATTCTTCAGTCTTCTCGTGAAAATAGTGTATATACGATAACTGCGCCGAAATGTCGGGAGCTCCTTCCACAACCTTACCACGGTCAATATCCCGTAAATAATCATATAACTGTAGTGAATAACCGTGATAGTTTAAAACAGTGTTTTACTGAATACTTATTTATTTTACCAATATTTGATTCAGCTACATATCAACTTAGCTCTAATTGATATAACTTGGTTATGAATTGACAAGGCTTGGCGACAGAAATTACTTGACTTTGCTAAGAATTGCCTCGAGTTGGCTACAGATTGACTCAGCTTGGCTGCGAATTTACTCGACTGTGCTAAGAATTGACTGGGCTTTGTCAATTTATTTAAAAGGCATACATATAAAATAGTGGTAAGCTATACATCCCACTAATATTATAAATGTGAACGTTTGGATGGATGGATGGATGTTTGTTACACAATCACGCCAGAACAGCTGAACGGATCTAGATGAAATTTGGCACAGAGATATGAGTCTGGAATATATACTTTAAAAACGGCTAGACCGATTTGGATGAAATTTTGTGTTCCTGGACCGGGTCATAGCGTAGGGGTCTAAACCCGTGCGAAGCCGGGGCTTTACCTTATGTACCTATTCATTGTTTTTGGCAATAAAATAAATCTTATTCTTATGTTAGTCTGAAAACAGTGCTTAATCGTTTTTTTACTAAAATTCCGCGAATTTTTATTTATTTATAGAAAAACCAACAGCTTTTTACAATGTTAAAAACACGCTATAGACATAGTTCAGACCGGTAAAAACACGGCCTGCACTTTAAGGCCTCGCTCAATTTTATCAATCTCCGCCATCCTATAAAACGTCAACATAAAAATTGCTTTATAGCATTTGTAGGTAATGTTTATAAAGAAAGGTAATGCCAAAACGTTTTTTTATTTATTCTTACACCGTTTTTTCTCCAGAAATGTTGAAAATGTGTGAAAGTGATAGCTTTGGCACGCTGCCTTAATTTCCTTTTTCCCTACCACCAGTAACGTGCGAGTGAATCCAATCCATGTAAGGACTTCCTGTTATCATCACAATTGGAGGTTTGCTATTGCGTCTCATGCTTTCAATAGCTTGCATAGTATATTCATCGCTTCCTCGAGTGAGGACTCCTATAATGCCAGACGCATGTAAGATGGGCCCGCCGGAATCTCCATGTTGTGCCGACTGAAGTTCACCACATAGAGGCTCGACGCATATCGCCGTTTCAAATACTCTACTTGTCTCACAACTTGTCAACATAGCTCTATCGATAATTTGTAATGGTTTATCTAATGTGAAACTGGAAGTATCTCTTAAAAACGCAGCAGTTTTAACTATCATTCGCCTAAAGCCCATCATAGTCACTTCCTGACCATGTAGAGAGATGGTAGTCAATTGCGCTGATTTTAGCATATTTCTCAATTAATCTCAGTGTATAAAAGTGCTATATCGTGGTTTATAATCAAATCATTCTGTTTACTTGGTTATTTAACTTTCAGAATTGTATCATTTTAGCTGGATTGTAAATGAGGGTGGCCGTATCTAATCAATTATCTGACATGTTTTGGCATTGCGTTGGTCTCTAAATACATCCTATGAGTCTTGAGGCAATGTTGAGCTGTTAGTGACCATGTAGATGTTAAGGCCGCTGCTGTACAGAAGTTTTTTTACTTTCTCGATAGTTCTGTTGGGTTGATTATTAATTTTTGTTTGTCACTCTAACCGTACCATGATAGGGTATTCACCAATTCTCGCGTGTCGACTTACGATTATCCGTAAGGAAGATTTTGAAGTCGCCTCCAGGAGCAGAAGAATAGTGCGTAAAATAACCGAGTAGTCTTCTTGTCTCATATTCGTAGGATAGTTTTCCAGCCCACGACGTATGGTTACAAATTATAAACTATGTAAGAAATACAATAAAATATTTGGTTTACTATATCGATAATATAAATCTTTTACACCTACCTATACTCCCAGACAATTTGCAATAAAAATTTATGTTTGGCTATTGAAATAAAATTGGTATTCACCATAACGTAATCAAGAGCTTATTGGGCTATGATTATTGTAAGGTTCCATTGCTCCGCAAATGTATTAAGTACTTAGCTTCAAATGATCGTATGTGAAGTCTTAATAGCAAGCAAAATTGTTTTTGCTGTTTCTCCCGAACATTAAGTTGAGATATAAATTAAGCAAAACTTGGTAAATATTAAGCGGGGGTAACCGCTATCATCATCATTATCATTAACCAGACGATGTTCACTCCTGCACATAGGCCTCTCCCTTAGAACTTTACTTTGAACGATAGCCTGCATCTGCATCCACTGGATGCCCGCGACTCTCACAATGTGGTCTGTACATATATTCTGATGAGGGAGGTCTACCTACGCTGCATCTTCTGTTTCATAATCTCCACTAAAGAACCTTTCTTCTCCATCAGTTATCCTGTTCTTTAAGCGATGTGGCCCCACTCCCACTTAATATTTACAAAGGGTCATCGAAGGGCGAATCGAACGAGAATAAAACCAACGTTTATAAATTTTTGTCTAAATTGGACCAAGCTGGTCTTGTTACCTTATCTTATTACGATTGGGTATATTGTTTGCTTTGGTAAGTGTTAGATATAGATTTGTTAGCGGTGTTCGTAAGATACCTAACTATTTTCAGAAGTAGTGCGATACTTTTATTATCCCTATTTGCAACAAAAAATTACTTGTTACCTAAATAACTTTAAGTTTTACCTGAACATTTTGCACAGTATTTTCCTCGATTTTTACATCTTTGCGCCAAACGTCATGGCATTGTAGACACACTTACTCTGGCTTATTTACCCATGACTCATTCATTAATTACTCAATACTTATTCGCTTAATATTATAAAATAATCAAATTGTTAGGAAGTTTGTAAATATATTTGTGTGTTACCAAGATTAACAAATTGCTCGTGAAACTGCCTCGGTGGCTCAGTTGGTAGTGATCCTACTTTCTGTGCTTGGGGGCGTGGGTTCGATTCCCATCTAGGACAAACATTTGTGTGATGAACATTTGTGTTTGTTCTATGTCTGGGTGTTAATATCTATTTAAGTATGTATTTAAAAATATATATGTATGTATATCAGTCTCTGGCTGCCATACAAGCTTTGCTTAGTTTGGGGTCAGATGACCATGTGTGCAATAATGTCCCAGATATTTTATTTTTAATTATAAATTTAAAACAGTTACTTAATTAATAATTTGAAGAGGTGCTGTTTATTTTATATATTTTTTTAGATTACGCTTTTTCTTTAATGTATGTCAGTGCACATAGTGAAGTTAAGTATTGATACAAACATTCTAGTTTTTCGATACTTATTACCCGAACTATTATTTATATCTTTTTTTTAGTAACTATAATATGGGGTTCTTCAAAAGGACTGTTGATAGAGTCTTTAAGGGTCGGCAACGTATCTGAGATTGCCCTGGTGTTACAGGTATCCATAGGCAACGGTGATCGCTTACCATCAGGCAGCCAGTCTGCTTGTTTGCTACCTCTGGCATAAAAAAATAAGATAGTGGAGCGGGCAGGAGTAGAGTAGATGGCAGACTGCATTTCTTCCATCGACACACAATGAATGTTTTTTAATGTCAATAGTTACTTTACTAAACGAGGCAAAGTCGCAGGCATAAGCTAGTAACTGATAAAGTTTCGTCACTTGTTCGTATAAGGAAAAAAAAACCGCTTCTGGGGAATACCACGCAGGATACTGTTCGGTCATAACCAAGATTGTTTTAAAATAAATAAACATCCCTAATTTTGTTAATGTGGTAAGTACGAGGACTATAATTATGTAATAATTAGTCATTACCTTGATGTTGTAAAGTTGTTTTCCTATATCTATAAATACTTAATTCTGATACTTGAAAATACATAGCTTTTATATCTGTTTAGGTATTTGTTAACAACTTTTTTTTAATGATACTGAGTGACGAGACGAGCGAAGTCGCTCGCCTGATGGCTCTTCATGCTTGCCCATAACAGCTCAACGCCACTCAGAATTTTGAACTTCAACAGTTCAAAACCCTGGAAGGTAATGCACTGCGCTCGTCACCCCGAGATATAAGATGTCAAATCTCTGTGTGCCCTGTAATTTCGCTGGATACATTGCCCTTAAACCCGGAACACAGTATTTAAACACTGTTTTAAACTATCACGGTTGTTCACTAAAGTTATATGATTATTTACGGGATATTTACCGTGGTAAGGTTGTGAAAGGAGCTCCCGATATACCACGGTAAATATCCCGTAAATAATCATATAACTTTACGGAACACAGGAGTGTTTGCACACTACTGCTTGGTGGTTGAATAACTGGCAAAGGTGTGGTACTTCCCCAGGCGGGAATTAATATAAATCATTTTTTTTAATCCCTAGAACCCCTGATAATCTTAAAACAGCTGAACATATTTTCTTCATTCATAGCTAAGAACACTTTCGATCAAGTCACCTTTCAAAAAAACAAACTAAATCAAAATCGGTTCAGCCGTTTAAATGGTATTAAATAATGTCATACAAGTCATGATTACAGTCAGAGTCAAGCAATGTAAGTCACGGTCAAGTCCAAGTCTTGGAGTAAAGTGGTGGAGACTTTACAAGAGGCTTCTGTGGAGTTTTGGAAACTTCACGAAAATACATGTTTCATCTCATTATTTAACTTTTCCTCACTCAATCACGTCCAAGAACACTCAATAAACAATAATCCACCATTATTACAAATTAACACTCGAAATAACACAATGAAGGGGGAAATAAACACGTCAGTCATAGGACTGCACGTTGAAAACTTAGTAGTAATTAATAGATAGAGAAATGATTAATAGATGATTAATGATTAATTCTTGTTTAATAGATTAGTTTAGTAGTTAGGTATTAACATATCGTTTTTTTTTTTTTTTTTTTTTTATAATTTTTTACTATTGGAATGTTGTTTAAGTTATTGTAATAAAAATATTTTAGTTTAATCCTAGATCTATGCTTGTACTATTGTAGGTACCATCACAGACTTCTAATATACAGTAGTAATTCACCTATTCTACAAGAGATATCCAAGATTTTTGTTCACCCAAAAAGTCTAAAGAAGTTTTCACTTCAAAAAATATTCGAAAAAAATACAATGTAGCAACATGTTTTTTTCAAGTTGGCGCAAAAACCAATAAATAAGCAATAGAGTTAAGTAGCCAGATTAAACATAAAGCTATACCATCAAACATAAATTGTACACGTCGGACAAGTCATAAAAAGAAAAACCCAATAAAAGCCCTTATCAGACCACTCATAATAAATGTTTATTACTAATGCACGCACACAAGCACACATGGACACAGTCACTGAAATAATAACTCTCATTATGTCACGTGATTACACACAACACTTGTCAATGCAATGCACCCACGCGATGTAACCCAAACACCTATTGAGGACTTTAAACTACGTCATAGAGAGTATATTTAACCAGCAGGGCGCTTGATAGGGTCAACATAAATGTCGTTAGAAAGAAGCAATGGTAATCGAAAGGTAACGCACTGTCTAGTGAGCGACACGTGCCTTATTACAACCTGCCGGCTTCCTTGTTTCCTGAGAGATATAATCTGGGCCTTTTCAAGGCCAGAGTGAATAGGTATATTCTAAGTCTGCTTTATCTTCGACCACATCTTTGCTTATCAACAGACGAGTTGGTGGTCAAACGCGGACTTATTCGCAATAAAAAAAGAAAGGAAAAAAACTAGCTGCACCCCGCAGTTTTAGTTGCGTAGACCTCAGATACAGTATAATTTTGCCGCGATAAAAAGTATTATAAATTATGCTCTCTCTGGCCCCCGAACTATATCCATACAAAAATAACGTAGATCCATTGCTCTACTACGCATAGCTTCGCGTGCGATTTGTCGCTTTCCATTTCTCATGTTGAACAATGGACAAGAATAATTATGATTATAACAGTAAAGTTAAAAATCAAAGGTTGGAGGAAGCTATCGAATTATATTTGAACTTGACCTTTCCATGAGTGTTTAGGGAAGTAAATTGGAAAAATCTGAAGAAGCTGATAATCTATCATTTGGAGATTGTAATTTCATTGGAAATATTATTATAGAGTTTTAAACTTCAGAATTTTGCAGAGTATTGCACTGTGCTTTCTGTCCTAAATTACTCGTATTAAAATAAATTTCAGATCATCATTTCTTCATTTAAAAGCTCCAAAATGTTTGTAATATTTTTCTTCACATTCTTAAACGAAAACATCACAGATAATTCAAATACTATCTTAACATTATGCAAGTATTCTCTCAGGAAACATTGCACCTCCACAATTTTATAACAAAGCACTGAAAGAATCTACGTAATTACTTGTGAGAGTACTTGCAATATTTATAGCCAATATTTTATGCGTCTTTTATCTCGCTCGCGCGTTTGAACATTTTTTAAGATATAGATGATTGAATGATACTTATGTAAAGTCTAAGTTATATTAATAAAGAAAATAGCATTTGTAATTTTCAAGTACAATATTACTAAAACGATTTTTTATACTTAATAATCAATTATAGTATTTTTAAACTTTCAAATTTTATGTTAAAACCATGCTTAAGAGAAATTGAGATAGAAAACGCACTAAGCAAAGGGGAAGGGGCTCTTAAAGCCAAATCTACAACTAAACTCACCTGTTAATACTGTTCATAGCTGTGTTGCCAGGGTTTTCTCTCTCGTTCCGCTCCCGGGACACTGCAGCAAACCGCTCAAAATTCTCTCTTTCCTTATAATGCCTATCAGTTCTCGGCGAAGAAGACCGTCTCCCAGGCATCTGCTGTTGGACATTCATACTATTCTGTTGCACAGTTTGCAGCAAGTTATGGTTACTTTGAGGCTGCTGTAACGCTTGTAACAGCTCTTGAGCATTGGTCGCTCCATTCGACAAAAAGTTCGGCAAGCCTGGATTTAGTAACGCATTTGTCAAGTTGGGGTTCAGCATGTTTGGCCGAATATTTTGTTGCTGTTGATTGGAGTTGAGAAGTTGGTGGGGTTGGGCCATGGCTTGGAGGTTGGCCAGTGATGTGGAGACAACTTGGCCGTTGTTGAGAGCGAGGTTCACCATCTGGTCGTTGGAGTTGACGTGGTTGACAGGTATGGTGAGAATGGTTTGCGTTGCAATGCCTGTAAGAAAATGTTTTATTAGGAACTAGTATTGTTGCCCGCGACTTCGTACGCGTAGATTTTCATACAAACTTTCAACCCTTTTTTCCTCCCTTAATCCGACCCTTGCACAAAATAACTTAGCCTATACTTCAATCTGGTCATAGCTAAGCATATTTGTGGAAACCGCACTTAAATCTGTCCAGTGGTTTAGAAGATATGCGTGGACAAACAAACAGACAAAAATTCTAAAAACTGTCTTAACGGTGCTCAGCTGCTTATTTTAAGACGCCCAGTGTGTTTTTTTGATATCTCACAATTACAGTTTTTTTTTATTATATAGATAGATAGATGTATATAAAACTTCCGTGAAAAAATATCTAACTGATGGTTCAAAACCGCTTCAAAATCCATTGCGTGGCTTAGGAGGAGTTCCCGCATATACAGACAGACAGACGCGGAAAGCGACTTTATTTTATACTATGTAGAGATAACGATCCTGCTGTCAAATTTTTCAAAAAAATGCTAATCGAAGGTATAAGCTTCCACACCAAATTTCATCGAAATCCATTCAGGCGTTACGGAGTTTCATAGGTACAAACACACACACACACACACACACACAAAAATATTGCATATATATATTAAAAGCGTGATGGTTTAGGTTTTTAAAAGTACTTAGAAGTTAAGTGTAAGAGTTTGGTTTGCGGAAAAATTTAAATTAACTAACTCTAAATAGTGTGTTTTCTTTACTATATATAATATTATAAGGAGGAAAGATTTTATTGTTTGTTTGTTTGTTTGCATTGAATAGGCTCCGAAACTACTGAATCTACTGAAAAATTCTTTCACTGTTGGGAAGCTACACTATCTCCGGGTGACATAGGCTATATCATATTTTGTAGTGAGGCCGAAGGCGGAACTTACACCCGTGCGAAGCCGGGACCGTCGACTAGTATTGAATAAATTCAAATGGTATTCGATTCGTGGTTGAAACGATAAATTGAATTTGTTTCTGAAGCACTCATTGGACATTTGTCAATTTCGTACATTTTTAAATTGATCCTTAAAAATAGCCCCATACAAAAGAGTTCAACGAGTACACTTTCCATTATTTATATTTAAAAATACTAACAATAGTTTTTATTACAGTTATTTATAAATGGCTACCCCATTTATGTATCCTAACTAGACAGGTTAGAATACTGGGTTAGGGGATAGAACAGATGATGTATTGAATCACCGAAACCAAAATTAAAATTTTTGGTAAAGAATGTCTTTCCAAAAACTTATTAGACACTATAAATCTTTCTCCTAGAATATAACGTTTTACCACTTAACCATCATCATTATCATGAACTTTGAAATACAGCTTGATATAGGCTTTCTTACTATTGTCACTTGATATAGGTTTTCACACATTTTATTTATATTACACGGGAATTACTCACGTAAGAAACTATAGTCCGAGTAACCGGCTTAATCTTAAGTGAGTAATTCCCGTGTTATATAAATAAAAATATAGATAAACTTTTTTCCAATCCCACAGTTATGGACCACACATAAAATAAGCTGTACTACTGTTTGTATAAAACTCTGGAAGAAAAAAATTTAATGGCAAGAATCTATACATATAATAAAAACGTAGAGATGAAAAAAAAACTGAAATTGCGATATATCAAAAAAATTACACACAGGGCGTCTAAAATAAGCAGCTAAACACATTAAGACAGTTTTTAGAATTTTTGTCTGTCTGTTTGTTTGTTTGTCCACGCATATTTCCTAAACCGCTGGACGGACTTAAATGAGGTTATCACGAATAAGCTTAGCTATGACCAGATTGAAGTATAGGCAATGTTATTTTGCGCAAGGGCGGGATTAAGGTAGGAAAAAAGGGTTGAAAGTTTATATGAAAATCTACGCGTACGAAATCGCGGGCAAAAGCACTAGTAAATAAATAAAATAATGTAATATTTAACATGCCAATTTAATCTCTAGAAAAAATGACGTTGAATCTTTGATGCATGACAATTTAATCTCTAGTACTCATTAGACAGTAAACGTCCACTGCTTAACAAAGGCCTCCCTCTTAGAGAGGGATGTTGAGAGGGACGCTTGGCAGCAAGCTTGGGAATCGCAGTACGTTCACCGTGTACTAATAGGACGCTTCTGCCCATCGTCCGGTAGTTCTGGTCGCAATTATAGGACATACCCTGGTAGTAATGTATACAGTAAAACTTAATACGTTAATCTTTTAATTAACTAGTGATAATGTTATTTAAGTTAAAAGTTAAAGAGCTGTTGTATTGTATGTACTTTGTAAGTAAGTATTGGGAATGTTCCTCACCTTGAGAAGTAGGTATGAGTAGCTGAGCACCTTGGATGCCCTGTACCAGCTGCCCTGACGCTAAAATGAGCTGCGGCATCGGAGATGGCATCGCTGGAGGCAGCATGTTGTTATTCGCCACAGGGTTAGGGGACCCCATACCTTTAGAAATAAGACAGAAAAACTCATGATTATACAAGAACTTTTAATTTTTTTACCTATACTATCGGAACTCATGGGCAAAAAAGGCAAAAAAGTCTATCTCCCCATTGCCTTCCATACAATACATTCACCCGCCAGATTTGATTTAAAAAAAAGGTATTTTACGAACTTTTATTTTACTTGCAATGTTTGTATGTCAGGTTTGTTTGTAGCACAGAATACATATTTTGTAGTCAAATCTTGCAAGCTGAATTCGAATAACCAGTTCATCTTAATTTTGCACACACCTTTAGTTCTGATGATATTACAATATGAAATACCCAATATTGTAATCAAACTGGTCGCTGCCACAAGATGGCAGATGGTGTACATATTTTTATCAACCCTGTTAATATGGGTATCAAATGAAAGAAGTCTAAGAGTAGGAAACGATAAAGTGACGTCACACTAAATTCAATATGGCCACCGCTCCAAGATGGCTGTTTAAATTTTCTTTGGTAAGGCTAAAAGCTTGTTTTTAAATATGTATTTAATTAGTTTATTATATTGTAGAGCTGTTCGAAACTTGCAACCGGAGCTTAGCGGTTAGAGTGCTATGTGTTATTCCGAATTGAAAATTTTGAATTAATTGTCTACAACATTTAAATATTAAAATTATTTCATTAGTTAGTTAGTTCGCTAGCTTTTTAGGTACCCTACCCGAAGACAGTGACCTTAATGCAGTTTTTTATCTCTATAGTTTATAGTTTTGGATAGTTCAGGATAGGTATTCAATTTAATCTAGATTTAATTTATTTAGCTACTCTAGTATATTTGGATATTATGATTTGAAATACAGCGAGGCAATTCTGCCAGTGTTCTAGGAACCCTTCCGCACGGTAGTGATCTCCACGGAATTTTTATTTTGTAGGATATGTATTTTTATTTTTTTTAATAATCAATATATTACTCCACAGACACCGGGGTCCGTGACTTTTGTTATAATTTACTACTATTTTGTTAACTTTAACGAATTTACTTTACACAATACAGGGAGAGGAAGTTAGTTATTCTTAATCTAAGGTTAAAACAATTTAGTCATGTTATTACTAGTTTATGTGTATACCGCGAGCAGACCAGCGACCCGCAAGCAGCATCCGATCACGAGTATGACTCATGTGCCAGCCATCGCCCTCCTCAACCATATTTGAGGGAAGAGAGCGACCCGACACACGACGCCGCCGCAAGAAGGTGCCTTCGATTGTGTCATTGTGAGCATGAATGCTCGAGGCATACACACAATCCTTATTTCTAAACGCTTTTTTTTACATTTCAAATCCTATTTTTACATTACAATCGCCTCCTCCCGGCCCAGGGCCTCCATCACCGCCGCGTTCCGATCTCTGATGGCCATCTGCAAGTTGTAATCTTTAATGGTCTTCGGTGACGCAGCCGATGCTCGACGCACGAATCGACTAATGGCATCGTCTTCGATGTCGTCAGCGTAGTAGACGAAGGTCCCGGTGTGCCGCGATACTGCAACGACCGCGTGCGGCACGCTCTCGTGCAGCTTCATTTTTGGCTTGGTCTTTATGGCGATTACCGACTCGTATGTCGGTACTCGTAGTCCCTGAGCTTCATGTATGGTAAGAGTGCGCGACCCCGTACCTCCCCCATAACCCTGGCTGATAAGGGTCTCCTTTTCTTCCTGCGTGTGCACTAAGAAAAGGGTGTTGGGGAGGGTGCTGGGTATCTGCGCCCCATTGTACCGTCTCTGCTCAAGAGACCTAATACGGGGAGCAGAGGAATACATACCGGAGTATATTTCCCTCAGTGCCTACGCGACGTCCATTGGGTACCTGTGTGTACAAAGCAACTCCTGACTGATATTTGTGATCAGGTTTGGGCGATGGTACCTCATTTCGAAGAGATTTTCTCTGTCAATGAAAGGTAGCTGATTGACGTCTCCGATGAGGACAAGTTCGCTAGCACCAGACAGCCGTGCAGCCATTACTATAGCTCCAAAATGGTTCATGAGAGCTTCGTCCACCAGAAGGCGGCTGAAGTTATCTCTTCCGAAACCATTTATGACGGAGGAAGCCATGGTTCGCACTCTGGTTTTTACCAGGTCTCCTATTCCGTGCGATAGTTTCTCCCTCAGATATTTTGCTGCATCTGTTGTTGTGGTGATGATAGCGTCCCTGTCCACATCGAAATGTCTGATCACCCATGTTGTCTTGCCACACCCTGGAACTCCGTTAACCCATTGTATCTTTGGCACTGCCCAGCTTTCCCAGCTTGCCTCGACATCTGAGTTCCCTTCGACAGTCTTAGCCATCTCAAGGATCCTGTCGTCCAGCATTATCTTGGTACACTTGGCGATGACTACAATTGGATAATTCGATGGTATCGCGTATTTCGGTCTTCCTGTTCGCTCCGTCTCAGTCTCGTTCAGTGCCACAAAGCCACTTTCTGCACTGTAAGCTGCCATATATGTTTATTTGTTCTAGTGTGTATATAATATATACCTTTAATTAAATGATTTGATATATTTTTTTATTATAAAAGAAACATTAGTTAAAATTGTCCACAAACTAGTGTAAATGAATGTAATTAGACAGGTTGATTTATTTTATTCTGACATAAAAATGTAAGTACAATGTGTGACCGATTCCTTTGAAGTTAACACACAAATCCATGTAACATAAAATTAAATGTAAGTTTCTCTTCAATAACCATAATCGTGATAAACATGGAAACCCATAAAAATATGTTATTACCTAATCTCATAATATAAAAATTAGCTTTGGCAAATAAAATTGTGATTACCGATGTCTAAAGTTTGATTACAATAATTCATTGGACATGGTACAAAGTTGTTAGTTTCCGGACTTTAGAACTTTGTTAAACTACGCCGCTATTGTCACCATTTGCTTTTTACTATAGCTTTGGCTGAAAAGTTTCAATGACAAGGTTCTTCAACGCTTACACAAAACATAATTGTTGTTTTCAACCTTAACACAAAACATAAATTATAATTACAGTGGCATAATGTCAAACTTCCTTTGTGTAAACTATTATCTGTACACTTTTATTACACACCGAAAAAAAAAACTTAAATGAAACAAAGGTAACTTAAATAACATAAAAATATTTGTGTAAATAATAAAAAGAAAAAATCTTTTAAACAGGCATTTATGCAAGTCTGTGACTAAACAAACGACAAACGATAAAATTAAATAGTAAACGTTCGTCATTTATTTAGTTAGGTTATAACGATTGCTAACATTCTCTAGAGTTGCACTGAATGTCTGAACAATTGTTTACACAGTTATAGTCATTTGCTTCGGGTAGTTATTTTTTACTGGAAAAAGACCTGCGTTTGGCCACCAAATGGCCTGATGGTAAGCGCCAAATGGTTGTTATACAAGTCAAATCTTAACTTGTGAAATAAATTTGCGTCGGAAGATCACGCGATTAATTGGAAAATGACTAACCAAAACTAACTAATGCAAAACGTCTAATTTCTAAAATCTCGACTTTTGTACGTCTCCAATCGTAAAGCGTAACCGCCAACTCGCCTGATGTTAAGCGATGATGCGGTCTACGATGCACGCTTACCTAGAAGAAACAGATTCACTCGAGACTTATTGAGAACATCCATTCAGGCATTTATACTGAATGCAAGTTTATGTAGCTCTGATAGCTACAATAACATTGTAACTAAAGCTTTAGTTATTCTTTTAATGTTTTACTGTAGTATATAATTTATGGTGTTTATCATTCAAACAAATAGAAATAGAATCATTTTCTAGATTCTATTTTTATTATACAAACTCCTAGCCTATGGAATGCGCTGCCTGTATGTGTTCCCCGATAGTTACAATCTGGATGTCTTCAAATCTCGAGTAAATCGGTTCCTACTAGGCAAGCGTGCTCCATCGTTACCGCATCATGTAACATCAGGCGAGGTGGCAGTCAAATGTACGCTTATCTTCTTACTAATATAAAAATCGATGTGTGTGTGTTCCTATGGACTCCAAAACATTTGGACCGATTTTGAAAAGACTCTCACTGGCAGATAGCTGATGTTATAAAGAGTAATGCACGAGCGTGAAACCGCAGGGCACAGCTAGATATTAAATTAAAATAAACATCAGACCGGCTCTAGAATCTAACCAGAGACACTCGCTCATAACGCAGACGTGCTTCCACTGAGCCAAGCCGGTCTTCAGTCGTAAGCCAAATGTTGAAGTAATTAGCTTACATAAATTACAAAACGTATATAATTGAGAACTTCCCTTTTTTGAAGTCGGTTAAAACACAAAGCCCATCATAAACCAAGCAAGACCAATTCACGAACAAAACGAACCCGATCTCCGAAACATTATCAACACTTCTGACAAGCCCGTTAAACTCGACATTAACATAACGTATTCATTTAAACCATGACATTTCACATTTTATAATAAATGCTTTTTCCTACGGCGCATCAATTAAGAACCGAAAAAAATGTATAATTAGCTCTATTAAGACAATAAAATTCTTAATGATACCGCAACAGTCGTAATATCCGTGCGTTCGTGAAAAAATATGTAATTATACTCATTATTTAAATAGGTTTTTTCGTCCATTACCGGCATAGGTTTAATGGGAGGGCGAACGGCCCGCTATCTCGAATTCATTAAATCGATTGGTTTCGGTAATCACCTAATTATGGATCACGTGATGCCCAAGTTAAGAGTTTTAATGCGCAAACCGTGTACATCTGATTATCCCAATCTGTCTAATTCAGAGTAATTAGCGGCGCGGCCCGGAATAAAGTCTGGTTTACACTTAAAAAGTGCTTGGACGGAATATAGCATTCAAACAAACACTAGCACCCTTATTAATAAACTTGGAACAGTCTTGGAATAGTTACACCATGTTTTGTCTTTTTCTCTCTTTCAATTTCTGAACTCGTATAAAGATCAACTCATTATTTTTTTAAATCGGAAAATAGGTTTTGAAATAGGAAATTTCTGCGTTTCTAATCCGTACGGTCAAGGATTAGAACAACCTGCCGGCTTCCTTGTTTCCTGAGAGGTATTATCCGAGCCTTTTCAAGGCAAGAGTGAATAGGTATTTTCTAAGTCTGAGTGCTTCATCTTCGACCACATCGTCGCTTATACATAGTTGAGTTGACTCTATGATCAGGTTAGACGGCATGGAAGTTAACTCTTGGATGTTTGCAAATAGTTAAGACATTTAATGCAAAATCAACTTTAACTGTATTGTTGTAAGGTTCATTCTCACCTGGGGCACTAACGCTCAAGTTGAGCGGCGAATTGATGACCGGGTTGGACGGCATGGAAGTTAACCCTTGCAGGTTGGCAGCTAGTTGCGACATCTGTTGCGACATTTGTTGTTGAAGCTGTTGCGACATCGGCATGTTCTGCTGCATGTTGGCGAGGCTTTGTAGATTTTGGAACATCGATGCCACTGTGGGACAAACCATAGTATGAAATATATGACAAGTCGCTATAAGGTACAATTGTGAAAGGATTTTTATGCTGCAAAAATCTGAAGTTCAGACTGAGTGGGGTGCCTTGGCAGACGCTTATTTCCAGCAAGAATAAGATGGGCTGGTTCTAACTGCGCCTTGTGATGACAGAAATCATACCTGCTTTGTTACGGAAATCCTGAATTTATTCGAGATGAAACTTTGTGTTAATTTAGATGAGTTTATGGTACCCTGCTACCTTTAATCCATTCTGTTGAGCCTTAACGCTGAGTAGAAACACCCCCCTGCATTAAATAAGTGACTAAAGTTCTAATTACAAATGTAAATTTTAATTTATTTCAAAATTTTAATTTATTATTCGCATAAAAATTTTAATTTGCGATGCCATAATACGGACAAGTCAAAAAATTCATAATAATTAATACTTAATACAAATTGCAATTTCCGCAAAAACAGTTTATCGGTATGTTAAGATACAAATGACTGTACTTTAGAATAAACGGTTTAGTGTAGTTTTACAAACCTTTAATAAACCAGATCTTGTTCTTAAAGCTCCAAATCGATGTACCTATTACCGGAGAACTAACAAGTTTTTGTAAAAAAAAAAATTATTGTAATTACAATTATGTTTGTAATATAATTTTTTTATACTGTAACCACTATCATACTATTCAAAATAACATTTAATTAATTTGACTGTCCAAATATTTACTCAATAATGCTATCTTTTTTATTCATACCATTTATTTTTATTGTATCTGATTTCATACTAAAATCTTCATTCTGATTCATGTCCATGATCCATTCAACAATAAACTGTAGTTATCGTTAAATGAAATGGTGTCTTTACATTTAGTAAGTTTCAAAAACTTTTTGAATGAATTGTGTAGGTGTTTCTATCACAGTTTTTGGTCTACGTAATGACCTGACATAATGATGATTTAAGTTAGCGGCGTCGTGGAATCCCATAGTAAGCAAATGTACAAACCGCGGTGTAGGTACTAGGACTTTAACCGATACAGTCAGTGTTGTGTGTCGTAGTGACAACCCTGCAATTTTTCAAGATCAAGTGAGGGTAGGAGAACAAAATATCTGCTCTTCTCGCCGAACTCACCCGCAGTTTTCAGTCAGCTCGTGACCACGGCCATTGTAACATGGTCGAAACGTCGAGCGAAAGGTATCTATTTTTACCTATATTTAATAGTGCGCGATAAGTCCCGATAAATATGAAAACATACGTAATGACCGTTTTGTAATTTTACTATCGTATGAAGCTCTTTTGATGTTAAGTAATGTGATGGTAGGCTTACAAATGGCAACACACCTTGCCTAAAGAGAACGGTGAAAAGATTTATTGATTGAGTAACATTTATTGATCATACGATAAAATTGCATACAGAAGCTTTTTTCTGTCTTCATTTCTTTTCTTTCCCTATTTATTAATAGACTCTAGAACTATAGATATTTTTGTTATCTCGGGATTCTAATGCTATAATGCCGATGGAGGGATGTATAGGTAGGTCTTCCTGAGGGATTTGAGTCTTACTACTCACATTGAGAAGGTACTTACTTACGGGACTTTCTTTTTTTTATTTCAGATGGATAGATAACTGCTGATAATAATTACAAGTAGCTATATAATAATAAGGTATTCAAAAGCTTTGATCAGCTCTCACTTATAGCTTAATCGTTAATTGTGGCTGGTCGCAACACGAACACGGGCCTAGAGTGGTAAATAGATATAGAAATACAAACAAATTATTATAAAAATATGAAAGTAACATTACTGACAATAAGTAAGTATACTAGTTATATAAAAGACTAGCCGTCCGCCCCGGCTTCGCACGAGTGTAAGCTCGGCCTTCGGCCTCGCTACAAAATATAATATAGCCTATGTCACCCGGGGATAGTGTAGCTTCCCAACAGTGAAAGAATTTTTCAAATCGGTTCAGTAGTTTCGGAGCCTATTCATTACAAACATACAAACATACAAAAATAGGTACAAATCTTTCCTCTTTATAATATTAGTGTAGATATCCATAGATAATATAGGACCAGAGGTTTCGAGTCAAACAAGTAAAATTTTAGTTCAGTTTATCGGTTATTTCTTTTCATTCTCTTAGTAGCTTTCTATTTGTTAATGTCAAATTTAATTTTAGCTTTGTCAAAAAAGTATCTCTACTTTGTCATTATATGCCAGTTGCACCGCATTGCCTCATTTTTGACCGACTACCAAAAAAGGACTACTATGTTATACTGTTTTTTTTTTAATTTTTTTTTCACCTACTTCTGCGCCAACATGAGCGATTTAAAAAAACTTTTGTTCGGTAGGGTATACTACCAATTTGGTCCCATTGTCAGCAAGTCAGGATCTGATGATGGGATCCCAGGGTAATCGAGGGCAACCCTCAAATTTTATAGGCAGTTATTATGTTTTTCATATATGTTTCAAGTCAGTTTTTAATGTGATCCACTTGTTAATGACTAAAAAATAATGGCCAAAGCAAATAGGTAGTAGGTTGGTGGACTTTTAGTTTGGCTGACAAAAAGTGTAAGGGAAATCAGCTACAAAAAGAAATTGGTGTGCATTGACCATTTCTAGACTAAGAGTAGGAGAATAGTAAGGATGTAGTACGAACTCACTGGAGCCATTCAAGTGCGGCTGGTGCGGCGTGCGCGTGCGCGGGGAGGGCGAGCGCGGCTCGGCGGTCGCACGCGCCGCGCCCTCGGGCGAGCTGGCGCCCGACCGGTCCGACTCCGCCTGCTGACAACAACAATGCAACATTACATTTGCAATCTAAACTTAGTTCTTTCTAAGTTAAAATCCTAATCCTAACTAATATTCTAAAAGCGAAAGTAGTTCCGTACCTCTGTTTGTTCGCTTTTCACAACTAAACGGCTAGGCCGATTTAACGAAATTTGGCAGAAATGTAGTGTTGTACGTCATGAGAATGGATATAGGGTACTTTTTCCTCTAGAAATGGGAAAATCTGGAAAATCGAGGCTACACGCATCGAATACGCTAGTCGCGGGCATCCAGTGGATGCAGATGGCAGGCTGTTGTTCAGTATAGAGTTCTAAGGGAGAGGCCTATGTGCAGCAGCTATTAATTTATTTATTTCAGCCGTGGGCGTTCCATCGCAGGGCAAAGGCCTCCCTTCCTTTCTTCCACTCCTCTCTGTCTGTTCTATGGTGAACCAGTCTTTTGCGTGTGAGACGCTCGTCTCGTTATCTAGCATTCCAATGGGTCGTATGGCATGCGGCAGCCATTCTCTAGTTCTTCTAGCCCACAGCTCATTCTATTTTCAGCAGTGGACGTCTTTTTCTTATTATAGGTTTACCAAACTTTAATAAACTTTAGTAACATTTGTGATGTTAAATGCGATGAATGCACAACCTCCTATCAGTGAAGACAGCATGCTACAAATGATATCAACTAATTGTCAGAACATGGTAGATATAAATACATAGAAACTAGTATAAAGGGTTACAAATGGAAACGACGTAATTTCATTTTATTTTATACCATAATTAGGAAAAGAACAAAAAGAAAAGATATATATATATATATTTTTTAATTCCTAGTCTCGATCTAATGTCAAGAAGATTTAATGGCAAGGGAATTTGTCAATTGTTTTTTTAACTTGTTTTCTAACCTAAAATTTACACTGTATTTTATCAGTTATCTGATATAGTTATAACATAGAGACGAACAAAACTAACTCTTTAAATACTTACTCGTATAACTGGATATTTACTTATCTTAAGAATTTAATCTCTCTTAAATAATACAGCGGTCGAATTTAATGTATAAAATCATTAACTACCTTCTTAATATCGTTTTTTTATTTATTTGTTAATTATAAATTAATTGCGGAAGTAATCTTAAGTACTGTCATTTCGATTGTGAGACTTTTAAAGACTAAAGTTCATTTTTCTTATTAACTCGCTATTAACTATAATTGGTAATAATAAAAGGAATAAGGAGGTCAGTTAATTTTAATCATTGCACCTATTAAAACATTATTGCAAGGAAACTCCTTGAGCAGTTAATCTTATAAACACTTTAAAATAATATTGCACGCGAATTTAATTTAAAGCATTCGATTTATTTGGCAATCAAACTAAAAATAATTATCTGCCTAGATATTTTTTTTATGGTATTCGAAAATGTTGGAAATTTTTGTTTTAAAATTATTATCCGCGTCAATCTAATACATTTTCATTGAAATAGTATTAAATTAAGTACAAAATACTGATGTTAATATTAAACCTATATTTTTTTTGGTTGTTATTAATTTTTTTATTAGTAGTTATTTTGTTTAGATTTAAGTTTTAGTTTTTAGTTATTAATTTAAATTTTCCTTAATTTTCTGTTTTATAAGTTATTTTATAAGTCGATTAAGTCAATAATAAAGGTTCAGTATTATAAAGAATTAAAATACTGATGTATGTATTTAATTTAATATTTTCAATAAAGTATAACATTAAAGAGCAATAAATCTATTAGCGTAATCGTAGACGTGCTACGAAATGTAACGCATCTTCTACGAAAACGGTAACGTAACTTCATCTTGACAAATGTTATAAAAAAAATTATATGTTCGAATTAAAAATATATATATAACACCTATAAAAACTTACAAAGGACAATGTCATTCTCTCCACGCCTAATAATTTCACTTTATTCCACTTTCAATATTTTTATCATGCCGTAACTTGAAAAATTCGATGAATGTTCGTTCGAAACGGAAACTTCGCGAAAACTTCCGCTAACTTTGGAAGTTAGCCGACCAATAAAAGTCTTCTCGGATCTAACCAAGCACTGCTTCAGTAACAACTCGACGCGCGGTTATTTAGCGAAAAAAAGTTTTGTTATACGGGCCGGAAAGAAAAAAGTTTGAGTTTAAATTTAGAACGGATGCGTAGATATCGCGCGGGAAAAAGAATCGCAGCACTATCGACAAAGCGCGCGAGTTTTTTTTTTATTTTTACTTTTTTATTTATCAGCGAGCGAGCGGCAACACATATAGCCGCGGCAAGTTGCACAGCGCGAATGAAAGCGCGTCATCAGTTTAAAAAATCAACCCCTTCTGTGGTGGCGGGAAAAAAATGCGGCCCCTTCGGGGGTGGGTGGCACCACCGAAATCCTTGCCAAAACGATCGCGAACGGCGCGACTTGACACTTGTCGAATAAGCATGATAATTAAAGTTTTTGTTTTCAGATTCCGTTTGCTTTTCTATTTAGAGATGCTTTAAGAAGCGTTGAGAAGTTAGTTAATTAGCCTCTTGGGAAGTAGTTAGTTTGTGTCAATGTTTAGATTGTGTTTGTAGGTATGACGCTAAATACTATATTGATTAATAGTTTTAAATATGTTTAATACTAAATGAAATTTTCTCTACAATACTAGTTATTTATTAAATAGTTTCAGAAGTAATTTGTGACTAAAAAGTGGTCGATACATCTGTTATTGCTTTTTTGGTATGGTTAAGGCTTCAGTAGGTAATCTATTTAAATTTAAAACTACTTTGACGTCTAATCAGAGTATTTATATAATGTTAGTTTCACAGAAGCAATATTTATAGTTACGAGGGTAAAACTTTTATGGTGTACTTATATTGTTGTTTTCTAAACCTAGGTAGGTACAGACTGCTCTTCAGATTGTTCTCATATAGATTTCCAGTGTAGGTACAAATGTTATCCTGACTGACAGAATAAAAGGAAACTTTGAAATAGGATTGAAATCACAATCCACCTGCCAGCTAATGAAAAAAGTTGGAAAAAAATTATCATCAACAAGTAACATTCGGAATAATCAGCGGTACACGGAAAAAATCAGTAATTATTCAGATGAAGTTGGACGAACGAAGGGGGTAAGGGGGCAAGGGCCGGCCAAAATAAAAACGGCGTTGCGTAGGGGTGTCACCCCGGCCCCCGCCTCTACAAATGTTATCTAACTGCGTTCGTTCCAGCACCACGCCGTTTCAGAATTAGCGCCGAACCGGCGAAATTTCAATTTGTATTCTATTTTTTTCTTGGATAGTTGGAGCTAATGGAAAAGGCAGACGATCAAGGATTCCCTGTGCGCTGGCTGAATGAGCGAGCAGGCTCGGGCGTGTTTTGTGCGAGCGACGTCGCCGATGCTCGAGATGCGATCGCGAAGAGGCGCGACCGCGCGTTTTTAAAGCGCTGTCATTATCGGACGGTCGCACACACGCATACCGCGCATTGTCCGTTCCGATGTATGTGTAGATTTTTACTCATTAATTTTAAAACGCTCCGGATTTTTTTCAGGGCGGGTGCTAGGGGGCCGCGGCCGAGGGGGTTGAAATTGGCGATGGCCGCCGGGCGGGGTGTCACCGACGGGGGTTATTAAATAGATTGGTCCGCGGCCGAACGGAGCCGCCGATCTGCACTTGTACCTCGCGTCATTAACGGGTTGAGAACCGATTTTAAATCGTGAAATAACAGCCTGTTACAGGAAAAGTTGAGCGCGGCTTATCGGCCCCTCTCGCCGTGTTCTACAAGCTTAATTGCATTAAAAGTGTATTTTTATTACGACAATTTTCCTATTCATTATGCGCCGGTAATGGTCTGGCGCTTGTCGAGCTGTGAAGATGCTGTCCGAGGACTGCGATCGTCGATCGACGCACACAACAATGCCGGCTATATGTCTACACACACATGGCGCGTTTTTTCCGCGGCATTCGGCAGTGGGTGACGCGGGGTGTATGGGGGAGGAAATGTGAAAAATACTCGAAAAAAAGGCGAAATTGTAGCAGATATATAATTAAAGTCCGTACAGCAACGCGCACAGCGATGTATTATGCAGGCTCGTTTCTGTCGCGATACATTGTCGGACGTCAAGTTGGTTCGTTCGACGGAATACATTGAGAGGATGAATCGAAATCGGGTGACGTGACCTTGTACCTATCATTAGAAGCTTTGTATTATATTGGAGTAGCCTTTATGCCCCTTTTCACTAACCACGAAAAAGGCGACGCCTAATTAGGGAACTCCTAATCTAAGCAGAATCTTAGCGTAATCTGTTTCACTAATGCAGTTTTAATAGGTGACTCCTGAGCCTACCTACGCAGCGTCTTTCGGTTGGTGGTCACCACTCAAGAACCTTTCTTCCCCATCGGTCATCAGTTCTTCGAGCGATGTGGTCTGCCCATTGCCACTTCAACTTGCAAATTTTAATAGCAATGTCGGTGACTGGTTCTTTGGTGAATATGTACGTTCCGGATTTTATCGCGCAAAGTAACTCCGAGCATAGCTCTCTTCATTGCTTGTTGTGTGACTCTGAGAACCGAACCGGAAGACGCAGCTTAGGTAGGCCTCCCACTAGATGAACCGACGACATTGTGAGAGTCGCGGGCATCCAGTGGATGCTGATGGCAGGATGTCGTTCAGTGTGGAGGTTAAAGGGGGCTATGTTCAGCAGTGGACGTCTTCTGGCTGATGATGATGACTTATCGATTCTTCAAACTTTACTAATAATATTTATTAATAACTAATAATTACCTATTGACGTAAATATTATCAACTAATAAAATCTAACTGCCGTCATAATTTTATATCGCGTAATTACCATAGTAAAATATTATTATTATAAAAAGATAATCATAGACGCATCGTTGCGTCTATATTTACCAATCAAAATAAATTATGACCTATCAAAAAAAAACATTAGGAAACTTTAAGAGGACATAATTTAGTTAACTAATTTTAATGGAGTGCCCTGTACGGACCATAAATATTTGTTTGACAACGAATGATTTTCAAAATGCTTTTCTGTGAGTTAGAAACACTAATATGACCCAGATTTCAGGTTATTCAGATCCTTGATCTGAGTCTCTCTTGGAGTTAAAACAGGATTCTTAATAACATAATTCGCTCGTTCGAAAAAAAACTTGAATATAAGTCTTTGAAATATTTTATTAACATGTTTTATTTCAACGCAGTAGCTACTAGCTATAATTGCACGATCAAAAACCTAGAAAGAGTAATCTAAATTTACAGGTAACATTCAGCTATTTACTATCTACGTACTGCAGTTGTCAGTGCAATAATTATTATCAATATAAAAAACCGACTTCATAAAATCGTCAGAACTGGATCAAATTGAAATGGAACCATACGGAAAACACCAGCTTTCAAATAAAAAAATAATCATCAAAATCGGTTCCCTGAGTCGAAAGTTCTGAGGTAACCAACATTAAAAAATAAACAAGAAAAACGGCCAAGTGCGAGTCGGACTCGCGCACGAAGGGTTCCCTACCATTCATTATACATAAAAACGGCAAAAAAAACACGTTTTTTGTATGGGAGCCCCCTTTAAATATGAATTTTATTTTAATTTAATTATTTATTTTTAAAGTCAATATTTAACTAAATATTCTGTGAGTATTTCAAGCGTTGCCGTTATCAATATCGAGCAAAAAAATCACGTTTGTTGTATGGTAGCCCTCATATTAATTTTATTATATTTTTTAGTATTTGTTGTTATAGCGGCAACGGAAATACATCATCTGTGAAAATTTCAACTGTCTAACTATCACGGTTCATGAGATACAGCCTGGTGACAGACGGACGGACAGACGGACAGCGGAACCTTAGTAATACGGTCCCGTTTTTACCCTTTGGGTACGGAACCCTAGAAAAACACTCGAATTGGAACGCGGTTAAAAATAAACTTAGACCGAGTACCAGGTCTAATTCATCATCATCATCGACATTTCAGCCTATCATGTTCCCACTGCTGGGACACAGGCTTCCTCTGGGAGAGAGAGAGAGAGATGGGGGCTCTTAATCCAACATACTGGCCCAGTTCATGTTGATTACTGTCATATGGCGTTGAACTTTTAAGGTTCTTGGAATCACCGGTTTCCCCAACATGTTTTCCTTCACCGCTTTGAAGTGATGGCATCAAAACTAGCTCTAGTTAATAAATCAATAACTTATGTCTACTCTACCTACGTAGGTATCATCATAAAATCTCCAAAACAACCAATAACTCTTACGTTTACAAAGCCACTTGAGTTAATAACAAAATAATCGAATCGTAGCATCTCAGCGACAGATGGTGGAGGGGGCTTCACGATTAATTTAACATTAAATTCAATAATAACCCCCCATTTATTGCGTAATTTCCTTTCAATTACCTTTCATTTATCGCTCTGTAAATCGATTAGAGGCGTGATCGAGTTCGATGATCTAGTTTGTGTGAGTGATTTCGAGTTTTAATTGTTGAACTTATGTTAGATAAGTGTTTTTTGATGATATTTTTGAAGTTTCAAAATATTTTTAGATCAATAACATAGTACACATAATTGGAAGTAAATATCCACCAACAAACTAACATAGATTATAAGGCTCTGTTTTAAATAAGTATAAGGCACAAATAAAAGCTTTTTTTAAATTTTTATTATTTAACATACTAATATGAAAAATGTTGGTGATAGAAAATAAAATTCTACGCAGTTGCTTAAGATCTTGCGGCTATCTATTTCACAAGTTTTCAACATTTTTGAAGATAAAAAATCACAGAGTGAGACTCTGAGCTCTCTCTAAGAGTCTCACCCAGTGATTTTTTATGACGTAGAATATATATATTCCCCTCCGCCATACCATTAAAATATCAACACGAAAATTTGCTTTATACTATTTGCACTGTTATGCTCAATCGGTTTTTTATAATTCTAACTCATTGATTTTGTAGCAGCATTTTATCTGGAGGCCGCTTCCAAACGGCCCTTTTGGAAATCGATTGGGGAGGCCTATATCCAGCAGTAGACGTCCTATGACTGAAATGATGATGCCTTTCAGATTGGTTGCATAGAAATTTCATCAAATCTGGTTCAGTAGTTAGGTTTATAAATCAAAATAATTGGAATTTTTTGTTTTTATAACAATATCTCGAGTTTTAATAATGCAATAAGTAGTTAATTGTTATTCAAATCTATTGTTTACTCACAAAAGAATCGCAAATTACAATCATGTGTGCTAATTGCATCTTCACTCGTGATCTAAAGCGACAATTGAAATTTTAAACATCGAACTATTATAATCGAACAATTATTCGAACAATCGAATGAATGGGACCGAGTCGAGTGCCCACGCGCCGCTTGCGGGGGGCGTCAGATCTATGGGACTTGTGAACTAGTAAAGAAGGGTTGTTTGATAAAACTATTAATGTGCCATGGTAATGACTAAATGCATTTCGCGGGTTTACCCTGCCTTCACACAGGAATTACAATCTATACATATAAAAATGAACCCCTATTTCGCCTGGTCACGTTATAACTTGAGAACGGCTTTACCAATTTCATTCATTTTTTTTAATGTTTTCTAATGCTTCGTAGAAGGTTTTTACATTTAAAAACGGCTGGACAAATTTGAATGTAATTTTGTGTTCCTGGAGCGGGTCATAGTAGCGAGGCCAAAGGCCGAGCTTACACCCGTGCGAAGCCGGGGCAGGTCACTAGCTAAGTATAAAGTGCAATAAAGTTATATGATTATTTACGGGATATTTACCGTGGTAAGGTTGTGGAAGGAGCTCCCGATATTTCGGCGCAGTTACATGCACCATGTTCACGGGAAGACTGAAGAATGAGGGTGGTTGGTGAAAAAGTTCAAAAGTTACGTACAGACAAAACGATCTACCCTCTTTCACTCCTCTTTTTTCTTTTTCTTTTCTTTTTTTTTCTTTTTTTTTTTCAATTTTTTTCCTTTTTCTCTTTTTCTTTTCTTTTTTTTCGTTCTTTTTTTATCATAAACTTTAGTGAACAACCGTGATAGTTTAAAACAGTGTTTATAAAGTGCAATTTTTTTAAACGGCCCGTCAAAAGTGCTGACAATCTTCTAACGGCTGAAACGATTTTCATGAATTATAACAAAAAAAAAACTTCTCTCGATCAAATCACCTTTCCATAACAAATAACAAATCAAAATTGGTGCAGCCGTTTGGAAGCTATGATGCCATAGACAGACACACAGATACACACGTTAAACTTATAAGACCCCTCTTTTTGAGTCGTTTTTTTTTTTTTTAAACAAGCTCATATTTAAATGATGCTTTTAATTTTTTATTTAAATATTTAATTTTGGGCGCCATTTTGAAAATATTAGTAGGTATTGCATATTGTATTAAAGCTGTATGCAAATTTTCACAAAAATCGGTTTGAAGATTCTGGTTCTAATTTCGCTTGCAAGATTTGATCTAAACAAACTAACAACAACAAAGCAAGTTAAATAAAACCTTGTCAAAATGATCCTGTTCACGCTGGATTGATGAAGTTTGCTGTAATCATTATTGTTCTCAAATTTCGCGCGTCTGTGTCCTCCATACCCTCGACCAACCACACGTCGAGAGCCGACGACCAATCAGAGACACAGCTGATCTGTCAAAGTCAGCTGTCAGATCATCATCATCCTGCAAGTGCTTCAGTTAGGTTGCACGAGTTCGGTTCGGTACTATTTGGTGGCAGCGATCGGCGGTTAATCTCGGTGAGTACAATATTGTTTTCAACTAATTTTATTGATCTTGCGTGTGCATAGGCTTCTTCACGATTTTACAGTCCACTAGCTTTTGCAGTAACAGATCCTATTAACTAATTGAGCATTGCTGGGTACGGTGCCAACAGGTAGTTACTTTTAGATTGTCTCTCTTTCAACGGTATGTGGGCAATCCACCTGTTTTTTAGGTAGTAATTTTAAACTTTCGCGATTTGAACCACAGTAAAGATTTTTTTTGTTTAAATAGAACGGCTGTCACGGTATTTTTGTAAAAAAATTGTTGTAGCCACTTGCACCCATATAAACCCATAGCAACTGTGTTAGCAACTGTGACGCGGAGTTCGACGCGTTGACATAAATAAGAATGTTCAATCAAATATCTGTCACAATACCTGGCGACATAGTTTCCTTCTCATTTCCGTTCTATTTACTTCTCTTTTCTGTGATTTGAACACACTATTAAATCGGTATTAATCGCGTATTATTTTATCAAGGTAAAAATTGTGTTTGATATTTTGACCCTGTTATAATGGCCGTGTTGACTGAACGTCCTGACTGAACCTGTGGAACTTTCAATATAAATTGAGGGTAGAAGAACAAAACACCCGCTTTTCTCGTCGGACTCACCCGCAGTTTTCAGTCAGCTCGTGACCGCGGCTAATGTAACATGGTCGAAACGTCGAGCGAAAGTATCTATTTTTAGCTAAATAAAATAATGTGCAAAAGTCCCAAAAAAACATTTAAAAATGTTTTTTTAGGTATTTTGTGTTCGTTAGCGTGTATTTTGTATAGCCAGAGTTAGAGTACATTTTCTACACTTTCATCCACATCTCTTTAGCCACAGTTTATCAGGCTAAGTGCTACTATATTATTTACAGATAATATTATGTTACACCTACAAATTTCGCTATTATAAACTGTAAATTTTGTTTTTAAATAGCCAAAAATTGCTTAATATGCTGCTAATGGATTTAAAAGGTTTACGCTGTTATGTGGTATGAGGTTGTTCTATCAACACTGTAATAAGGACCCTTATCTAAGCATCAAAGTTGAAATAAACATCTCCAAAGTCCAAATAGGTTTTAATATTTTCCCTACAAAAAACATGAACAAGAATTGAAATCTATACATTGACATTAGATAACACTACTCAACACAAAAAAAAAAAAACTGATTTAGTTTATATTGTTTCATATCGAGGTTGACTAATAATAAATATATGTAGGCATTATTTTTCGTCTAGAAACAGAAATATGAATTTTAAGTATTGACGTAAGTTTGATTTTTATACTGCGGGTATTTTGAAAATCGAAAAAAAATTGATGTTATTAAAAAAATACTATTTACATATTTGTATTAGGTCAATGACAAGGAATTATAATCACATAGTAGGAACTCAGATAAAATAAAAAGTTTGTTATTTGTTCAGTAGTGTAATAGAAGAAAAACGACCTTCAACGGTCTGTGGACAGTCTAACTGTTTATTTAGTGTTAGTTTTAGCTAGTATTTTGTTTAGTTAATAAAGGCACTTACCCTGTTAAAAAAAAAAACAGCGAAGAAAAATGACATCTGACAAAGGAGGTTACAGTCGCTACCAAGACGGTTGCTTCAAAGAGGTTGCATTGTTTTCATCTTTTACTGGCAGATAGCAGTACCCTTAGTACAAGATTTGATAGTTTTCGAAAACTTTTTTCGTTTTCGTTTTGATGCATACATTGCTGGGCTGAAAGCTATTCGAAACTATTTTTCGTATTTGAGTGAAGCAACCTATACTGCCGTTTACTACACATTTTAGTTCATCCGCGTTTCCGCTAGAGACGCTTTACTAAAATATATGGGACAATACGGAAACGAAAAAAGTTTTCGAAAACTGTCAAATCTTGTACTAAGGGTACTGATGTTATAAAGAGTAACTTAGACTACTTTATCTCTGATATATCGCGAGGGAAACCACAGGGCGCAGCTAGTTATAAAGTTAAGTTCCTTATGAAATTTATGATGACAACTTTTCTTTGTTCCCATGTCATTAAGACATTCAGCACCTCAAACACACATCTGACTCAACAGCAGTTTTTCAAATAGGTATACGCAGTTTACTAATTTTAAAAATAAAATAAAAAAGAAACCTAGTGGGCTGAACCGGACACCGGGCCATGGAAAATGGCGTAAAAACTGGACGAAAAAAAGGACGGGAAAATAGTAGGTAGTATGGTAAATAGAGTCCTATGGCTCCCCCTCTGCCACCCTCTTAAATTACGTCGATCCTAGTTATCATTGACTCGAATGGTCCTCTTGTCGATCTCACGTTGTTTTATGTAACAGATTAGATAGAACATGCAAATATATGTTGTAAATAAGATAGATAGAAACTCTTTATTGTGTACCCAGACATAAAAAAATTACAAAACGGAAAACACTTACGAGCTAGTGCCACAAGTGGCGGCGTTATCGCTAAAAGCGATCTGTTACAGGCAACCATTACTATTAATAAGGTGGCATGTGGAAATATAAATAATTTTTTGTTTCTATTGTTGGGTCAATCCTTTACATCATCATCATATTTTTTTCAGCTTATCATGTTCCCACTGCTGGGCCTTCATCCACCATGCTGACCCAGCATTTTTTCAATGGCAATCTAATAAAAACAAATCCCACAACATCAAAAGGCTTCCTAATCTATCCTTTTCGCACAAAGTTCAATGAACACAACTCACCCTCTGAACAAAAAGGAGTATTTCAAAAAGTCGCATTTGCTTACTTGTTACAACTGACGGCAATTACTACTAATGATAATAGCGTTATTACAGACCGACCAACTTACCCGTGCAGTTGGACAAATAATAGAACTATTTTTGTAGTATCGATAGCTGTCAGTTTAGTTCGAAAATTACGATGGTGGCTCCCTCATTCACGTCCGTAGATAACTTGGTTGTACTGGCTCCATTAGATGGTAGAGTCAACTACCATTAGTCAATAACACTAAAGAACTTTTTCACAATAAACACTTTCACCATTCTCTTCGAGATTCAAAAGAAAGGTAGCGATTTTAATACGAAAGAGTGTTAAGTCGTCATCGCCATTGTTCATTAGATGGTGACGAGTTAAGTGTCAGTAAATGTGCAATTCACACCCGTGTCGCAGTAAATTTTTGCAAATATACTACAGTTTCAAAACGAAACATTGGCAGTTCTACAGCGACAAAGAGTTAAAGTGTGTGTTGCAGTTGTCTGGACGAACATTACTGTCTGAAGGTTGTGTTTTATTTTCTATTTTTCTAATTAATGAACACAATTTGTTGAACAAATTGAACAAATAAGTCATGCAATGAAAAGTGACAAATAATGAAACATTGACAATAACCCTGTAGGTATTTGTAGACTCTCTTAGATGGTCATAACTTAATGTACAATACATTATTTTTAATTTAAAATATTATCTTTTAATAAAGGCAACTTGCCCATTAAAAAAAAATATTTAAAAAACTAACCTAAAAAAACTACCAACATAGGTTTAAATGAAGTTTATGCTCCAATTTTCTAACCTTAGATGTCAAATATAAGCTCGTGATATAGCAGATAATTAATCAAATTATTCAATGAGTTTAGGATTTCTTCGTCATTGAAATTAGTTCAAAATTGGCGACGATATCGCGTAACATACCTGTTAAGGATTAAATGAAATTCAGGGTTTCGTGGCACAGAAAAAGAGGAGCGGCGCGACTTCCATCAGGAAAAATGCACAAAAGTATTTTAATTCTATTACGTGAGTCGATACGAACTCGAAATTTCTGAGACTACTTATTTTTTTACAGAAAATGTTAGGCACACCCTCCAATTCGCAATTTTATTCAATATCATCGGGTACCGACATAATTTGGTACGTAAGTATGTAAACAGATGGCGCTACAAGTATCAAAATATAAAATTAACATTAAATATGCGTGCGTCGCTAACAATACCTACTTACAAGAAAAAGCATAATTATAGAAGAATTTGAGAACCACCTCTTTTTGTTAATCTAATTTTAGTTTGGGGCTTTAGTCGCTATGAGATTTTGCCAGCCCGTTTTACAAAGCAACTTTCACAAAAGGGACCAGAGTCCCTACGCTGATCTAATACGACCGAGAGCATGACATACAAGGCCCTCGCCACGTGTACTTCAGCCAGGATACCTTGAAACATGCCAACATCTAGAGGGTTTACGCCTTACTCGTGCAACATAATTATATGCCGTGAAGTAGCTTGTCTGTCTATTTTCTACCGGATACATTTCGGTGAGAGTGCGCAAGAGCTTCATGACCTTATTCCACCCTCCCCCTTTTACTACAGGACAAGTAGAAGGACTGCACACTATCATCCCTTCCTCGCGAAAATTCCAAAGATTCGTACACAACGATTTGGGTCGTCTTTTATGATACGTACTGCCCAAGAATAGAACTCCCTGCCGTCTTCTTTGTTTCCTGAGAACTACTATCTAGACATCTTCAAGGCTAGAGTGAATAGATTTCTTCTAGATCAACGTGTTCCATCCTCAGCAACACCGTCGCTTACCATCAGGCGAGTAGGTGGCCAAACGTAGATATCTACACTAATAATATTATAAAGAGGAAAGATTTGTACCTATTTTTGTATGTTTGTATGTTTGTAATGAATAGGTTCCGAAACTACTGAACCGATTTGAAAAATTCTTTCACTGTTGGGAAGCTACACTATCCCCGGGTGACACAGGCTATATTATATTTTGTAGCGAGGCCGAAGGCCGAGCTTACACTCGTGCGAAGCCGGGGCGGACGGCTAGTATCTACACTAATATTATAAAGAGGAAAGATTTGTACCTATTTTTGTATGTTTGTATGTTTGTAATGAATAGGCTCCGAAACTACTGAACCGATTTGAAAAATTCTTTCACTGTTGGGAAGCTACACTATCCCCGGGTGACATAGGCTATATTATATTTTGTAGCGAGGCCGAAGGCCGAGCTTACACTCGTGCGAAGCCGGGGAGGACGGCTAGTTCTATATATATTAAAAAATGCTCTCAAAGACTCGCTCCCTACCTATTTTGAAATCAATTATAAACTAGAGCACATGATACGTAACTTATCTACTATAGAACTTTGAATGTGTTTTGTAAATTGGAAATTGAACATTGATGGTTCCACTATGAATCAATAATGTCATAAGATCCAAAAACACACAAAATTTCGTATTAAAAACAACAAGTAAACTGCGCAAAGTTTCGGTTGTAGACGCAAACTGAATAAACGTTGCAAAGCCGTGATAAACTTGATAAAAACCCTCAAATTTTCAGACATTAGAACGTGTTTTGGAAAAGAAAGAAACTTAATTATTATAATAACACACTAATTTAAATTGTAGAAACAAACTATCACAATGCAAATAGCACAGTGTCACACGACGCCCTCAAAACGATAAATACTTAAGGTAGAATTACATCAAAGCGACATCGCTATCGCAAAAAAGACGGATTTAACAAACAAGTTTTTATTTATTTAAACATTTATCAACGCGACAATGGTATGTTTGACGGATTGTATTTCGCAAAATGTACATCGAACAAAAAATTATGTACCAGAACTCATCATTACCATCATCCATAGCCTCCCTTATCCCACTCTTGGGTATAAGCTCTATCTTGCTAGCCATCTGCCTCGTTTCTGTGCTAATCGAGTCTAGGATCGACCCGCGATGGTGACAAGTTTCTTAGTGTGCGTGGAAAATAAGTCAGTGTGCCGTTTTTTTATGAGACATTTGAACACAACCATAATTAAAGTTAAATGATTATTTACGGGATATTTACCGTAAATAAATAATAAAAGGAAGACAGTCTTCCCGTGAACATGGTGCATGTAACTGCGCCGAAATATCGGGAGCTCCTTCCACAACCTTACCACGGTAAATATCCCGTAAATAATCATTTAACTTTAGTGAACAACCGTGATAGTTTAAAACAGTGTTTAACAACCATAATTGTACTAAGGAATATCTCTCGTTTCTCTGATCTGGAGTTTTAGATTACTTTTGTTTTGGTCACTTTTGAGCTTTGATCCAATCATCATCAGCCTTAAGGCGTCCACTGCTGAACATAGGCCTCCATCTTTAACCTCCACACTGAACGACATCCTGCCATCTGCATCCACTAAATGCCCGCGACTCTCACGATGTCGTCGGTCCATTTAGTGGGAGGCCTACCTACGCTGCGTTTTCCGGTTCGTGGTCTCCACTCAAGAACCTTTCTTCCCTATCGGTTATCGGTTCTTCGAGCGATGTGGCATGCCCATTGCCACTTCAACTCGCAAATTTTAATAGATATGTCGGTGACTCTGGATCTTTGGCGAATATCCACGTTTCGAATTCTATCGCGCAAAGAAACTCCGAGCATAGCTCTCTCCATTGCCCGTTATGTAACTCTGAGATTTTGCAAAATGCCAACAGTTAGGGACCACGTTTAAGTACCATATGTCATCACTGGCAACACACACTGGTCAAAGACCCTTGTCTTTAGGCACTGTGGATCCGATGCCCACAGTTAATTATTGTCTTTGTTCTGGTGTGTCAAATTCAATTCATAATGTGTGTACACCATACACTAGCTTGTTACGACGTCGTCGTACGAAGTCGCCAGAGTACAATTGAGGCTTTAAATTAAATATTAACCGTCCACCGTAGTGTTTACGCTACCAATACTTAATTATTGGCTCCTTGATACGACAAACCTACAATAAAAACGTCGTACACACAAGTAAGGCATTGTATAATTAGTATTTATTATCAACATATCAGGAGACCGCGTTAAAAAGTTGAATAAGGATGGGAGAGTGTCGATTACCGTCTACTGGTCACGATAAAATAAAAAAATGTTTGTATCGGTAATATTTTGTCAAGTAATTAGATCATTTATTAAGATCTGTAAACGTCCGTGGTTTTCCTCGTGTAAGTTTTTCTACATTTCCAGTAAATTATACAGATGCTTAAATTAATCCTGTGTTATTTGTATGTTGATACGTATCAACCAAATAGCGGATTTTTTACGTTATAATGAGGGATTTAATCAAAATAATATAAGTAATATATTATCACAAAAAATTCACACAAGTTTCACAAAAATATATAACAATGTTAGACTTTTTAGTTCGACTTGGACACTTATCTGAATCACATTCACGCAAATATTACCATTCGCCAATAATAAATCTATAAACGACACGAATCAATATTTTGGAGAGATCTTAGTTGGCTCCGGCCTAAGCGGTCGGAAAAAAGTTCTTCTGTCGTATCAAGACACAAATTGTCCCATCACTACTCATGACTATTACGTACCATTACAGTGAATTAACTTTTTTTTGATTAGCCCTAATTATTAGGGCACAGTGGCACAGCCCGGGACCAAAACATAGAATTTGTTTGTACCATCTAATTGTATCATAGGTGTGACAGCCATTATTTTAATTGCAAGCCGGCACTAATTGTGGCATACGTTTCTTTATATTATGTGGTTTTAATGACGCTCCTTTTTAGTGATGAGCTTACTTACTTGCAAAGTTGATTGGAGTCTGGTCACTTGCGCCCTTATTATGGCCCTTAGCCTATATATGTTTAGTGCTCAGATAGGCATCTACATTCTTCTTCTATCTATATCTATATCATCAATTATGTATGACGTATAATAAAAATGTAGAGATAAAGAATCTGTAATTTCGAGATTTCAAAAAATATACACACAGGACGTTTTAGAATTTTTGTTTGTTTGTTTGTGCACGCATATCTCCTAAACCACTGGACGGATTTAAATGCGTATTTCACGAATATGCTTAGCTATGACCAGATTGAAGTACAGTTAAGTGAGGAAAAAAGGGTTGAAAGTTTATATGAAAATCTACGCGCAAGAAGTCGCGGGCAACACCACTAGTCCTAGAATAAAGTCTGCATTCGATACATTTGACGCTTCGACGATTCACTATGATGGCAACTTTTCAAAATATGTACTAACTAATAAACTTACTTCATCGTCATCATTATCCAATGCCTTCTTTATCCCACTGCTGGGTATAGGCCTCCCTCATGTTGCCATCTGCTTCGGTCCTTCGCTATTGGAGCCCTGGTTCGACCCGCGATGGTGACTATATCGTCAATCCATCTTGCAAATGGATGACCAACGCTCCGCTTACCTAAACTTATAACTTGAGCTAGCAAATTAATCAAATCTTAGAAGTCGATTTTAACTAGTACCTAATTGTCATATCGAATGAAACTTTGCAAGTATATGTAAAGTGCAAGAGCAAGTAGTGTGTCTGGTTTGCAAAAAACCAGAGTCACCAACATAGCTATTAAAATTTGCAAGTTGAAGTGACAATGGGCAGGCCACATCGCTGCAAGAACTGATAACCGATGGGGAAGGAAGGTTCTTGAGTGGAGACCACGAACCCGAAAACGCAGTGTAGGTAGGCCTTCTACTAGAAGGACCGACGACATTGTGAGTTGCAGGCATCCAGTGGATGCAGATGGCAGGATGTCGTTCAGTGTGGAGGTTAAAGGGGGAGCCCTATGTGCAGTACTGGACGTCTTCAGGCTGATGATGATAAAGTATTTGTAATTCGAATGACAATCATAATACAATACTTTGTTACCATCGAACGGATCTGATGGTGGATTCAGGAGGTGGATAGAGTAACTCGTCATTGGAGAATTACACTGACAGAACCATCTAGTGGTAAAGACGCCAACCGTGAAGCAGAATGAGTCAAGTGACGTGATATCGCTCCCTTCTTCCGTCTATTCTCAACTTTCCGTGTGTGCGCGCGTGGTGCTGTTTCGCTATAATGTCACAAATCGTGTTTTTCAGTATTTTATATTTATTTATTTTATTCTTGAACTTACAACTATCATCACGGGTTTATTACCCAATGCGGTAGTGTAGCAGCATTTTGAACTAATTGTTATTTTATCAATTTAAATTTATCCAAATAATAATTTATTATGATTACTTTTAATAATCCCTTTAAATTACAACCTGGGTCTCTTCAAGACAAGAGTGAATAGGCACCTCATGGTCAAGCGTGCCCTATCTTAGACCGCATTGTCGCTTACCATCAGGTGAGTTGGGGGCAAAAGCTAGCTCATTTCATCATTAAAATAAAATAAAAAAATATCTTATTGTCCGGAACTTTGACAGACACATGAACTTAAAAACAGTACAAACCTTGTGTTGAACCCTAAGTACCGATGCCGGTTGGTTTCCCGGTCAGATGGTTGTGTTCTTGGGAAAAGTCCTAATGGGCAAATAATTGGACTTTCCATTACGTTGTGTACCTGGCTGATAATATATTAATCTACTGCAATATACGGTGATGTAGTAGTGTTTAATGACACGGTAGTAATATTAAATACTGTAATTATGTACGTTAATAGTAAGTCAGTTCAGGGTTTTGAACTGTTGAAGTTCTAAATTCAGTGCGGCACTGAATTGTCATGGGTAAGCGTGACGCTAACCTTCAGGACAATGAATTGCTTGTCTTGTCATAATAATTATCAATAAAAAAAATAAAGACAATAAAGACTTCAAAATTAGTAAATACCTACGCGATTTCTTAGTATATTTCAAAATCAAACTACTGAACCAATTTGATGAATTTTCTATGGATCATCTAAGATTTTAGTTAACTGATTTAATATTACACGTATTACATTTAATTATAGTTTCTACTAATCCCGTTTGTAACACTTCATAAATAGCTCATGGTCATTTTTAAACGGCTCAGAGCTGTAGCCAGCCCAGACATCATTAAGCTCGTCTACACTTCTTTGTGCCAGTCTATTAAGACTATTGCATTGTAGCATGGAGTGGGGCATGAAAGACTAATCTAGAAAAAATGGAACTTGCTCAGCGAGCTGTTCTTAAAGCAGCTCATAGAAAGCCACGACTTCACCCTACGAACGAGCTCTATTTAGAGCTTGGCCATCTTAGAGTTGGACAGCTTTATATTGTATCTGTAATTCTAAGGTTTCATAAAACGGCACTCCAAACACTAATTATCTCTCATAGACATATCAAATGGAAGTTGCCGTCCAGACGAACTGTTTTTGGCGAAAAGTTCTATGCACGAATCGCACCCTATCTATACTCTAAAATAAACCGGCAGCTTAACATACTACAGCTCACAAGAAGGCTGTGCAAAATAGCTCTAAGGAAGTGGCTGTTATACCTTACCAAAGACGAAACAGAACCAATCCTGGAAATAGTTAAATGATAATAAGTACTTTTTATTATTATATTTCAATATACATAAGAAAGACAATATTAATTCTCCAAACTAACTTATTATCAGCCTTTCATTACCATTATCAGTCTATCATTTACCCACTGATTCTAATACTAGCTATAAATAATGTTGTGCCTATATAGAATAATACGCGAAACAATTCAAGAAGTACCAATAAACGAGATACTTAAACGAATGAGTGTCCTAACATATCTACATAACGTCAAATTATCAAACTATAATATCAAAATCACCATCATCAGCCAGAAGACGTCCACTGCTGATAGGCCTCCCTCTTTAACCTCCACAAGCTAACACACACTTAACTATAATATACACACTTAAAAATCTACATAACATCAAATTATTAAACTATTACATACAAACTTACAATAAATAAATAAAAAAGGAAGAACTTCAATTTGGAGTTTAAAATGATGTTAGAAATGTTGTGGTATCATAGATGTCCGGACACGTCCCTCAGACTAAGTTACTGGTCTCTGCAAAACAGGGAATCCTAGTGTAGGGGCCAGGGTTACAAGTAGAACTAAATTTACTTAAAATATTGGACACAAAGTACTTTAAAAGCCATGTATAACTTTATTTATTTAGATAATTATGTGTAGATAAGTACTTGGTTTAATTCTAGTTTAGTTTGTAAGCAACATACCTTGTGGAAATGAATAAAAATGTATTATTTATTAAAAGTAAAAATCGTTCCTAAACATAAATCAATATTGGGCAAATGTCACGGGCGCTAGCAGCCATACCAAGAAATAAAAAGTGACTATGGTGACATAAAGAACAATGACGTGTGGTAGCGCAGTGACATATTATTTCTTATAAAAAAAAACCTGTCTATTAGCACAGACATTTAATACAGAACAGACTGAACATGTTTTTTACAACTACATTCGCAATAACAGTTATGTTTGCATCTCTCTCGATTACACAAAAATCATATATTCGTATCTCGTTTTGTCGTAACGTTGCAACATAATAGAAAAAAATGAGCATGTGGTACGGTGTTCCAAGTCACCATTTTGGTAAGCATCAATATACTGACAGAAGGCTGACAGCGAAAATTACCTAAAATAAAAGTTATTTTTACATATTTGGTTTAAAAGATACGAAAATACTATGGTGAAGTGCAATGTCCTCATGTGTTTCAATTCATCTCATAAGATGCCACCCGGTATAACGTTTCACACGTAAGTTTCGTGTGTTATAATAGAGATTATTTTAAATTGCTATTTTTTCTTGTTATTTTTCATAAACTTTACAATTTGAAGGCTTGGGAAGGTTGTGTTTCTTTCAATTTCATAAATGTACAAGTTTGGTGGGTGTAATAAAAGTTAATAAGTAGTTTTCTTTAAAAAAATATTGATTCGATCATTGTTTGGCGTTTGAGGTACTTAGACATTGTCCAGGGAACGTATTCAGTAGCCAAGAGAATGTAATACTCCTTTCAGTAGTATAATTAAAATATTATAAGTTATTTTCTTTAAAAATTCATTGTATCGATCATTGTTTTACGTTTACGGTATTTAGACATTGTCCAGGGAATTTATTTCAGAATCAGAATTCGTATTTCAGAAGTATAATTAAAATAGATGATTCAGCTTGATGTGATTATGATGACATGAACCTTTTTCATTAATTACTAGCTGCTTTTCTTAAGTAATGTAAATAAAGTACCTACCTACCTATTGTGGTTCATCTACACTAATTTT
The DNA here is from genome assembly GCA_949125355.1 of Agriopis leucophaearia. Lineage (NCBI taxonomy): Eukaryota > Metazoa > Arthropoda > Insecta > Lepidoptera > Geometridae > Agriopis > Agriopis leucophaearia. The sequence continues at coordinate 4,240,813 of OX421275.1, forward strand.
ATAAAGAGGAAAGATTTGTACCTATTTTTGTATGTTTGTATGTTTGTAATGAATAGGCTCCGAAACTACTGAACCGATTTGAAAAATTCTTTCACTGTTGGGAAGCTACACTATCCCCGGGTGACATAGGCTATATTATATTTTGTAGCGAGGCCGAAGGCCGAGCTTACACTCGTGCGAAGCCGGGGCGGACGGCTACTCTATATATATAAAAGAAAGTCGTGTTAGTTACACTATTTATAACTCAAGAACGGCTTAACCGATTTGGCTGAAAATTGGTGGGGAGGTAGCTTAGAACCAGGAAACGGACATAGGATACTCTAAAAACGGCTGGACCGATTTTGATGAAATTTTGTGTTCCTGGAGCGGGACATAGTAGCGAGGCCGAAGGCCAAGCTTACACCCGTGCGAAGCCGGGGCGGTCGACTAGTGTCATATATATACGTAGTGATCTAGATAGTGTAATTAAAGGGTTATTTAGACATATGTCAAGTAACAAACATTTTTATTACATTTTAGATTTTCCCAAGGATGAAGAGTTGAGAAACGCATGGTTGAAGAATTTGAATCTAGAAAATTGGCAGCCCAGTGCGACAAGTTTGTTGTGCTCAAAGCATTTAGAGGCACATTTGGTCGACCGGACTGGTTTCCGTACAATCCTTAGAGAGTACGAGGTGTAATGCTTATTGGAACAACAGTTTTCAATGAACAGTCGCTATCACTATCATGAATCTCATGTTGTACTAACTACATTATGATAACTTGCATGTAATAATTTTCAGAGCGATAACATACCAAGTGAAAAGAAAGCCACAAAAAGAGGTGTTACTGGCAAAAATGTTCTGCGGGAGCTGCAGAATACCTCATTTCCATCAAATTCAGATCCTGCAACCACATGACACATCTGGTAAATTGTTTTATACAAAAATAAATGATTTGACTTGGTCTGGTGTGTTTAAATATTAATACCCAATAGGAACATCCATAAATTCCATCACATAAAGAGGAGGGGAGGAGGGGTCGACGAAGTGTGACTGACAAGGGGTAGGGAGGGGTCGTAAATTTTGTGACGTTACATTTCAGATACAATCTAATAGTATCTGTTAGCACTATTATAAAAGAATGTCCTTGAGTCCGGCCCGCGTTTTGCAAATGTTTGCGTGTAATGTATATGTAGTGTATTTTGCATTAATATTTTTGTGGCTTGTTGGTTCTGCTTGGTATTATATGTCTGTGTCTATTAGGCTATTTTATACTTGAATAAAAACAGTTACGTGATACAGTATTAATTTACGTGTTAGAAATTGATTCAAACTTAGCTGAATCAAATCAAAAATAGCCTGAACTTTTACAGCTACCTTCGAGCCACTCCCGGGCGATGTTAATGCAGTATAGCTGCAGCTAGGGTCTTCACTTAACTATTTTAAATCGAAAACTGCTCCGCGTGATTAGGGTAGCTCCATTCCACCTTTGTGTTAAGCAAAAATGGGTTTTATGTAACGACGATTTAACAATTAATTTTGAAAGATTTGGTGTGACAATTCTAAATATCTGTCATGACGAAATATTAAGGGTTAGTCTGAGAGTAATAAAATCATAATGAGGACAATGACCTTTTGGATTAGGACTACCGTTCCGTGTAACCTTTTAAGTTGTTTTTCTTTGAAACGGTGTTATCAATTATCAAAATAAATGTTAGTACTAATAAAAACGAACTGTAGCTATGCTAACATCTGTAAAAAGTTTCAACCGGCAAATCTCATTACTACAAAAACATCACGTATTTTAAAAAACAAAGCGTCTGACGTCTGTAAAAAGTTTCTACCCGCAAATCTCAATACCGAAACAACATCAGGTATTTCGAAAAACAAAGCGTTCCACTTTCCCCTATCTCGGCAACCCTACGCGTCTATCAGCTAGTCGAAAAGGGAAATCAGTCAATAATGCACTAATTTCCTCCTTAATGGCGCAGGCTGGTCTACTCAGACACTATTACAGCAACTTCTTTAATGGAATAACGACGCAAACTCGACTGTTAAGAGCTTTTTACCCGTTGATTTAGAGCTTCTATTGATGTATGTAGTGTTAATTGCTGATATGCTCTAAATTGAGATGTTTCATGGGTAAAATAAAATATGTTAATCTGGAAAAAGAGGCGATACAGTACACGATTAAAAAATGGTTATATTACGTGACTTTCGACGACGTGGTCATAGGACTGCACATCAGAAGTGAAAACTTAAGTAGTAATTCACCTATTCTACAAGAGATGGCGCTGTTTTAACCGACTTCTAAAAAGGATGAGGTTCAATTTTTTTTTATGTTTGGTACCTCGGAACTATCGATTGGGTTAACCGATTTTGATGATTATGTTTTTATTTGAAAGCTGGTGCTTCCCGTGTGGTCCTATATCAATTTGGTCCAGGGGCCTTACCCCTAGCTTCACTTTTGCGAGCCAACTTTTATTAGGTACCTGATAGGTACCTAAAATTAACCAACTCATTTAAGCTGCATCGTTTAAAAGCGTCTAACTTGAATGAACGAAAATCCGTTTTACTATAGTGTGTGCGTGAAAATAGCAAAGCTTGGCGGCTATCAAATAACTACCGCTTATCGTAGTTGATGGTACCGTTTAGACAAAAAACACCTATGCGGGTCAACTTTTCGAGCTAGGGGTAAGGCCCCTGGTCTGACATTTTTATGAAGTCAGTTTTTGATATTGATAATTATTTACGAGTATTTTATTAAATACGGTACAGCGTTCGGTGACGATGACGCGAGTTCCATGATTTTTGTTCACACAAAAAGTACAAAAATGTTCAGCGTCAAGTCCTCATTAGAAATCCAGTTATCCTTCAAATTTGAATTTAATACCTCAAATGTGTTTGCATACCACGATCGGAACAAAAGATCGATCGTACATCGAGATCGGCCCGACTCGTCCGCTAGAGTTGGTTCGCGACTCGATCGTCGATCGTAGGGCCTCCAATTAGTTTTTATGGCACGCTTCATTACAGCCAGTGTTAATTATTATTGTGCTGACGAATGCTCTGTTCTCACTCGACGACCTAATTAGAACGGGTGCCGTATTTTTTGTTTTCTTGTCAGCAAATTATGAGCATTGGGGTGTAGGGTTGAGGGACGTGTGGAGGGGCCCTTAGAACGCGGTGTCGCGTAGCGGTGGGTTTTCACTTTCGAGCGAATTTTAAATATGATTTTTTTCACTCCTACTATTTACGAAATTATAACTTTTGTTTTCCGTCACGGCTCGGATTTTTTTTTGTGAGATCGCAGAAAATATTACGACATGCCTTTGAATCAACGCAAAACCTGAAATTGTTTGTTCAGAAAATAGAGTACAGTGGCGTTAGTAGGTACGACCACTTGCAAAAAGTTATCTTTGCGTAAACGATAGCAAAATGTATGAAAAATTAAACAGCGCCTCTATCGGACGTAAAAGGAAACTGTTTTTTTCATACATTTTCTATCGTTTAAGTAACGATAACTTTTTCGCAAGTTCTCGTACTAAGGCCACAGTATAGCGGAAACGACGATGTAAATTTACAAATACCTACTATGCATTTTCTTACGTACATACGTATGCAGCAAGGAGTAAACAGGAACAGCAGCCGTCAACACATTCTCTCAAGAAATTAAAAATCACAAATTTTGCTCAACGTTAACAATGTTTTATTTTATTTTATCATATTACTACATTTATAAATCAGTTGGGGTATCTGAGATTTTCGTTATTTCGATGGCACGTTATGTGTCATAGACTAAAGATGGCTAACCATATCGCTTACAATCAGGCGGACCGTTAGCTTGTTTACCAACTACGGCATAAAAAATAACAGAAATAAACGCTCCTACCTTAATAAACACTGGCAGCGTTTCGGGTTTTACCCGCTACACTCTACAGGAACCATATATTTTTCCGGGATGAAAGTAGACTATGAATATAAATCCAAGGCACAAATCCGGGGTATAAGCTACCTCCATACCAGATTTCATCAAAATTCTTTCAAAGGTTATGGAGTCTAGTGGGATGGCCAATGAAGAGAGCCATGCTTGGAGTTTCTTTGCGCGATAAATCCAGAACGTAGGTATTCGCCAAAGAAACAGAGTCACCGACATTGCTATTAAAATTTCCAAATTGAAATGGCAATAGGCAGGCCACATCGCTCGAAGAACTGATGACCGATGGGGAAGAAAGGTTCTTTAGTGGAGACTACGAACCAGAAGACCCAGCTTAGGTAGGCCTCCCACTAGATGGAACGACGACATCGTGAGAGTCGCGGGCATCCAGTGGATGCAGATGGCAGGTTGTTGTTCAGTGTGGAGGTTAAAGGGGGAGGCCTATGTTATGTCTTGGAGTCTTGTGGGAACAAAATTACTTCCACACACAAGTTTTTAAATTTATAAAATTCTTTAGATTAAATCAATTAATTGTTCTAACTTATCACGGTCGTTCACTACAGTTGGGTATAATATGATTATTTACTTGATATTTACCGTGATTAGGTTTTAGATGGTAAATAATCGTGTAACTGTAAATCAATTAATTGTAGGTATTGATGTTATTAAGTACTTTTATAAGTATCTAAATGAAAAATTAATTGTTTCGAAGATATAACAGTCAAATAAGGATATAAGCTATCTCCGAGTAAAATTTTATTTAAATCTGGTTAGTCGTAATGGAGTCAATAGGGAATAAACGTACTTATACACACAAACTTTCGCATTTATAATATTTGTGTGACTAAATCAATTAATTGTTTTGACTTTGTTACTGTTATCTAAGTACCTAAGTAACAAATTTAATAGTCTCGAAAAATCTTAATTGGTAAAACCGACTAATAACATGTTAACAATCAATTCTGAACTAACTATTATGTTGGAAACTAATCGGAAAGCTATAAAGAACGCGATAAAATTACAAAAGAAATCATAAAATGATTAATATTTCTAATCGCACCAATTAGGTGAATTTATGGTCTCGACTCTATGAACCGAAGGAAAATGGATACGACCTTATTAAGACCCCTTAAAAATAAAGTTTTAGATTTTTAATTATCTAACAAAATGATTAGGATGATACCTATAAAAAAATGCTAAGGTAAAGAGCTGGTACTTTTCAAACGGCTGAACAGGATTTTCTTGTATCCTAGCAACTAAAACAAAGAAAACTTTCGATCAAATCACCTTTCAAACAAACAAAAAAACTAAATCAAGTCGTATCAGTTGTTTGGAAGCTACAATGCCACAAACAGACATACAGATACACAAACGCAGATACACAGGGAAAGAGAGACATAGACACACAGACAACGGACACACACAGACACAGACATATAGGCACAGAGATACACATGCATATTGACAACAGACACACAGGCACAGAGATACACAGAAACACAGACAACAGACACAACAACACAGCAACGCAGATACTCAGGGAAAGAGAGACACAGACACAGACAACAGACACAGAGACAACATACACAGATACACAGACAACAGACACACACAGACACAGACATATAGGCACAGAGATACACAGACATATTGACAACAGATACACAGGCACAGAGATACACAGATACATATTACATACGCTAAACTTATAACCCCGCTCTTTTTTGCGTCGGGGATTAAAAATAGAGTCGTAATGACAACTTCTTTTTTGAAGTCAGTTGGAAAAAAATAATACATACAGTAATAATACATAGTAATAATACTTAGTACCTCCACCTTTTTGGAAGTCTGTAATAAAGGAGGTACTTATATTGTTTAAGACTAGGTGGGTCAACTTTGTGTGACAACTAAGCGTTGATTATATTATACTTATTAGAAAACTAGTGACCTGCCCCGGTTTCACACGGGTGTATGTTTTATTATATTATTCTAGAATGATATAATACAGCCTGTGAGTATACCTGGTCATGGCTAAGCATATTCGTGAAAACCACATTTAAATAAATTAGGGCTCTATCGGGACTTGGCCAGGCGATTGGTGGAGGCGTCAGTTCAGAATGCTGGCTTCTGTTTTGGACAGAAATTGAGCATTGCCATTCAACGTGGCAATGCCACCAGCATTCAGGGGACCTTTCCTTCCACTAATGGTCTTTTAGTTTAGGTTTTATATAGTTATTTTAAGTTGTAGTTTTTAGTTAGTATTTTAAGTTTTCGTTAAGTTTCTGTGTTGTAAGTTGTACATAATAAATTATATATAGTAAAAATCAGTCCAGTGGTTTAGGAGTTGTGCGTGCACAAACAGACAAAAATTCTAAAAACTGTGTTAACGTGTTCAGCTGCTTATTATAAGACGCCTGCGTTTTTTTGATATCTTGCAATTACAGATTTTTTTATCTCTACGTTTTTATTATATGTATAGATATATATAGATAGTATAGATAATTATCTCTATAAAGGGGACAGGTACGTATCTAATAATTTTAAACACTGTCACATCCATCATAAATTGCAATGCAATAAGTGGATATGGATATCATACGTTCTGAACCAACATTTTTACCTTGTCAAATTAACAAATCAAGTATTTATTATGTCCAAAGTGCAGCGGTAGAGCCAAAGTATTTGCTAGGACAGAGTACTTAACTCTGCCAATTTATAGTGGTCCATACTTAATCACAACTACGACCTTATTACAATATACTATTCGGCGAAAAACATGGCAAAACAGTACTAATGACACGAGACTTAAGATTTATAACATGTGCTCATTATAAAGTGGTTAGTGTCTCACTCATGAGATCATGGCACTTGATTTATTCATTTTAATCGTCTTGACCCACATTTGAGCATTGACTTTAATTGATAATAAGCATAATTAAAATGCGCCTTAAACATAACCACTCGAGCGCATTGTTTGACCAATTGTTTTCCTTCATTTTTACGGCCTAGAACAGATATTAGTCTGAAAAAAATACGATATAATAATGTACTTTTTGGTAACGGTCAAGGTTAAAATAAAATTTACGACCCTACACATTCATAGCCCTCACTAGGATACCCTGTGTCGTGGACGACAAAAAACACATAGATACAAGAATAACTAACATCCAGACCAAGAACAGATTATGTATTAAATTCATCTTTCAAACATTTGCCCGGTCGGGAATTGAACCTGGAACCTATTGCTCACAAGGCAGACGTGCTACCACTGAGCCATGCCGGTCGTCAAACTAACTATACCTACACTTACATGCACAAGCTTTAGCATTCATATTATTTGTAAACTCTATTTAATAATACTCTACCTTTTTAAGAATCCAGTCTAATTTAGACTACCTACGTAAATAGTTATTTTTTTATCAATTGCCTAGGGACATAAGGAAACAATAATAAATTTTAATTATTCTCAATACTAAATTATTCCATTCCATTTAACATTATAAAGATAATAAATCGTTAACTCAATTTACATTACCTAGAAATGCGAAACAAGACTACTAGGTAGGTGCAGTTCCACTACGATGTTTAGGAGCGACGATTTTGTGAAGCTAAAGAGGTTTTTATTCTGCAACGGTTTTGAAATATATGGTTAAAGATTAAGATTTTTAAAGATTAAAGATTTTTTATTGCTTAAAAAGTAACACCTTAAAATAATATTTTACTATTGGTACTAGGACAAAGCCTGTCTCGTGGGGGCGATAAAGAGGTTTTTATTCTGCAACGGATTTAAAGTCTATGGTAGATTTTTTTAATTATTTTGACAGAACTAAATTGGCTTAGACTTTGCTTATTTGCTTTGAGTATTCGCCTTTTATATATAAGAAGATGTTATTTATTTGTCACATTTGGTGGCTAAACGCTTATTCTATATATAAAAAATAACATTAGAAAAACATTATTAACAAAAAAAAACCTACAGCTCGGTGGCACCAGCAACATGACAAGGCCCAAATTGTCGGTGGTGAGCTATGGACTGAAGAACTTCTTGACGATGCATGTTGTGTCAAAGATGACTATTTATCTGGTGGTTGTGAAAGTAAGATCGCAACTAATCTGAAGCAGTCGGACTGTATCTGCAAAGTCTGTAGACAAGATAAGGTCACAATATAAAGGGCAACATAATCATACTAGTAATTATTAAAATTATGCAACTGTACATTCTGGAATTAATAAATTATAATTATACAAACTTAATCAACAATTATGAATGAAAAATCAATGTGTAAATCAACCACAATCACATATAAATAAATAAAAGTTTTTATAGGATGTGTGTCTGCATGTTAGTCCCACCTTGATAAAATTTAGCTTTAAATAGCTAATATTTTAGAATAACACATTGCACTTTTAAATTTAAGGGAAATGTAAAGTTACTGCTTTTTTAATACATTTACGCCATGCGCGAAATCGTCCTTTGTTTGCTCATTTTAAAATATTTTTCAGACGTTACTTTTACGACAGTTCATATACTTAAATACTAGCGTAGGCCTCCACTAGTGGATGCAGATGGCAGGATGTCGTTCAGAATGGAGGTAAAAAGGGGAGGCCTATGTTCAGCAGTGGACGTCATCTGGCTGATGATGATGACTAGCAAGTTCATCTTAATTTTTACTGTTTTTTTTCTGAATTTAATTGACATGTCCCATTTTTCTCATTTAGCGCCCTTCTTACTTTTATGAAGTGGTAAAGTCGCAGATAGCAGCTAGTATAATAATAATTTAATTTTATTAAATGCCCAACCTTGAATCGATCTATTATATTAACTCGATTATAGCATTCAAATCGCAAATTACATATTTTTTATAGTTTGCAATTATGTTAGTGTGTTAATTAGTTACACTCAATGTACGTTAGATGTTTTGTGCAATTATATATGTATGTGTGCGACTAATTATAGCTAATTATTGAATAGATTGGTTTATACCACACGATTTTCTTTAGTTTTCGTGTTTAATGGAGTTTTTTTTATTACACTGGATTTTTAAAACCTGTTTTTACCCTGACGGGATGCTATAAACGTGTGTGGCATCATGCAGCTTCCAAACGGATGAACCGACTTTAAATTAGATTGTTTTTATTGAGAAAAAGAAAAGAAAGTGTTTTTAGAGTGTTAGTTCAAGAAAATCTGTTTAGACCCCAATGAAAGCTGCTTTCAAATAAAACATGCATTCAAATCAGTTCACTAGCTTAAAAAAACGACAGGCAGAACCTGAATTGACAATTATTTAATTATAAATTGAAAAAAAACCGCTTAATTTTTCGAACTGAAAATGTTTCCAGCGAAATTACAGGGCACACAAAGATTTGACATCTTATATCTCGGGGTGACGAGCGCAGTGCATCGCCATCTAGGGTTTTGAACTGTTGATGTTCAAAATTCTGAGTGGCGTTGAGCTGTTATGAGCAAGCGTGAAGAGCCATCAGTCGCGCAACTTCGCCCGTCTCGTCACTCAGTATAATACACAAATTAGTTCGATACATAAAGCGAAAATAAATAAATTCAGACCTAACCCGCCTTATAACATAACTAAATTTATGTAAGCTTATGACTTGTCCCCCGCCTGATATCACAAGTCCGCCTAATCTACTCCGGTGTAATGTTAAATGATGTACAATAATTGAAGGCTTCACCGTTTTATATTACACATTACGATTACGTTCGTACACTTGGGAATAATTACGATTACTGACGTACACTTGTAAATAATTACGGTAATTAGGGGTAATCAGGTGACGTCACACGCGTTAGGGAAATCACCCACCTGGAAAATAAAAGAGTCTAACTAGTTTATTTAGTGGAATCGTACTCTGTTTTTACATTCATTTGTAATTTTAGTTACTAGTAGGTATGTTGCTCTTAAAATTTAGAACTTAGATTGTAAGTAATAAAGTATGAATTAGGTAAGAGATTGAAATGAAAACTTTAGGCATTGCCATTTGCCATGTCAATAATACATTGCCGTTAGGGGTCGAGACATTGGGGCCTAGGTGAGTGGCTAGGTTCACATCTTTTTTTTAAATACGCGTGACAAAAATACTTGCGTTTTTCTGGCTCAAAGCATTAAGCATTGCCATTCAGCGTGGTAATTCCGCCAGCATGCTGGGTGAGCTGCCATAGGATAATGGCCAGTATAAAATAAATTACGATGTGCAGATCTCTTATAAATTTTAGCGAATTTTCACTAGAGATTGTTTTTTTTGTTTGTTTTTCCATTCTTGTTTATTTTGATGAAAATAAAACATCTATCTATATCTATACATATAATAAACCTGTAGAGATAAAAAAATCTGTAATTGCAAGTAACCAAAAAAAAAAAAACGATGTCTTAAAATAAGCAGCTGAACACGTTGACAGTTTTTAGAATTTTTGTCTGTTTGTTTATATGTCCACGCACATCTCCTAAACCACTGGACGGATTTAAACGCGGTTTTCATGAATATGCTTAGCTATGACCAGATAGAAGTACATATAGGCTATGTTATTTTGCGCAAAGGCCGAAAATCTACGCGTATGAAGTCGCGGGAAACAGCACTAGTAAATAAATAAAATAAGCTTGCCCGGCTAGATTATTTAAAGATATTTACGGTGATTAAAGACCTTCTTGCTTTCGTTCATATAGATTTGTGCTTTACGAGTATTTTGAAACGCTTCGCCGCCACTCTGCGGTCGACATACGTTTACCATTGTTATACCTACTATTAGTTTCACAGAATCAAAGACTTGCCACCAACTAATCAAAGATGTGTGACTATTAGACGATGACTTATCCAAAACTACTAGTGTCGGTTTTTCAATATATCCAACGACGTCTCTAAACACCCGTATTTATGGGAAAATATCATATAGCGTAGCGATAAAGTTCATTTTCCTATATCAACGGTATATAGCAACGTAGACTTTACAGCTCCTTCGTCGGAGTATAACAGCTAATTATGTATCGATATGATAGCGCCAAGGTGATTGCATATTTTATCGCGTCGTTATTGTTCGGTCGCTGTGTGCCACCGCCTTTATGCAACCTTTTGAATTGAGACGAACGAAGTAGTGGGAACTCCCCACTACTACGTTCGTCTCAATTCGAATTATTTAGAAAAATTGAATGCTCTAAAGCGTTGTAAAAGTATCGGTTTGTATGGTCTACAACAATCAATAAATTTTTGAAAATAATTAAAAACTCCGATGGGGAAGAAAGGTTCTTGAGTGGAGACCGCGAACCGGAAGACGCAGCGTAGGTAGGCCTCCCACTAGATGGACCGACGACATTGTGAGAGTCGCGGGCATCCAGTGGATGCAGATGGCAGGATGTCGTTCAGTGTGGAGGTTAAAGGGGGAGGTCTATGTTCAGCAGTGGACGTCTTCTGGCTGATGATGATTATTTTCTTTAGTAATTGTAATTTTTGAAATCGAATAATTAGAATGTAGTTACTTGTAATAACAATTATATTCCTATAAACGATTTAGCTCGATCATCTCTACCTTGAACTTTAATAAATACGTGCCACAACGTACGAATGTGCTATTTTAATGCTGTTTTGATAGCGTTTGCCACTATAGGATACTGATAATTAGGGGTAAATGGTTAGCCGATGTTTTAGGTTAGATTAGGTATTTGGAATTTTGATTAAAAATAAACAAAGAATTACAATTATTTACATGGAGTTAATAAATGTGTTCCATACACAAGGTTTTTCACACGATTTTGTTTTTATCCATAGACCTAAAAAAAAATGCATCCTTAATCTATGTTTTTAACTGGTTTTTATTTAGTTTACCTTTGTTTGAAAGGTGGCTTGATACAGCATCTTATCTATGATTTAAGAAATTTCGTTCCATCTTATGAAAATAATCAGCTCTTTTATTGACAATTAAAAAAAAAAACAGCCAAATGCGAGTCTGACTCGCGCACGAAGGGTTCCGTATCAATAAAAGCGGTAAACAATTAATGTATTTTGTATGAGAGCACCGTTAAACATTTATTTTATTATGTTTTTTATTATTATTTGTTATATCTGCACCAAAAATACATCATCTGTGAAATTTTCAAATATCTAACTATCACGGTTCATGAGGTACAGCCTGGTGAGCTGGTGACAGACGGACGGACAGCGGAGTCTTAGTAATTAGGTTTCGTTTTACCCTTTGGGTACGGAACCCTAAAACTAGGTATACTTTTCTTTTTAAAACAAAAAGCTACTTATACTCTTCTAAATCGTCCAATGTTGTGTAAAAATAGTTTTTCGACAGATGTAGAATTTTGTTCATGATGTCATATTATTTTAGGTCTTAGAATATCTTGAGTGGTAACAATAGCGTCTAGTATAATGCTAAAGCGTTCCATTTGATGCCAACTTACTGAGTAATGAAGGTCTTATTGAATTACGTAATTAATTTTCTATATTAACTAATTATTAACGTTCATTAGAAGATTGATCGACGGCTATTCGACGGCTAATGATTTCTACAGCGTTCAGGGCTAAATTCAGTTAAACTCATTGATATTACTATGGTGACCTAGTGATAGTAGTGATCATAACTAGTTATTTTTAACCGACTTCCAAAAAGGAGGAGGTTCTCTCATTGCGACTGTTTTTTTTAAAAAATTTTTACCTCAGAACTTTCGACTGGGTGAACCACTATGCCCCGATTCAGCAACACAAAATATCATCCAAATCGGTCCAGTCGTTTTTAAAGTAGCCTATATGTGCTATTCCAGACACTAATCTATCTCTGTGCCAAATTTCATCCAGATCCATTCAGCCGTTCTGGCGTGATTGAGTAACAAACATCTATCCAAACTTTCACATCACACTATCACACTAATCACACTAATCCCACTAATATTATAAATGTGAATGTTTGGAAGGATGGATAATTGTTATGCATTCACGTAGACACGGCTGGATGGTTCTGGATGAAATTTGGAATAAACATTGCTTATGTCCTGGATTAACACTAGGCTACTTTTCAACATCATCATCAATTTTCATCACCACGCGGGTGAAACCGCGGGGTGCAGCTAGTTTATAATATTAGTGGGATAACGTAGTATATATACCTAGATTTTTGCTAGTGTGTTCATCTTTCAATTACCAACAGAGAAACGAATGCGTATGATTTGTTGCATATAGATAGGGCCGAAGACTGACATAGGATACGTTTTGTCCCGGTGAAGTGTATGGTTTCTAGCGGATTGTACACGGGAGTGGATCAAATCCAGCTAAAAACCTTACAACCTACTTAGGCATCTCAAGTACCTAGTTTGCGAACAATGAGCCAAACATCCTGCACGAGCTCATTTACTAACGCACACTACCGCACGCTAATTATACATCATTATAACTAATTGTACAATACACCGGCTAAGAAGTATTCGCGACTATTAATGACAAAAGCAATTAGGGTAGCTGTGTTTGTGCGGGTGAGGTTCAGATGTGTGCGTGCAGGGTTTCTTGGTTTGAAAGTTGAACTTGTATTTATTGTACAAAAAAGTACCTATAACTCGATTTTTGTAAGTTTTTTTTTAGAAATGAAAACTATCTTCAAAACTTTTTTATTGTTTCCGTTTATGTGGGTATTGGCGTCGCACTACTTGTGTTTTTGCCAGTGTCAAGTGTTAAAATATTTTCAAGTTTTATTACATAGCAAAGTCTTAGTCACAGAAGAAGTTGGTCACGGTCAAGTCAAAGTCATGACCCAGTAAAATGTTATGGAGTTTTGGATTTGAAATTACGAAGAGATGTTTCACTTCGTTATATAATTTTCCTGCAGTTGAGCACGTTTACGAAAACTCAATAAATAGTAATCCACTAGGTATTATAACATTTTAACACTCGAAAATACTAAATTTTAGGAAAATAATACAATGAGGCGACATATTTTTTTGCATGTTGGCACCATGGTTTATCTTTTGACTTTGATTGTTCTGACACTTGTCAAAGATGACAAAACATCTACAAAAGAGGCTTATCACTTGAAATCTTAGGCCTTTAGGTTAGAAGCTTTAAATTAATTATTGACTAAGCACTTGAACTGGATAAATAGACAAAACGCTCGGCGCCAAAAATTTGAATGAAAAAACCCTTTGGAGTTGACATTGCCCTATAATTCGTTAATAGGTCGATAATAATTAGTTATCACTCTAATAGTTATAAGTTATCTGAAGACAAAGATATTTGACCAGTGTGTGTTGCCAGTGATGACATATGGTACTGAGACGTGGTACTTAACTGTTGGCCTTTTGGAAAAACTCAAGAGTCACACAACGGGCAATGGAGAGAGCTATGCTCGGAGTTTCTTTGCGCGATAAAATCCGAAACGTAGATATTCGCCAAAGAACCAGAGTCACCGACATAGATATTAAAATCTGCAAGTTGAAGTGGCAATGGGCAGGCCGCATCGCTCGAAGAACTGTTAACCGATGGGGAAGAAAGGTTCTTGAGTGGAGACCGCGAACCGGAAGACGCAGCGTAGATAGGCCTCCCACTAGATGGACCGACTACATTGTGAGAGTCGCGGGCATCCAGTGGATGCAGATGGCAGGATGTCGTTCAGTGTGGAGGTTAAAGGGGGAGGCCTATGTTTAGCAAAGGACGTCTTCTGGCTGATGATGATGAATTAGTTATCATTTAAGTCTCTACGCTCAACTTTTCAAGGTGTTTATTGCAACCTACTTATTCTCATAATTTAGCAATTAGATCACTGATCGTGCAGAATTAACATAAATACACGATTTGTCTCTGTTTGTATGTGTCAGTGTGTGTAGACGTCATGGGCTCTCATTAGTCCAATGCTTAATGGTCCTAAGTATGCGGGCGAGATCGCCGCGTCAGACCACTGTTACGGACTGTTTCCAATATTCAGTACGTCACGGGTACCTAAAATATATTCGTTAAGGTGTATGAAATAATCATAAGCAACTATCTATATCTATACCTAAACATATAATAAAAACGAACAGAAAAAAGTGAAATTGCGAGATAAATGAAAAAAATAAACATGGCGTCTTAAAATAAGCAGCTGAACACGTTAAGACAGTTTTTAGAATTTTTGTATGTTTGTTTGTTTGTTCACGCACTTCCTCTAAACCACTGGACGGACATAATGCGGTTTTCACGAATGTGCTTAGTTATAACCAGATTGAAGTATATAGGTTATGTTATTTTGCGCAAGCGCCGGAATAAGAGAGTGAACATGGTGCATGTAACTACGCCGCAATATCGGGAGCTCCTCCCACAACCTTACCACGGTAAATATCCCGTAAATAATCATATAACTGTGTGAACAACTGTGATAGTTTAAAACAGTGTTTTGGAAACCGTGAAACCGTGACGTGACACAACGTAACTGCGCCTCTGTTCGACGCCGGCGTGCGGTGTTAATGACAATAACTCGCTATTACTCCGCGAGCCCGTTGTGAATAACCAGATACTAGTGCTAAAGCAACTGATTACCCTAAAGTTACGTTAGTGTGTCGAGCTATCGGTCTTTTGTAGCAATGTTTGAGTAAGTAAGCTTGCTTTATACTTTGTTTAAAGTGAGAACAAAGTAGTAAGAGTAAGCTACAGCAGAAACATAAGAATAAGATTTATTTTATTGCCAAAAACAATGAATAGGTACATAAGGTAAAAACAATGTTTGGCAAGGGGTATGCTCAGCGCCGTACTGCGAGGTCCCGAAAGGTCACACAGGGCTGGTTTTCAGCATACCCCTTTGCTCAGAAAAAAAGATGGTAGGTGAGTATTAGGCGACGGCGGGTTTTGTAATACCAACTAATTATACAAACGACATTATATGCTCAAGATTTAAGAATACTATGTAGTTTCACTTCTCAATGTACTAGGCGTCACACATTGAGAAGTGAAACTACATAGTATTCTTAAATCTCTTCGCATGTAACGTCTAGTATAATTATGGTCGAAACATCAAGGTAAGTTTCGTTTAACCATTAATTTAACAACAAAAATGAAATATAATGAAAATATAAATGAAATTAAATGAATACCAACTAATTGTTAACATAAGCACACTTGTGATATTTATACCTTTTTTATTGTTTATTAAACTCATTTTACAATATTAATTAATTATTGTCGTACCAAAAAACCACAGTTGGTTTGTCCTGGTACCAACTCAACATTCACTCTGCGCTGATAAAAATAGCACGTACGCTAACAAAAATAAAGTAAGGTAAAGATTTTGTTAATCTACCCACAATATGAAATAAGATTAGTAATCACCTATCTATCATACATCAATATACATTATTTATATTTAATTATGTATAGGTATTATGTATTACGTATAAACGCCCAATTTATTTGAAAATCAAACGATCCAAATTGAGATCCAAAGTGATTGTTGTACGAGTCACAAGACCTACATAAGAATACTTATACTGGTTTACACGAAATGAATGTTCTGAGTCAATATGACCTTATTATACTCTTACATCTTACATTATGGACTGGATCCTGGATTAACACATAGATCACTTTTCAACATCATCATTACTATTTTTCATTACCACGCGGGTGAAATCGCGGGGCGCAGCTAGTTATAACATAAAGCTGTGTCAGATAAATAATTTGGTAAAAAAACAAGCTTATTAGACTGATAGAAAAAAGTAGGTAATATAATTCATCAAAACTAGTTAATCGTTACTTGATTTATAATCAGTCACAAACAAGGCACTTTACAAAATTAAACAGTTTTACGACCCGCACAATTTCGGTCGCTTTAATTGAATCTATCAATAGTCTCATTAAGTCTTAGTATAACATTAACCTAAAGAATAATCTCCACGACCGACATCATCGTAACAATCGTCAGAAACTGTATGAACTTAATAAACTATAGGTTAAGGGTTCGTAATAAGAAATTCTTATTAGGTAACTGGTTACAAAATGCTTATCTACGCAATCAAAATATGATTTCTCTTAGAACGATATTATAAGTATTAAGTAAGTATTTACCGCATAGTCCTTAGGACAGTGGGACAGGATAATATAATAATAATAGAAATAACATGTTATTTTAAGCGAATCAAATTCCTATTACTACGATAACTTATGTTGACGATACCTGGCTAGCTTAATTCTGTCAACTAAAATCTTTACATGATCATTTTTCTTCATCATCTTTAAATCATATATACGTTTCAATACAGTTGGTATAAACGTTAACAGAAACGCTACCTTAGGAGTTGATTGCATGTGAATAAAGTTTTATATCTAACGACAAACATGTTATTTGTCTCAATGTCCTTTGAAGGCGAAATCGGATTATGACTCGATGTGGCGGCGGCGCTGCATTAAATCACAAATGTCATATTTTGACATTAAAAATATGAGACTCATAAGTATGTCATAAATATTCCGGCATAATAAGTCGAAAGAATAAAGAACATTTGTTTAGTTTCCTCAACTTATTAAGTTAAATCGACAGTAATGACTGCATTGCTAAAAAGATAATGAAAAAAAAAACAAGCTCATGAGAACGAAGCCAGCCCTACCACCAAATCCTTTTTTTTTAAAAGATTTATTCGTTTGAGGTTCTAATAAATAAATAAATAAATTTCTGGGACATTATTGCACACATGGTCATTGGTCATCAGACCCCAAACTAAGCTGCCAGAGACTGATATACATACATATATATTTTAAAATACATACTTAAATATATATTTACACCCAGACATTGAAAAAACACAAATGTTCATCACACAAATGTTTGTCCTAGGTGGGAATCGAACCCACGCCCCAAGAACACTACCTGCACAAGGCAGGAGGTTCACTACCAACTAAGTCCACATGCCAAAAAGATTACAAGGTCATCAGCAGGTAGAGTTCGACGAAAGGCATCATGATGCATGATACCATATCTTCCTTGTTAGTCTGATCTAAGGCTGAACCATAGTACATATTACGGTAAACTGTGCATTTAAACTACAACTACCCAATGCAAGCTAAATTAAACTTTGTCATGACGACACAGGATTTGAATTCAGTTAATTGGTATTTCTGCACCGATCTTAATGTAGAAATCTGCCAAAAATAGCAATAAATAAAATACTGTTTCCGTGAATTTAGACCAAACATCAACGTTTAATACGTCTACATTTTCTTACAAATCCAAATCTCGCAAGCACTACACTTACAGACAGTTTTTTAATTGAACAATGGACTTGTCTTTGATCGCCACCTCGCCTGATGTTAAGCGATGATGCGGTCTACGATAGAGCACGTTTGGAAGAAACCGATTTACCCGCGATTCGAAGACACCCAGATGTTTTGTGGTGGAGATTTCAGTTTTTGATGGTAGTGGTAGAATTGTCGTGGTTGTCTGAGGACGGCAGTATCTTAAAATGGTTTCAGGTAAGGTTATGAAGTCATCGTTGTCACATACTTACGCAATAAGTAGGTAGGTACACATTCATCGTATACCTAACCATCCTACATAATGTTTAAAAACGCCTAATCAACGTGCGGATTCTGCGAGGCAATTAACCATTTCCAAAGCAATTGGAAAAATATAATTACATACATAATCCCCGCCAAATTGGATTAAAAATGATGAAAAAAAAAGTGTTTTAGGGGTGCGTCATTATTTTTGTGCGGGGGAAAGGGGTCGCTAATTACGCCAGATGGATCGGTGTTCTGTATGTAATAACGTTAATTAATCGATCGTTTTTTCCGACACGAGGATTTTTTCAAGTTGCCTGCTTTTCGTGTTACCCGTATGTTGAGTTTTTGCAACGTATGAAATTGGAGAGGTGTTCAATTCGATATTTCATTATACGATTGTAATTAGGATATTTGGGTTGATGTTTTGAATCTTGCTATTAAAAGCGATGTTCTCCATAGCTTGTTGCTCTACAACTGCGGAGATAATAAAGGAAAATAAAACAAATTATTGGAAAATAGTGAAACATTTTTTTTAAAAATAACATTGCAACCCAAATCTTTCACCTTTTGTTTCGTTTTTTGTTTTTATGGTGGATTGCTCAATAATTCAATACTTGACACTGACAAACCGTCACACAAAAACACTACTGCAATTCATTATCAAATTTGCGGCAACACTGCAGAAGCAGTGAAAGTGCTCGAGTGTAGACAAGTGATATAACGAGGTGAAACATGTCTTTTCATGTTGTTTCCAGAACTCCATAGAAGCCTATTGTAAAGCCTCCACCATTTTACTGGGGCATGAGTTTGACTTGACCGTGACTTACGTTCAAATCAGATCAAAACACAAAATCATTTTATTTTCAGACACAAAAGATCCATAATGTAAGTACAAATATAAATTAAAAAAAAAAAAAAAAAAACTTTAAAACTTTACTTGACTCTGACTTCTTTGACGCTATTTAAGACTAAGTAAACTTGATTAATATTACGACCGAAGGACTTTGTATCCATGGTCATGTTTTTTTTGTAACAACAACAAGAATAAAGTTGAAGTTGAAGACGCTGACAAAAGAAAGTTGGCCGTCACGGGACGCTCAGCAGAAGACTTCATAAGGGACCATCATGTAATTTGCCGTCACGGCATAGAAGTCGGTTTTAATGCCAATAGGTGTTTCACATCAAAATAATGACTTATCTTCAGCTTTGCTTTCTGGTATATATTGGTAAACTAGGATCGGGAGACGGGAGCGACAATCAAACGCGTGCTTGACAGTAATTCAACTGTTTATTTACAAATGGTGGTAGGTCGAATAAACCACGAGACCTACCCACATTATCTGAACATCATACAAACACTACACTTTCAACGCAAACTACACGATTTATGTATGTACAAATCTGGTATAGAATACCAATAAGCAACTTGAAAAACACCTAATCACCACACGGGAGCGAACGCTCAACTCACAACTGGCTCCAATTCCGCGATCTATTAAAAACAAAATTATCGGCTCCGAAGTAGTGAAGTGGCGGAGGCAAGCCTACGAGGGCACGATAGAGCCACTTAATATCACCCTTCTACCCCTTCATTATAATCACTCACACACCCAAACTATCGATCCTACCCCGTGTCCGTACACGGTGCGTTTATACAAGTGATTAGTGTATTTAATTTGAAAATGCTAAGTAGTTGGCTTGTTTTATCGTAGTGTTAATGTGGTGTTTGAATGTGTGCGGGGTAATTATGTTTGGCGTGCGCTAACCCTTTCGTTTCGTCGCAAGTGATCGCAGTAGCTCGATTAATGGCGAGCGTTTTGTTTATATTTTTCGTGTTTTGTTTTTGGTTCTATGACTTCTGTTGGTGTCTATTTATTAGCACAAGTTCCTAGTTCATACTGAGCTTTTAAGCATTGAACGTCGACGCAAAGTTGCTAGTCTATCGGTTTTTACCGGATACATTTCGGAGAGTGCATCGGAACTGCATGATATAATTCCTTCCCAGCCCATGTTTCTATCGAAAGGCCAGGGCGCGTACGAAAAAGCGACACCGTTTCATGGTTGATATTCCGAAAACCTGTACGAAGCGCTTTGATTTGTACAATCATCTCCTTTCGGTTTGGTACCACCTTTCCATGTACCCGTATACGGACTTTTCGAATTCAAATCTTTGAAATTGCAACTCTGAAATAATACTGTATTGCTCTTTTCTAGAAAAGTTTGTGTTAGTAAAGTTAAAACTCTTGCAAATAAATTCAGTTAATAACTAAATCTTGACCCACACAAAAACCATAGCAGCCTCTGAAGCTAAAATGATAAATTTCATATTGGTACACAAATTTCCAAGTTCAACGTACGAGGCTTTGATTCTATAGTACATATTATATTGTATGAACAAACTATGTAATTGATTACACTTATCGCTCTTATCTAATATTATCTGCGATTAATCAGAAAGTAATGTTTAAAATAGAGACCACAAATTATAACGTAGTTTTGTGACAATTTTTCTGGCGGGTCTTATTTCACAAACGGCACACTGGAAGAAATAAAAAATGGTGTACCTGTATATAAGGTCGGGGAAAAAGTCTTTTCGTATTTTGTATGTATGAAGTTGTAGTAAAAATCTCATCGGTTGTACTGTTTGTATCTGGCTGGTTTTGATACCATTAAAAATATGACATTTGAAAAGAGGAATACAAAAAGTAAAAAGCAATTTCCCGCCATTTTTCAATTGTTATTTTGTTCGATAAAATGAGTGAATCTAACGAAGAAATTCGATATATTGTGAAATTTTATTACAAAAAACTGAAAAATGCGACACAAGCGAATAAAATTTGTGACATTTATGGACCTAATGCAGTGTCATAAAGAGTAGTACAATGTTGGTTCAAGCATTTTCAGTCCAGGAATTTTGATGTCAAAGATGCAGCTCGCTCTGGTCGCCCTGTTACGGATAAAGTCGATGCCATTTCTGAAAAAGTGGACCAAGATCGGCATATTAGTAGTTACGACGTAGCTGAAGACCTGGGGATTGACCACAAAACAGTTTTGACCCATTTGAAAATAACTGGGTATACAAAAAAACTCGATATTTGGGTGCCACACCAGCTCACTGAAAGAAACCAAATGAATCGTGTACTCATTTGCGATTCTCTATTGAAACGTAAAGAAACCGAACCGTTTTTGAAAAGATTGATCACTGGTGATGCAAAATGGATCACCTACGACAAGAATGTGCGCAAACGATCATGGTCAAAGGGCAGTGAAGCACCACAGACTGTAGCGAAACCCAGATTAACACGTAATAAGGTGATGCTGTGTGTATGATGGGATTGGAAGGGCATCGTTCATTATGAGCATTTACCGCCGGGCAAAACCATCGATTCGGATCTCTACTGCCAACAGCAGATGAGACTCAAACAAGAAATTGAGAAAAAACGGCCGGAATTGATCAACATAAAGAGTGTGGTCTTTCATCATGATAACGCCAGACCGCACACATCTTTGGCCACTCAGCAAAAATTTAGAGAGCTTGGTTAGGAAGTGTTAATGCATCCACCACATAGCCCTGACCTTGCACCCTCAGATTTCCACCTGTTTCGATCTCTTCAGAATTCTTTGGGTAGTGTTAGATTAACATCAAGAGAGGACTGTCAAAACTACTTGTTGCATTTTATTGATCAGAATTCCCAAAATTTCTACAGCAACGGGGTCATGTCACTACCTAAAAGATGGCAACAAGTTATCGAACAAAATGGTACATATATATTATAATTAAATGTAATTAAACTTGAAAAAATATGTCTTGAATTTGTTTATAAAATACGAAGAAACTTTTTCCCCGACCTTATACATTTTACTCACATTCATTTAAAATATCTAGGCAATAATACGTCATATGAATGCTGTTCGTTTTAACTTATGAATCGGTCGTTTGGCCCATTTTTCACATAATTGTTTTTCAACACTATTTTAAACTATCATGCTTGTTCACTACAGTTATATGTTTATTGCCACTGGCACCCGACACACAGTCCCAGAATAGTTCGGGAGCCTATGGAAAACAACACAATGTGAAACTAAATTTTGTCAAAATAAATAAATTACTATTACTATTAACTGGATATTTACAGTGATAAAGTTGTGGTTGAAACTTCCGATATTTTGGCGTTACCTTATTACGGTAATACCCCGTTAAAAACCATATAACGTAATTATGTTTTTCAATTAATCGTTAAATAGCTACAATTTTTGTTAAATACGTAGTCGTAATAAAGGAAGCACGAAACATCAGCTCTTAAAAGACACCACTAACTTTACCAAACTACATGAGCTTCATCACGCCACCCGAAACAGTAATAGAAGCTAAAGTAACGATTAATTTGTGTGTGTAAAACTCTGAAAGCAGAACATTAGCAATTCGCAACAACACTTACACAGGAGTAATGACTCGTCTGTCCATATAATCATAGAGCAGCCATTACTCCCGACTTGTAGGGGAACTACGAAGCGGGAGAAATTGGAGACAAATTGAGAACATTGTGAAAGATATTTTGGGACAGTTCAACAGTGTAGGCTCGATGGAGGCAGGGAGCAGCCAGGAGAGTCGAAGGCCGTGGAGAATTGAATTCGTATGGGCTTACTAGTTTTAAAATTGTCCTACCATGCGTTGACAATTTAAACTCTACTTAATAAGGTACATTTTTGAACCAATAAGAACGAACTTTTCCGCAGCTCTTTGCGTCACGAGGATTCCTGACTACCCTAAGCTAAAGTTTAGCTAGAGTAAATTAAGTCCAAAATCAAAGCAATTTTTCTACCAAGAAAATGATAGTTTCACTGTTATGGTAAATAATCTAAAACGTCATCTGTGGATTAAAAGTTAACATAGAATCTCAAGAAGAACAACGAGTAAAGATGGATGAAAATTCTTCTGCTCTCTTTCAAACATAACAGGTACAACATACATAGTTATAAAAAGATAACAAAATAGTTATAAGAAAAATAGACTTAAGATTATTTATCATAGTAAATTGCATAGTATTCTATGCAATCCTACTCGGTGACCATCTGTTACATAAATTAAATTCCGGGGCTATTCTGGAGTAGTAGCTATTGTTCCAATCGCCTGTCCCTATTGAGATGGACATGATAGAGACGGAGAGAGAGATGATGTCGATCGCCATTGAATCAGCTTTAGATAGACTAGAACATCGATAGGCTAATTTCTCAATTAATATTCAATTAATCGATATAAATTCAATTAAAAAGATAATTAAATATGATAAAGTTAATGTAAATAAGAATGCTTACAAAGTATTCGAGCAACAAAATTGTGCATGTTCAGGAAAACGGATCGTAAACAATGAACATGACATGATAATTATATTACTTAAGTGTGCAAAGAGCGTTTCAACGGGACTTTTGCCGAATATGGTGAAGTGAGGTGATGTACACACGAATTGGTTAAATTATACTCGAAATTAAAGTATTGAATGTGAATATTAACATGCATTACCGCGCTGAATGGTAACGCCACAAAATGTTATAGGGAATCATACAGGTGTTGGATTTGTCAATAATAATTAAAATAATTATTATATGTCTACTGAAGAAATTATTTAAATTGGCTAGTAACGTTCTAAGATATTAGCGTTAAAATTTTAAATTAGTTTAGGAAGGGATGCTCTGTCCCCTTCCCACGAAGTGAGTCAGTATGGAGTTTGAATAATTCTTAATTGAAGTCTATACATTGACAGATAACATCAAAGAAAAAAAAGTAAATGTCATCTATGTCAAAGAAGGTTGCTTTCGCTTCCAAGGAGGTTGCATCATCATACACTGATCTGGTACTGATCTGATGGTTGTTTTCATCTTACACTGGCAGATAGCTGATGTTATACTAAGGAAAAACTTAAGCTACTTTTATCCCGGACATTATGCGGGCGAAATTGCGGGGCGCAGCTAGTCTACTATCGAATAAATCTTAAATCCAAGACTTCCGCTAAAACAGAACGACATGGCCACAATACCACGGGGAGGGTCTCCACGACATTAATTTCGTGAAATGAACCTAATTTACATTTAAATAAGGACTTGCCTTAGTTGGGATAAGTTGCGAAACTAGCGGCCCGGGGCACTTCTGCCCAAAGCATCGGGTGTTTCATTACTATAATTCAATTCCAACCTTATACATAGGTATACATTGTGTTTCGAACCGGTGGTATTGGCATTTCAACTGAAATTATAATTTGGGAAACCTATTTAGTACCCCACATATAATAGGTAATGGTACTAGATGGGCAGAAGATATAAAGAAAGTAGCAAATACAAATTGGGAAAATAGCACAGTAGAGAAGATTGGCTATCCTTGGAGGAAGCCTTTACCCGAGGAGGGGTTCTTGCAAAAGGAAATAATACCTAAAATTATTCTAACAAATAGTTTTGTAAGGTACTTACATTAAATAAAAGGCTTTTTTTATTTATTTATATAATAGGTTACGCGGAAAGAGTGTACTAAGCCGATAGGGGTCCATAGTACCTATCATTATGAACAACGTTTACTATGGGACCAACCCTGAAATCACGAAAAAAATATCAGCTGTTTGTTCCATAGAAAACGGTCATTGACACTCTAGGTGTCTTCAAATCACGAATGAATCGGTTTCTTTAAGGCAAGCTTGCTCCATCGTAGACCGCATCATCGCTTAACATCAGACGAGTTGGCAGTAAAACGCAAGCCTATATTACAAAAAAAAAGTATCGCTGATATTTTTTGCTGATGTGTGTGCTATGGAACCCTTTTGGTTTGGTACAACCTTAGGAAAGGAACGTTCCGTTTTCTTTTCCTGAGGTTTTTTTACTTCTTCAACTCAAAAGAACGAAGCGTTGAAAGCATTAAAATTTTATAGCGTATTTTCTATCTTCGACGATGACACAAACAATTCGAAATCTATAAATACTTATTGGAATCTAATCCAAAACTTTATTCAATTTACTTTCATCCGCGGCGAAAGTTCGCTGAATATTAAGGATCATTAATCGAAAATTTAATTTGTAATAACTAAAACGAAGTCGTCGAACATTTGCGAAATAAACAAAGCAATTTTTGTTTCGTTAATCACAAGCTTTAACTTCTCGAAAAGTTTTTAACAACGCTCAATTCAATCCGTCCGCGAAAGAGGGTCATCAATAACAAAATTAAAAATTCCCCAATTTGAATTTTAATTGCGTTGCGATTATAATCGAGACGATCGCGAATTACGGGAGCTCCTCGTCGGGATTTTTTTCATTTAAAACGTCCTTTATAACTCATCGGAGTCGGTTCGAACTAGTTTCGTCTGCACCGAACCGGTTCGGAGAAGGGGTGTAAGTTTAATCCTTATAAATTTCCTTTTTACACAAAGCAATATAAGTAATTAGCATAATTTCGTTGAGTAAATGAAATATGGTAATAAGGGGGGGGTTTTAACCCCTTCTTGGGGGTAAAGTCGCCGAGAAAGGGGGTGTGGGGGAGGGCCTTTCTATTCGCATCTCGTTGATACTCGTCAGGCGAGATGTAGTGATGATTACAATTAAATTATACGGTATTCAGGACGCTACGGCCATTTTGTTCTGATTTAATGCTTTTACAACTTCGGCGCGGCGGCTGCGTGCATCTTATTATTGTAGAAAGCTATAAAGAGGGTTTTATGACTTGTGTAGTTTTGTTGATGAGGTCTGTATTATTGTACCAGCAATAAATACCTCGTGGAGACCTACGATGGGTAAGGGTACTTTTGTTTATATCACAACGTCGAGTATTGGCCGAGAAATTGGTATACATATGTGTTTATCCAATGAAACTGTTGGTTATTGTTGTATTAATAATAGTATTGTTACAATCACAAATCCGGGCTGGCACAGCACAGTCAACACCGCTAGCGTAGCAGACACAGAAAAATTATTTTTTTCGTTTGTTGCAAGTTTCCATAGGCGGCGATTTCCGCTAACTATCAGGCGGCATTTTATAAAAAAATATGATATATATATTTTTACGTTTAAACCACTTATAAAACACCGTTATATGTTTTCCGCAGATAAAAATTAAATAACATTCACAAAACACATATTTTTTTTGACACTTGCAAAAGTTCGATTTCTTTATAACTTCCGCTATAGTTTTATGCATTACAAAGCTTTTGTAGAAATTATATTCTGAGACTACAGTGCCGATATAAATAACCTACATATATAAAAATGATAGAATTAACTTGATTTACAACTTCAACATTAAAAAACCGACGAAATGAATGCCAATTAAAATCCAATAGCTAATAAACTGAGCCAGGAATCGAACTAACGACTCTCACTGAAATGCTCCGTGATAAAAGGTCTCCCAAAACACAATACCACGTCTACCCTCCAAATAGAAAAGGACAGATCAACACAAGATGTGGCCAGTTAGAAAGGGATGGTGTCGAATTGGAATTAATTAATTATAATTAAGTTTTAAGTTGACGCGCCGTTACGAGCGTACACTTTAAGCTGCGCTTGTGTGTGTTTTAGTTTGGTTGTGTGTATCTATTATCGATTTGGAACTATGGGCAGAGATAATGAGCTCGTGGGTAGGAAGGGTACGTAATAAGTTTTTGGGGTCGAAGCTTGGAGGCAACGGACTAATGTCGGGCTAATGTTGGACTGATGTAAAGCCGTAGTTAGCTAATGCGCATCGCAACGCTGACTTTAAATCTACTTTGGTTAGATTAGATTGGGTAATGCTTGCTTAAAGTTCAAACAGACGCCGTGAAACTGTTTTGGTGACTTTAATTCCGTACCCACAAGATGGACAAGCCTAAAAGAGACCGCAGGAAAACGCTGGATGCAGGCCGCTTACAACCGATCCAATTGGAAATCGATTGGGGAGGCCTGTCTGTAGACGTCCTATGTCTGAAATGATGATGATGAATTCTGTATTTAGCTAAGCATCTAAACTTAGTCTAAGCATTTATTTAATCTGTCAGTTACAATTAGATTGTCAAAAGCTGAATGAAAACCACTAATGTTGATCACTTTCGCTAGGTTTTAGAACGTAAGACTGTAGTAGCAGGTACCCGAAATATTTCAGAGAAATATTAGTACATGTTTTATTCAGCTATTTACAATTTTATTGCAGCCGTCACGGCAAATAAATGCTTAGATCAAGTTTTATCTAAAAAAAAATATTCCTTATTGTTAGTTATGCCATTTATTTTGTTAGTTTTTCATAAAAACACGCGAGGAATGTCGCGATAAATATCAGGTGTTTCATATTAAAATGTTATTGACACTCGTCAAAATGTATAATAGCAATTTTTTGCGATATCAGGGTTGGTCCCATCGGAAAAGTTGTTCTGTATGAACATTATGATGAGTAGGTACAAAGGTATGTGAAAATGCAAGATGCAAGATATAAATGCAAGAACACAAAAAAATTTGTTAAGGTGATAACTTACTATAATATTACAAAGTAAGTACACAAGTTTTAAAGACAATTCAAACTAAAATAATTTTATTATAAATACGGGATAGATAAATAAACATTCGGGACATTTTTCCTTCTGCGCTTGGGGGCGTGGGTTCGATTCCCACCTAGGACAAACATTCATGACGTGATGAACACATTTGTCTTTGTTCTATGTCTGGATGTTAATATCTATTTAAGTAGTAAAATATATATGTACGTATATCAGTCTCTGGTACACTTACTAAGCTATATTACAAGCTTTGCTTAGTTAGGGGTCAGGTGACCGTGTGTGCAAAAATGGCTAAGATTTTTGCACACACGGTCGTCTGACCTCAAACTAAGTTTGTATAAATATTATAGTTGTCAATGACTGATAAACGTACATATAAATATTTTTAAATACAAACTTTTTTACGCCATGTGGCAAGCACGCACTCGGGCCGCCTGATGGTAAGCAGTCTCCGTCGCCTATGGATACTTGTAACACCAGAGGCATCACAAATACGTTGCCGACCCTTTAGACTTACATAGATATTAACAACAAACAACCAAAGATATAGAACAAACATAATTGTTCATCACATGAATGTTTGTCCTAGGTGGGAATCGAACCCACACCCCCAAGCGCAGAAGGTAGATTCACTACCAACTGAGCCACCGGGGCAGGGATGCGTTCGTACTGTGTTTATGTATTTTGTGTGTTTTTTTTTTTTAATGATGTCATTGCAAGGATTAAGAAAGACATAACCGCAGGAAAACGCTGGATGTAGGCCGCTTTCAACCGGTCATTTTGGAAATCGATGGGCGGCTTATGTCCAGCAGTGGACGTCCTATTGCTGAAATGATGATGATGATTGCAAGGATTCGATTATCATATTCCATTGCTATTTCATTTCATCGGTATTACGTTGGATAGAAAACATTCCACGAATTTCATAAAAACTGGTTTAAAAATCCTTGTAAGTACGCGAATATTTTTACCGTATTTGATTTGCACTGTTATGATGAAAATGCTTTTTACGTGTAAAATTTAAAATATTTGCAGTGATTTAATTTCACTGCTAATATTTTATTTTACTAAAAAAACATACGGCATTTTAAAATGGGCGCTAAAAAACTATCGATAGGGATACAGGGTTACGCTGAACCGTAGTACTAAGCTGAAAGGAGGTGTACTTAGTCTAGTTACCACAGATCACTTGAACTATAGGACCAACCTAGAAATCTTTATCTTATTATAGGAGCCGTATTAAAAAATGCATAGTTCAATTTTAGGAAATTTTATTAAGAAAAAATTAAGCAGTAATCGTGAAGACGAATATAAAACTGGTAAACCATAACATTAAAATAGTTTTTGCAATTGCGGCAACGCGAAGCCATGAGCAACAGAAAAAAAAAAAAGTTTTTTTTATCAATTAAAAAAAAAAACACATCGGTTCATAAATGACGGAGTTCTGAGTTATAAAATATAAAAAAAAATGGGGAATCCCCTCCTTTTTTGTAGTCAGTTAAAAACTAAAGTTATACGACTATTTACAGGATATTTACCGTGGTAAGGGTGTGGAAGGAACATATAACTGTAGTGAACAACCGTGATAGTTTAAAACAGTGTTCAAGTTAATAATTATCAATATAAAAAAACCGACTTCATAAAAATGTCAGAACTAGACCAAATTCAAATGAGACCACACGGGAAGCACCAGCTTTCAAATAAAAAAGAATCATCTAAATCGGTTCACCCAGTCGAAAGAAATAAGGTAACAGCATTAAAAAAAAAATAGCAACAACAACAGTCAACAGTCGAATTGAGAACCTCCTCTTTTTGGAAGTCGGTTAAAAACCACTTTTATATGTACCTTAAAACCAAACTTTACGTGTAAAAGCTAGTTAAAACCTAGGTGTAGCAAAGATCGACATACGCTAGGAATCAGAACGCAGCCGACCGTCTACCAGATACGGGGGGGTGCCACCCCGGGGCAGCTATCGATTTTGGATGAGGAACTGGACTGGAGACATGCGAGCCTTAATAACAATCTATAGGAAGGCTTTGAGCCGATTGTAAGCCTGCAAAATAGAGGCTATAGTGCTTTACACTGCGGGCTAACCAAAGCAAACTAAAATTGCAGAAATATAGGAAAGATGCATTGTATAGTACACAATCTAAAATTTACGTTTCATACACTCTTCTGGTATAAGATAGTTCATTTTCAACCCATCTATTCTAATGATTGGTTCATCAATAAATGTGTCTACTAAAGTAGGTTTTTTGGAAAGGATTTTCATAACGAGGAATAATAAATTTTAAGTTTGGGACACGAATAGTGTTGAGCGAGGTAGTTCCCACACTCCGGTTCCGCAACCAAGGAAATCGAATGAAAATATTGTATGAAAAAAGTTACTAACTGGCCAGTTAGAAGGGCGGCGCGCCAGCTGTGTTTAAAAAAGTCTTTAGTTGAACCTTCGTTTTTTTTTCTTTCCTACGGATAGGAGTTTGGCGTTTGGCGGATTCTCACGTCTCATGCACTTGCCATTGTCAAGTAAGGCTTATTTTAGGTCTTATAAAATATTTTAGTTACAGTCAAGCAAAGTAATTCACGGTCATGTCCAAGCAGCTTCTTAAATATATTTTTTCAAATCTATTCCAAAATTCAAAATTGAGCCCTTACCGCTGTCAAAAGTACGTACCTATGCGCATTGTACCCACGAACGTTTGACTTAGTTTACTGTTATTATTTTCTAAATACTTTCTATGTTCTCAGACACGCTATATTCCTCCACCGTCATACGCTACAATATTATTACGAATATTTATTCAAATAATCCCAAGATTAATTATTATTAACCATAACAACACCAATAACTCACAATGACTATCATTACTCGTCAACTGCACCCTACACGAACCGTGTAACTCTCGACTACCTAAAAACGGTAAAAAATATATAAAAAAGTCAAGTTAGAACCACTCAACGCTGGATAAAGGAGCAGGGCAAGTGGCACCGCGGGCGTCTAACGTTCGCGCTAAAAAGTAAATAGAAATAAAAAGTAAATAGAAAACGAGAAGTTAGGAGCATTCGGAGGATTCCGTGGAGGGATGAAAGTCCGGTTTAACAGTGAGTTAATCGACAGATTAATCGTTTATTGAAGTAAATATTGAATTAATCAAAACTTTAATACAATTCTTATTCCTACTTAAATTTTCACGAAACACCAATTTACTTAAACGATTTTCGGCCGATACCTACATACACGTTCACAATTTAAAAACATTCGATTGTATTATAAATTTTATGTGTCTTTTTATGCCATAGGTCGCAAACAAGCTGACGGGTCACCTGATGGTAAGCAATCGCCGTCGCCTATGGATACCTGCAACACCAGGGGCATCACAAATACGTTGCCGACCCTTAAAGACTTTATTAACAGCCCTTTTTAAGAACTCCATATTATAGTTACTCGGAAATGCAGCAGGAGGGAGCTCATTCCACAAATGAGGGTGTCAATGTAATGTGATGTCAAAATGTAAAAAAAAATACGCACACTTAGTAAATTACTTTTACCTATGGAAAATTGAAATTATCTTTACAAGTTTTAATTACACGAGGCATTTAGCTTGCTATAATTCTCACATGTCTTAATTGAATTGTGCGTCATATCGTACATCTGTTGCTTGTAATAAATTGCAATACGATATTAAATTGCACCTTATCATGCCAAAAAGCTACATAAAATTAATTTCATGTATTAATAAACATGGTATTTGAATATTTTTAAAACGATATCAATGATTAAAAGTAATTGAAACCAGTTTTTTAGTTTTGGCAATTTTTTTCTTGATATTTTACTTATTGCATTAACAAACTCTAAATGTGAAAACAATTAAATGGCGTTTAGAAATAATATTAGTCATAACCTAGATAAGAAACACACAGTACGTTATCCGAATAAAATAAAAATAACAAAAAAACTTGTCACAAAACAGCAGCCATATCGGGAACTGAGTGCAAAGCGAGATGCAACCGCACGCGCGCATTCACCTTGATAAAAACCGCCGAATGCGGTTGAAACTATAGTCAGAGTACCCGGCCTAATCTTACGTGAGTAATTCCCGTGTAATATAAATAAAATATCGGAAACTTTTACTCAAAAATATTTAATTTAATTAAACAAACAATTACTTAACCGGTCCCTAATCCCCGTTCTAGCTGCGCTGTAATCGGGCTTCCAGTCGGCAAAGCACATATTTGTTCGCGCCCCGACGTTTTTGACATTCCTACCTTGCCTCAACTTTTCTTAGGGTTGTTACGCTTGTACAGATCAGATTTGTCGTAAATAGGGTTGACTCTTATTTTTTTCACAGAATAAAAAACACTTTTACGAGTAATTCAATAAAATAGTTTTTTGTCACATCGTGTAACTGGAAAAACAGTTTTTTTCCAAGATTATTGATGTATTATTTTTAACAAACTTCAAAAACTACGGAGGTTCTATGTTCCACTGTATATATATATATATATATATATAATAAATAATAATAAATAAATATCTGGAATATTATTGCACACTTGGTCATCTGACCCCAAACTAAGAAAAGCTTATAATATGGCTGCCAGAGACTGATATACATACATATATATTTTTAAATACATACTTAAATAGATATTAACACCCAGACATAGAACAAACACAAATGTTCATCACACAAATGTTTGTCCTAGGTGGGAATAGAACCCACGCCCCCAAGCGCAGAAAGTAGGTTCACTACCAACTGAGCCACCGGGGCAGTCTAGTATATAATATATATTGTATGTTTACCGATTTCTCCGCTAATTATGAATTGATTTTGATGATTCTTTTTTTTGTTTGGTAGGCCATTCTTACAGGTGGTCTCATGTAAATTTCATCAAAATCGGTTTAGTAGTTTAGTTTTAAAATCAAACTAACTAAAAAAAAAACAACGAAGTTAACGAAATTGCGTATTTACTCATTTTGAAGTCGGTTTTTAATTATGCACTTGTTCAAATTAATATTTAGTGACATTTACGGTATAGTTTTTTAAAGCCTATAAGTCCGTGTTTGACAACCAACTCTCCTGTTGGTAAGCGAAGAAATGGTCGAAGATAGAGCACGCACGAAGGATTAAAAAATACCTATTCCATTTGAACTTGAAAATATCTGTATCTCTCAGAAAACAAGCAAGCAAGATTTTCCAATCATTTAGCTGTAGGTACGGATTGGAAAACCTACAAACAAAATGTTATCGAAACAAATCATTATAAATTTCCCCAAAATGACAATTGAAATTTTAATAATCACGCTCAGAATATTTTTAACGTATTCACATAACACTTAACTTATTTAGTACTATTAATATATTATTTGATATCCTTATTTTAAAGTTAATTAAGTGGTCCCAAATGATAACTAATTTCAGGTAGGGTGCCCAAAATGGTGGCCGTGTTGCCTCGCTGGATGGCGAGGCTAACTTTCTGACCCAAATATAGGCCAGCATTTTGTTCATGCAAAGAAACTTTCAACTTATTTAGTCATGATCATAAATATAACAAGAAATCATAATATATGAATCATAATCTGTACCTACTCCGATTCAAAGAAAGTCAAACGTGTGAACAAACCCGCTAATAAACCTATAAAACTGTATAAAAGTCTCATAAAAAGGTTTCATTATAACAACTAAAGTTTACAAATGCCGACAACCCTACCGAAGGCAATGAAAAGTCGGTTAAGCTAATGTTATCGAGGAATAAAAATGTATAATAAAATACAAACACGCCGCGTGAGGAAACAATTTGCCGCAGGAGACTGAAGATTTCATGCCTTCCACGTCCACTTTGCCAAGCTAAAATAGACTCAAACTGACTCAAATACGCTTGCGAGTTAAATGAAGCAGACTAGCAGAAAATTCCTCGAATTTCCATCTCGACACTTTATTAATTTAAGCTTTGTAACTTAAGAGGTAAGGTCTATGTTTGCATGGGGTGTTAGAACAGTAATTCAGGAAGAAAAGAGTGTTTTCCGGCTGGTCGGGAAGCCGTGACATTTGTGTTAAGCGGAGCCGAGGCAGGGAGATCATTCATGGAGGCGTTCGCGGAGTTAGCTACAGATTGTTTGGAGAACTTGTGGGACGATGCCGGGCGCGCGACAAGTTTTTGAATTTGGAATTTGTTGCGTTTTGTTTTTGGGCTAACGGCATGCATAGAACGGCATAGGGGCAGCGAATTTGATAACATAGAGGACAGTGCTTTTTGTTACTCTTAAAAAAAGATTTATAATTGCTTCCGTACTTGACATACAAAATAAATTAATCTTTTAATTTATAGCCAATATTAATCACTAAAATGAACTCTCACCTTCAGCAAAGAAGTAAGCAAATGACAATTATTATTTCTATAATTATGAGTTATGTATATGTACCACCTATACATCTATATGATAGAAATACTTTATCTGCTACCTTTTAGGAAAATGTTGTGTTCATATACTTACTTCAAAATACAAGCAAAACCAAAACTCAAAAGAAAACGCAAATTGCCCGCCAAATAATAACACAAGAATTCGATTCGAAATCCGAACGCATTCCGAGCAAGGAAAGAGTCTAGCCATACGCGGCAACAAGAAAGAAAAAGAAAAACAAGAATTCGAAATCCGAACGCTTTTTTTCTAATCCGGCTGGCAAGGACACGTTCGCGGCGCCACCTGTTGCTGAATCACGTGACTTTTTTGCTTCAAGGACGCATGCCTCCTTCGTTCATTCACGGGCGGTCTCCCCCGTATCTTGGGGGGTGTAAGGGGTTTTTTTGTTCCCCTACGGTGAACTCCCGAGGGCTTTCACCTACGTGCATTTTCGAGGTCACGTCTGGAATGTTTTGAGGTTATGTTTTGGTGTTTTGCCGCGTTTTTGGAGCGCGGAAGTGGATTAGAGGGATGATGGCGGAATGTTTCTTTGATATTCTGAATGTTATTTCATTTACGGTTTATTTCATTCGAATAAGTTTGTTTAGATATCATTTTTACCTGACTAGTTATCAAACATTGTTGTAGCTAGCGGGTAGGTATGATTTTGATGATTGAGGTGTCGATTGATTAATGTATACGGGTTTACGCATATATCTTGTACTAAGCCGAAAGGTTTCGCGATTTCAGGGTTGGTCCTGCAGTAAAAGTTGTTCATAATGATGATTACAATGACCTCCTTTCGGCTTCGTACATTTTATATGCGTAACCTTGCCCTGTATAGGTCAATGGATAAATGACGTCATCATAAATGCGAGATGACAAGATGTAAACTAAGGATGAACCATAAAATTGGCTACACGTTAAATAAAGAGAGTCTTTTAAAATGTGAGGTTTGGTACCTTCATGTACAGATATTCCGTTTGCAAAATATGGAGCGCCAAAAATATCGTAATTATTCTGTTTTTTTTTTCATTTTCTTTTACGGTTGAATCGACTCTGATTTTTTGTTTTCGTTGAGTAGGGAGAGTCCAGGCTACGAGTATGTCTGTAGCTATTAATAAATACCTGTCAACATTTTGTACTTACTTTTAATACCAGTATTGCTAGCACATAGTATGCACAAAGTGTACCATTGTTCCGCAAGAAAAGTCTATAATTCAAACGCAGAGTGAATGTCTAAATAAAGACCAATTTTGACTTATTTAATGGAAAGTAGAAATGACATGCTTTTATTATTGTTTGTAGTGCATCTCTACGGACTCCAGAGACTGTGCCCTTTGTCAACTTATACAATTTGTTTTGTCAATTATAAAAATAACAAACTTAGGACAAGTGATTTTGAAGAAAAAATTACACTTTTAAACTATCACAGTTGTTCACTACCAGTTATATTATTTACAGGATATATTTCGTAAATAATCATATAATAACTGAAGTGATTTTGATTACTGGAAAATTGCGTTTCGCGGTCTACACGATTAAAAAAAAATACCCTTTGAGTTAGTAAAGAATATCCATGTCATAAATTAAATTCATATCCCGTAACCTGTCACGGACGAGATTGCAAACAAACGTACACAGTTACACACAGATACACACACACACACGACACACACACAAACACACACACACTGACAAACATTTTTCATTTATAAATTAGTACGAAGAATAATGTTGACATACTTTTGATTCCGGAAAATGCGCAGAAAAATCTGCGGGCCGCAGTTAGATCTTCAGACAAAATCAACACAATGAAACAGCAGTCCTCTTTGTGTTACTATTATCTGTTATTCGTGGAATTACTCGTATTCGGTCTCGCATTTCAATAGATCAATCACTGCATGTAGGGTGACAGACCCTATCTTCAGCTGTACTGAAAATAATGTATTTAATTGCCCACCCGACCGTCTGAGACGTTGCAAAGGAAACGCGCTCTTCTTTCTTAAATATAAGAGCGAGTTTACGAAACAATATGAAAAATAAAGGCCGCTACATATTGCAAACTAAACTATCGGGTGATCTTTTTATTGGAATTAATAAAAATTCAGTTTTCGTGGGCAATTGATTTCTGAAGAACAATCAAACCTTTTTTGTACGAAGATTAAAAGCTACTGCAACTATTTGCCGCTGATGACGTTGGACTATACAGGGTTGAAAAAAAAGAAAGAAAGAAATTTATTAGACATTAAATAAATAAAAAACACCTAGGGTTGCACGGAACGGTGGTATAAACCCCAAAGGACGTCACTGTACTCAAAATTATGCACAAATTTTACTTTGATACAAACTTAGGAAATACAAAATTTCGTTTACTTGAATGTATTTTTTTCAGATATTTTGATTTAAGAACCAAACTACTGAACAGTTTTTGATGAAATTTCTACGGAACTCATCTGAAAATATATTCTTTCAAATAAACAAAGAAGTTTTATATATGATTAATTATAAGCGACGGAATTCTGTAACAAACATAAAAAAACAATCGAATTGAGAACCCTCTCGTTTTTTCAAAGTTCGTCGGTAAAAAAACTTACACTTTCATCAAGACGGTCAACTATGCATAACTTACATACAGTTAAAACCATCGCCCATCATCGCACAAACATGCAAACTCACAAACATGTATACACTCACCGATCTGTTCCTGACTTCCGTAGAATCTAAAACCTATGTCTCGTTCGGTTACTATGCACCATATTTATATTACGGTGATATGTTTCACGTATGGCGAGAAATTCAAATTTCAAACAGTTTTTTTTTGTTCTTGTAGCTAGGCTGGGTAATTATTCTAAACGACCATGATGTTTGCACAAATTGATTATTATTCTTTACAAACTCACGTAAAGCTATTTATCTCTAATGCACATTATTACACACATTTGTCAATAAACAATTTTTTGCTGTTTCAAACGGTTTATGGACAAATGTAAGTAATATGGTGAGTTACTGATTAATAGCTGTACATGATAATGTAAATAACAACCAACAATTTTCGCAAACACTGTGTCATTTCACAATAACTACCCGGCATAGCTACAAGGACAAAAAAACTGTTAGAAATTTGAATTTCCCGCCAAACATGAAACTTATCACCTTGACAGTTTTATTTATCATCCTATAGGTAGAACTATTGTCCAATAGTATGCACCGTGCGCGCGGTCTTATCCTTAACCGGATTCTAATTAAACCCTGTCCTGATAGTGCACCGTGGAGCTGTAGACTGCGTAATTTACATTAATCCAATAATTGCATGGAGGTTTCCTAGTTAGAAATTCAAATGAGATGATGTACTGGTGGGGTGGCTGGGCGGTCTTTGGGGAGGCGTGTGAGACGCTCCGAACTGGCAGACGCAGTCATTATCGAGGGATTGTGGGACGACGGCCAACGGACAGCGATTTTTGTTATGGACTATGCGTAGGAAGTTATATTAGTTAAAGAAAACTTCGACTTTAAAGTTATAGCAGTAATGAAAGTCTTAGAAATGACTTGAGTATTTATGAGACATGATGTATTTTTAATGTATGTCAAATGTTTTTCATTTACCTAATAGTATTTTATAGATAGTAATTTTATTAATAACTATAAAATAAAATAAATATATGAATATATTTATTGTAATTTATTCTGCAAACCAGGTATAAAAATTCAGTTTAGAGCTAGCCAGAAGCGGTCTTATCGGTAAAAGTTTTTTTCATTCTAATTTTTTTCGTCAGTCAAATCAGTCTGTGTAATGCGCTTCTTGAATACGTGTTCCCCAGTTGTTACAATCTGGATGTCTTCAAATCAGGATTAAATCGGTTTCTTCTAGGCTTCAAGCTTGCTCCATCGTAGACAGCATCATCACATCATTCTTAAATATAAAATAAATAAATTTGTTATTTATATAAATACAAACATAATATGTCATGTTTTTATTTATTTATATTATTTAATAAGTCCATTTTATTTACCTTCTTTGTCCATATATTATAGAGTAATCAGAATATTCCAATAATCCCGCACCTCCTAATATTTAGTAATTCGTTTATCTATCTCCTCTTTTTTGATACTTATTCAGCTACTACGAAAATGTGAAAATACATAACCAGAATCCTTATTCCAGAAGGCATATTATGATATTGACGAGTACTTGAATGATAAATTTTTATTTACTTTAACATACCTACGAGTACCTATTTAATCTAAACTTGACATTTATTTTGACTAAATCTTATATAATTAAATATATTGAATTGACTTGTATAATTTGATAAAATAAGAGTTGTGTAATGTTGTGCCCCCCAAGCCAAGCCCAAGCCGCCTGCCAAGCGTGGGGATTATGGCAACACCCCTCTCTATGAGGGAGGCCTTGTCCAACAGTGGACGTTAATTGGCTGATGATGTGTGTAATGTTGTGATGTGATATTATTTATAAATGTTTAGTTAATTTTTCCTCAGGTCCTTAAGTTTGTTTGCATGCCGAAAGGTCGATTATGGCGCTCTCCTACTGTAAATTTTCTATCCTATGTACCCATATTATACGCAATAAAATGAATCTCTATTTAAAACCTCACATTATTATCAAGATATTACAGCAACAAATAGAAGTACTTACATTCTAACGAGTCGTATCTTACGTCGAGTGGGCTTGATTAATTAAATTGTTATGGTAATGAACGTTGGGTATTTTTGGTCGATACCGACTCAGTATCTCCTAGTCTATCTGTTCGCTAATTAACTATTGTATTTTGATTATATTATGCCATGCCTATTTTAAAGTCCAAAGTATATCCTACGAAGACACAGAGAAGTTATTAGCTGTAGTAATGTAAATACCTATCGTTATATAGATTTTGCCTATTATTATATAGATTTAGTTGCAGCCGTGTTATTTTGTTTAATCTATATTTGGTATGTTTATGTTAATTTAGCTATTTCATTATTAAAGTTATATGATTATTTACGGGATATTTACCGTGGTAAGGTTGTGGAAGGAGCTCCCGATATTTCGGCGCAGTTACATGCACCATGTTCACGGGAAGACAAGACCCCGTCTTCCTGTAACTGCGCCGAAATATCGGGAGCTCCTTCCACAACCTTACCACGGTAAATATCCCGTAAATAATCATATAACTTTAGTGAACAACCGTGATAGTTTAAAACAGTGTTTATTTCATTATTATTGAACATGTTTAAGAATGTCATATTTATATAGTTTACCGATTATTTAGATTAATCAGGGGCCTTACCCCTAGCTCGAAAAGTTGACCCGCATAGGTGTTATTTGTCTAAACGGTACCATCAACTACGATAAGCGGTAGTTATTTGATAGCCACTAAGCTTTGCTATTTTCACGCACACACGCATAGTAAAACGGATTTTCGTTCATTTAAGTTAGACGCTTTTAAACGATGCAGCTTAAATGAGTTGGTTAATTTTAGGTACCTATCAGGTACCTACTAAAAGTTGGCTCTCAAAAGCGAAGCTAGTGGTAAGGCCCCTGTACTTTTTACTAATAATTTTTGTGATTATTTAAGAACTATATTAGCCCCCCTAGCCTGAAAAACAGGATTACCTAGTTCAGGCATATGTTTTAATATACCTAAGTAAGACTGTATTGTAAAGTTATATTGTAATGCATTTTTTTATGATACTGGGTGACGAGACGAGCGTATTCGCTCGCCTGATGGCTCTTCATGCTTGCCCATAACATATTATTATTATAAAGTACAATGTCATCGTTTTGTACGATAAAGTTCATAATTTATGTGTTACGAAACCCTCAGTGCACGAGACATACTCGCACTTGGCCGGTTTTTCTAAAACACCCAGTCGACCAACGCCAAAATACCATTGTATTTGTAGAGTATAAAAAGCCCTGATTCCAAGCAATTACCCCATTTCTTATAATAATTTAAGATCGTTTGAAATGAGTTATTTCTCGTCACGAACCTAGTCGTAACGAATGCGTTAATTGTTCCATTCTTAACACTTTAATATACAGTTATTATTATCGGCAATTAAAATTAGAAACGAAATAATAATTTCTCTTGTAACGAATAGAATAAAAAGTAGCAAAAAGTTGAAAATATTTTCTTGTGGATGAATCGTTAATATTTACTAGCTCTACTGAAAATTTAGCACATTTAACTGTGCACATTTTCTACCAAATAATTAACATATTAAAAACAGTATTTTTTTTTAATATTGTGGTTTCTTGGATGAAATATAATACTTAATTATTACAGTTATATGATTATTTACGGGATATTTACCGTGGTAAGGTTGTGGAAGGAGCTCCCGATATTTCGGTGCTGTTACATGCACCATGTTCACGGGAAGACTTAATTTTTGTGATCAAAGTAACAATATTTTCCAGTTATTTTGTTTTAAAAACCAAACTACAGAACTCATTTCGATAAAATTTCTATGGGACTAATGTGAAAAAATATGCTATCAATAAAAAAATATTTCCTACATCAGTTCATAAATGAGGTAGGTAAGGTTACAAACACACAAAAATGAATTGAGAACCTCGTCCTATTTTGAAATCGGTTAAAAATCATATACTCTACGTGTCAAAGGTTACGTTACATTTATGTATTCAAAATAACGCAGTACATAGCCATCACATGCATTATAGGCTCTGTAAACACTAGTTTAGAAAAAAACAATAAAATTGATTAGGCATTTTGCAGAAAATAGGGATTCAGCTATCAAACCGCACGCTTATTTAAATTAGTTCGCGCAGGCAAATGTACATAGATCTAGGCTAATATTTAGTTTTTTTATTAAGCGATGGCATGGTGGAAGGTGGAACCTGAAATGGAAACGTTCTCTCACATCGTTATGTGCTTGGAGATAGATTTTCAACATGAGAGTTGTTAGGCAGTCGAGCTTAATAAATACCCTACCACCATGTTTTCCTGACGATGTTTTCTTTCTCTTCACAGCTGAAACTATTTTTTTTGCCTTTGCCATTTAAGTCAAAATCCGCTATCATCATCATCAGCCTGCATCCGTCCACTGCTGGACATAGGCCTCTCCCAATGCACGCCACTGAACTCGGTCGGCAGTTGTTTGCATCTAGTTTTTACCCGCCGTTTTACGCAGGTCGTCACTCCACCTGGCCGCAGGGTGTCCTACACTAAGTTTACCTAAACGTGGTCTCCACTCCAGAACTCTCCATCGGTTATCGGTTCTTCAGGCAATGAGGCCGGCCCACTGCCACTTCAGCTTACTAATCCTTTGAGCTATGTCGGTAACTTTGGTTCTATGTGGAATCACTTCGTTCTGTATTTTAAATCGCTATCAGCGCTACAAAATATACTCAAGTGTTCAAACGCTACTAGTGATGTAGATTTACCTACCTATAGGTTACCTATGTTTTATAATTCCAGCGATATACCGTCTAGAGATGGAATCCCAATGAGCGCATCGATTCGTCGCCTTAGTAATTTCCGAAATCGCCTGTCGACAATCAGAGTAGTGCTGAGCTCAGTCCGATTCAGAATAATTAGATCTCGATCTGCATCTAATTGATGCGACTCTAGTTATATGATAATACCTTTCAAACGGAGAACGGCAATTCGACCAATTTTAGTTATTAATTGTTATAGAGGATGGTTTAAAACTTTATTACATGTGTCCTAACATTTAAATAAAACAATACTTTATATGAAGAAGTTAAAATAAAGCAAATACTTTAAAAGGCGCAAATATAGTATCCTGGACAGTGAGTAAATTTTTGAGCCTTTTGGGGTCGAAACATTGGGCCCGGTGGAACTAAAGATTTGATTTTTCGTCAGGTTTTGTCTTTGCAACACGTGATTAAATGCTGGCCTCTACTTTGCTCAAAAGGTGAGCTTCTATGGCGGTAATGAATAGTATTTTGGGAGCAATTTCTTCTGGTAACGGTTTGATAGATTAGTTTTTTTAGTAGTTAAGTTTTTTTTTTCTGTACACTAATTTATAATAGTTATTTTCTTTGCATATAGGATTTAATTTGCTTTTCTCTATACACACATTTTTGCTACTGCAAATATTTTTTCTTTTTCTTTTTAAATAAAAATTTTGAACGAATAGCCACTTAATATAATGTTAGTACAAAACTAAATCAAACTTTCTTAGTAGGCCCGACGATTACTTTTATAACTGTAAATAGAAACTAACTTAAAGTAATTGGACTAAATTAAATACCTTTTAGTAGGGCTAAATAAGAAATTAATAGAAATGACACCCCTCAATACCTTAATATCGCAAAGGGCCTTTATTCATTGTCTATACCTAGCCAAAAGTCGCAATCGAAAATTTGGTTACTCACAGTCATTAATAGATCAAATTGCTACTTCATTCTTTTTTATTTCTTAAAACACAAAAAACGCTTTTACCTGGGCACACCCCCTAGACTTCTTGTTCCTTTTTTAAACTAGATAAATAATGTAATCATGTTATTACCCTAAATTCCTAAAGTTACGTTACTTTGACAATGTTTCGCGTCATTTTTGTCTCTGCTGTATCTTAATTCTTATCACGTAACTTTTATTTTTTTTAATATAATTTACGCTAGTTATTAGCCCCTTAATTTAATTACAATCTAGCTTAATGTTAGGCTGATAAGTAATTTAATTCTAACTTAAACTTCTAGGTATGATATTTTAAAAACTAAGAATGTGTCCATTAACACGTTTCCTATTGTCTCTATTAAGGCGAAGAAACTTTGTTCACGTCTACTTAACACTAACACTTTGCTTTTCACTAAACTAACTCGAACGGTTTGTTCTCTTAAGTCTTCTAATAATGTTTGTATGGTCGAGGAGCTGGATGGCCTGAACATTCACATGGTGATGAAGTCTGTTTTCGTGAGCTTCGGCGTACTTTTGAATTAGCTTGTCAACGAACTCTACTTGAAGGTCCCGGTGGAGATCACTATTTCTTATATACCAAGGTGCAATTGCAATGTCAGTACATTGTTCTGGAATCTTTGTATCACCATATTGCTTTGAGCGGTAGGTACAGCCCCACAACTGTATACCATAAGTCCAAAATGGCACCAGGTCTTGTTTATTAAGTAGAAGTTTATTCTGCATTGACAGCGAGGAATATCTTCCAAGCAGCCAATACATTTGTTTATATCACAAGTTTAGCTCGTTACTTTGACGGTGCTTCCAGTCAACTGATGATAGTTTTTCTGTGGATAGTGAGTGCATTTCAGCATAAACGTTACATTTACATAATCAATAAAAAACTGTATCTATCTAACGCAGCGCTATCTGGTCAAGTTTTAAAACTCAAGCAGGAAACTACGTTTCTCACGAAGACGGCTTTTGGCGACCATTCAAAAGACCAGTCCATCAAACAAACATTCTTGTCAATACTTATTAATCTTCCACCATAAATAATAAGCTTGTCGAAACATCACCTTGTAAATCACAACTACATCCGGCGTCGCTGTCCCAATCAGAAATATAATTAGATCGAGACCGAGCCTAATTGTGAATGGTCTCAAGTTGCCAGAACGTCCGGCAAAATCAATAGTTGACCCTACGTACATCCCTAAAGGATCTTCTCGAAATATTGTTTATTAATTTGTGTGTTGGTTTAGATAGTAATTTAAGTAGCCGGGCTTCGGTTAGTATTTGAGCTGTCATGC
This sequence comes from Agriopis leucophaearia, assembly GCA_949125355.1. Taxonomy (NCBI): domain Eukaryota; kingdom Metazoa; phylum Arthropoda; class Insecta; order Lepidoptera; family Geometridae; genus Agriopis; species Agriopis leucophaearia. The sequence goes on from OX421275.1 coordinate 4,284,789, forward strand.
TGTTATTTAGGTAGGTATGTTAGGTAAGTATGAGGGCTTTTGTAGGACATCGATCTATTCTTATAGATTTAGATCTGTCGCATTAGTATTTATTACACATATGGCAAAAGCATTGCCATTCAGCGTAGTAATGCCGCCAGCATGATGTGTACACTGCCAACTGATTGTTTTCAGATTTTCAGCGGTCTATATAGGCTATCCAAAATGTTTTTGCATTATAGGCTATGTAATTTAGGTATTTAGTATTCGTTAACTTGTATTTTGTTTAGTAATAAAGGTACTTGTCATTTTGATGTTATAATATCTCTATATTTTTTTTTCTTTACTGTGATCTCTATCAAATAATATGTGATTAAACGAACCTGTAAAAGTAAAGTTCGAGATTTATTCTATTTATTTTTTCTCTAATAACGTTCAATGTAGCCTGTAGCATACAAGTCCCATTTTTATATTAATATTTTTAGTACTATCAGGGCGCCTATCCGTATTTTACTACCAACAGTTTAACTTTGAAAAAGTTTGACAGATTAAGCATGGAAAAGACGTGTAAAATCGTCACGACGTTAATTGAGAATAAGAGCTGAAAGGGTTCCGCCTTGTTCTAAAGTTTACTCATCTGTAATATAAATATAACCCATAATGCAGATACAAATAACATACTGTATCGTTTGACACATTTGGTTATCGAAAGCAGGTTAAACAAATTTATTCTTAACCTTAAGAGCTTAATTCGGCGCTGATTTACACACAATATTGATCAGCCAAAACCTTGAAAAGTATAGCTATGCTTTATTTTGTTATTTTCACATCATTTCTTTGATGCTATTTCTTTAAAAAATGCGTCTTTAAAAACATTACGCATTTTTTTTGTATTTTTGTTAACAACATTTATTTTACAATGTGAAACAAGTAGGAAAACCTAATAAAACGTTTTAAGTTTTAGCAGATCTAATTTGCGTGGAAATTAGGCACTGATTTGCCACCTTAAATGAACAAATTAATGAATGTTATTTTCAAAATTAAAGAAATTACATCAATTAAGTATGCAATCAACAATTAGCGTTACAAAAGTTGTAATCATCACCAATTACGTATTGAACGCATAATTCCCGTGCTCCACATAATCCGCACTTACTAACCAGCCGGTAACAATTAAGCGTTGGCGGAGTCGGGGCCACAATGCAGTAAGTTCCCATAAAGAGGAGCCGTTAAATAAAGTGTCTCGGAGGTCGAAGGACCGATAACTGTTCTTCAACCGCTAATCATCCCTCGGATCCGCCGAACCAGGCTCACGGACAGTCCGTCATAACTCCTAACTTCGAAAGTAATACCATCAACTCCGTGTTAACTTAATTTGAGTCACTTTAACAAGTCCAATTAAAGGAATTTGTGTTTCTCTTATCTTCAATATAACATTGAGCATAATTTCAAATTATATTTCAAACTTTCCGATAATGAAGGGTGGGAGAGGGTTGGGTAGGGAGAGACGCCACTTCGCTTATTTCATTAGTTACATAAATTCTCCTATTGAGGATGGCTGGCAGAAAGGGGACGGTTTACCCTTATTACGAGAGTCTCCTTATCAATACAATTATTAATATAATAATATTATTATTGTAATAATTTCGGTCGGGAGAGCTGGGAGGAGAGTCGTAGCTTAACTTCGCTCCAATAAAGGGTGGTGAGAGATAATGGAATGGAAAACAGTTTGAAGTTTTATTGGCAAATTGGTAACAGCTAATTGGCAGAATTATCGATTTGTTGGCGACTCGACTCCGGGTAACAGCGTTTTTAATGTAACGATCTCTTAGATATCGGAATGGCGCGTCTTCTAATTTAATTCTTCAAGTATTTGCGAGTTTGGAAGTTAATCTAGGCAGGATAGGTCGCTGTGTTGATACAAAGATACCAATTGCGTGGGAAGAAAATAATCTAAAGTTATATGATTATTTACGGGATATTTACCGTGGTAAGGTTGTGGAAGGAGCTCCCGATATTTCAGCGCAGTGACATGCACCATGTTCACGGGAAGACGAACACCAACACGACACCAATGTCTACCTCGGTAAATATCCCTTAAATAATCATATAACTTTAGTGAACAACCGTGATAGTTTAAAACAGTGTTTAGTAAATAATCTGCACTGCAGAATTAACAGGTTAAGTACTGTTTTAGAGTCAGCAGTTTAAAAGAAAGTTCTATATTTTATGAGACTAAAACTAGTGTCTCATCTTTAATGTCGAATAAATTGATTTTCTTTCTTTTCTTTACTTCCTCTGTCTCTTTTATCTTCATATAATTATCCTACTAAAATAAGATTGCTTAGGTATGTGATGAGGGCGCAGAAATCTTTATCAAGTCAAATTGTATTATATAATAATACAAGGACGTCGCGAGATTGGTGGTTTTTTAACTCTATTTGCACATAAAACTGCTTTCAATGGGTTTTAACGGTTACATATGGCGCAATTTGTCATTTTTGTATCATGACATCTGGCGTGCTACACTATCAAGACGACTAAGATCGAACTGAATTAATTTTGAGCACTAAACCAACTCAAGACGTAAAACAGACATGCAAAGTAGGCGAACTCGCGGCATCTAACCTAATAGATCTGTGGATTAGAAGCAAAGTTAAGGGCTATTGTTTTTATTCTGTGGTCATAGCTTTTGTCTGTTTCATTTCATGGGCCTAGAAAATGTTTAAGTAGTTATACAATTAAAAAATTATGGCCGGGAGGATTCGAACTTGCAACATCCAGAATTTACGTCCCGGGCGCTCTAACCACTTAGCCAAAGTAACTTTTCTGTTGGCCTCCAAATGATTGAGGTTTTTTTGCAAACAATCTATGCGTTTGTGATGTCATCTATAATTCTTGCTACACGCAATTAACTACTCATTTAGAAACTTTGCAGGCCCCAAAGCTGACAGAGTAATGACGCCTCTAAACAGATTCTTTAAGGGGGCTCTTTTCGTCAGCACCTCTCTCGCTCGCACATTTTTACATTATTGACGATATAAATTAAAAAAGTGACACGAGCAAGTTTTGCTGGCTATCATACCATTATAAACAAAAAATGTTTTGTTTCGATGTCTTTTAATTTGACGGAGTAACATGGTAACAAGAAAAAAATCACTTGTTACCATTTTCCTCCGTCGAATTAAAAGATATGAAAACAAAAACTTCTTTTGTTATAATGTTATGATAGTCAGCAAAACTTGGTTGTGTCACTTTTTGTAAATTCACACTCAGTAATTTTATATCATCAATAATGTAAAAATGTGCGAGCGAGAGAGCTGCAGATGAAAAGAGCCCCCTTAAGTTAGCGGGTTAAACCACGGGGCGCTACTAGTATTGCAATATTTTGATTAATCAAGCATAGGTAGTTAATTATTCCTAAACTGACCATAACCCAAACCCTGGAACATGACACTATCGACCCTACGCACACACAGAAATTGAAACTAGGTTGGGGTTAATCCATACCCCACGCTCCACAAGTATACCCATAATTCCTTAGGGCCACGTCTCATTATAACACTAATACAAGACTCATCCCGAAGTTACGGTGAATACATTAAAGGGTTCAATCCTTACTGATGAGACATCGGTCGGGGTGGCCTGCCCCCCTGGGGGTGCTGGGGTGCTTCGGGCACTGGCCTAGGGGGGAAATAAGGCAAGCATTATAGATACCGTTCGTTTACATTGTCCAATAACTCCAAGTGTCCGGCGAATATTAGTTTATGACATGAGAATTGGGTAGTTATGTTTGAGGTTATTGGCCAAGTGCCCAAGTACTTGTAAGAAATTGTATTGTTCTAATAAGAAATGTCTTGGCACTTGACTGACACGAAATTTCTAAATCGTTAGAAACAACAAAATTTTCGCGAGTTATTGATTATTTTAATTAGACATACGGTAGATCTGATATAGACAGCATAATGAATAATTTTCAATACAAAAAACAGACTCCATAAAAACGTAATTGGACCAAATTGAAACACGCGAAGCACCAGCTTTCAAATAAATAAAGAATCAAAATCGGTTCACCCAGTCGAAAGTTCTGAGGTAACAAACATAAAAAAAATACTCAACTTAATGACCTACTCCATTTTGGAAGTCGGTTAAAATAGGCTTACTCAGAAGTAGGATACATCAAGTACTTCGTGGATGATGATGATCAGAAACTTTGACTTAACATTTCGAACGCTAGCAGTCCAGTCAATACATACATTTGTTAATAACGATAGGTATTATTTAGGTCAACTTTCTGGATTCTTTGTCAGCTTTATAATTTATACTTTGATTTATGTTAATTTACTAGTCCTAAGTAGTAGAAACCCCTAAGCGCGCGCGATCTATCTTTTTTGTAAAATCTTCCCAGGGCCACCAAGAGACCGGCCTAGCCGAGTTTGGGGTCTACTGGCAATACAATGTACTTACGCATTATAGTTTAAATAACTCTTGGTAGTCTCTACGTTAACATGTAAACCTTTTTGGAAATAAACTTTACTTACTTTTACTTTACTTATTCTTGGGACATTAACTCTCTCTAAGTCTACGCTCCATCTTGACCAATTTCACAAAAAAAAAAAAACGACGAGAATAATTTTCGCTCTTTAATTAATTCGATTTGGTTTTAATTAACGGCCGCCAATTTCAATAAAAAATTGAAGTCTCCGAAGGATTTCTGATTACAAAACGTCCGAAGAAACCTTTCTTTAAAATTAGGAGCGTCAAAGGGTGAAATTAATTTGGTACGGCAACTACGGCACAAGTAGGTACGTAAAGTATAGGCTTTGGAATTTTGCCGTACAGCGCATGAGTATGCCTCTGCAGTGTATGGAGATAAAGCATAATAAGACGGGTTAGTCCACGCACCGTCCGAAATATACGACATTACTATCAGAGAGTGGCATGCAGAGGACGTGCCCCCACAGGCTTCTGGAAAACGGTACAGCAACTTTGTCTTTGTCCCCTCACTCACACTAACATAGACTCAGCTTAAAGGCCCGCCGACATTGCTATTAAAATTTGCAAATTGAAGTGGCAGTGGGCAGGCCACATTGCAAGAACCGACAACCGATGGGGAAGAAAGGTTCTTGAGTGGAGACCACAAACTGGAAGCCGCAGCGTAGGTAGGCCTCCCACTAGATGGACCGACGACATTGTGAGAGTCGCGGGCATCCAGTGGATGCAAATGGCAGGATGTCGTTCAGTGTGGAAGTTAAAGGGGAGCCCTATCTTTAGCTGTGGACGTCTTTTGGCTGATTATAATGATGAAAGGCCTACTCCTTATATAATTATTTAAGAATGGGATGCATCTGTTATATTAAACCACCCTCAGAAGAAATATAAGGTTTTTAGTTTTATCATAAAAGGTTTTTAGCAAAGGGTTACGTGACATGAGCTTTGGGTGAGATTTTGAATTTCTTATTGTTTTGCGAGAAAAAAAGTTTTCGCGGAGTGTATTTGAGAAAAATATTGTACATCTCAAAATGATTTTATTGACCCAGTTAAGAAGTTGGTATGTGTAAAAAATTCAGTTATCCAAGACCCCATTTGCAATACATGCACACAAGCAATTACACAATTAAGTAATTATTACATAATGTCAATAAAAATACAATATAACCCCGTTAATATGGTATCAAATTAAAGGGCTTGAAGGGTAAAAAACGATAAAGCGAGTTATATCACACTAAATTCAATATGGCCGCCGTTTCAAGATAGCGGATTTCGTTGTCTTTGCTAAAGCTAAAAGCTTGTTTATTAAAAGTTATTGTTTTTTGTTAATTGATGCTATTTTAATAGCTTTAATCACAAATTTATCGTAGAAACTTATTATACAAAATACTTGTGACTGTTTAAATTTTAACATAGCAAGAACGCAGCTTAGACTAAATGGTAACGCAGCGTCGGTGATTCAAATGCTTAGCTCGCTTCTCGACAGTCCATACTGTCCGCCACCACCCCCTGCACACACATAAATACACAGAATCAAGATGCATGTACCCCTCCCCCCTCTCGCACACCACCACAAAGGGTAGGCTTTATTCTCATTCGGTAAACGGAGATGCACTATCCTAATTATTGGAAGGCCAGAAGCAGCGACGATGGATATCTATTGTTTCTACCGTAACGTAGCAAATAGTGTATCTTATCTCTACGATCTATGAAGGTGCCCTCTGTTGTATAAGTTATAATGATAATAAATTAGATTAATTTCAAATTTGCGGTCGAATACTAGGAACCCTTTGAAATTGTAATGGAAGGAAGTTTGGCCGACTTTCTTTGTTGTACATAATCGTGAAATAAATCAGAGGGAAAGTTTGTTAGCTAATGAGATAGATATAGCGGGAAAAATACATCTGTATAAAGTAAAGTTAATTTTGTTTCATAATGAACACTCATGTTTTTTTTTTGTATGTTAGTGGAGAAAATAGATTAGATTTTGGAGTAATCTTCGCAATTACATTAAAAAATGTCCAACCAAATAAACCTCAGAAAATCTCCAGATACCCAGGGTTGTATTATGGGCCAATCTTAGGAGAAACAACCATAGCCGTCTAGAAATGTCAATTATGGTTTGTCTGTAAATTCTAACATGTGCATTAGTGGCCTCTTTTTAGGGGAAAAACCTCTCCACTTCTTTACACATTGGAATATTGTATGCAAAACAATTAGAAGACACAAATTAATATTTAAAAAAGTTGCTAGATCTTAAGAGCCGTATTACTAAACGCAATTGTAAATTTTTTGATAATATCTGGGTTTTTGGGCATAAATATAAAAAACAAAGCCGTAATTGTCAAGATACATATAAAACCAGAAAACCATAACTAAAAAAAACAGTAATTTTATGAAATCCAGTCTCAAACTCTCCCTCTGAGAGTTTTACGAAAAATTGAAACTATAGTCGGAGTAACCGACCTAATCTTATGGGAGTAATTCCCGTGTAATATAAATAAAAATAATGTGTTTGAGAATAGTTAATGAAAAAGTAAATTCTTCTTCCTATCTACAGTAATTACAAACCAACATAACAACAGAAAGGCAAACAGCCCAACTAAAATAATGAAGAACTTTGAACTTGCGCAGGTCGATACAAACAGCTATGGCTAATGTGTTCTGGCCTTAGTTCTGGCCGTGGTTTGGATTATTGGTAAATTAATTTGTGTAACCGTGCCCTTTGAAGGGTTGGGGTGGTAGCTAGGGCTATAGAGGTGGACTTAGATATGTCCTTGAGCGATTATGTTAATTACAAGAAATTATTTCTTCAAAAGGAGGATAGTTATTTATACACAGAATTATTATATACCTACAGAATAACAAAGAAATAAATTATGATAAAAAACAAAACCAAAAAAGCTTCAGAAAATAGGAAGGAAAGAGGGTCAAAATGCTGGCATTGCCATACTAAATGGCAATGCTTCATTTTGCAGTTATTTCTACTTCAAAAGTACCTTCACTTTTATGTATTTTCATTGTATCCCTAATAGGTAAAAAAGTGTTGGTTTATACATATACGGAAAACTTTTTAACCATTCCTCTAATGGGAAATAGAACGTTACCAGCTTTTCATATAGCTTCGCGAAAAAAATCTGCTGTTTAATAAATTTCGTTAAATTAAAAAAAAAAAAAAAACATTTTTAATTTTAAACCAATTTAAAAACAGGACCTCTGATTTCTCAATTCAGTTATTTTTATTGTGTGTTACATTCGTCATTATTTTATGAATCAATTTAGAAAATTCTTTTTTTATTTACTTTTAGATTGGTCCCATAGTAATTTCATCAAAATCGGTCTAGTAGTTAGGTTCTAACTAAAATAACTGGACAAAAATATGTAATATTTAATATGTAAGTAAAAGAAATGGCGTATTTATACGAAATTTAAAGGCAGTTTTTAAATTGATTATTTATCTTTAGAACAGATACTACATTTTTTTTGATTTCAGGTTTTTTTTTTTATGATACCGGGTGACGAGACGAGCGAAGTCGCTCGCCTGATGGCTCTTCACGCTTGCCCATAACAGCTCAACGCCACTCAGAATTATAAACTTCAACAGTTCAAAACCCTGGATGGCAATGCACTGCGCTCGTCACCCCGAGATATAAGATGTCAAATCTCTGTGTGCCCTGTAATTTCGCTGGAAACATTGCCCTTCAATCCATACATATGGTTGTTGGTATCATAGTAAAAGTTGTTGATTATGAAAAGTACAAATGACCTTTCAGATTAGTAGAACCATTCCGAGTATATATCCTGTATTTTACAGCCACGTTAGCTTAGTTGGTATAGTGAGCCTTCTGCGCTTGGGGGCGTTGGTTCGATTCCCACCTAGGACAAACATTTGTGTGATGAACATTTGTGTTTGTTCTATGTCTGGGTGTTAATATCTATTTATGTATGTATTTAAAAATATATATGTACGTATATCACTCTCTGGCAGCCATATTACAAGCTTTGCTTAGTTTGGGGTCAGATGACTATGTGTGCAATAATGTCCCAGATATTTATTTATTTTACTTACGAAAAACGTAGTAACCTACATACATTATGTAACTGAGGACAGACTAAGCCGGTTTAATTAAGAGCAGAGCTTTAGAACTAAATAAACAACTAAGTAGAGTTCTAAGTACATAAACAAGAAACAGAGTATTCTCTTCTAAATATCACCAGCCGCAGTCCTCCAATTAAAACCCCTTAACTTCCAGGACTGCAGCCTAACAACCTGGCAACAAGATCCTAAATCTTCGATCGTAATTCCATATTCGGACGTCGCCAAACATAAATTCATAGGTGGTCGCACGCACGCAGCCTACCGTCAAATAAACTGGCAGTTTAATCAAAGCTATTAGACAAGTGAGCCAAGCAACTAAGACCACCATAACATGACCCACGAGACTGGACACGACCCTCCTTGGGGTTAAACAACTAAGATTTGCTAGGGTCTATCAAGTCTGGTGGCTGGGTAGCTGATGCCTTTAACGCCTTGCTGGCCGGTGACCAGTGCCAGGGGGTGGGTGGCTATGCGTTCTTAATAAAGATGGTGGAACATGGTCGTTTCGGCGGCTGCATTTAGGAAACTTACGAGATGGGTACTGTAACTATTGTTTAAACTGTGGTAAAGCTTTGTTGAGTGTATACTCAGTTCTATTTGCAAGCATATATTATAAAGATTTAAAACGCATAACGCTACTGTTTTACAAAGGTAGTTAACAATTTCACTGCCATATACCTAATGGTTTAAGTGTTAAATAATTAGATTATGACGTAAATAAAAATAAGCTTATGTCACAATAAAAACTTTTTTAATTTCTATAAAAAAGTTGCGTTTAACCCAATAACTTTCAAAAAGGGGGACGACGCGTGACATCCAAACATTGTACCCATTAAATATGGCTTGTTCATGGTTCATCAATGGTTCATGGTACATCAATGGTTTGACCTCCTTCGTGTTTAATGTTTTGTTCAGATTTTTGACAACGACGTTTTAACAACGAATTTTGACAGCTTTACTAACGCTGTCAAAGTCAGTCTCAACAAAAACGGCGAATAAAGCCTTAGTAATTTTTAAACTTTCGCGATTTGAACAAGTTTTTTTTATATATCTTTTTTTTGTTTATATTTTTTTTATGTTTTTTTTTTTTGCGCGATAAATCCCGATAAATATAAAAAAACATGAATAAAGCCTTGTTTACGATGGAACGAATTTATAAGGTATTTTTCACAACCCACAAGCATTAACCATACCAGAGTGGTCCAAAATGAAGGGTAAATGTTTAAGACATGCGTAGACCTCAGATCAGATAAACAAGGAAGATATGATCTAGTACAATTATCTCTCGAGTTCAACACGTGCTCATTTTTCAGCCACACTAAGAAACTTGCATCAACCTATTAACAATTTTTTTGTCCACATGCAGAAAATAATAAATTAATTAAAAAAAACACGCTTTAATGGGATAAACTATTTAAATTATTGCATTGTCGTCGGTTTTTGATAAGTGTGACAAAAATTAAATTTAAGTCGACGTTTTAAAGTAGTTGAAAATCAAGTTCAAAGATTCCATTACATACATACAGACCAAGCTAATAAAAGCGTGTTGAAAAGGCGGCAAGGTCGTCTGCAGGGTGAGTTCAACTCTTTGATAATATATAGTTTTGATCTGCCATTAAACTCGAGCTGGTACCGAAAAAAGTCTACCAAAAACTGAAGGGGGCGAGGTAAACACGTATTGCACACACTGACATATTCTTACTAGTTCTACAAACGTACACTTCAATATTGAGCGCACACAACTGCAAACGATGTGCTCAAAATGTATACGAATGGACGACCAAGGGGGGGAGGGGGGTGGGTGTAAATGCTAAATGGGAAAGTGTAGGTATAAAGCACAGACATATAATACCAAGCAGAACCAACAAGCCACAAAAATATTGATGCAAAATACACTACATATACATTACACGCAAACATTTGCAAAACGCGGGCCGGACTCAAGGACATTCTTTTATAATAGTGCTAACAGATACTATTAGATTGTATCTGAAATGTAACGTCACAAAATTTACGACCCCTCCCTTCCCCTTGTCAGTCACACTTCGTCGACCCCTCCTCCCCTCCTGTTTATGTGATGGAATTTATGGATGTTCCCATTGGGTATTAATATTCAAACACACCAGACCAAGTCAAATCATTTATTTTTGTATAAAACAATTTACCAGATGTGTCATGTGGTTGCAGGATCTGAATTTGATGGAAATGAGGTATTCTGCAGCTCCCGCAGAACATTTTTGCCAGTAACACCTCTTTTTGTGGCTTTCTTTTCACTTGGTATGTTATCGCTCTGAAAATTATTACATGCAAGTTATCATAATGTAGTTAGTACAACTTGAGATTCATGATAGTGATAGCGACTGTTCATTGAAAACTGTTGTTCCAATAAGCATTACACCTCGTACTCTCTAAGGATTGTACGGAAACCAGTCCGGTCGAACAAATGTGCCTCTAAATGCTTTGAGCACAACAAACTTGTCGCACTGGGCTGCCAATTTTCTAGATTCAAATTCTTCAACCATGCGTTTCTCAACTCTTCATCCTTGGGAAAATCTAAAATGTAATAAAAATGTTTGTTACTTGACATATGTCTAAATAACCCTTTAATTACACTATCTAGATCACTACGTATATATATGACATGAACCACAATAGGTAGGTAGGTACTTTATTTACATTACTTAAGAAAAGCAGCTAGTAATTAATGAAAAAGGTTCATGTCATCATAATCACATCAAGCTGAATCATCTATTTTAATTATTCTTCTGAAATACGAATTCTGATTCTGAAATAAATTCCCTGGACAATGTCTAAATACCGTAAACGTAAAACAATGATCGATACAATGAATTTTTAAAGAAAATAACTTATACTATTTTAATTATACTACTGAAAGGAGTAGGTATTACATTCTCTTGGCTACTGAATACGTTCCCTGGACAATGTCTAAGTACATCAAACGCCAAACAATGATCGAATCAATATTTTTTTAAAGAAAACTACTTATTAACTTTTATTACACCCACCAAACTTGTACATATATGAAATTGAAAGAAACACAACCTTCCCAAGCCTTCAAATTGTAAAGTTTATGAAAAATAACAAGAAAAAATAGCAATTCAAAATAATCTCTATTATAACACACGAAACTTACGTGTGAAACGTTATACCGGGTGGCATCTTATGAGATGAATTAAAACACATGAGGACACTGCACTTCACCATAGTATTTTCATATCTTTTAAACCAAATATGTAAAAATAACTTTTATTTTAGGTAATTTTTGCAAGCCGTGGTTTTCGCTGTCAGCCTTCTGTCAGAATATTGATGCTTACCAAAATGGCAACTTGGAACATCGTACCACATGCTCATTTTTTTCTATTATGTTGCAACGTTACGACAAAATGAGATACGAATATATGATTTTTGTGTAATCGAGAGAGATGCAAACATAACTGTTTTTGCGAATGTAGTTGTAAAAAACATGTTCAGTCTGTTCTGTATTAAATGTCTGTGGTATAAAGCTTAATTTTTTTTTCTGAGGTTTAACTCAACGACGATTGCTTTGATTAAATACATCAAGCCAGATACAGGGGCCTTACCCCTAGCTTCACTTTGCGAGCCAACTCTTAGTAGGTACCTGATAGGTACCTAAAATTAACCAACTCATTTAAGCTGTATCGTTTAAAAGCGTCTAACTTGAATGAACGTAAATCCGTTTTACTATGCGTGTGTGCGCGAAAATAGCAAAGCTTGGCGGCCATCAAATAACTACCGCTTTTCGTAGTTGATGGTACCGTTTAGACAAATAACACCTATGCGGGTCAACTTTTCGAGCTAGGGGTAAGGCCCCAGGACTGATGTGTTCACATTCGCCACGAGCATTACCATATCTCCTTAGTTTGATCTGAAGTCTAGACTCTTGACAGTAGTAATCATAACTAAACGCACCTAATTCCGCAATCATGCTGCCTATCATTCGTCAACACTATTGCTTCGTCCGATACAAAACGACGTCCAGCGACGTATTACATCTCATCCCAACTCTCGCTTAAATTATTCAGGGAGGGTAATCTTATTACATTTACATATTAATCAACGGATTTTAATTATACACCCCCCCTCCCCCTCGCAAGCTAGCTTGATAATTTGCTTTCGAAATGCGACTTGGCTTGATTGAGGGCGTCGTTGTGTGGGTGACTGTAATCGCTAATAGTTTGTTTGTGTTAGTAATTTAGCATTCAAAACTGGTTGCTAAAGTGGTAATGTGCTGAAATGTGTAAAGGTGCAGACTTACTGGTTCAACGTGGAGACGGTACTTTACCTGAAAAAAAATGGATCGTTAGGCAGTTGTTCAATTATGTGTTGTTAAAAACGACAGAAGATTGAAACAAAGTTGCAGAAGATTAAACTGTCGTATATACGGGGTTACGCATATAGACTGTACTTAATTGAAAGAAGGTCATTGTACTTTTACTATGGGACCAAACCTGAAATCGCGAAAAAAACTGCTGTTATACACTTTGTAGTGTCAATGACCGTTTTCTATGAAACACCTTTTTTTTTCTCGCGATTTCATGTTTGTTCCATAGTAAAAGTTGTTCATAATGATGAGTACAATTACCTCCTTTCGGCTTAGTACGGTATATGCGTAGCCCTGTATATTATATAGCTGTTAGTTTTTTTTTTACGGCAAATCCAATATACGACCTCTTTATTATTCTGTGATACGACTTGTAGCCATTGCATACTCTACGCGTTTTGCACTCGATTCTCGCTTCGCTACTCGATTCGATTTTTGTGTTAATCTTATACTGCATAGGGCGAATTCAAATATTTACTTTAAGTTCTGTACCCTTAGTACAAGAATTGATAGTTTCTGAAAACTTTTTCGTTTGACCGTTCGTGGACTGAAAGCTATTCGAAACCTTTTTTCGTAATTCAGTGAAGCATCTACTGCCGATTACTACCGGTTTTAGTTCCTCCACGTTTCCACTGGCGGCGCTTTACTAAAATATATGGAACAATACGAAAACGAAAAAAGTTTTCGAAAACTGTCAAATCTTGTACTAAGGGTACTGTTTTGTTTTCGTTTGTTGAATTTCTCTATTATACTATGGATATTAAGAAATACAAAATCTAGTGCTGTACTACATTATTGTTTTGTTTTACTGTTGTACTGATTAAGTTTATGAAGGCATAAGTAATTATTTTTAATTAAGTATAATTAAGGTTTTTTTTGCAATGTAAAGCGAACATGACTTTTGCTCTTACATAAATAAATCCTTTATTTATATTACCTGAAAACAAAAAATAAACCTTTGCAATTAAAAGCTCGCGTCCAAAGATGAGCAATGCCAGTAATATTTAAAGACATGAGTACACGTTCATAATCAGCGTACTCATTTGTCCGTGCGTACTGCGTACTGGCAATGCCGCGGTAGGCGGGGCGTATCGTAAACCATCGAAGAAATATTACGGAGCTACCAACGTCTACCGGTGTTGCCCGGGGGCAGCAATTAATAAGTATGTTAATAAAGCCGAGTGCGTATCGCCGCATGTGTGAATGCACCATTATTCGGGATTGAAATTAAGTTTATGCAGGGTTGTCGTCGTTTCGACATTGTCGTGGTGTTGAATTGTTTTATATTCCACTTTGACTCTTAAATCGGCCCACTGGTGGGCCACTATTATGTATTCTTTTGACTTAATTACAAAATTGATTTCTAGACATATATGTAAGTACAGTGTTAAATGAACTAGCTATATAGAAAAAACAGCCCTGCTTGCCATTTTCCTGCACAGTTTAGCATGCTGTGTCTAGCGGTTTTGGCCACGGTTATCTTGCATGTTTCTACTTTTAAATGTATCTTGAGAATTTTTCCTTTCTGTGGTTGTCACCACATGTCATGGTCGATTACTCCCTCAGATTAGACAAACAATGAATGAAAAAATTAATAATGTACTTTAGCTTTACGGGGTGGCATAATCATTTATAACAAAACCTCATTTTTTAAATAGTAAAGATTTAAAAAAAAGACATACAAGGGATATAATATGCCATATTACATGTTCGTTCGCGTTCAAATGTCTCCATTTTTAACAGACTTTCAAAAAGGGGGAGGTTCTCAATTCGACTGTTTTTTTTTGTTTTCTTTTAGAATAGAATAGAAAACTCTTTATTGTTCACACCAAAAATTACATACGTACATAGCAGGTAACATAAAAAACAACTTAAAAACTAGTGAAACAATTGGCGGCCTTATCGCTATAAGCGATCTCTTCAGGCAACCTTAGTCTTTTAATGTTTGTTACCTCAGAACTTTCAACTGGGTGAGCCGATTTTGATGATTCTATTTTTATTTGAAATCTGGTGCTTCCCGTGTGGTCCTATTTCAATTTAGTCCAGTTCCGTCATTTTTATGAAGTCGGTTTTTTATATTGATAATTATTTTACATTTATTTACCTATACCGCTAAACAGCTTAACGCAAAAACTGTAAGTATGTCTCACTTCAGTATTCACGCAAACATTAAAAACTTGTTTAAAAATCTCTATTTAAGTATGTATTTAAAAATATACATGCACGTATATCAGTCTCTGACAGCCATATCACAAGCTTTGCTTAGTTTGGGGTCAGATGACCGTGTGTGTGTGCAGCAATGTCCCAGATTTCGTACCGTCACCAAAGAACTAATAGCCAATATGCAAAAAAAGGAGCAGCAAGGTCGTTTGCAGGATGAGTTCAACTAAAATCATCAAGCCTTCACTTCACGTACACTTATATCTTCATATTTTGTCTGATCTGTGATTGCTCCCGATTATGACGAAAAAAAGAAACTTGTACTAACTTAGTTGTAAAGTAAAAGGTTGAACGTTCTTCTAATCTGATTTAAGTTATTTAATGTATGTAGTTGGTATTTATGCAAATGATAAATGGAATGCGAGTACAGATGTCTAGACGGTGCTGTATTATAATTTTGTTGAAATAACTTACTTGAACACTAAAGTGCTTATTATTTTTCAATACATAATTAATTTTATTATGCAGTTCGTAACAAATGTTTGACTTTAATTTACCTGTCGAATAAATTTATTCTTTCAAACGGTACTTTGTATTTTTATAAGTGTTAAGTACCGTTTGTACTAGTACATTTAGAAAGGTGAAAAGAGTAACACGATTGTTTTCAAACATAAAAAAAAAATACAATATACAAACATAATAAATAAATAATAATAAATAAATATCTGGGACATTTTTGCACACACGGTCATTTGACCCCAAACTTAGCAAAGCTTGTAATATGGCTGCCAGAGACTGATATACGTACATATATATTTTTAAATACATACATAAATGTATATTAACACCCAGACATAGAACAAACAAAAATGTTCATCATACAAATGTTTGTCCTAGGTGGGAATCGAACCCACACCCCCAAGCACGGAAGATAGGTTCACTACCAACTGAGCCACCGGGGCAGTATAATATTGGTAACTGTAGTACTGTGAAAACATTTTTGTAATCCGGTTTAGAACAATGTTTTCAGTTAATTGTGGAATGTGCTGCCTGAATGGGTGTTCCCCGGTAGTTACAATCTGGGTGTCTACAAATTACGAGTGTATCGGTTTCTTCTGGGCAAGCGTGTTCCATCGTAGACCGCATGATCGCTTAACATCGGGCGAGTTGGCGGTCAAACGCAAGCCTATTCCTAATTTTTTTATGCTTATTAAAAGGAATGTAACTGGAATAAGCAGGTTTGATAAAAATAAAAAAAATTGTTGTGATTTGGGTTTCACCTAATGAAGTGAAAAAAGTAAAATAATTAAAAAAAAAAAAACTTTTTAACACGCTTTTATTAGCTTGGTAAGTGTGTATGTATGTAACGGAATCTTTGAACTAGATTTTCAACTACTTCAAAACGATGAATTAAATTTAAAATAATTATCTAAGACCGATGACCGATGGGGAAGAAAGGTCCTTGAGTGGAGACCACGAACCGGAAGACGCAGCATAGGTAGGCCTCCCACTAGATGGACCGACGACATCGTGAGAGTCGCGGGCATCCAGTGGATGCAGATGGCAGGTTGTCGTTCAGTGTGGAGGTTAAAGGGGGAGGCCTATGTTCAGCAGTGGACGTCTTATGGCTGATGATGATGACGACAATGTAATAATTTTGTCCCATCATCCTTAATAGGGTTAATCCATCTTCAGGATTAGCGATTTTAAAGCTTGTTATATAGTTTTTTAAACTGCGATAATTATAAAAGTCTGTTGTTGACCTCAGATAGCCTCAACAGCGTGACCTTATAGTTAGCAAACGCAGATGACTCTGGACATACGTTTTTGTGAGCGACTAGCGCAAGAAGATCTCTAAGGTGCAATAAAAAGGCTTTTTTGATAAGGTACAGTAAATGGCTGGCTTATTCAAAACAATTTTGTACGAAAGTTAGGAGCTGGGCATTTAGTAAGTAAAACAGTCCCGGTTGATAAATTAAAGATTACGATCGCGAATAGGAATATCACGAATTGGAATGGTTTTAAGATAAATCTTAATAAGGCCATGTTTAATAAGCAAGGAACAGAGAGAACGCGATTGATGCGAAGATTATTATTTAAATTAGAAGGGAGGTTGGGGTAAGTTTGTTCTTAGTCATTGTTTCGTATGTTTTATAGGGATTGCTTAGCAAAAGTACATCTCATGTTAAAAATGGGATAAAAAATTACAATTCGCATAGAAGGCATTCTTAGTTACCAGAAAATCTAATTGAAAATGATATTTTGTTATCAGTGATCTATTATCTGTTAGACATTTATCTATGACTGCCCCGGTGGCTCAGTTGGTAGTGAACCTATCTTTTGTGCTTGGGGGCGTGGGTTCGATTCCCATCTAGGACAAATATTTGTGTGATGAACATTTGTGTTTGTGCTATGTCTGGGTGTTAATATCTATTTAAGTATGTGTTTAAAAATATATATGTACGTTTATCAGTCTCTGGCAGCCATATTACAAGCTTTGCTTAGTTTGGGGTCAGATGACCATGTGTGCAAAAATGTCCCAGATATTTATTTATTATCTATTCCAAATAACACAGTTACACTCTGAGTGTTCAAGTCACAAGTGAATCGGTTTCTTCTAGGCAAGCGTGCTACATTGTAGACCACATCACCGCTTTAAATTTGTCGAGACGATGGTCAAACGCAAGCGTATAACACTTTAAAAAAAAAAACTTGACGTTTCCTGAAATCCTAATTATTTAAGCTTCTTAATTTACTTGCTTACATTATGATTAAGAAGTCTACGTACGTGTGTGTCGTAATACGTGTCTTTTTAAATTAATTTAGGTACCTCTATTTACTCACTATGATAATTTGTGTGTTCATTTTTATCTACTCAAATTATTAAATATTTTTTTATGGTACTGAGTGACGAGACGAGCGAAGTCCCTCGACTGATGGCTCTTCATGCCATCATAACAGCTTAATGCCACTCAGAATTTTGAACTTCAACAGTTCAAAACCCTGAATTGCAATGCACTGCGCTCGTCACCCCGAGATATAAGATGTCAAATCTCTGTGTGCCCTGTAATTTCGCTGGAAACATTGCCCTTCAATCCGCAACACAGTAGTGTTTGCACACTACTGCTTGGCGGTTGAATAACTGGCAAAGGTGTGGTACTTCCCCAGGCGGACCCTTGCAAAAGAGTCCTACCACTACTCTACTCTAGTTTACGTATAGTCTTGGAATACTAATGCCGTGTTTTGTCTTTTTCGCTCTTTCAAATGTGAAAATTCATTGAAAAAGACGGACTAACTCTATGGCTCCTATTTACAAGGGGGTATAAAATAATCGTGAAAGAAATTAAACAACAAAACAATACCACAATAAATTACCACATGCTCAGCGGTCAGATTTCCCCGCACATCCCTCAAACGCAATCCAGTAATGGCGCCGGGCTCATCTAAACTACGACCCAGTAGTTAAGTTTTAAAAGGCAGTGAAAAACACGGCGGAAGAGAGCGATTCAATACGAAAAAATATATAGGAATGTAAACACTCCTCTCTCGAATAAAAAGTTTGGTTACTTTTGTAACTTTTATACACATCTTTGGTATTGTTTTTATAAAAACACAATATTAAATCTCTCTTGATAACCGTGAAAGCTAAACAAGTTATTTTTCGTGAGGTCCAAAAGACCCCATGAAGTATCAGCGAAATGATCTTGTTTATATTTAATTGAAGTAAAACTCACACGACTCGCACTCTGAAAGTTTCGTGTAATTAACTCTAAACCTCTCCCAGCAAAGGGAGTAAACAGTGCTTCTAACTTTATATTTCTATGCGTGTTTCCTATTGAAAAATCATACGAAAATTATATATTCAAAAATGTTTTGTCCGCTCTCACCTCCGTAATGACTGAACAGATTTAGATGAAATTTGGTATGATAAATTAATATATATTAGATTTATACATAGAATACTTTTTATCCTGATAAATTTCACCGTTCTTATGTAGGATAACGGCAAAAACATGGAGTGCAGCTAGTTAAATATAGGTCTATTGGGACATCAGTCCTTTCCAATCTCAGCATGATAGTTTTTCATTGATTAATAGGTTTGACCGTCATCATGCCTGATATTAAGCGACGATACAGTCTACGATGAAACACACTTGTCTAGAAAAAACCTATGCACTCGTGACTTGAAAACACCCATATTGAAACCATAGGGGAACATACATTCAAACAGCGCATTCCACAGTGCAATCGCATAATAAAAGTGGCATTACTACACTCAAATTTTTTGTACCAAGTTCCATCACTGTTTTCCAGCGTCCTCTGGGCAGCTCCTTATTAAACGGTTGCATCATCCGAGGAAGATGAATGCATCTCGAAATTAATTAGTAAAATCGTATCCTAAGTGTTCAGCTTAAAATGAAATACAAAAGTTTACCTGCTTGATTGACCTCGGTTGTTTTACTTGTTTTCGTCAATTTAGGTTTTATTTCTGTTTATTTTGTAATCAAACGTAGTGTTGGAATTTTATTATGCACAACTTATATAACAGTAAACTATAAATAAGTTACATTAATGAAATCTATTGATGAATCTCAGGATTATTTATAATCTGGGTTATAACCCAGATAATAAATACTTGTATATTTTTTATAGTTTTCATTCATAATTATTATTTTATCTGTCTACATACAAGTGCCTTTATTAAATACTTAAACAAAATAGAAGCTAACTAACACTAAAAAAACACAGTTAGACTGTCCATAGTTGAAGGTCTAAAGACAATCCAAATGCTCAAGCCTACTATCAGTTGGCAGCGTACCCAGCATGCTGGTGGCATAACCACGTTGAATGGCAATGCTTATACGTTGAGCCAGATACACGCCAGCATTTTGGTCACGCGACGCGTTAGCCAGGCGCTCGGAAAGATTTTTGAAAATGTACATACATATCACTGAACTGAGGTTTTTTTCGCTTTTCTGTGATAGTATATCATTATTATGTCGTCAGACCTCACCTAACATGATGGGGCAAGAATATGATACGTTAATTTAGTAAGATATGCATTATAAATACACAAAACATAAATACTTTGTAAGACCTTTAAAATATAGTATGTATTTGTGTATGTAAAGTATTACAGTTAAAATACTATAGTTCAGTTTCTTGACATTTTGACAATGGAAATGGAATATGACTACAAGTTGTGTCAGCTCATAATTAATAATCTTAACATTCATAAAATATTCAGATTCCTTATTATTTATCATAAATGAAAACATAAAATTTATAATAATAAATATCTGGGACATTATTGCACACACGGTCATCTGACCCCAAACTAAGCAAAGCTTGTAATATGGCTGCCAGAGACTGATATACATACATATATATTTTCAAATACATACTTAATAGATACTAACACCCAGAAATAGAACAAACACAAATGTTCATCACACAAATGTTTGTACTAGGTGGAAATCGAACCCACGCCCCCAAGCGCAGAAGGCAGGTACACTACCAACTGAGCTAACGGGGCTGTCAAAATAATAAGTATTAATGACAATAGTAGGTAATGATATCTTAGGGGCCTTACGCACAACTATAAACGCGGGCCCGAATAGGTGCAGTTTTCAAAATCACGCGACCGCAAACCGTATCTCTTGCGTTAAGGTTCGCGTGATTTTGCAAATGTTGCGTAAGGCCCCAGGTTTGCGCAATTATCTTTTAACGGATTTTATATTGTTTATTTCACTTGTAAGTTAAACAAAAGTTTGTTTTCAAAGCGGCTTTTTTTAGCAAGCTCTCTTGCTCAAAATCTAAAAGAACTGCATTAATTATTTTTCACAAGACTATAAGACATTATACTCAAAATAATGAATAAACAACGATTTGGTTTTGATTATATCGTGCATATAACCAGTTAATTAAACGTCCTGTTTTCCAGCTTCCATGATTTTGGTATCTAAATGCAAGAGTCAGCACCACCGTCGTTTACTATCGTGACCAAACGTAGATCTACATTTATCTCAACTTAAGACTGATATTATAAGTCCGAAAGTTTGTATATAAATTATTATAAATACAAAACTATGTAGGCAAGTGCGTATGTGTCTACAGTCAACTCTGTGTCTCTCTCCGGCGCTGATAGTCATGGACTTTCAGCATTAATGCCGAGATGGACCCATTCGACAATAATTTGTGTTTTTCAGTTATAAGGTGTTTTTTTTATGTATGTCGAATAAATTTATTTTCTTTCTTTTCTTTATTTCTTTCTTTCTGTAACAGATGAACGGATTTGTAGCGCAGCGTGATTGGTATTAAAAGAATAGACAGAGTTTGCAATAGCACACTGCGCTCCATAACTGGTGTGTTCGACGTGGGCCAAAAGGCTGCCAGATTGAAATGGGATTGGGCGGGACATGTGGCGCGTATGAACCCCGACCAGTGGGCCGGGATCGTCACACAGTGGGTGCCTGATGGACGACGCAGTCAAGGAAGGCCTAGGAAACGCTGGCGTGACGATCTTCCAGACTCATTCCAGAGAGGTTGGCAAGAGGTGGCGGAGGACCGAGATTTATGGAAGGAAATGGGGGAGACCTTTGCCCAGCAATGGGACAGTATAGGTTAAGAAAAAAAATATAACTTTACGGACTGGCAAAGTCTTTTCTTCAGGCATCTGATTCTGACCCCACAAGCTTACTAAGTTTTTTTTTATGCCACAGGTTGCAACTAAGTAGACGGGCCACCTGATGGTAAGCGATCACCGTCGCCTATGGATACCTGCAACACCAGAGGCATCACAGATACGTTGCCGACACTTAAAGACTCTATTAACAGCCCTTTTGAAGAACCCCATAAATTAAACCTAGTTGATTTTATTTATTACATAGATTTCTTATAATGTATGTAATGTTTATTTAAGTTATAACTGTATGTACAGGTACAACGGGGCTGAAGTAGATTTGAAGTCTAAAAATCCCAAAAAACGCTCAATGAAAAAATAGGCTTTTTATTCTGAACATCTATTTCTGTAGGATAGCCGGCGAATTTGTTGGGCGCTGCTTGTTCTCTTAAAAAGAAAAGAACGAGCGAAAAACGTTCAGAACAGTAAAAACCTCTTGAATAAGTAGGTACACCATTCTTTGCTCCTTAATCGAAACCACTAACTACTTTATCAAGAAACCAGGAAGTGGTTACTTAACTTAAACAAGTAATAGGTAAGTTAGTACTTAACTATAGCTTGTTTATCTGTAATATGCGATCGTAAAGTTAACTTACCGGCTTATTAAAGGTTCTTATGTTATTGAGAAACTGGTGCATTTAATCTCATTAAGTGACAGGGAAACTGCGTTATAATTGTATTAAAATGTAGTCTAAGAGGTACATTTAAGTATTGTAATAATGTTTAAAAGACACCTGGTGGCTTCAGTCGTGTAGGAACTCTCTCAGAAATTGTATATTTTTTCGGGATAAAAAGTCCTAAAAGTCTTACTATCCCCATGAAAAAAAATTGCATCATCCCAATGCTTTATTGTGGCGTGAAAAATTAACAAACGAACAAATAATATAACAAATTTTTTATAATATAACTAGTGCTGTTGTCCGCGACTTCGTACTTGTAGATTTTCATATCGGTCGACCCTTTTTCCTCTCTTAATCCGGCGGTTGCGCAAAATAACATAGCCTATATATACTTCAATCTGGTCCATAGCTAAGCATATTCGTGAAAACCGCATTTAAATCCTTCCAGTGGTTTAGGAGATGTGCGTGGAAAACTGTTTTAACGTGTTCAGCTGCTTATTTTAAGACGCCATGAATTGTGTGTTTTTTAATGTCTACGTTTTATTAAATGTATAGATATAGATAGATATTATTGGCATGATACTGGTGCTATTAATGGTGCTTCGTGCTATCATATTCCACATTCCATTTCCATTGCCATATTCGTCAAATAATTTGAAATATACGGACTGATTTGAGATCATTCCTTCTTTTTAACCATTATTACAAATATAAGCATTAATTCGTCACTCATTATACTTTGACACGTGAATGAGGATATAATTATTCAGTAAATTTATCATGAATATGATAAAATTTCGGTAAATGGTGATAAGTCGAAAGAAGGTCGCATGTACTCATCATTACAAACAATTTTTACTGTGGGGTCAACTCTGAAATAAGTAACCAGCTTAAATATCATTCACACTTTACGAAATGTTACAGATAAACGGATATGTATACCATTTTGTATGGAAGTAGCATATTCACTGCATTAACAAAAACTACTTTTTATCCCGGATATTAAGTGTTCGTGAAGGTAACAGGTGACATCGCGGACCACAGCTAGTCATTAATAAATCGAAATGTAAACAAGCATATACTTATTTGTTCCTGCAAGTAAATATTGACAGTAATAAATTCAACCCAGTCTCAAAAATGCACTCACATTAATTTCCATAAAACTTAATAAAAAGTCCCTCAACGCATGTAATTTACATATTTGACAGCACTATAATATTTATAAATCACTTAATAACATTGCTCCATAATAACATCATCTAGAAAGACCAAGCTCCCGGTCTATAAGTATAGTTAGTCGAGGTTAACCGTGGATCTATGTGAACATAGATAGGTCCTAGAGCTTAAACAAAAGCGCACAATTTTTTTAACCTCTATTTTATTAGACAAAATTGTGACGATTTTTAGGGATTAAACCCAGATGGTCAGTTTTGATGTCTACAATAAAACGCAATACAAAAAAAAAAATAACATCCAAAAAACGTACCAGTGTGCGGTAAACTGGAAACAAAAGATCCAACTGATGATTTTTCCGTAAAGGTTTTTGTCATATTTGACAAACCTGCAAATACATCGCTGTGCACCAGTTGCACCCCCATTCAGTATTATTTGACTGACGTACATTGGTCAAAACCTCTACTTACAACGACTTAGAAATGTATCTAAGAAATTATTTTAAAAAAAAACACAAAAAAATAGGGTTATACACTGATCTGAGATATTTTATATTTATTTCTCCTATTTTCCGTTACTCAGCATATGACTTTGGTTATAAAAAAGTAAGTATCTGTGTAACTACTCAGATTATATCTATAGAAGTAGACGTACGTACCTACTCGTAGCACTACCAAGTTGCTATAATTATAGAGGCAAATAAAAAAATACATAAAATACGATTTTACGTTTCTAATTCATACGGCCGAGGATTGAAACAACCTACCGGCTTTCTTGTATCCTGAGACATATAATCTGGGCCTTTTCAAGGCCAGAGTGAATAGGTATCTTCTAATTCTGCGTGCTACATCTTCGACTACATCGTCGCTTACCAACAGGCGTGTTAGTGGTCAAACGCGGACTTATTTGCGTTAAAAAATATATCAAATAGTATCTAAATAACAATGCTGTCAGTATCGTTATTTAGATATTTATTTAAAAAAATTGTAGCCTGTATTATGTTGTCCTCTTTGTAAGCATTAGTAGATTGTGGTTTTATTCACGTGAATTTTGTTGAAAAAAAATTTCAATTTCAGATACTCAGTCCCTTCTACCTTGAGCTAAACCCGCCACAACAATCTTACTTTAATTGCGAGTAACATAAATTATGGCGACTTATTACAATCCGCTCCCGTTTCGATACACGCCTCGAGGTGGTATTATGTGCTCTGTAGGTACCTACAGTGCACTACTTATTCTGGAAAAGTACAGTTTCGCAGTTTTACTTTCACAAATGTTTTCGGTTTTGAACAAAAAAGGAAAATTCAACTTATAAATTGGGTAACATTTAATTTGTATTTTTAACATTTTGCGCTTTAGAATACAGGACGTACATATTTGCCAAAGAACCAGAGTAACTGACATAGCTATTAAAATTTGCAAGTTGAAGTAGCAATGGGCAGGCGACATCGCTCGAAGAACCGATAACCGATGGGGAAGAAAAGAGTGAAGACAAAATTAAAAGACTAAAGAGCCCATAAAGAGCCAGTGGATGGAGCCCATGAACTGGAACTACTGGGTTCACTTGCAAAAAATTGCCGTTTGCGTGATTCAGGCAAAGTGTCGTATTTACCTAAAATATTATCTAAAAGAATATCTTAAAATTCGTACTCGTCAATTATAGCATTCATATCTTTTCCAATCTTATCACTTATAATTATAACACAAATGTTGTGAATACACATATTTTTATTTTAAGTATAGTTTTAGGTTTTAATATTTTTAATAATATGTCTCTACTTAATAATAATCGAAACAGCCTTGCTTTCCATGAAATAAACATGCTTCTAGAATAGGAGACCGGTGCAGATTATTCATAGTCTCATTATCATAAAATTAACCGATAATAAATCATAGTGTTCCAATTAAGAGCTGGTTGCGGGAACGCAACGTGAGCTACCTTAGAACGCGGAACGAACGCGCCTTGGTTTTTTGTCATTTAAAATTGAGGACGAAAAAAAAATTTAGTACCGGATAGAACTTAAAGGTTAAATAGTCAAATACATTTTTGTGTTTAAATTATGACAAGCTTCAATTGTTTTTTTTTATTGAATAAAAGGCTTGCGCTTGTCCGCCATCTCGCATGATTTTCAGCAAAGATACCGTCTGTAAGACCCGTAACAGACACGTCAACATGGCTGACGTCAACCACGTCAACCAACGAGAGAAAATTGAATAAGATCGGTTTATCCATTTAGTTGTGTAAAAGTACAAATGTATAGTTGGAAAGAAAAACAGACTTATAAATTCCTGTTAATGTCATTAACCTAGCTCTATACATTACTATTAACTTCTACCCATCGAGAGACAATACATTTAGAGTCACAATCGTGCTAAAAAAAATACCGAACCTAAACACGGCGCACGCTACACTTTGCGCAGACTTTTTGGTTAGTTGTTACTTTAAGGCAACCGCGATCCGACTACAACGCCGCGCCATGCCAGTGCTACGATGCAAAAGCGGACAAGCGACGTTGCACACTATGCAAGCGACATACCGTCTAAATTGAAGTAAATATGGCATTGTGAACTATATAAATGATGTCTAGATATGTACAACGACGCTTGGACGTTTTTTGTCTGTTTTCTCTTAGAGATTGTGACTCTATAGGTATTAGTAATTTTTAAACTTTCGCGATTTGAACACATGTTTGTTTTTAGTCAGCTCGTGACCACGGCCATTGTAACATGGTCGAAACGTCGAGCGAAAGGTATCAATTTTTACCTATATTTAATATTGCGCGATAAGTCCCGATAAATATAAAAAACATCTATAGGTATTGTATCTCGATGCTTCTACGAGGTTCTAACTGAGCTAAACTGACTGAGTAAGCAACGCATGAGACGATAAATTTTCAGATCGGTGACCGTACGTCGAATGAAACGTTAAATTGAAGGTACCGTTTTTTATTTTATAACAACAACAACTAAAAACTCTGACAGAATAGAGCTGTTCTATCACATCTAGGAACGAAGAATCAATGTAAAGACAGCCTGTCTGTTTAACAGACTACTGTCTGAACCCAACTCGGACGCAGCCAGGGATCTGTTCGGATATGTGAATCACCTCAAGTCACCCGTGACTCTGTGCGTTTACTGTCTATGTTTTGTATTAATTTGAGTGTCCTAGATTAGTTTATACAATGGGACTGCCATGTAGCTTAACTATAAAAGTCCCAAAAAATATGAATTAAAAAATAGTCCAAGGTCAGGTAGCAGGTAAGAAAAGCAGATCTACACGCTTGACGGACCTCATTACGACGGCAAATAAGTCATAACAGATTGTTCTTGTATTGCGAAGAACCGAGTAAAATGGAAAAGCATCGCAAGAAGAGAAAACAGATCACGTTGAAAGTTGCCATGTATCATAGTCTTACCAGCAACAACCACGAGTGTCCAACTAAGATGAAAATTAGGCGGGACGGATAGACAGACAGACGGGCAGACAGAACGAACTTATAAGTGTTCTTTGTAGGACTACGGAAACCTAATAAAAGATGTGATGTTTTTTTTATAGTTTTTTAAACTGGTACTGTCTAGAGTTAGGTTAGTTTGGGTTCGGTCTCAAACAAAACACACAGGCTATATGTCCACAAAATTTTGAAAAAAAAGCAAGATGTTATCTTAGCCATTTCGTTTCCATCTAAGGCGCATTACAGACGGTATCAAATGTCCCGAAGTCCCGCCAGTGTACATTTACGAAGGATATAAATGCGTATCATTAATCAAAGTAATTAGATCATTACCGAGATCGGGTTTCCGTCCGGGACGCTTGGAAACTATCCTTTAAAACGTTTTTGTGGAGAATTTTCTTAAATTTAATAAGGAATTTAACATAGAGCGAATTAGGCTTTGCGTTTACTGTTTAACTATCTTTGTTTCTTTCTGGTGTAATTGTCAACAAATTACTGCCCTTAAGATTTTTTAGCTCTTGATAGGAGATTGTAAAAAAGCTGAACCAAAACCGTACCGTTGTACCGTAAACGAAATACTGGGTTCTGTTTTTGAATAGCTCGTATGATTTCGAACGAAAATATCATGCGCAATAACTGACTTTCGAACGAAATCATGTGACCGTCTTTTTGCAGTACTTTTTTGTACTTATGCAGTTAAAAATTTTAGTTGCATTTATTGGAATCGTGGTTATTTCTTTAAGAAATCAGCCAAAATTAAAAGATATATTTTTTTTAGTTTTTGTATTTTATGTGGTGGTTATGTGGAGGGTTCCACTCAATGTGCGAGCCCAACTCGCACTTGACCAGTTTATTGAGTTTTAGCAAGACTAACGAACAGCAATTGATTTTTATATATAAAGATTAGACTAATACTAATAATTTAATTATTATTAAAAAAAAAAAAAGTTGTGAAGCTCTATATACGGACTACGGGTTCCGTGCCCTTTGTCAACTAATATACAATTTGTTTTGTTAACTATTGCTGATATAACATAAAACTATTAATTTTACAAGAGAAAAATATAAAGAGAGAGAGGAAGATTGTATTTTTGATATTTTCAAGTGTTTAAACAGTTTTCAGTTTCAGAAGAAGAAAAAAATAGTTTTCGAAATTATTACCCATTGAAATTAAAAAAAAAAACTTTATTTTAAATTTAATTGTTTTATCGGTTTTTTTTATTCCCTACGTTTCGCCAAGCGATGTCACGCCATATTTTTTTCGTTTTGATAAATTTGTCACATGGTTTATACCGTAGGGTATAAAGTAGGGTTTTGTAGCATGTCTATAGGGAGTTTGACCACAGAGTTCCTTCGCCGTAATGTTGGCTCCCCTGCACTTCCCTGTGAGGAAGCAGTCACGCACTATACATGTCACAAATTGTCAAACCATTTCTAAGGAGATAAAAATCTTGATACTTACATCTTAGAAGCCCGTAGTGTAACCGCTGTCGCAACTTACGAGTATGATTAGCCGTCGCCAGTTAATAATCGCCCAGCTGATATTTATTGCCCTATGCGTACTAATTATCAAGAATTTTGATACTTGAGTTATTGCCCAAGAGCGCTGCGTAAGATAATTGTGTTTAATTATTAATGTGGTTGTAATTGTGGGGTGATAATTCAGTAGTACTGATGTAATTGCAGAGGGCGCCAGTTTCGTTGCGGTGTATGAAAGGGTTTTTAATTGATGCGTAATTATAAGCTACTTTTTATGCGAGGACAAAGTTAGGAACATTGTCATGTGGGAAATGGTCAGAAATTAAAAATTTAAAATATTGTATAGTATATTTTTTATATCTACCCTCATCTGAGTATTTTTATTGGTCATCGATACTTGCACTGATGTGGAATATGATTAAGAATAATTATCAATTTAAAAAACGACTTCAATTATCTTTCCTTTTTTTTTCAAAATTAGTTAAGTAATACGTAATTTCGTTTACTTGGATGACATATATTTTTCAGTTATTTTTACATAAAAAACCAAACTAATAACCGGTTTTATTGAAATTTATATGGGACCACTTCTGAAGTGCCAATCAAATAAAAAAAGAATTACTTACTAAAATCAATTCATAATTGGCGGTGAAATCGGTGAACAACATAAAAAAAACAATGGAACATAGATCCTCCTCCTTATTTTGAAGTCGGTTAGAAAGAGCACGAAGAATTATATTTTATTTGGCTATTGGTGATAAACATTATAAGATACATAAATACCACGTAATTTTTAAATTTTTATTTAAATGACACGAATACAAAGTTATAATAATAATTGTCTTATTTAAGTATCAAGAAAAAAAATCGGACAGTACATAAACAACTGACATTCTTACCGCCGTCTATCTATGTATGCGTGTCGCAGCCACGTGTGCGAACTATTTTTAAACCTTTACCCCGATTTTTTTACACAGAAATTTAATTTCCTGCATTCACGTGTCACGGGCCTCAAAAACTATTGCACATCGCTCAACCGGTAATACAAAGCAATCTAAATTGGAAAATAGGCAACGCGCAGTGTGTGCTTACCAAAAACGAACACGCCGAATGCGACGCGATTAAAAAAAGAAGTCTGATGCCGATCGCGCCGGGGGGAGCGTGCCCACTCCCCCTCCCCCCATTTTTTCCTATTTTTTATCTTTTTTTCGGGAGGTGGGTGAAGCACGGGTGCATGCAGCCGGCACCCACCTTTGTTTCGCATAAACAAATTAATTTCGGACGCTGTTTTTGATGGTTAATGTGTTCGAAAAATGGGATTTTTTTTCGGGCGCAGTCGATCGCGCGGAAGTTAAAGTTGGGATGTGAGTGGATAGTTTGCTGGCTCTAACTTTGGGTGTTTCGATGCCGACTGATAAGCGCAATCTGTGGGTATTGTTAGTTGTTATTTCGATAGTTCAGCCAGTTTTCATGTCCCCTATTTCATATTTCTTAAATCTTGATGCGGCTTACAAGGCATAGCACCTTTCGACTGGATCAATTGACTATTGAAAGCAATGGTGACAGGGAAATGCCGAGGATCGGAATAAGTGGTATACCTTGGGAGAGCCCTAGTCTGGATGTGTACTTATAAGCCTGATGAAGAAGAAGAAGATGAAGAAGACGTCCACTACTGAACATAGGCCTCCCCCTTTAACCTTCACACTGAACGACATCCTGCCACCTGCATCTACTGGATTCCCGTCTCACAATGTTGTCGGTCCATAGTCTAGTTCCCACTAGACTATGGACCGACAACATTGTGAGACGCAGCGTAGGTAGGCCTCCCGGCCTACCTACGCTGCGTCTTCCGGTTCGCGGTCTCCACTCAAGAAACTTTCTTCCCCATCGGTTAAATGAAGACGAAGTCATGAAAACGTGTCTGATGCAAATTATATTATGCATATTATAGTCACATTTTTGCAACACCTGGTTATGAGGATGACCTATTTTTTCTTTGGAAAACTAGTTCTTATGCATGCCGGATGTCTTTGGATAGTTTGAAAACTCTAGTGATAAAATTAATTTAGCTTGCAAATATTTGCCTGTGATCCTAGTTTTCTTTACAGGATGAAGACGGTAAATTAAAGTAGTGAAAGATTATTGGAAACGAGTGGTTGCGATTAGCGAGAGACGGGAGAGGGAGGCATAAAATTCAGTATTAGTGTATTATTATAATGTATGTCTATGCTTTATAAACCAGTTATTCCATTATTACATCACACCCCGTCCTCTTCTGTATGTCCTCTCCATACTATACAGCCAATTGTTTCACTAGTTTTAAGCTGTTTTTATCTTACTATGTACCTATGTAATTTTTTGTGTGAACAATTAAGAGTTATCTATCTATCATAAACAAAGGGAGGCCTAGACCCAGCAGTGAGTCATCCTGATGGAAGATTATTAAGAGGCCAAAAGCCACAAAGGTACGAGTATGTAGCGCAGTAGAAAGAAGCTTCACAACACATGGCACATAATCAGACCATTTTGAACACAACCTGGCCGGGTGATAATCAGCCACTTCCCACTCACCCTCTCTCATTAAGGGTGGCGGGTAGGACAATGCATGTTTGTACTGCTTTTTGCCCATTTTTTTCATTATTTCATTTCATTTCTCCCACCACCCACGCGTCCGCGCTGGCGATTGTGCCTCCGCTTTTTTATAATTCGTTACCTTTTTTATCGGTCGCTCCATTTTCAGAGGATGGGCCGAGCGGTGTTAGTGGACCGGCGGTAGAAATGCAGCGTTTTATTACTCAATAATTAAAAAAAAAACTATAAGGTCTGCTTAGCTATAAGGCCGCCGATTGGTGCACTAGTTTTGTAAGCTTTTTGTTAAATTTTTGAAATATGTGGTATGAATCATTAACATTTTATGTATCTATCTATATCACTAATGATACAATCTGGGTGTTTTTAAATCACGAGTGAATCAGTTTCTTCTAGGCAAGAGTGCTCCATCGTAGATCACGTCATCTCTTGACATCAGGCGAGTTGGCGGTCAAACTCAACCAATCTATACTAATACTATAAAGAGGAAAGATTTGTATTTTTGGATGTTTATAACGAAATAACTCAAAAACACTGAACCGATTTTAAAAATTCTTTCACTGTTGGAAAGCTACACTATCCCCGGGTAACAGGATATATTTTATTTTATAGCGAGGCCGAAGGCCGAGCTTACACCGGTGCGTAGCCGGGCCGGGTGGCTAGTTATTAAATAAAATAAAAACACCCAATGAGGCACAATAAAAGTGGAATCAAAGCACTTCGCACGCGTTCATCATAACCAGCCTTCTATATTGCTGAGTTTTCTGGACATTCAAACTCTATTAAAAGTTATAATTTATCCTGCTCGTTTGCCTAAACTCTTTTATACACCAGCTATCCATTCGATCTAAGTAGTGCATTACACATATCGTTAACAGGCCCTTTGTGGCTACTGATAGAAACACATTCTGAATGAGAGACAATGTTGAGGTGATCCATGTGTACAAGTTAATTGACATTTAGTTTATATGTGGTTCTCTGATACTGCTATTGATTTGTAAGGGTTTTTGAGTATGCGGCTGGCTTACCTGAAGGTAAACAATTCCTCTTATGAATAAAATATGCTTAATTTTAAAATATCTTGTTCCACTAACAGATCATTTTTAGGGTTCCGTAGTACCTACTACAAGTATATGTGTTATATCGGGATCACAAATCTCTGAAATTTGGCTAATTCTACCGAGCTTCGTTCGTTCGAATTTTACTCTATGTATAGATATGAATGTGACCACAATTATTTGGCTTTGTCTATGGATACGGAACCTTACCATATGCGTGTCTTGTCCCGCTCTTGGTCATTTATTATGACATAGATATTATGGCGTATTACTAATTTTAAGAAAAGGTAAAAAGATACATCAAAATTAAGATGCTAACTTTATCTTTGTTTAGAATGGTATCGGTTCTGTAGTACCACCACTCTCTAAACTAAACTAATATAATGGTTGTAAAATTATATTTACGCAATAATATTTTGTAGCAATATTTTTTGTAAAGTAAATTCGTTAAAGTTAACAAAATAGTAGTAAATTATAACAAAAGTCACGGACCCGGTGTCTGTGGAGTGAGATTTAAATTAAAAAAAAATAAAAAAAAATTTAGATACGTCTTTTTTATGTGTGAGAGAAGGATAGCAACAGTTTTAGAACTCTTAAATTTATTTAGTTTAGGAAACAGTTAAACAGAATTTTCATCTTTCATCCTATAAATAAAGTAATGTTTTTCTCCACATATCGTGTAATTGTATTAATTACTATATAATGTAAAGTTTAGACCAAAATAGAGATTTTTTGAGGTAACAAAATTTGTCGTTTCAGAAGGAAATAGAGAAGTGTTCTAACTTAACCTTTTAGCGCTTCAAAAACGTCAGTAGCTTTAAAAAAGCTACCTGTAATTTTAATTAAAAATTATTGGCACACGTTCCATTTTCAATTAAAAACAACAGCGTTCTGACACTTTCCGAACTGGGTGAAAAAAGTTGCTTCAACAAACGCTCAAACAGTTAAATTAAAAATATAAACAGCACTGGGCACTCTACGGATGCCGTTCATATTTGCAAGGGTAAGTACACACTGATACGCCAAGAGAATTGCGACTATGTAAATTTCGCATCACATTTACAAAAGCCTAACTTTTATCACATTATTTAAATCAATTAATGTCAACTGAGAAGTCAGTAGTGACAGTTCACAGTTCAGTAAACAGTTTTTTTCTTACTTCTTGAGAAAGATTTGACGTCACACATCTGGTGCGTTTGCCAGTGTCAAGTTTGGTTAGATGGAAATGAATGCACTTAAATTTCAAAATACTTAACTACTACAAAGATATTAATTATTACATAACTAGCGACTCGCCCCGACTTTGCACGGGTGTATATTTTAGTGACGGGTGTATATAACTAATGGTGAAAATCGCATCAAAATCCATTATGTGGTTTAGGAGGAATTAGCGGATATAGAGGCAGACACGGAAAGCGACTTTGTTTTTTACTGGGTAGAGATGAGATATAAAATAATATACAATCATCGAGAAAAAAAAAGAATAATTTTGTAGTGGTTTAACGAATTTGGGTAAACTTGGTTACAAAATATATTACTTATACCCTGATTTAACACTTTTTATTCCGGAAAATATGCAAGAAAAATAAATAAAGAAGATTATATTTTAATTATGTATCGGGACTTATCACATATCATTATTTTTAAGGTTAAAACATGTATCCAAATAGTAAAGGTTACACAAGAAGAAAATACACCAAAAATAAAAAGGCAGGTAGCTAACTTCAACATTATTTCGACAACGTATAATTATCAATATAAAAAACCGACTTTATCAGAACTGTAACAAATTGAAATGGGTCCAAATGGGAAGCACCAGCTTTTAAATAAAAAAAAGAATCATCAAAATCGGTTCACCCAGTCAAAAGTTCTAAGGTAATAAATAAACAAAAAAACAGTCGAATTGATGCCATCCTTATTTTTGGAAGTCTCTTAAAAACAACATATAACACCAAGAATGGTAACTTGAAGTAAAAGA
The DNA here is from genome assembly GCA_949125355.1 of Agriopis leucophaearia. Classification (NCBI taxonomy): domain Eukaryota; kingdom Metazoa; phylum Arthropoda; class Insecta; order Lepidoptera; family Geometridae; genus Agriopis; species Agriopis leucophaearia. The sequence goes on from OX421275.1 coordinate 4,318,912, forward strand.
AGAATGAAATAATTAAGTTTCCATAGGCGACGGTAATAGCATACCATAATACAGCCCGTTACTTTGTTTGCCTATGACATATACAAAGGCCCACATTAGACTATAATAACTTAAAACCTAAGAACTTATGTTCTTTTTCACCAACCACCCGCATTCTTCAGTCTTCCCGTGAACATTGTGCATGTAACTGCGCCGAAATATCGGGAGCTCCTTCCACAACCTTACCACGGTAAATATCCCGTAAATAATCACATAACTTTACCTAAGAACTTTGTACACAGTTGAACAATAAAGCATTATTCTATTCTACATTGACAGAGAACATTGCTGAAAAAAAAACTGTTGACATGACGCGTCTAAAGTTGCATGGTGGTTGGTCACAGTGCGTCCTAAGCCTAAGTGTATTGATAAAAATACCGAACGAATCGTAATGTACGTGATTCCGCATTTTAATACATCTGTAATGCAGGATGTCGCCCTATTTAAATGTTTATTGCGTCTCACTGCTTTTTTTTCTTCTTAATATTAAGTGGTAAGCACAGACGAGTTCGTCCGCGTGCATACACATGTATGTTTTGCATCGAATTGAAATCTGGGGGAAGGGGAGCCATTTTAAAAATTTTTATTCGAATTTTCCTATACTTTACCATGTTAAACACTGTTTTAAACTGTCACGGTTGTTCACTAAAGTTATATGATTATTTACGGGATATTTACCGTGGTAAGGTTGTGGAAGGAGCTCCCGATATTTCGGCGCAGTTACATGCACCATGTTCACGGGAAGACTGAAGAATGCGGGTGGTTGGTGAAAAAGTTCAAAGTTAGATACAGACAAAACGTTCTACCCTCTTTATTATAACTATACCATGTGTTATAATTTCATATTACGTGGTCAGTAAAATTAAATTTTTAGATTTAAATTGAATTTTTAGTTATGATTTTTGTTATAATCACATTCTTCCCTATTTGTTACACATCTCATACATTTGTTGCATCTCAATAAAACAATAATCGGAAATTTGAAGTGGAGGTCAACCTAAATTATAATTAACATTGAGTCATTAACATTGTCTTTTAACACATCTATTTATCGCAAAACTCATACTCATTATCAGATCTTTTTATATATATATATATATATATATATATATATATATTTATTAAAAGATTTAACTGTCATCTCACCTGATTTTAAGCGAAGATGAGGTCTACAATAGAGCACGCTTATAAGAAATCAATTCACTCGCGAATCAAACAGTCCCAGAATTCATTCTATGAATTCAGAGACCACAACAACAAAATTTTTACGCAACACACACACATTATACACAACACAAAACTCATACCCATTATCAGATCTTATATATATATATATTGAAAGATTTGACTGTCATCTCGCCTGATTTTAAGCAGTGCCGTAAATAGGGCTGTACCAGCGGTGTCCAAGCACAGGGCGCAGACTCTGAAGGGGCGCAGAAATGACCACACCATGACCAAGTTTTGTTTTCAAGGGCGCAGTTATAGAAGCTCGCACCGGGCGCATAAAAGGCTTGTTACGGCACTGATTTTAAGCGAAGATGAACAACAATAGAGCACGCTTGCTTTTAAAAAATCAATTCACTCGCGAATCAAAGAGTCCCAGAATTCATTGTATCATAAATTCAGAGACCACATCAACACAAATTTTACACAACACACATTTTACACAACACAAAGCTCATATCTCTCTCACGAATCCAAATTCTACCTCGTCACATAATATAAGAAAAGTGTATTTTCTGTGCAGTATCAATGAACGTTTGTCATGTGTTTATTGCCAAGATAAGTACCAACATAAAGTATACTTAAGTATACTGGGCAGTAGATCTTGAACCAGTTTTAGTATTTAATTACCCAGTTGTCATCCGCAATAATAAATGGCAAAATCAGAGGTTGTCAGCGTATTAGCGTTTAAAGATTCGATTGGGAAAAACTTCGTCAAATTATTCAAAGTGCAAAGTTATTAAAATTTGCCTCCTGTATCTTTCTTTGGAAAGGATTGATTTTTCGACTTCTGCTTCATCAGCCAGTTCTTTTGGAGGTTGCAGAGGAGATGAGGCCAGTGCCGTAAATAGGGCTGTGCCAGCGGTGCCCAGGCACAGGGCGCAGACTCTGGAGGGGCGCAGAAATGACTACACCAGGACCAAGTTTTGTTTTCAAGGGAGCAGTTATCGACACCGACACCAGCTCGCACCGGGCGCATAAAAGGCTACTTACGGCACTGGATGAGGCCAGTTATTTTGACTTTAAAGCATTAAAGCAAGGATGGCTATATGATGAAAGTTAAGAACATATATTTGTTACATAATAAAAGTGACATATTTTTATTTCCTCTATCGGTATTTACCCATTGTCATCACCATGCGTTAGCCCTTATGCTCCACGTGAAGTTAATAGATCCTTTCGCCGTTTTAAATCGTACCAACATTACGGTTTCATTATAAAAATATTGATTTAGTAGTCAATTATACCAACATTAAGGAGGCATTACAGTCGTTTTACTACTTCATAATAACGGCTTTAATTCACACGAGAAATTAGTTTTTACTTTAATAATATTACGCTAGGTTTTTTGAACTATAATTGCGAGTTTTATTTACGCTAAGTATCAAAATAATTACATTATTATTTTTGATTAATAATTCAATTAATGACAGTGCCCTCAGATAAAAAAAAAATATAAAATTATCTCATAACATATCAACATTTTAACTTTTGGCATAACCTATAATAAACTGAAGTCGATATTGACTCTAAGCTTTTTTTTCTGACAATGTTATTTTTACTTAAAAATTATATATTAAACTAGACGAGCAGGGTCAAATAAAAAAAAAGTTGACTAAAGAAAAGGTGCGAAACAAAATTCTACATGCAAATCTTGTCACCTGAGCTGCCATGGCGACGGGCATTCCATAATTAAAACTAAATTCGGGCGCATTAGACGGCTAGAATCATGTGCTAATTGCGCAGGGCTACCAACAGTCGCGACGCGAGCCTGACAAACGACTTTGATCAATCACGTCCGTCCTCCGCGGCAGCCCTGGCCACTGCGATGCCGGAGATTTATATTTGCAGCAACCCTAGCTCCGTAGGCGCCATGGACCTATTTGCGGCCGTCAATAATAAATCTCAAACAATTTTAAGCCTTATTTCTTGAAAGCTATGACGTTCAACAGTGTTTATGGGCAGTTTATTAGTTTTGTTTTGGATTCAGTAGCATTTGGGAAGACGAATTTATCGTAACCGTTCAAGGAAGAATTCATGCAAGTAAATACAAACATCAGAACTGAATGTTAGATTTTAAAGATTTGTGCCACTTTACTTCAACAAGATTGCCCCATCACTGGTGTTTTTTTTACATTGCCCTATTTCTTTGTTTTGAGACTACAGTGGGTGTAAATTTATTCGAATACACGTAAACGGGAAGTTATTGTTAAAACCTATTCGTTTTTCTAGCAAAAGAGTTCAACGAGTGTGACACACTGGAATTGAAATTGCAATTTTATAGGAAAATGGTAATGAGATATTGTGAAAGAACTTAATTGAAAAACTGTCATTTTATTCGATTACTAACAAATATATACGTCTCACTAGTTTTTTTAAATTAAGGTTTAGTTTAGAAAATGGTTTGGCAGAATCGACATCAGTGGCTCTAAAACTCCATGGGGATTTTAATTTGTTTGTACTAATATTTGTATTTATCAGATGTTATTAATTATCGTACTATGTTTTGTAATATTCATGTAACTGAATGCGCCCGCGGTTTTACCTGCAATAATTTAAATTTGCAGCATTTTTTTCCAAATAAATTGTATCATGTATCCTTCTACAATCTTCATGATGTAGTGTGGTGAAATGTTGCTCTTTGCTATATTTCATCAAGATCGGCTTAGATATTTTATTGTGAAAAGGGTAACAAACAGATAGTCCGATAGACAGTCGCGTTTGCATTCATATTAATACTGTAAAGTGTAATTAAATTATTGCTAGTTTGGTGATGAGCATAATGACAGAACAATGAGTAACTGATGTTATAATATTAAATAATTATTTAGGTTAGAATCTCAGAAAAAAATAAAGCATAGAATTAGAGCTAATTTAGCATAAATTAATTTTATTAAACATGATACATTCTTTACTCATATGCCAAAATTGTTACCAGATCGAAACAGATACATTTTTTCAAGGACGGCAAATTGCAGGTTTCGAGACTATTTTAATGTACTAGGAACCTGTAAAAGGACCCAAAGGCTACATACTATTTGACAGATGGCCCTGTCGGCTTTGTAAGTCACGTGATGTATTCTATGATCTTTATTTTTCTGTGGTTAGAAAACAGCTATCCGCTATGATAGGTTAAACAGCAATCAGAGCGACTGACGTAAATATTATGAAGACAAGCACCATTTTGTTTGAAAGTTCACAAATAGTTTAGCACTGTTGACTTGTAGTGTTTGTATGATAGCGTGTTCTTATAACATAGGTCGTTATGAAGACGAATTTGTCTAAAATCATTAAGTTTTTCTCCGCAGAGATAAGTTTTATAAATATATTAGATGTTTTAGACATTGTAGAACAGTTTTAGAAACATTGCTATCATGTTTAATTAATAAAATATCGTTGCATGCAACAGTTTCATAAAAAATAACGTCTTGTTAAACAGAAAAAGATTAAAACCCATAATGACACCGAAAAAACCTTCCACAGTTTTCACTATAACTTTTGTAATTTACAAGCCAATTAAAATAAAAAATGGGATGCACCCCGCGCAGCCACCCCTTTAATTATGATTTTTTGCATTTTTTAATGATAATAAATTCGCTTGACTGCAGACGCTTTCGTATTTACTTTTTTACTCTGTGGCTTTGTTGTCGTTTTATCACCTTTGAGGATGAGGTGAGTTGGTTTATTCAGCTTTTTGTACTGTGGCATTGTTTTTTATCTGCGCCTATTGAGTGAAGTGATCGTTTATTTTATTAGCTTTTGTATACGAAGAGTAGATAATTATCTGAGTGAAACGGCTTTTATGTTAGTCTTGTAGTATTTTTAAATGAAAACTTCTTTAGGCGCGTTGACCTTTTTTTGGGTGAACAAAAATCATGGAACTCGCGTCATCATGTTAGTCACGCTGTACATATGGCTGTACCGTGTATTTTAAAACAGCGACATCTCTTGTAGAATAGGTGTTTTACTACTTAAGTTTTCACTTCTGACGTGCAATCCTATGACTGATGTGTTTTTTAAGTAGTACAGTTTTAATATAATATATACATTTCTAAGAGAAATGACGAAATATTTTCTCTGAGATAAACGTATTGAAAGATAAGGCCAGAATGTGAGTTCCTGGCTTATATTTAGCTTCTATATTTTTGTTCGGCTGTTGAATAATTATGTTGATGACAAAAAAAGTAAGAAATTGGAATGCTAAAAATATTTTTGATTGAAAAAATATCCTAATCCAAATTAAGCAGAAATCATACAGTATCGAGCACGCACTTAGGTTACTTTTTCAAAAGGAGCCCAATACAAATTGAACCAATCGAGTCCGACGTACCTCACAAAAAGCCCAATGGTAATGAAAAAACTACACGTAGTCAATATTTGATGAGAGGCAATTTAAATGTTCGTCCACTTGTAGACATCGCATAGTTCGATTCTGCACCGCGGCCGCCTGCCGTATGTGGGGGCGACCCCCGCCAATTTCCCGAAAAAAGAAAAAAAGAAGAAAATAAAAAATGGCGCGCGCCGCGAGTGTGTGCGTTGAAAAAAATTCTGATATAATGCAAGTAATAATAATAATAATAGCCGATCGGCCGCCCGCCTCCACCCAATTTTCATTCAAATGTGTTTGGGTTTTTTAAAGTTTTTTTCGCGCGGATATTTTTTCGGGATTTTCCATTAGCGGTGCGGGATAGTTGGTCGCGATGTCCGGTGAATAAGTGCTTTGTGGGCTCTTTTTGTGAGGGTATGAGATTGGAGATTTCATTAAAAGTTAGCGTTTGGTGCTTGATCTAATATTAAGATGTTCTGATGCTCTATTACTTCTAAGTTAGAACTAAACTTTCAACAGTGCAAAGAATTTTGAAAAGCTATTATTTAGTATTAACATAGACCTAAAATTTGTTTTTGATCCTAAATCTATGGTTTTTAAGATGTGCAAGAATAAAATAAGGTATTTTTTTAGAAGTCAAACATGCGTCACTTTTCTTTATTACTTGCCCAGTGGGCCAGGCTAAAGTCTTTACACCATTCGCACGTCGTACATTGTCATGTGATTCCGGGCAGGCTAAGTTCGCGAGGGGTGATCCCTACCGACCTAGTAAACCACTTTGCTGCCGTCCCTACGGAACCCTTGACATTGTACCTACTTTATGTTTAGAAAGGTTTGGTTTATGACAGCTGATGCTCTTTTGGGGGTCAAATGTCTCTTTTGTAATTTTTTGCCACAGATTCTTTAGGTATGAATAGAAATTGAATTAATTAAGAAAAAAAATCTGTGATTTTAAGTCTAGCTCTTATTACTTAACCTATTAATTTTTTGCTCAGCAAGAAGTGTTTTTTTTTCCTTTTAGGCTTTGGCTCTAGTCTTATCTATTTAGTCAGTGTCAAGTTAACTGTGTATTTTAAGCAAAGCCAGAAGTAGTCAGAATTATTGCGTTTTTCCGTGTATTTCAGTTAATATTAAACACGCATTAAAGAAAGTGCTTCAAATCACAGACAAAAAAAATATTGCTTCCAATTTATTGAAACAGAAAATTAGCAAATGTTGCTTCAAAATTCTAACCGCAATAATTAACAGCAAAATTTAATTGAATTTCACGCCACCGAGAAATATTGAAAAAGTGAAAATTAAAAAGTCCGGCAGAATAGGAAGAGCAGCGCGCGTTTCCACGACATGGACCGACACGTACGACATGACATTCAATTTAAACTCGGACCACGGAGCACGCGTTCAATAATTAACATAATGTACTTTTTCTCCGTTTTTTCACTTCTCGTTTGACACTCCATCACTCATGGAAATTCCATTTTCAATGCTTGCTATATGAGGGGAGGCGCAGGGGTGGTCTTTGCATCCGCGCAATGGACGGCGGTTTCGGCCCGAGAGGGGTGGACGAAAAAAAGATTGTTAAAAAGGCTGGCCCCCGCTCGCGCGTGTGTGCGTGCGTGGGTAAAAAAGCTCACTAATCGATACTATAGATTCTGAGGCAAGTAGGTTGCGCGTGGAACACCGATTGGTCGGCTTGGAAGCGCATTTTTTATCGCTAACGAAGCGGGCAATGTTTAGTCTTTGCGAGGACCTTTTGAGCCCGTGTATCGTCTTTTTGGTTCGTTCGAGTAAGGAAAGCGTTTATTCGCACTTAACTTTGCCCGCGTTTTTTGGTCTGAATAGGCTGCGAGCTAAGTAGCGTAGCTTCGTAGCACTCGTAGCGGAAAATGTGTCGATTAGGTCGGCTTGCTTTCTGGCTACGTAATTACGCAGTGTTAAATAAAATGTTTGTTGAATGTTTTTTGGGGAAAACTTTTGTTTCTATTCGTACTTTAAATCTTACGGAGGACTTTAATCCAAACAACTTTCTGTTTTTGAGTGTCAATTTGTTAAGCGTTGTTAATTTCGGAAATTGAATACTGAAGTTTTGTCATAATGAGCTTTTCGTTAAAAAATACGAGTCGAATTGAGAATCTCCCTCTTTTTTTTATGTCGGCTAATTATTGAGTAATCAATGACTGAGAATGTAGCACTTCAAAGAAAAGTAAAGTATTTCACAGGCTGAGCCAAATATGTTTTAATTGCATTAAAAATGGCTAAAAAACGAGGTATAAGTATTTTAATTTCATGCTAGACATAAAGCGCACTATAGCACGCTATGACGTCAAGACTTTAAGTACATCAACAAATACTACTCAAACACACGTTTTGCGAGAGAGAAAGACAGAGCATCCGCGCTATATCCCTATCAAAACTTTTACCTATAACTTTAAATTATTATTTCAGTATGCGCAATATATTTAATTATATCCTTCGCTAAGCCTGCTTTTTGTAATGAATGAAACATTCGGATACAACCATCGAGATGCAATACCTATAGAGACACAATATCTAAGTGAAAACAGTCCAAAATACGTTAGAGCGTCGTGTACATACCAGACACAATTATATAGTTCACAATGCCACATTTACTCCTATTTAGACGTTATGTCGCTTGCATAGTGTTCAACTTCGCCTGTCCGCTATGGCATCGTAGCACTGGCATCGTGCGGTGTTGTAGTCGGATCGCAGTTGCCTTACAACTAACCAAAAAGTCTGCGCAATTCGTAGCGTGCGCCGAGTTTTGGTTCGGTTTTTTTTTGGCACGATTGTGACTCTATAGGTTTCGTATCTCGATGGATACAACCTATTGAAGGTAATAGTGTGTAGTACTCACCTCATTTTTGAGGTTGATGGGCTCTTGCTGCGGCCGCGGCGGCGAGGGCCGTCCCACCTCCGCGCCCTCCAGCATATCAGCCTCGCATCCCGACTCGTCTGCAAAAAAACAAACATATCTAAATACCACCAGCTTCACGCTTGTAACTTTCAAATACAGGAAATTAACGACGATAGTCAACGATAACTTTGGCAAAAAGAAACTATCTAGAGTTAGCTAGAAATTAGTTTAGGGGCCTTATGGCTATCTCTTAACGCGGGATCGGAACAACCCAGTGCGAAAATTCATGCGATCGTGAACCTTAACACAACGAGATACGATTTGCAGTCGCGCAACTTTTCATTATCACCTAAACAGAATCGCTTAAAACAGGTAGCTGTAAGGCTTCTGCAAAAATGTACCGCAAATGCACGACCGCAAACTGTGCTTTGGCGCGTTAAGGTTCAAGTTCGCGTGATTTTCCGCACACCTCGTATGGTGCGTTTGGCCCCTGAGATGTTTGGATGATTAATTTGAATATCTGCTCTGTGTCTGGGCGTAAAAGGAAATAATACTATCGGGGTGTTAGTTATTTCAAACCAAGAAATCCAAGAGGAGAGCGACGAAAGTGAAGCAATATTTATCTTTTTATTTATATTACACGGGAATTACTCACGTAAGTGCAAAGCGAGACGCAGCCGCGCGCGCGCATTCACCTTGATAAAGACTGCCGAATGCGGTTGAAACTATAGTCGGCGTATCCAGCCTAATCTTACGTGAGTAATTCCCGGGTAATACAAATAAAATGTGCGAAAACCATGTCAGTTTCCACAATATTTATCTATTTATTCTGCGCAGGCACTATTTTTGTTATATAATGAAAAGAAGAATTTGTATGTGCACAAATATTTTCAAAAATATCTAAAAAGCCGTTCATTTATATTTATCAAGAAATCAAGGTAATTAACAGAGCAGATACTTAATTCCGAACGAGACAAAAAACAAAAGTTACCTACTTTGCGGAAGTTCATCTTCACATCTGAATGCTAAAAGAAAAAGTGAAAATTACAAAACAGTTACAAAAATCTTACCCCTAAAATACAACCAAAAATATTTCTGTAATATAGTTTTTGAGGCAGCGCTTCAAAATTTCGGAAGTTCGAACCAAAGAGAACAATTTAGCCATCTGTGCAATTTAGACTACGAATTGTAGCAAGAACGAGAGATTTTAAATCTCCGTATGTCTAAATTAGATCTAGTTCTAGATTAAATTAGGTCTAGATTAGATCGCATAGGGTTTTGATGTGTCGATATTGTAAATGAGGAACGGGACTGTTGGGTGAGCGCGAGCGCGACTCTCGTACCAACACTTAATTGTAATAAAATAAAAACGACTTCTGATTTAAATTAGTTTATCGGTATTTTTAGAATATTTTTTGTGTAAAGTATGTAAAAGCTACGCGGAGCTAGGAGACGACCAATAAGACAACTGACTTGTTGCGTACTGACTTATTACATGCTGCGCGGGCGCAGCCGTGCCTCAGGTAAACATACCTAACACGTCCTTATTTTAATTGCAATATAAATTCTAATAATTATCTACTATTATAATTTATCTAAATTTATATTCGAAAGAAAAGTAAGAAACTTTTTTTGTGAATTTTGTAACGCAAGATTTTTTTATATACCTAGAATAAATAGGTCTACGCTTGGCCACCGATTTTTTTCATGGAAAGCGACGTTGTGGCCGAAGATAGGGCACGTAGACCTAAAAGGTACAGACAAGTTTTTGTAAATATATGCTTACAATAATATAGCCTATTTACTTTTAAGGCACGAAAACAATTGCCAAAGCCGAAAAATCCGAGCGATAGACACGAAAAAAAAGGCGCAAAGAACGCGGCAATTCCAGGCGAGACATGTGTCTTGACCTATTTTCCGACGAAGTTTGGGGCAGGTCAGGCCGCCGGAATGTAAAGAGAATGTTAGCGATGTGGAAAGGAACGTTTTTTACGGAGATTTTCACTGTTTTCGGCGTACGAAGGGGTGGGTGGTTTTTAAAGATTCCATACCCAAAGGGTAAACTGTTTTTTGAGCCTTTCGTGACTTCACTGAGTGTGCTAAAGCGTCTCTTCAAGCGTGAGTCGGGCTCGCGCACTGAGGGTTCCGCACCACCACAAAATACAATAATTACCAATTCAAAAAACCGATTTCAAACATACAACAACCAACAACCGTGAAAGACGTAACAGAAGAAGTAACAGAATTTTCCAGTTATAACTTTAAAATGAACATAAATTTGTAACTGACTCGCACTTGGCCATTATTTGTTGTTATACTTTAGAGTGTGTACTATAGTCATGGTAAGTTTGAGGCTTGTACGTATTATCGTTTTTACACTAGAGTAAATACAAAAAGACGTAAAAAAATACGTTTGTTGTATGGGTTCTTTTTTTTTATTTTTTTTTGTTAAGCCACCAGTCATTACATATTCTGTGTCAATTTCAACTGGGCCTCTGTTACGGTTCGAAAGATACACCCGTTAATAGGTAGAATGGACGGACAGACGGACAGATAAATAAAGAAATAAATATCTGGGACATTTTTGCACTGACCCCAAACTAAGCAAAGCTTGTAATATGGCTGCCAGAGACTGATATACGTACTTATATATTTTTAAATACATACTTAAATATATATTAACACCGAGACATAGAACAAACACAAATGTTCATGACACAAATGTTTGTCCTAGATGGGAATCGAACCCACGCCCCCAAGCACGGAAGTTAGGTTCACTACCAACTGAGCCACCGGGGCAGTCAGGCAGCAGATAAGACAGTGCAGGCTCAGTAATAGGGTTCCATTTTTATCCTTTGGGTACGGAACCCTAAAAACTACCAATACGGGTACGGTTACGGCACACTACTTTATTCATTTATTTTCATCAAAGAAAGAGCAACAGCCTCATAATATTGAAAAAATAAGTAATTGAAACAGAAGACAATGATAAGTACTCGCGAATACAAATCTAGTGTGATCACTACTCATATGTATTCTGTGACTTATTTGATGAGGAAGACGAAAATGCCAGTGAACTAAGCCTAATACTTAGGCTTACTTTAACCAGTGTTATAGCTGAAAAATGGGTAAGCTGATTAGATCGCAAGCGTTTGAATCGTCTTTTAACCGATAAACCACGATATAACCTAGACAGCTTACCTCATCACTATTCTACTTCAAACACCGGACAAGGAATGGTGCATCGACCTTCCAAATATTCGCGCCAAATTGAACCTAAAGCTATTACGAAGTAAGACACCACCAATCATTGTTCGGCAAATAGCCTGAGCCTAAGCAACACGAAGCGATGCCAAAACCTGCCCGTCGAATATGATTGCTCCTAATGCGATGGGGGCCAGGGAGGCGCTGGGAAGGGGGGCAGTAGGGTTACTGCGTCGCGCTATCGTCATTGCCACATTGAAAGACACAGTGCAAGATGTTCAGGGCTCTCTAACAGTAGTTTTTAGTGACATGAAAATGCTTTCATGAAAAGCACTCTATCTGCAAACACTTGAAATACAGTACGGTACTTTTTCTTTGGACAACAGTAATTTTTGTCGTTCTGGTTCAAAATGTCCCAGCACACTTGCTTAGATAATGACATATGGTACTGAGACGTGGTCCTTAACAGTTGGCCGTTTGGAGAAACTCAGAGTTATACAGTGGGCAATGGAGAGAGCTATGCTCGGAATTTCTTTGCACGATAGAATCCGAAACGTGGATATTCGCCAAAGAACCAGGGCCACCGACATTGCTACTAAAATTTGCAAGTTGAAGTGGCAATGGGCAGGCTACATTGCTCGAAGAACCTTTGGGGCAGAAAGGTTCTTGAGAGGAGACCACGAACCGGAAGACGTAGCATAGGGAGGCCTCCCACTAGATGGACCGACGACATTGTGAGAGTCGCGGGCATCCAGTGGATGCAGATGGCAGGGTGTCGTTCAGTGTGGAGGTTAAAGGGGAAGCCTTATGTTCAGCAGTGGACGTCTTCTGGCTGATGATGATGATGTACTCTGTACAACAGAAACCTTTTATTTTCTACTTTGTGACCGGTTCACCTAAACTCCCACGAGTATAGTCGGTTCTTAAACCACTCGTTTAAAGACAAGTCACTGTCCCCACGTTAGTGCCCCTGTGTTCCTGACCGAGCAGTAAGTCTAGCTTAATCCTATCGGAAACGTGGACCCCCATTGAAGATCGGCTGGGGCCTGGGGAGGGGGACAAGACACCTCCGCTGATTTCTGCGAGATTCGGACGTTACACGATGATGCAAACTTTTATGGACTTTGATGATCGTGAGACTATGATTTGATTTGAAAATGATACAACTGAAAAATGTATAAACACATAATTATCAATATAAAAAAACAGACTTCATAAAAATGTCAGAACTGCACCAAATTAACGGACCAACGAAGCACCAGCTTTCAAATAAAAAAAAGAATCATCAAAATCTGTTCACCCAGTCGAAAGTTCTGAGGTAAGAAACAAAAAAAAGTTAAAAGTTGTATTGAGAACCATCGCCTTTTTGGAAGTCAGTTAAAAATAAAAAATAATCCATAATTAAATTACGTTCACCGAAATAAAAATGCATATAAAAATAACGTTTATTTGCTCAAAAGATAACAAGCTTATAAAGTAGCTACATAGATATAGTATAATTGTCAATTTTGTGAGGCGAGCTGCAATAAATGTTTTTTGAATTTTTTGGTTGTTATTTCAGTTTCTTGTTACCTCATTTACTTTAAAATTACAGAGGAACGTTTTATTGAAATATTAGTAAAGATGCGTATCTTATATTTGTTGTTATAAAATGTAAGAGGCCCTTAAGTCACACAAACACAAGTCCACAGAATATAAGAACTCTAAACAGTAATAAAAATAAAAACAATTCTCCTAGGCAACCAAGACGGTGATGACAAACTGGACTTCTAATTGAATGACTGGACTCAAATTGCGAACACAGAACATGGATGGTGCAGACTAATATAATAATAATAGTTATTACACAATATTTGTCTAGAATTATGACAACAAAAGTATGTATTCGACGATGTTCTCTTCGTTTTCATAGACTGGGATGATTTGAGGCGAATAAGTGGCAAAACTAAAAAGTCGTTAGGAGATCTTTACCGAGCACATAACCTCCTTACCTAACAACGAACGACGTCTCTGGCCGCCCAAACTTCTTTCAGTAAAGAGTAAAAGCGAAAGATCAAGCTCAGTTCGGTGCACGCAAGACATCACTACTTGTCCGAGCCCCCACCCAATGCATCTAGGCAGTAGGGAGAGGGGGGAACATTACAAATTAATAGCACAAAGACCGGCCGCAGATCGCCGGCGAAAATTTACCGACACCAGACACTTATAGTGGTGCGATAAAGGAATTGCATGTGTGGGTGCTAAAGAGATTTGTGTGCGTGGATTAATATCGATTGTTTTGCTTGCTTGACGTATACTAATTAGCTTGACGTAATTTAGCTAGGGAAGTTTATATAAAAACTGGTGCTGTCGTCCGCGATTTCGTACGCGTTTACCCTTTTTTCCTCCCTTTCGCAAAATAACATAATTTAGATGCATAATTTATTTGTACACTTATCCAAAAAGAATAATTACAAGTCCCATTTGACACACGTAGCTTGTTAATTCTAAATCTTTTTCCGTATATCTACAAGTTTTTAAACATTACGACCTTTACATTTTGACTTTCCATACGACGGACTTCTCTACAAATAGAGTGATTTTTTTACGTAACTATATTTAAAATTCTGTTCCACGTCCTTTTCAAAACCTGAGTTGATCTAACGCTAGATCCATGTCTACTACTTGCATGGCCATCGCCAAAACTATTACCAAAACTTGCAGTCATTCGGGCGGCGTTTTCCTCTATTCCAACAATTGAAAATTGACAGCGCTCAGAATCGGACAATTGGTTAGCTTTAAGTGGAAAACATCAATAGACAGCCAACAAGATGGACAAAAGTTGAGCCAAGAGAGGATCGAAATAGAAAATCAAATGGAGCAGTCCAGTTTGAGCTTGTTTTGTACAGTCAGCTGCAAATGTCCATCTTGAATATGTTATGAAACTGCGTTGTTATTTGGTGCGATTGCATGTTATTCGGGACCCGGGTATGTCCTAAAACTGCGACCAGAACCACCGGAGGATGGGCAGCAGCGTCCTAATAGTACACGGTGAACGTACTGCGATCCCCAAGCCGCCTGCCAAGCGTGGGGATTATGGCAACACTCTCTATGAGAGAGGCCTTGTCCAACAGTGGACGTTAATTGGCTGATGATGTGTGTGTGTGTGTGTGTGTGTGCATGTTATTCGAATCCAGTGCAAATGAAAGATTCTAAGATTGATATATATTTTCTTCGAAAGTAGAATCCTGTGCGAAGCGATAAATAGTAGTTACAAATTTTGAGCCAAGTGCAACGCACAACTATCATCTCATCTTAGAGAGGGAAATAATTAGAACCTAAGAGTTGGAATGCTTTAATACTGAACAATGGTAGACAATAGTCACGTTTTAATTTCGAATTTACTTTCCGATAAAAACGACTTTTGCGATCAGGTTTTAAATGATAAAGAAAATCTTACGGAGCTGGTTGGATAAAAGTATTTTTTTATTCATGTTAGAGTCTGCTCAGACAGAAAGTAGACTTGGATTGAGGTTGAATGGATAAATATCTCAATAAATAACACGCAAATTCACTCGACAAAACAACATGATGATAGGACAGCTCATGATAGCTGAGTTTTACATTTTTCAGATGGCAAAGGCGGATTAATAATAATAATAATAACGCAGGGGCGGCTTTATGGCGAGCCGTCGGTGAGTGGCGACACCGCGTACCCCGATTCCATGGGGCTAAATGAGACCCCTGACCCCTGGCTTGCCTTAACCGGCCGTCCAGGGGTGGAAACCGCAAGAGCTAAGAACCTAAGCTCCAGGGTGGAAGTGTTAAAGGGCATAACGCCGCGAGTAGCTCTTAGTGAAAGTGCAGCACACCTCTCTACACCCTAAGCCACCCACGCCGATGTTGCCCCTCCGGTGCCAAGATACGGCAGCCTTTATGGGGGGCCCATTCAGTGGGTGGCAAGTCATCACCTGCCTAAATATATTTTGAGATGAGACAGGATAAGGCAGGTGCCGTTTCTCATTCTATAGATCTGTTATTCTATCCACAAGTTGTTCACCTCAATAGCCCAGACTTTTTTAATCCTATACTGTACAATAGTTTCATATTCCTTTTTATACATATTCCATAATTGTATTTTTTATATTCAACAGGGCCTCTTGGTGTTGGCTTCGGCTCCACCAATGCCTACCAAATGTCCGGGCTAGACCCGAGAATGTAATTAAATAAAGTGTCATAATAATAAAAAACTTTATTTGAACAAAGTACATGGCTGTGAAGTTAGTAAATTTATATACTATATTTAGTGTTAGTAGGTACTTAGGCATAACTTCAGATATTGAACCCTGATTCTCACACTAGGGGAGTCCTGTGTTGTGAGATTGCTATTTAAAATCCGTTATAGTTGTCCTTTTGGCCAAGTCCACTCTCTTTTTGAACAGACTCTAGTTTTTGGCGTTTGTCGAAATATGTACCTAGTTTATATTTTACTACTCCAAACTTCGTTGCAATTTTTTAAAGAAAGTGTACGTAACTGTATTGCTTTAAAATTCTATAAACCTTATCTACGTACGCACGTATCTTGGCTCCTGAAAGAGTATTCTTATTTTAATTATAATGAACTCTCTACCCTTTTCTGTACTTTAGAGAGAGCAAGAGCTAAAACTTTAAGAATACTGGGATGTTATTTAGTAGTCCACGTGGCTACAATAAATTTACACTGTTCTATAAATGGTGTGCAATTTTTGTCATGATCAGGTGATAATAATGTCGAACGCTTTTCACTGCAGCTGACTGTACCTAGTATTTTATTTAAGGTGAAAGGTAGAGCAAGCTGGTTGTATAATTTTAGATTTAAACTTGTAACTAACTGACTACTGTTTACTAACTGTTTAACTTTGCAGTTTTATTGGAAGCTTTTAATTTTAGTTCGAGGAAATATTTACGGTATTTTAATGCCGACTCTCTATATTTGTATCATGTTTTGCCTATTAACTAGGCAAAACATGATACAGTGACTAATATTTTAACCCGCCTATTTTACATGCATTTTTTTAAATGTGTGCATAATTTACTAGTGTTTTGTGCAAATAATATCTTTACCTTTAATAATATTGAAAAGTCAATTACACGTACACGTGATTAAAATAAAATAAAATAAATAAATATCTGGGACATTATTGCACACACTGTCATCTGACCCCAAACTAAGCAAAGCTTGTAATATGGCTGCCAGAGACTGATATACATACATATATATATTTTAAATACATACTTAAATAGATATTAACACCCAGACATAGAACAAATACCAATGTTCATCACACAAATGTTAGTCCTAGATGGGAATCGAACCCACGCCCCCAAGCACAGAAGTTAGGTTCACTACCAACTGAGCCACCGGGGCAGTCGATTAAATCGATAGTTTATAAATATAAGCTTTTTATTAAACTAGACAAGAGTTTTTATAAGCAGTCAGAATTCTTATAAGCATACAGATTTTTAGAAACACGCTGAGTTTTTATTGGTAGACAAAATTATTATAAGCAGGCAGAATGTTACTTAAAATTTTGCTAATTTGTAAAAAAATCTGTCAAAAAGTTTGTCAACTCTAGTAATACTCTTAAATTTTAGTGAAGAGAAGTAGGGACCTTCTATATTATGAGATCCCCATTGTTTATGAACGAGTTGGTAAATTCGTCTAGGCTAAGTTGCAAGCTTTTATAGTGTTAGAGTTTTTAGGCCGCCTAAAAGCCAAACGATCGTCATTCTAGGAAAAATACCCAACATATTAACCGCGTTGAACTATTTTAAATAAGGGCTAAAATGGGTTCACGTCACCGACATGTTAATGTGACGTGTTCTGGCGCCAGTCCCCATCGCTGTCTATTTTTTAAATAAATATATTTCAATTTTGAACTACAATTCGTATAATTATTCCCGCAGCTACAGTTCTCCGAAGCCTACCAAAACGCCGAACAAGGAAGTCTGCCAATTTGGCCACCATCTGAAACAAATTATCATCATGACGCCCCTTACCCCCTAGCCCGCCTTACCCCACCTGACCCGTGCTAGCTGACCCCTAGAGCATAGTGCGTAGTCTCGTACTTAGTACTGAAACACTTCAAAGGATTTTGAACTCTAAAGTGTAACTGCAGCAAGCCATTAAAGTCCAAAATGTTTTGGTTAAAATCAAATCATTAAATTTAGGAGCTGTGGAAACTTCGCGAATGGAATTAATATTTGTGTTTAGATGGAATTAGGAAATAGTTGATTATACTTAGTATTGCTATTTGCATTTAGTGGTGATCAAATAGTGAACTCATATCATCAGTTGTTGTTCGCCCCGAAGTGAGATCTCGCGATCTCTTATATCTTCACAATCCCAAATCCGATTTGTTATTCAAATTAAAAAAATTGTGTTGAAATGAACTACTTGCCTGTAGAATTTCATGAAGATCGGATGAACGAGAAACAAAGTCATCGTTGAACAAATATTGAACCATACATAGAAACTCCGTCTAGCCCCATTAGAATCTAAGACCTTTCTTTGCTCATTCCGTTAAAGAACTGGATTATGATCGCTGTCTGTATGTAAGGTGGCCAAAAAGCTAGCGACATTGCCATGTTGAATGGCCAAACTTATTGTTTGGCTAAGGTAAGCGCCAGCTCTTTGGTTACCCGTATCTATGAGGTGGTCTGGTAACCTAGTACCTGTTTTTAACCAAACCCCAAAATTGCTATCTAAATGTGATAATAAAAGAAATAGTGTGATGTGCACTTGTGCAGGTGTAGTTTAGATTTTGGATGGAAAATGTGGCGCATATGCATCCAGACCGATAGGATAGGGCTAGGATCATTACCGATTATGATCCTAGCCCATCTAGCTAGCCCAACTCTTTCTGGAGACGTTAGGAAGACCGGCATTTATCGATGGAAATGAAGGAGACCTTTGCCCAGGAGTCGGACAGTATAGGTAAAAAAAAATGTTTCTAGAACCTTTTGTCACTATGTTGTTAGTAAAAATACTGACTGGGACGCACCGTAAGACAAAGTTACACCGGAAGTTTTGTAGGTTGGCTTAGACACCAATAGGACAGTAGAAGATTGAGGTAAAATTAATAGCTGAAGAGCTAAAAGACCTTTCATCATCCTGGACATAGATTTTTTTAGATCTCTTTGGCGGACCGAAGGGGTATGAGGGGATTTCGACCACGCAAATCCGCGCAATCGTATGTATACGTAATGCGTCAACTTTCCCCCATCTACGCCATAGTTGCTCAATAAGTTCGCCACTATACCTAAACATGGTAAGATAAAGTGGTAAAAAATATCTAAATAAGTTCCTTTTAATTAGGCTTTGTATTTAGAGTCTTAAGCAAAGTTTTCTGGCTACTCCGTTGGGAGTGAGGCAACTTTCCCATATATAGTGAGGGGAGGACAAAGTTAGTTAAGAAGGGCAGGTGGCTCACCTGATGGGAAATGCCATCCTCTGGCCATCATTACCGGGCCGTCCAGGAAATTCCGGCTGTAGCTGCCTATGCAGCACTGCATGACCCTCCAAGCCCTGGGATAATAAGGTTCTGCTTGAATTGTTCTTTCCCATGATAATAAGAGATGGGGAGTGTTCTAAGAATAGATTGCTTTGATTCCATACCATGACCCTGATACTAAGCCTACGCTTGCTGTCCGTCCGTCTATTATCCTTCCTACCCTTAAGAGCTATAAGCACACAGCTAAAATAAATAAATAAAACAATCGTCTTCCTATTAAGGTACAGGTTTAGCAGGTTGGTATGAAGATAATCCATTCTAAATAGCGTGTTTCTTCTACGTTTTAATTTTTTTGCTCTCTTGTGATAGAAGCGTTTTTTTGTATTGATAAGCAAAATAGAATAAAAACCGATCAGGGCTAAGATTCCCGCTAAATTAAGGAAAACACAATTTTAGGTTAAATCCTTTAAAAAATATGGTACGTAATTCTCGTTGCTAGAGCATGACTCACACTACTAGGTAGTCCGGAGTATAATTTTAGGAGTTGGCAGAACAGAGGTTTAATTTTGTCTTACGGCTACCTCTTAAGAGGGGGCTCGAAACAGCGCAGTGTGGAAAATCACGCGAATTTGCGGTCGAACTACTTTACGCATCACCTGAACAGAATCGCTGAAAACAGACGTAAGGCCGCTGCTTTGACCGTCGTATCATTATCATGACGCGACTCTGTGTCGTGCTTATGTGTTTTAAGCCATATGTTGTGTTGACACACTAAAATTAAAGTCCAATAAGCTTCATTCAAGCTTTTTAGAAACATTTATACAGAAGTCGTAATTACGATTGTCTCGACACGCTTTTAACAACTTATTTATTACAAGTACATCCAAATCCTTTCATAACTCTTTGCGACACATCTCTTTGTTAACCAGTGTAACACGCATCGCCCAAGCAAAAGTAAAAGTTTCAAAAGTTAACCTTGTCTTTGCCCTACGCCCCCAAAGCTTTCCCCACAATACAAGCTTTGAGACTAGATGATACGTAACCTGTGGTGAAGCTTGGGCGCCCGGATAGTAACTGTTGTTTAAGCTATGACCTGGGGGTGTCAGCCCGAAACAAGGGTGGTTTCTTTAACGTGTGAAATCTAGTGTTAAAGTATATTCTGGTTGGAATAAAAAGGGATTCGTTTGTATTAAGTACAAATTTTAGTTAGTTTAGGGAAAAATTTTGAAGTTTATGGATGAACTTTTCTTTTCGAAAAGAGGTTCTCCAATATTTTAAACCTCCGAAAACGTGCTTGTAATCTTTAAACGGCTGAACAGGTTTTCACGAATCATAGCTAAGATCACTTTCGATCAAGCCTTCTTTCAAAGAAACAAAACTTAATCAAAATTGGGTCAGCCATTTGGGAGCTGCGATGCCGTATACAGACACACATATACACAGATAAACACGTTAAACATAACAAAAAAACATGGCGTTCAAAAGGGATTCGTTTGTATTGCCATATGAAAACGTTTTAGTTATGTTCGGGAAAATTGTAGATAGATAGTTTCTTGGCTGAACTTTTCTTATCGAAAAGAGGTTTTGAAAATAAAACCGGCCAAGTGCAAGTCGGGCTCGCGTACTGAGGGTTCTTTACCATCACATAAATTGTTAACTACTAAATTACAAAAAAGTAGTGCAAAAAGACGACACGCCCAGGTGGTCACCCATCTAAGTACCGACCGCGCCCGATGTTCGTAAGAGAACCGGTAGTGAATAGAAATTTGTCACCGACTCGCATTTGGCCTTATTTGTTGTTTTACTTTAGGGTGCTATAATCATGCAAGGTTTGTCGCTTGAACGTACGTATTACCGTTTTTACATTTGAGCAAATAATAAAATACGTTTAAAAAACATTTGTATCAGGTTTTAATAAAAGTCTTCGTGGTACACGTATGTAAACTGCGGTGTAGGTATTAGGACATCACGATACAGTCAGTGTTACGTGTCGTAGTGACAACCCTGCAATTTTTCAAGATCAAGTGAGGGTAGAACAATAAAATACTCGCTCTTCTCACCGGACTAAACCGCAGTTTTCAGTCAGCTCGTGACCACGGCCATTGTAACATGGTCGAAACGTAACGTCCAGCGAAAGATACCAATTGTTTACCTTTTTTTTTTGTTATGGTACTGAGTGACGAGACGAGCGAAGTCGCTCGCCTGATGGCTCTTCACGCTTGCCCATAACAGCTCAACGCCACTCAGAATTTTGAACTTCAACAGTTCAAAACCCTGGATGGCAATGCACTGCGCTCGTCACCCCGAGATATAAGATGGCAAATCTCTATGTGCCCAGTAATTTCGCTGGAAACATTGCCCTTCAATCCGGGACACAGTAATGTTTGCACACTACTGCTTGGCGGATTAATAACTGGTGAAAAAAAAAGAACGACAGACAGTTAATACAGCGTTTCTGAAAAGTATAACTATTGCAATAACTGTGCCTCTAGGAAACACTTGACATTCAATTTCTATGGCCTACATTGTACGCAGATTCAATTTGTATTGTAAATCCGGTCCTCAGCGACATTCGAGGCCGTAGATCCCAAACCCTTTGTTCCGTTTTTTTCTATTCCGATCCAATATCATTTGCGGAGGCTTTAACGACTGCCTCTCTACAAAAGTAAGCGGACAAATTGCTTCTAAAACAACAAAAGCCGACCGGAAAAATTCACAATCGCACCGAATCATTAATCTCAGAAACAAATGGAAATCGGCCGACATCTGCTATACTCGGCTTGAAAAAATGGCGGCCATAGTCGACAGTTGTCACGTTATTCGCGACGGGATTAATTAGAAATGCGATTAAAAGCAAACAAAACAGGGAATGGTGAACTTAAATTAATGAAAAATTACCACCCTCGGCGAGCACTCGTCAACTCTTTTTTTTAACGGGGTCGCTCCCGCGCATTAAGCGGCTTTAATTTGAATTCGGAATTAGAATTACGCGCGCTTTATAATTATTGTTTTTTTTTTTTCGTTTTCAGCCAGTGAAGGTTGATTTCTAATTCAACGAGGGACCGTATTACGTTTGGAACGCACTTAATTTTTTCGTGGTCATGAATATGGTGATTTTCATATTTTAGAGTATGTTTTGATGTTTTTGTCATGATAATGGCGTTGGAAAACGTTGTCGTGTTTTTATGTGGCCTAATTAATTATTATTATTAGAATTAAACTAACCCTTTTCTTCATACACGATCGCCAAGCCTATTTCTTGCTAAAATACCCGTGGTAAAATTGTCATTAATACTTACAAAAAAATTACCCGCGAAAATGAGACATTATACCATAACCATAATCATATCATACATAATCATTTTATCGATTACACAAATAATAATAAATAAAATTTAAAAGTGATAAGAGTAATCACAAAATTACGTTTGTTGTACGCCGTAACATTTCATATTCTGTGAAAATTTTAAATGGCTATCTATTACGGTTCCAAAGATATAGCCGATTAAAGGTAGGACGGACGGACAGACAGACAGCGTAGGCTCAGTAATAGGGTCCCGTTTTTACCCTTTGGGTACGGAACCCAAAAAAGGAACTAAATCATAAAATAATTATCAGAACTCACAGTCGGAACTGACCCAAATTTAAACTGGAAGCACCAGCTTTAAAAAAAAAGGAATCATCAAAATCGGTTCACCCAGTCGAAAGTTCTGAGGTAACAAACATTTAAAAAACAGTCGAATTGAGAACCTCTTCCTTTTTTAAAGTCGGTTAAAAAACAAGTTGAATTGTCTAATCTAACTAACTTCCTACAGAGCAACTTGAAATAGTTACAAACAAGTCATGGAAACATTAAAGCTTCTATCGCATATCTATGTCATAAAACATAACAAAATGCATAAAATAACTTGACAACTACCACAATAAGTGCAGGAACAATCATTAACAAGCAAATCGTAAAGTTAGAACTAGACATTAAAGCATTCCTTAGAGTTTCGTACTCGAAATAGCGACCGTAAAAGTTGAAACAGTAACTTAATTTAGACTTGTCTTAGTGATTGTTAGCGATGATCTTTGGTTTATTTTTAGGTTAAACTTGTCTTGATATTAGTTATTACTGTACACCACCTGCCACAACCCTTGCCAAGATAGACACTGCGAACACTTCTAGTTGTATGGAAACAATGTGCTTTCTTTGTACCTACTATGTAGTCATAAAGAGATTTGAAGTGGCAATGGGCGGACCACATTACTCGAAGAACCGATAACAGATGGGGAAGAAAGGTTCTCGAGTGGAGACCACGAACCGGAATACGCAGCGTAAGTACGCCTCCCACTAGATGGACCGACGACATCGTGAGAGACGCGGGCATCCAGTGGATGCAGATGGCAGGTTGTCGTTCAGTGTGGCGTGCGTAGGGGGAGGCCTATGTTCAGCAGTAGATTTTACTGTTTGAAAAATATGTGAAGAACCTCAAAAATAGAAGTTGCGAAACGTACGCCTGTGTCTTATAAACACGCCATGGTTTTGCCATATTTTCTCCACTAAATGCGACTATAATACAATATATAAAACTTTATTCACAGAATACATATAAGTACAAGTACAGAAGATTCACTCCGCAAAATCATTTAAATAAGTACCGACTCTTGCTACTACACAATAAAGTGCAGTTCAGGACGTGCGCGCGCTAACTACCTGCAGCTATATTAACCTGGAAGTTGCCTCTCTGTCTATCGCGTAACTCTTGTCGCGTTATCTCTGTCTATCGTGCGGCAGCGGGCACGGCAAGTCCGACAAGACGACCACTTGTAGCTTCATACCTAAATTACGGAGTGCGCCAGGCCTGCTTTATGGTAATCTGTAGTAACAAGCATTGTTTAAATGTGAGAAAACCTCGCCTTAACCTTTTTTTTATCGTGTGTATGAATTTGGTGTGAATATAACAGTTATAGTTAAAATAGAGCCCCTGATACTTTGACACTCTCTCATGTCCTTTAGCACTGCAACATTCCTCCTTACCTGAATGTTCACGTTCGATCTAAGTCCATAAAATATTCAATAATATGTGTACTCAATAGTTGAATCTGTAAATTATTATGGCATAAATCGATAAAAAAGAAACTCTTCATTATTCCCAATATGAAACCGCCATCCGGGGCCGACACTCCACGCGCCCTCGACGTACAAAAGCACTCGGCGTGAACATCCCTGCCCTTGCGCAAGCTTGTTCAAACCATTGTTCTAAAATTATGAATTTCGAACGAATTATTTCATATTTTTAAAAGTGGAGTTTTCATAATATTCCTACTTAATTGTAATACAGAGTAACATGTTCCAATCAGTAATAACCATTGGCGATATTATCTTTGGAATAACGTTACTTTAAAAGCCAGTAAATGAAACCTTGATTAATTACATCATAGGCTAAAGGAGTCTTGGTTCATTATTATATTACCTATAACTTTTAGACTGTGTGTAATTCCTATCACAAAAAAAAAAATTATGTGAAAGATTGTACGTAAACATTGTATAAGTATGTATTTATGCAATTTTTGTATGTTTGTTTAGGTCAAATCTTGCAAGCCGAATTAGAACCACTTCCTCTTATCCTACGGAGTTGAACTTTTACATGTTGGTTCAGTTTCGATGACTTCGTAATCCAGGATTAGCTCCAGATACAGAAACCCTTCAAACGAAACGACAACGAACGACCGACAAAGACACACATTTTGTGAAAATAAAAGCTTTTTGAAAACGAGATAATAATTCATCATCATCATCATCAGCCAGAAGACGTCCACTGCTGAACATAGTCCCCCTTTAATCTCCACACTGAACGACATCCTGCCATCTGCATCCACTGGATGCCCGAGATAACAATTGGAATCCATTTAATTACTCAGCAGCAAATTAGTTCTGCATAAGTTGTATAATACTAAGGAATCAAAGTTTACGATTCCATTTTATTATCGCTTCGTACAGGTTTTTGGAATATCAATCTTAAAGCGGTGTCGGTTTTTGTGTCCGTTAAATTAGCAGTCAAATGGCTGCACTCAGCAACAAACTAGCTATACAAAAGTTGTATAAGGTTACACTTTCCGCAAAATGCACCATTTACCAAATATCGGTCAATTAAATGGTGCGAGATAACAATTGGAATCGGTTTCGCTTTCCGCGAGGCCCGGCCGCGCTAAATATATTAATAGATAGATGAGGGTATATCAATGGATGTCCACCGCGTTTTCGACGGCCACTTTCAATTTTCGGACGCTCGCGTGTCTCCATGGTTTTGGGTTAAGGGAGATTTTTGGATTCAATAAGAATGTAAGTAATGCAATTCAGCGCGGGGTGACCATAAAAACGGCTTTAAAATATTTTGGTAGCTAAACGACATTATATCATAACAACCACAGAAAAAACAAAAAAACTTTAAATTAGAACAGCTGTCAAGGCATTTTTGCAAGAAATTTGTTGCAGCTACTTGCACCCATATAAACACACAGCAACTGTGTTAGCAACTGTGACGCGGAGTTCGACGCGTTGACATAAATAAGAATGTTCAATCAAGGCTCTGTCACAATACCTTGCGACAGATTTTCCTTCTAATTTCCGTTCTATTTTCTGTGATAACAACAGACCGCGATAACGTCTGGATTTCAAATGGTGAGGATTCCAAACCGTCAGAATGTTTAATGACTGCTACACAACACGACACGACTTCATAGGAAGTGCCAGCATGCTGTATACTTTGCCTGCACCCTGGTATTTTTGATTATCATTAGACCTTCAATTGTCAATTAATATTATTTATGAGTATTGTATATTTGTAAAGTGCCCGAGCCTCGACGAAATGACGAAAAAAGGCGAATGGGATTGTCAGTATTTACACTCCAACAATTTTTTTTTTTATTATTTTAAGTACCAAAATTAGACAATTTGAAACCGACGATAATTTACTGTTTAAACACTGTAAAATTTTACCTATTTATGCGCAATTTCAAATGATGTTACTTAAAGAACACTTTTTTAATGAGACTTTTAGAAAAAATACGAGCATACTGTATACACGCGGGCCGTCGCTCGAAACCTGCTTTGCACGACTCGACGTACAAATAATATCTACGGCGAACGAACCACTTTGTATTTAGTTCCTCGTTTAATTAATAACCTACCCTAAGATTTATGTAAAAACATTACTCCATATAATATTAAAACTAAATTAAAATCTTACTTTCTTGACAACCTGAGGTAATTGCCTCGCTCGCTGCCAGTTGTGTACTTAGATATGTATTAACATTATTTTTAAAGTAGACGTAGACTTAAACTCCATATGGCATTACTATTAAACCTTATTGGTTTTAAAATGCCATTATATCCTATACTGTATAATTTTCTTATTAAATGATAAATAAATGAAAAAAAAAAACATTTGCTTGTATCAATCCTAGCGATGGTATGTTCAAGGCTATCTGTTACTTCCTTGATTTTTAATGTCTCCTGTCAATGTCAATCTCTCATCCTACCCATAGAATTCTATCACTACCTTTCACCCTTCCGCTATACCGACAGGCTGTTTAAAATATAATATCTTAAAAGTAAATCAAAAATTAACCACCATTAAGCACCAAAAAAATTGTTTATAAAACCAAAATCCGATCTGTAAAGTTTAAAACCTGCTTTCAAATTAATAAAAAAACACATTCAAATCGATCCAGTCATTTTAAAGAACAATGAATGATACATTACGAGCCAAACTAAGTGCCACAATATATTTTTGAAGTATCCTAAAATTCTGAAACGTGTGGTCACCCCACGTGTGTACGATCGACGTCATTGGCGCGTGCACCACGCCATTGACCACACGTTTGTGGAGGTTTACACGTATTTTCATAATACATTCATTAACCGCTTTGCTGTGATTGTAGTTATTACGTAGATTAAAGGATTGAAGAGCGAGTGCTTTTGCGATGAATTGAAGGAAGATACATTTAATAAAAAAATAATAAGGCGAGTACCTGTAATGAATTATTCTTCTATTAAAGATTACCTTACGATATGACATGTGGTCTGGCAGCTACACTTAAGAGCTAGTTTTCAATCCATTGTAGATCAATGGAAAGAAAGAAAGAAAGAATGAAAATAAATTTATTCGACATTAAATAAAACACCTTATATATATCTAAGAAAACAAATTATTGTCGAATGGTTCCATCTCGACATTAAAGCTGAAAGTTCATGACTATCGGCGCCGGTTTTCAGATGGACCCTTGAATTTACAGTTATTAAAACAGCACAATAAAAAAAACTATAATATGCAATTTAAACAAACAATGGAGAACTGGCGCCCCCTCATCAAGCACTAAGACTGGTCACCGTTGGGTAACTTAACCAAACCGGGGCTCGCTGTCACTTAAACGAATGAATACATAGTCTTTCTACGCTACGTTATTTTTTTTTGCACACAATACGCACAGGAAGCAGTATGGACTAGGTACTTATATATCTAATAGTAAGTTTTCATAATAAGTAGGGGAACAGAATAAATAATAGCATGTAGGGGCTAACTTCAAAGTCTTCTCGAATGACCGCTCACGCTCCGATCGACTATTCAAAGGAAAAAAACCAGTTGACAATTCGTCAGACCAATAAAACCCTGCATCAATAGCTCCGCCACTACTTACAATAAAATCTACATAGAAATAGCAGTTGGCAATTTTGATTAGTAATATTGCGATAAAGCCGTGTACCCACTTGGCAGCATTTGCAGCAATACCATTTCGGAAACAAAAATTCAGAAACCGTTTAGATACAATTAATATTTTTTTTAAAGAAAAGAAAGGAAGAAAGTTTCTTGAGCGGAGACCGCGAACCGGAAGACGCAGCGTAGGTAGGCCTCCCACTAGATGGACCGACCACTTTGTTAGAGTCGCGGGCATCCAGTGGACGCAGATGGCAAGATGTCATTCAGTGTGGAGGTTAAAGGGAGAGGCTTATGTTCAGCAGTGGACGTTTTCTGGCTGATGATGATGATGATGATGATGAATATTAAAATTATTAAACTAAAATTACTCGACACCAATTTGGAAGAGAATTCGACTCTGTTGACCTGCTCCTTTCTTGCTTTAAAAACAAATTTAAATCAGTCCAGCCGTTTTGGTGAAATATTATAATAGACCATACAAACAAACACAACTTCATATATAGACACATATTTCACCCAAATAAACCATACAAACAAACACAACTTCATATATAGACACATATTTCACCCAAATAAACCATACAAACAAACACAACTTCATATATAGACACATATTTCACCCAAATAAACCATACAAACAAACACAACTTCATATATAGACACATATTTCACCCAAATAAACCATACAAACAAACACAACTTCATATATAGACACATATTTCGCCCACACACATCTCTAATATGTCTTCTCTGTTCCATCGTACATGAAAATCTTTTAGCTGTACATTATTTTTGTGTTTTATAAAAAAATCTAGATGCTGGTGCTGTTTATGGAAACAATTCGGAAACATAAATAATAGTGCGGTTTGCGGTAAACACTACTAGGATAACCACAAACATTTGACAACATTGTCATTCGCCAACATCTGAGTTGAGCATTTGAGTGAAAGAGTAATCATCACATCATCACTCATTCAAAATTGTATGGTTCCTCAGTTGGTAACTTTTACAAACTAGTAGTTCAGCCCGAACTGAGACCTCGTGACCTACATATTTCCACAACCCTCAACCCCAAATTCGTACTTAAAAAATAGTATTGAAATAAACTCATTCCCTACAAAATTCCATAAAGATCAACGATAAGCAAGTTATCACCGAAAAATATACAGACATTAATAGAAACGCTGACTTGCCCCATGAGACTCTAGTGGCCCTAGTACGAGAACTTGCGAAAAAGTATTCGTTCCGTAAACGATAGCAAAATGTATGAAAAATTGAACAGCGCCTTTATCGGACATAAAGGGAAACTGAATTTTTCATACATTTGCTATCGTTTACGGAACTAATACTTTTTCGCAAGTACTCGTACTAACCCCACAGGGCCTTTCTTCGCTTGGTTAATAAGTCAATTATACTTTCAATCTGTCAAAAAAAATCTGTCAAAAACATGTCCGATTTTCTTTCTGTTATCTAAACAAACTATGGCACGACATTTGGCCGTGGATAGTTTAGCATCCGCGGACAAATATAGTGTGATATCCGTGAACTGGCTAATGGTTCACAAGATATTTTTGAATCAATGTTTCTGCAACTGTGAATACACAGCCTTACACATAAGAAATGTACGGACGTGTCGACGAGCGCAAACGAAAAGATTTTAACGATTAACTAAACAACAATAAAACATCTGTATAGACGATTGGTGCGACACAATACCGGAGCATAATAAAAATTACTCATCCATAAAATACTCTTAATAATAATATACATTAACTGACCAGCTATACGACTACCAGCTTTAAATTAAGTTCATAAAGCGCAATATTCGTTGGCGTTGTTCAGTATTCATTAGTCGATTCAAAGGGTTGGCAAATCCAAGTTGTATTGTAAAGAGTCACGCGTCAACTTAGCATTAAATGTAATTATACGTGTTTTTATATTTCCGTTGCTATAGAAATTAATGCGTACTATTTTGTTAATACATTCGGTAGGTATAAATTAATCATACATAATTTGAATATCGAATTACAAGCTTGCATTAACAAAAAGAAATAATTACAGTTATATGATTATTTAAGAGATATTTATGATATATACTTTATTTTTTAATTTATGAATGATACCTTGATTAGGATGTAGGTAGTTGGAGTACTCGATACAAACGTAATAGTTTAAGAGTAAAAAAAAATTACATACATAATCTATTCCCAAAAGTCTTCAATTTCATAGAAATGTTTTTTTTTGCTTCTGGTTTATAGCTGAGAGAATTTTGGCGTCTCACGTTTTATGCATTTGGTAGTGTTATTTTACAGAAATATTTTTATATTTTACTCAAATCGTACAGTCAGAATCAAGCTAAGTAAGTCACTGTTAAGTCCAAGTCATGACTAGTAAAGTGGTGGAGACTTTACAAGATGCTATCATAGAGTTTTGGAAACAACACAAACCCATGTTTCACCTCTTTATATCACTTGCCTACACTCGAGCACGTTTACGAACATTTATATTTTAATAATCCATATCACATGGTGATCGTTTACCATCAGGCGGCCCGTCTGCTTGTTTGCCACCTATGGCATAAAAAACATGAAAACTCCAAAATATACATATTTAAGGAAATAATACAATGAGACCATGTTTTTATCTGGGTGTCTTCAAATCTCGAATGAATCGGTTTCTTCTGGACAAGCGTGCTCCATCGTAGACCGCATCAGGCGAGTTGGCGGTCAAACGCAAGCCTAATATAGAATTTATAAAAAACTTTTTTCACGTCTTGGCGCCAAAAATCGATAAATATCTTTATAAAAGTTTGTTCATTCTTTTTTATCTATGTACCACATACATATATTCGAACACTATAAGTAGATAGGACTTCATTCAGAACGCAGTTATCGTAGGCGAAATAAACTTCCAGGCTTGACCGACATTTCCATAACTCTATAATGGAACTCTCCATAAGTGTTAGATGTTTTGTTATCTGTGCAAAATCACAATCAATCCAGTGTCAACGCTCAACATGTTACAAAAAAAATTGTCTTTCGGCGTATTCCCTTAGCTTTTTCATACTAATTTCAACCAATTACCCAAAACAGCGTGTTTTAATAAGCAAACCCCCATTAGCGCCGAAAGCACAAACAAACAGTACTGGTGACATCTCGTAATTTCAATTCTAATTATATTTAACGTCCACTGTTATTTTTTCGACTTTTAATGCTCGCCCGCCATAAAAAGATAATCACAAAAATAATTGAAACGAAATAATAAAGGCAGTGAGGAAGGGGGTTGAGGGGGTGGGCGATTAATGATGTCTAGGGGGAGGCAGGGATAGTCGGCGCATTAAGGCCTAAATAATCAACATAATTACACTTTTTACCCCGACATCCCCTTTTCACCCTAATAAGTGGCGGGGGAGAGAATCTCTATTTGGATCACTTTTTATAATGACAGTTAATGCTAAGTTAGAGTGTAATGCGCTTTTGTGAGGTTTGATGACGTCACTGCTGCTAATGAATGAAAATGGAGAAGATAAGTGAACACACATTTTCTATGAACACTCATGGGTATATTTTCGAGGTCACTTCCCATTGGGTCAACGGTAACCCTTGTAAAGGTTTCTTCAGACTACACTATAAATTATCGCATCTAATAGTTTTATAGCTTCTTCATACGTTCTAAAGATTGTATACAGCATATTTCTAAGTGTAAGATTTTCCATACAAAATGTATAGCGAGAGAGAGATAAAGCAATTTACAGGGCGGGCAGAGGCAGTATTTTTCAATTCAATAATAGGCATGCCCTTGACCTCCACCTCGCGTAATGGTAGGTGATGATGTGGTCAACAATAGAGTACGCTTGCCGATTTAGCAGCAATCGATTCACTCGCGGTTTCTCAGTACGGGCACAGAATACATTCATTTTAGCAAAAGCATTTAAATAAGTAGTGACTCTTACTTCCACACAATAAAGTCCAATTCAGGACGTGCGAGCGCTAACTACCTACTGCTATATTAACCTAGAAGTTGCCTCTCTGTCTTTCGCATAACTCTTGTCGCGTTATCTCTGTCTATCGCGCGGCAGCGGGCACTGCAATTCCGACCGGTCGACTACTTGTAGCTTCATACCTATAGTGCGGAAAGCGCCAGACCTGGTACAGGTAAAGCCATACTATGTAGCTGTGAATAAAGTAACATATTATTGCGTAGTCTTTTTTTAAAACGCTTATAGCTCCCCACCAGGATTCCCTGTGTCGAAGTCACTCAGACAGACCCAAACAGATATTAGAATTACTCATTCAAACATCTTTCCGGCCGGGAATTTAATCTGAGACCTTCTGGCTAATAAGGCAGACGCTCTACCACTGAGCTAGACAGGTCTTCAGTCTAGTCTAAAAATGCCAATGCTGGTGACAAAGTTAGTCATCTCTTTTAATCGAAATAACATGCGTGTAGTAGCATATGATGTACAATGTACATAGCCATACCGGAAGACGCAGCGCAGGTAGGTCTCCCAATAGATGGGCCGACGACATCGTGAGAGTCACGGGCACTGGATACAGATGGCAGGCTGTCGTTCAGTGTGGAAATCAAAAGGGGTGGCGTATGATCAGCAGTGGACGTCTTTCGGGCTGATGATGATGAGGCGTAACCTTAGGTCATTCAAACAAGGGAGATATGGTAAGGCGGCGTGGTGGGTGTGAACTCATCCAGTCTAAATGAGTCTCGATGCCTTTAGTCAAACTCACCCAGCAGACAACCTTGTTGTCCTTTTTAACCGACTTCCAAAAAGGAGGAGGTTCTCAATTCGACTGTTTTTTTTTATGTTTGTTACCTCAGAACTTTCGACTGGGTGAACCGATTTTGATGATTCTTTTTTATTTGAAAGCTATTACTTCCCGTGTGGTCTCATATCAATTTGATTCAGTTCTGACATTTTTATGAAGTTCGTTTTTTATATTGATAATTATTTTATTATGCACGTGGACATAAGTTAATTTATTTTATTGGTGTCGTTGCAAGTTTCTAAGTGTGCATGATAAATCAGTAAGTGTGGTTTAGCGGTAAAGTAGGTGAAATATGGAGACTTTTCAACACAAACGATAAATGTACTAAGGCATATCTCCCTTTTTGTCTACTCTGAAGACGTAACCTTGTCACCTTTGTAACCTTCTCGCTCGTCATAAAGTGATGACTAGTCATTTTGTCGCAGTGCACATCCTAGTCCGTGTGGTCGTCTTCATTCTCTCTATTCTATTCATTCCTGTTACATAAATTTTTTCCATCCAATGGTTGCCTGGAAGAGATTCTTTTAGCGATAAGGCCACTACAATACAATACAATATCACTTTATACACCATATCAAAAAACATAAAACAAAGTAACTTAAAATTTATACAAAAACCGGCAGTATAATAGGCGGCCTTATCGCCTTAAGCGATTTCTTCCAGGCAACCTTTGGAAAAACTCAGAGTCACACAACGGGCAATGGAGAGAGCTATGCTCGGAGTTTCTTTACGCGATAAAATTCGGAACATAGATATTCGCCAAAGAACCAGGGTCACCGACATAGCTATTAAAATCTGCAAGTTGATGTGGCAATGGGCAGACCACATCGCTCGAAGAACTGATAACCAATGGGGAAGAAACTGCGAACCAGAAGACGCAGCGTAGGTAGGCCTCTCACTAGATGAACCGACGACATTGTGAGAGTCGCGGACATCCAGTGGATGCAGATGGCAGGATGTCGTTCAGTGTGGAGGTTAAAGGAAGAGGCCTATGTTCAGCAGTGGATGTCTTCTGGCTGATGATGATGATGAACCTTTAGATGGACATGAACTGTAAGCGGAGTAGGGTGGCGCAACCACGGTGGCCACTTGTGGCACAAGTTCGTAAGTGTTTTCTATCTGTTTGTAATTTTTATTTCTGGTGTACACATTAAAGAGTTTCTATCTATGTCTGACGACATCATGTATTAGTTTAATATTGTACCGTCTCAGTTCAAACCTGGACCGTATTTACAATCCAAATGCAATAAGTAAAGCGAGCACCCTCCTGCCGAAGAATCGGTATATAATTAAAGATAATGAGACGCTATTCAAATGTCCGTCTGGATCCTTTCGCATTGAAGAGTTAGGCAGCGATGGATAAGGCATGTCAATGTGAAATGGACGAAAATCTACGATTTGTATAGATGACTAGCTGCGCCCCGCGGTTTCACCCGCCTGGTGATGAAAATCAGTGATGATGACGATGATGAAAAGTAGCTTATGTGTTAATCCAGGACATAAGCAATGTATATTCCAAATTTCATCTAAATCCATTCTAACTTTCACATAATTATATGATATTAGTGTGATGTGATTTATGCCAGATTCGTCCCGATGTTACGGCCCTCGAGCTTAAAAGTTGTAGTTTTGCCCCTCTCGATATATAAATATAAACAGAAGTAAATCAGATCTACAAATATGGAATAGAGCCTGTAAACAGCATACATGACCTAAAAAAAAACTTATTTTTGTTGACGTTTATTTAAAACAGCGTAATGTTATAAAAAGAATTGTTCATGAAGTTACAAGACGTGAAAGGGACTTTAGACAATTAAAGGTGTAGGCATGGCCAGTGAAAGAATTCGACCAGTTTTTCATCATTATCATTATCAGCCTATCATGATCCCTCTGCTGGGACTCAGGCTCAGAGAAAGAGAAAAGATGGACCCTAATCCACCATGCAGCCACAGTGCATGTTGGTGAATATCGTGAGTCTTTGAACTTTGAGTTTCTTGGACATACGTTAAGGTTTCTTCACGAAGATTTCCTTTGACAATGTTGAGCGATGGCAACGAAACAGCACATAACCATACTTACCAGTTTTTTGTCAAATCACTCTTCTGTTTTTTCTTGTTTTTTGTTCTACAAAAAATGTTACAGGAGCCTATATTTGTGTTTTTTTGTTATAACAGATTTTGACAACTTGAATATAGCAAAGCTCTCAAAATTCGTTATTTAAACGTCATTAAGAAAAATAGTGCCGTCAATTTTTTACCTACGAAAATAGGAAGAAATTCTCTCATCGTGTATATATTAAAAAATATGGTGACCAGGCTTGATATTTTATCTATAAACAAAAATAAGTTTATATTTTTTTACATATTTATTTTTCTATATTTTTTATACAAAATGTTCGCAAACCACGCTATTTTCCACAGTGAAACTATTAATTTGTCCACTAGCAACACACTAAATGAACTGTAAGTATAACGTAAATCATAGCGTCGTATCCTTTAGTTTTCTTAGCTCCAAGTTCCATCCTTCACGAAATCACGACTGACGAAGACAGGGATTCTCCAAATGAAGGGTTTTTTAATTCACTCAAAATGGTAATTCCTCGATGCAGAAATCTTTCTTTAATTATACTAATTAATGTTTTGGGTTTTGTGTTACATGCTAATAATTTTGCGTAGGTATTAAATCTGCCGCAATGAAAAAATGCCTAGAAGGCGGGCAAGTAATTGAATTAGTAGATAAAATTAGAACCAAAGAATTAGAATAAGTCTTACTTACGCCAATTCGTATTTTTCTGAAGGTGGACATTGAGGGAGGCTGCTAATTGACAACAGACATTGACCACAGAAAAGAGAAGTAAATAGAACGGAAATGAATTTTTGTAGTGGTAGGACTCTTTTGCAGGGGTCCGCCTGGGGGAGTACCACACCTTTGCCAGTTATTCAACCGCCAAGCAACAGTGTGCAAACACTACTGTGTTTTTTTACCGGATTGAAGGGCAATGTTTCCAGCGAAATTACAGGGCACACAGAGGTTTGACATCTTATATCTCGGGGTGACGAGCGCAGTGCATTGCCATCCAGGGTTTTGAACTGTTAAAGTTCAAAATTCTGAGTGGCGTTGAGCTGTTATGGGCAAGCGTGAAGTGCCATCAGGTGAGCGACTTCGCTCGTCTCGTCACCCAGTGTCATAAAAAAAAATGAGAAAGAAAATCTGTCGCCGTTATTAGAATAGAATAGAATAGAAAACTCTTTATTGTTCACACCAAAAATACATACTTACGTACATAGTAGGTAACATTAAAAAAAAACAACTTAAATACTAGTGAAACAATTGGCGGCCTTATCGCTATAAGCGATCTCTTCCAGGCAACCTTATGCATAAATAAGAAATAAATAAGAATGTTCGTTCTTATTTATGTCAACGCGTCGAACTCCGCGTCACAGTTGCTAACCCAGTTGCTATGGGTTTATATGGGTGCAAGTGGCCACAACAAATTTCTTACAAAAATGCCTTGACAGTCATTCTAATTTAAACAAGTTTTTTTTTCTTTTCTTTGACATTGACACAAAAGACAAAGTAAAGTGTATAAAGTGTAAGTCTATACAAACTAATATATATTAGTTTGTATAGTTACAAACTAATATATATTAGTTACGTACGTTACGTACAATTAACTTTTAAACTTTTACAAATAAACAAAAGTCTAAGTAACAAATTTCACCATATATTAGTTTGTAACTATACAAACTAATGTATATTAGTTTATTACTTATTAAATTAATATAATATTCCAAACACAGTGGCCAAATTTGACGGGTGATCGCACTGTCTGGAAAGAGATGGGGGAGACCTTTGTCCAGGAGTGGGACAGCATAGATTAAATAATTAAAAAAAGTTTAATAATAATTAAACTATAATATATATTAGTACACTTATATATAATATATATTAGTACACTAATATATATTAGTTTATTCCCAATTGAAAACGAAATATTTAACGAAAAATTCCCAATTTAATCTAATGACGAACTTCCATACGAATTTACATCACCTATTAGAACCACCCCTTTAGTTTTTTTTTACTAAGTTAAAAAAAAGTATGATAAGGCAGTTTAAATAAGAACCTTTTTTGTTGTTGTAAAGGGCTATATTAAATAATACAAACTAAACTTAAAATGACTTGTCGCAGCCCCCAGACAAGTCAATTAAAATATTAGCAAAGGGATCAACGTACTCGCTCTACAATTACAGTACTACTGTACAATAGTGACCTGGGCACCACAGAAAAAACGACGCCAAGTTCTAATTAAAATGATTAACTTAATGGTCTTAGTCATTAGCGATTTTAATTTCGAATCGGGTATTTTTTCGCTTGAAATTATAACTCTTGCCTCCGTTTTACGATTGCAAATTTTACGACGAAATATAATGCGTTAATACTACTATTATTTTAGCTACTATTGTTCTGTTTGTTTAATGAATCCACTGAATGCGTAAAATGAAAAGAAAGAAATGAAAATAATGTTCCAAGATGTTTAACGTATTTGTACCTAAATGGATTCTAAAAAATAACTTTTCCCAAACATGGTATTAAAACAGTCCTTCGAATAAATGACTCGAACATCGCTCGGAGAACCGATAAACGATGGGAAAGCAAGGTTTTTGTATGGAGACCGCGAAACGGAAGACGCAGCGTTTGTAGGCCTCCGGACAGTAGATATACCGTCTAATAATACCGTCTACAGAGAAAAAAAAAGCATGCCTCCTATTTTTCAGTTTTGACGAGTCAACTATTATATTATGTAAAAATTTGGTGTATTTTTTACCCAAACACTTTTAATCCCCGACACAAAAAGAGGGGTGTCATTAGTTTACCGTGTGCGTGTGTGTGTCCGTATACCTGTGTGTCTGTATGTGGCATCGTAGGTCCCAAACTGCTGAATCGATTATGATATAGTTATATTTGTTTGATAGGTAACATGACCGAGAGTGTTGAAAATTGGTTCAGCCAGTTAATTATCAGCTCTATTACCGGGGTTTTTTAAATTTTCATTTTATACTTGTTTCCTGCTTAGTTTTATATTAGTTCTCGTAAAACTACTTATCTAAGTAAATATTCTTGCGATACAAAACACCCAAATGGACAACCTTAATTATTATTACTAATTAATGAGTTATTAAGAGCACAAGGAAACTATTATATTTTAATCAATCGCTCATTATAGGCATTATCAGTAAAAATTGACCGCAACACTACGATGTTGAAATGTTTACTGAATGTAATACGTAATTAGGAAAATTTCACGCTTCATTAAGGTCGCGCTTAAGAGAGATAAAAAAACACTGAGGGAGAATAAAAAAAAAACAGATTGGTCAGTTATGGCTTTTTACTAATAACATGATAATTCACGCACTTTGTTTTACTCCATATATATATTTCCAGTGTTTTCTTAAGTAGCTAACAGACGTGTATTTTCTCTTTCTCTTCCGTTAGTCGTACCATAGAAAACAGATATTTTTTTTCGTCTGAGGGTCAGACGACGGTTCGTCAGCCAAGTTGACATGTACGTGGCTAGAACAGTAAAGACTAGTTCCACATACAGCCACCTATATAATAGCGCTGCAGTTCTAAATTTTACATTTAAGTTCGGATACGCACACCTACAATCATACATAGATAAGTGTTCGGATACTCAACAGTATTACTTTAGATCAGACAAACAATACAATGCCTTAGTACTTTAGCTTTTGTGTTTATATGTGTGTTTCATCCACTTTTTTACCAACGTCGCAAAAAGACGGGTTTTA
Organism: Agriopis leucophaearia; assembly: GCA_949125355.1. Lineage (NCBI taxonomy): Eukaryota > Metazoa > Arthropoda > Insecta > Lepidoptera > Geometridae > Agriopis > Agriopis leucophaearia. The sequence goes on from OX421275.1 coordinate 4,357,349, forward strand.
TAAGTTTAACGTGTTTATCTGTATGTCTGTGTCTCTGAATCTGTCTGTGGTATCGCAGATACGAAACGGCGAAACCAATTTAGTTTTTTTTTGATTGTTTAAAAGGTGACTTGATCGCAAGTTTTCTTCTCTTTTATCAGGAGTTCAAAATCCGCTAAAAGGTTCCTTTTTGACGTTTTGTGCAATGTAGGCAAAATTTATATTTTTTTATATTGTTATGTACCGAGAATCTAACATAGGTCAGACAACTTACTAACATGAAATGTAAAGTCTGAAGCCGGGTCCGCTGCGGCATGTTTTCGTGTTAGCTAACACACTAACATGTTACTGACAGGAAAAGTAGGTGTGACTTTGATGTTAGCTAACAGTTAGTGTGTTAGCTAACACGAAAACATGCTGCAGCGGACCCAGCTTTATATTTATGCAATAATAATAATAATAAAAAACAAAAAAAAAACACGGCAACCAATAATTGACGTGATTTTTTTGCATAGAAATAGTTGAAAGGTCGAAGAGTTCTATAGGGGAAAAAAATACCCCGGAGAAATGTCCTTTCCTAATTGATGTTTCACACACACACACACACACACATCAGCCAATTAACGTCCACTGTTGGACAAGGCCTCCGTCATAGAGAGGGGTGTTGCCATAATCCCCACGCTTGGCAGGCGGCTTGGGGATCGCAGTACGTTCACCGTGTACTATTAGGACGCTGCTGCCCATCCTCCGGTGGTTCTGGTCGCAGTTTTAGGACATACCCTGGGAATGTTTACGCAGGTGAAACTGCCCGCAGCTAGTGATTACGTATATAATAATATACATATAGTCTGCTCTATAATAATGTCTATATTAGGGGACGTAATTGATTAGAAGCCGGTTTTTCCAGTCCCCTAACTAGGAAGACGGCACTTGATTTAACAATTGTTGTTATGCTATTTATGCGACCGAATCGACCAGTACTGATTTAAGCAATCGTTATAAGTAGGCATATCCCACTGGGACTAATAATACCTACAGTTCAGTACAACTGTAGTAATGCTCTGAGTAGTCTGAGTGTTGGCTTTCGATCTGCAGAAGCGGGCAGTTCGCATGGTCACACGAGTCAAGCCACTGAAGCTAGCGAAATAGGGCCTTACTTAAAAACGTTACTCAAGTTGATCTACGTCTAAAAATGCTCTTTCAACTTCTCGCTGACGGCATTCGTCACACGTGAAAAAGAGACAGAGCAATTTTAAGCACAGATCAACTTGAGTAACTTTTTTAAGTAAGGCCCATAGTCTTTAAAGACCTCATGACCGCCAGCATTTTACTTGTATCATGCCGTATTTATCTGTATAAAAACTTGGCATCCCTTGGCATTGTCCGTGTTTTATTTAATAATCAAGTGGATCACTTTAAAAACCGACTTCAAAAATATATGAATAACGTTATAAGTGCCTACAAAATTTGAGGGTTACCCTCGATTTCCCTGGGATCCCATCATCAGATCCTGACTTGGTGACAATGAGATCAAATTGGAAGTATACCCTATAAAAAAATATGTGAAATCAGTCAAGAGTTGGCGGAGATATCGGTGAACATACCTACATTTAAAAAAAACAGTGGAACATAGAACCTGCTCCGGAAGTCGAGCTTGCTGTCCACCTGATGGTAAGAAGAAACCGCCGCCTATGGACACTTCCAACACTAGCGGTGTTGACGGTGCTTTGCCAGCCCGGAGTGGTAGTTGTAGACAACCTTGTTGAAACACTTCATGTTGAATATCTTATATCTTATTTTATATCTTGAATAGCTCGGGGGGAATATCTTTGGGGCAAGGACATTCCAAACCTTGCAGGTTCGCGGAATAAAAGAGTGGAAACATCGAGGCGAGTTGGGGAACAAACGCAAGCCTACTAAATAAAAAAACATATATTAAATCCGTTCTGTCTTAAAGGAGATGAGTGGAAACAAACAACATAAACTTTCGCATTAACCATATCAGTGTGTTTGGTAAAGTTACCAGGTATTAAATATGAAAAAATACCATAAAAATTAAACTGTGAAACATTTATCCTGAGTACAAATAAGTTGGTGGGTGGTCTAAACTATCCAAAATATGTTTGAGATTCCCCCAAGCGGAGTACCGAATTATAATATATTTTGAGCAGTATCGGCAGAAAACAGAAACTCTATGATAAAATTTACAGAGTACCTACCTAATTAAACCCATTGTTAACAGTCAAAAAGACAACATCGATTCGTCAACAAAAAAGTCCTCAGTAAATTCGATCGAAACTACTTAACCCTTCAAAAGCTAATCGATCCCATTAATCAACGTCAACAAAAATGCTATTTCCACCAAAAATTAGACGCACACCTAATACTTAGTCGATTTCGCAAGCAATCCTATCCCAAGAACCAAATGAAGGGTTGTGAGCTCTCCGAATTTTAATGAAATATTTGATTTATGCCCAGCGCGAGGATCAGGTAGCTTATTATTAGAATATATCATTAAACATTACATGTATAATTAAAGGCGCTCTTAGCCTCCAGCTACCCCAATTTGAGCCGGCCTCAAATGCTGCTGCATTATAATTTTAATAAAATTGCCCGACGTCCAGTTAAAAAAAAGTTTAAAAGTAATAATAAGAAAATTATAACACATCTGATTGATGTATTATTTGGTAATTTATTGGCTGTAATTACATCGTGTAATAATGGTCGATAATGCCGCGGCGGAGGGAACGATTTATTAGTATTTATTAAAGTATGAATTATTGTATAATTATTGGGATGGGAGCTTCCAAACTAAACAGAGCGGTTGTTTTAGGGTTGAATTTATGGGCAGTTCTCGGAGGCGATCTAATCGCGCTTGTTTGCGATGGATGTGAATACGGGCGTATCTGGTCTCCACCTAGTACAAAACTACACATACACATTTATAATATTATAATACAGTCTAGTGCTTCGAAACCGGACACTAACTAAACTCAAAAAGCGTGTTCTAGGAACCACCTGAGAGAAATTACGTAGTGAAGAATAATAATAGCGCGAGATCGCTTATAGTGATAAGGCCGCCAATTTTTTCACTAGTTTTTAAGTTGTTTTTTATGTTACCTACTATGTACGTTTATAATTTTTGGTGTGAACAATAAAAAGTTTTCTATCTATCTATCTAATAATAGGTACAGCATACAAATTTAAATTGTCAAATTTTAATGCGTTCTTTCTTAGTTAAAGCACATCGAGATATTAAAGTACGAGTAGCATAGGTTTCTTTTACTGAAATGTTATGGACAATAAAAAAAAAAATGACGACCGACCGACCGACCGACGATCATATTCAAATTTGCGCCATGGCGCAGGTTTTGATCCTGTCTGTAGTTTTTTTTTTATTGACCTAATAAAAAAATCTGTGGATGAACTATTCTATTTTCGATTTCGAAATTAAAATTACGATACATATTCGCCCACGCTCACTGTGAATAAATATTATTACATATTTTTAAATATAAGGGTAACAACAGTTTCAAATCTTTTTCTGTCTCATTGCCGTCTTTTGCTGATATACAGAAAGAAACTAATAAGTATTTAATTTTAATAAAAATAAACACTCAGAATCGAATTTGTGATTTGGAATTGGTGCATTATGGTTCAAAATATAATATTCACTAAAAAAAATTACACTTTAGATAAGTGCTAACTAATGATAGAGATGTGCTGTATAAATAACTTTATCGATACTATTCGATAGTCTAGTTGCTACAAATCGCCTCATTACTTTATCAGTCACACCTGACAGTCAATGTTAAGAATGTTGACAGATAAGATGGTTAGTATTATCTGTTCATTTCTAGTTGATAGCTTCCTTAGATATTAATTAAATTAAATATAATTAAAAACGAGCTGCGCTCCGACTACACATATGAAACTACAGAAATGGTATTTTTTCCAGGATATTAAAGGTTAGCTAGCTATAAGCTACCCCCGTGCTAAAATTCATCCAAATACCTACGTGCAGCCGTTACACAGTCAGACAAACATAACACACAGGCTAACACACAATGCCTCGCAGTTTCACCCGCTATCTACAGCAACCATAAACTTTTTTTTTTTTAAGGATCAACAAACAATAACAACAAAATATAAAACTAGAGAGGTAAACAAAAAAAATTGCTAGTTGTGATACCAGCATCGTTGACCACGGATTAGAAATTTTCCGGGTTAAAAAGTCCTATATCTACACTAATATTATAAAGAGGAAAGATTTGTACCTATTTTTGTATGTTTGTAATGAATAGGCTCCGAAACTACTGAACCGATTTGAAAAATTCTTTCACTGTTGGGAAGCTACACTATCCCCGGGTGACATAGGCTATATTATATTTTGTAGCGAGGCCGAAGGCCGAGCTTACACTCGTGCGAAGCCGGGGCGGACGGCTAGTTATGTATATTTATGTTAATCCAGAGCATAACCCAATACGCCAAATTTCACTAAATTCCGTTCAGCTGTCACGAAGTTGAGAGCAAATACACTTGCACAATTACACACTCACACACAAACTTTTGCATTTATAATGTTTGTGTGATTTAATGTGACTTTGTAGTTGAGTAGTTAGTGGTTACACTCGTAATATGTGTGCAGTAAAATGCACTTTTATTTTTAATAGACTTCCAAAAAGGAGAAGGTTATCAATTCGACAGTATTTTTTTGTGTTACCTCAGATCTATTGACTGGGTGAACCGATTTTGTTTTTTTTATTATTATTTGAAAGCTGGTGCTTCCTATTAGGTCCCATTTCAATTTGGTCCAGCTCTGATGAAGTCGGTTTTAAATATTGATAATTATTCAAGGTAGCATTCATCACTGATTTGTTAACACCGGCGAATTAAGCTACCCAAAGAGCTCTTCAATAATTTGCAGTTAACTTTAAGCTCCAATATAGCAAAGCTGATGAGACAACGATTTGGTAGTGGTTTTGGTTTCAGGACTCTTTTGCAGGGGTCCGCCTGGGGAAGTACCACACCTTTGCCAGTTATTCAACCGCCAAGCAGTAGTGCGCAAACAGTACTGTGTTCCGGATTGAAGGGCAATGTTTCCAGCGAAATTACAGGGCACACAGATATTTGACATCTTATATCTCGGGCTGACGAGCGCAGCGCATTGCCATCCAGGGTTTTGAACTGTTGACGTTCAACATTCTGAGTGGCGTTGAGCTGTTATGGGCAAGCGTGAAGAGCTATCAGGCGAGCGATTTCGCTCGTCTCGTCACTCAGTATCATAAAAAAAACTAAATGAGAAAAAAACAGCTTCCTAATCTTCTCCACTAAAATATTGCCAAGCAAATAAACACTATAAAATCATCTTTTATTATCGTTACACTTATTACGAAGAGAGGCGTAACTTCCATCATTCGATAATCTCCGCATTGCTTCTTATTTAACACCCTGACAACTCGATAAAATTTTATCGCGCTCACATGTCAAGATAAGTGACTTACAAAATCTGTATCCCATTTAAACTAATCTTTAATCGATTTTAATCGATAGGCTAGCCGGAAGTATCGATATAAAGTCCTGCATAAACAAACACCACTAAGTCTGTTAAATTGTTAATAGTTTTTACTGGCCCTTAACGCAAGCAGTGAGTGAACGAGATAGAAATGAGATAACGAGGACTGAATAACCAGAATTTAACGGTATATATAAAGCGATATTGCGATAATGGTTTTAAGATTTACACCCATTTATTTTAAATTAAGATCATTTTAAGTACGCAAGTCATATCAATTTCAATAAATCGATGTTCAAATTCTTTTAAAATCTGTTTAGGATTCCAGACACCAAGGGTGACGATAAGTCATCCTATTAGATTCCTATTACTAAACATACGCTGCTGATTGGTTGTCGGTTTTACCCTTGCAAAACTGTTTTTTTTTTGCTTTGTAAAAAAAAAAGTTTGTATCCCTAAGGTACCTTTATACCGGCGATAATTTAATATGTATAATTAAGTTTTTAAATTTGTATCACTATTTTAATACCGGTTAATCCAGTTGTTATAAAAACAATCATTTATTTTTACAATGTTCGGTCCTTTTAAGATAATTCTTAAGATAAAATATTTCACATAATGTGTGCTACCAAAGCTGTTATTACGTTGGTCGTAATTTATGCATTGACATTATAATTACTTTAAGCACACGCGAGTTGGTTTTCATAATGAAGTTGAATGAATAAAAAACTTTCTATCTACTTTATAAATAATATATAATTTTGGTATTCAGAAATGTGGTTTGGTGCGTCATTTTGGTGTTCATGAAGACCGAATACCGGTTCCCAAAATTCTTGTGATTTACTGATAGTTTTTAATATGAAAAAATATACATAGAAGTCTCAACGCGTAGAAAACTATAGTCAATAAACGTCCGCAGTTTCATATATAAACATAGATGTATACAATTTATATCGAAACAAAACTATTTTACCAAAACCAACCGTATGTTTATACATTTACGGCTCAGTTTTATACAAATGATGCCTATATTTCATGATTATCTGCTGACGGATTAACTTCAAGCTTGATCATCAGACACTCACGTACCCAATTTCGACTTTTTTAAATGCCATAGATGGCAAACAAGCTAACGGGCTACCTGATGGAAAGCGATCACCGTCTCCTATGTATACCTAGGTAATACCAGGGGCATCACAGATACGTTGCCGACCTTCACAGACTCATAAAGTTCTTTTGAAGAACCCCATGTTATAGTTACTCGTAAATGGCTCATTCCACAAATTGCAGGTGGGAGGTAAAAAGATCGCGTTAAACGTACAGTGTTTTCAACGCGATTTTCACAGATCTAGATAATATGTGGATGAGCTTTCCGGTGGTGGCGGCTAGCGCGAAGATAAAACCGCGATGCCGGCATCAGATTGAACAGTTCAATAGACCATTCCCCGTTGTAAATGCGATAAAAGATACAAAGAGATTCTGTCATAGCAACTGCCTATCTATGTGATCAATTACATTTTAAGGGTTTCGTACCCAAAGGGTGAAAACGGGTCCCTACACTAAGCCTGTCGCTGTCTGTCTGTCCGTCTATATGTCTGTCTGTCTGTCTGTCCTACCTTTTAACGGCTGTATCTTTCGAACCGTAATAGACAGCTAGTTGAAATTTGTATAGAATATGTACTGTTACGGCGCATTAACTAAGAAATAATCATAAAGTAAAAACTAAAGGCGGTCACCATACAATAACGGTTTTTTTAAACGTATTTTTGTATTTACTCGGTATATATAAAACGGTAATGCGTACAAGCGTAAACTTGGCATGATTATAGTACACAGTCCAAAGTATAACAACAAATAATAAACAATGGCCAAGAGCAAATCGGTGAACAATTTCTGCTCACCACTGGTTCTCGTACTATCACCAAAGTTAAACAATGTCGAGCGCTGTCGGTACTTGTCCCTTGGGCGTGTTGTCTTTTTAACACGCTTTTATTAGCTTTGTATGTTTCTATATATCTATGTAACGGATTCTTTGAACGTTATTTTCATTCTTTAACCCTACCCCGATAACCGATGGGGAAGAAAAGTTCTTGAGTGGAGACCACGAACCGAAAGACGCAGCGTACCTAGGTAGGGCTCCCACTAGATAGACCGACGACATCGTGAGAGTCGCGGGCATCCAGGTTATGCAGATGGCAGGGTGTCGTTCAGTGTGGAGGTTAAAGTTGGATGCCCTGTTCAGCAATGGACGTCTTCTGGCTGATCATGATAATTATGAGTATGACTATGAAAATGTTTTCTAAGATCTTGGGGAAACCAAGTTAAACACGTAAGATTAAGCCGGTGACTCCGACTATAGTTTCAACCGCATTCGGCGATCTTTTTCAATATGAATGAGCACGCGCGGCTGCATCTCACTTTGCACTCAATAATATAAATAAAATGTGTGAAAACCATGTCAGCTTCCATGGTAAAATTGAGATTTCAAGAATCGCTTAAGTAACGTCTATAAGGTAAGGCTGTAAATGTGTAAAAAGTCTTTATAAGCAAACAGACAGAGTTACTTTCGCATTTATAATATTAGTATGGATTATTTAGTTTGCATCATGCTTTTTCCCCATTCCTCAAGAAACATTGTATGCGCTGACACAGATAAGTAAGGAAACCCCCTGATTCAGTTATAGAAGCTACTATAGTGATTACTTACCGATAAAAGTATGGGAAGCGCCTAAATCAGTTTGGTACTTACCGGAGCCACTGGCGAATAGGAATTCCCTGTGTAGGGAAGACGTCTTCAAGTAGGGGTAAAACAGCTTGCTGCCGTGCCGGGGACTGTGGTGTCAACTGGAGAAGAATAAAAAGAGCATTTTTTAAATGTGTGTAACATTTACAGACATGAAAAAATATATGTGGATAGTGAAAGCTTTTGCATGAACCCATCCCCAAGAATTCGATCTCAATGCCATTAAAAAAAAACCTTATTTGCCAAATATTTTTATTTACAAGAAAATATTATGTAAAAGGAGAGATAATCTATTAAAACTAACATTATATTTTAAGACGGGATCGATGTGGGGACATTTTTAACCCCTGACCAAACGCTTGTTGTGGCCTCGTAGTTCCCAAACGATTGAACTGATTTAGTTTGTGACTTGATCGAGAGTGTTCTTGGCTATGATTCAAGAAAATAAGTTTATTAGCTCTTTTATCAAGGCGTCTTCAAAAAATTATATCTTAACCTGTTATATTTTTTATAAAAATGTACAACGTATTTTGTTCGGATACCAGATTCCGCCGATTTTGATGAAAATTGATATGCATAATTAAATTGGCTATAGACATTTCTAACACGATTTGCTTTTCAGAAAAATGCAATAAATAGAAAGTTTATTTCTAATGAAAAGTTAAAAAGTTAGCTAAAACTAAAATAGGTCACAAAAATAATCTAATAAACCGCTACCAACAGGCATACTTCTAATGCTGGCCCAATTGACGAGTTAAATTTCGATGCTACTTCATTGAGTATGGCAGAAGCCAACATTTTTTTTGTAGACTTAAGGTGAAACGTTTCACTTTGGCGGGAAATTCAAATTCCAAACCGTTTTTTTGTCCTTGTAGCTAGGCCGAGTAATTATTGTAAACGATAATGATGTTCGCGAAAATTGATTATTATTCTTTACAAACTCGCGTAAAGTTATTTATCTCCAATGTACATTATTACATACATTTGTCAATAAACAAATGTATGCTGTTTCAAACAGTTTATTGCCAAATGTAAGTAATATGGTGAGTAACTGATTAATAGCTGTTACATGATAATGTAAAGAACGACCAACAATTTTCGCAAACACTATGCCATTTCACAACAATTACCCGGCCTAGCTACAAGGACAAAAAAACTGTTTGAAATTGGATTTTCCCGCCAAAGTAAAACGTTTCACCTTAATAATTGAAATTAATGTTTCCCTACTATAGAGCCTACAAAAATCTGGCGTTTAATAAGTATTGTGATCAACTATAATTAAGTTCTAAAAGCAATATTTCGGGTAAAACCAATTGTCATTTTAGAAACTTAAAATCATTGGCAACATTTAAAAAAACCAACTCAAATCGAGCCAACTTTTCAAACGAAAGTAAAGTTCCCATGTGTTCGCAATTCGCATCTTCCCTGTTTCGTTTAGAAAGGACTCCTCAGGCGTCCCGGGGTGGGGAAGGGTGGCCGGGTGGCATGCAAGGAGCGCGCGGGGCCTGCGCAATTTTTCCCCCAAGACCACGTGTTTACCACGTGCATTGGAAACTTTTTGGTGAAGTTTTTCTCGACCTCGCGTGAAACCTTTTTCGTTCGCCCAACTTCTTGCTGTCTGGATTCTTTTTGTTTTATTTCTGCTTGAGTAGGTCGAGAGATGTTCTCTTTTTGAACGGGGTTTATTTACTTGCGTTTATTTTTTTAAGAAAGTTGTGTGGTGGCAGTGTTTTATATAAAGTGTTCTATTCTTAAATGGGTTTACTTTTACGGAAAGTTGTGTTGTGTGCCAGTGTTACATATTAAGTTTTATAGTTTAAAAAGTGTAGATACTTTTTGAATTTGTTCATGATCGTTTGTCGGCAAACTCGAACCGTTATAAAAATTTGAATTGTAGTCGTTAAGTATCTATCGAAAGAGATTAGTAACTTATGGATATTAAAAATTAAAATACTACGATTAGTTCCAAATTTGAGAATGATCATTAATATTGATTGATATGAGCCGTATCTAACACTCATAAAATTTATTGATTATCGTCATCGGATTTCACCCGCAGACAAGGGAATCAATAATAACGTAATAGTAATAAAAAGACCGCTTTCTCAACAATGCATCACTGGACCAAACCATTTTGCAATCAACATATCATCTAAACCGTGTCTAGAAAATTCTTAATTGAACTAATGAGAAGTAATTACAATTTTTATTGCAGCCATAATGATTACGATGTCTTAAAATAATAAAAGCAATTAGAGATTGATGGGCGTAGCGGGGGTTTTATGCTTGTCTCTTTTACTCCTATAGTAAATTTGATCGCAAGTTGAGAGGTCACTATGATTAGATGTAATTGTTTGAACAGTTATAAAAGTTGTCAGAGGCTGTTCTGTTTGTCGTTAAATTACGAGATGTTTCCATTTCTAAGGTTATTTTTACGTAAAAAAATAAAGGGACATACTTTTCTTGATTACTTTTGTTATCTTAATGTTAATGGAAATATATTTAATAGCACGTCAAAACACTTAATGACAACCAAAGATGTATTCAACAATTAAATTTGGGCGGCAGATTTATAGAATGTACCTACATTTTGTTAAGAAGCGAAATGAAACGAATAGCCTAGCGTAGCGTAGCATAGCGCAGCATGGCGTAGCCTACTGAAGAGAGAGCGAAAATTAGTTAGATAATTTTGATGTTTAGAAATTACCTGTTATAGACATTTTTGAATTTGATTTTTTATTACTTAAGGCACTATTAAGATCACTTTTTTATTGGTCTAATTAAATAAGTAGGTACACCCGTACGAAGCACGTGAAATCCACTTTTGTTGTGCGAACTGTTAGTCTGTGGAATGCGCTGCCTGAATGGGTGTTCCCCGATAGATACAATCTGGATGTCTTCAGATCGTGAATGAATGAGTTCCTTCTAGACAAGGGTGCTCCATCGTAAACCGCATCATCGCTGAACATTAGGCTGATTGGCGGCCAAACGCAAGCCTATTATTAAATTAAAAAAATACTGTTAGAATAAAGGGCACGTAGGCTTTTTCTTTGCTTTATTACTTTTGTCTATCTTAATATTAATCAAAGTTGGATGGTAATGAACGTGGTTTCAATTAAAATGACTGATTCATGCCGAGTTGGGATACAAATGAGTCACTTTACTCTAATTAGGTACAATACCGGAGTAGATAATGTACAAAGAAATAGCTTCCAAGAACGTAAGAGTAAGCACTTCACTACAAACGCAGCCATGTGTGCGTGCAACGCTTACTTTCACATACAAGAGACTAAATCTGATGCTTAGAGAAAGACTCGGATTAAGAATATCTAGATATGGCATTCGCGTTATACCTATAAGAGACAGACAAACAGAGATATGCTCTACTGAATTTTGTTACAAAACATGTATGTTTATGATCACATAAGCGCAATTTCCACCAATCAAAAGTTACACATGCATGGAGTCATGAATGTGTAACCTTTAGTGTCTTACAGGTGTTATCTCGGTAATAACATTCAACATTCACCAATCACATACCTATTATTATAAAAATTTAGGAAGTAAGCCAGTTAAATACAGCACCTAGCTAGTTTTTTTCCTAAATTGTGAACTAAGCCTGACAATCGTGTACGCAAAGTGATACAAAAAACAGTAATGCTCTTTCTCTCTACGATTATCACGTATAAAAAAGTCTCTTGTTTTTTTTTCAGTAAATAGTTTGACAAACAAGCAGGCAGACCACCGTATAGTAAGTAGTCACTGCTACCTATGCAACACCAGATGCGTTGCCGGTGTGTTGCTTACTCTTTAGAGGGTAAGGATTTTGTTCAGATATTTTTTAAGCTTTCCAAGTTATAGCTCTGTAAGAAGGTCTTTTTTGGAAAAGATTTCCAAAAAAGACATCCCATTCATTTGCTTCAATGCCACTTCTGGTCTAAGTACAAGGAAAACTTTTTCTGTGCAGAGATTAGAGAATTAGAGAGTACCAGTGCAAGTACACATTGCTACGCATTTAATAAAGCACAGTTTTGAGCTTTTAGGCCTTTCTCTGCAGATTTCCTACTCCGTGGTACAATGAAGCAAGAATATAAAGAAACAAAATGATGTGATCATTTCAAAATAGACTGCGCTACTTTAATCTGGTTCTTTAAATACATCTGACGTGTTAAGAATTAAGAATGAGCTAAAAATAAAGCCATATTTGGCCTTAATGTTGATTAAAAGTTTAATTGAAGTAAGAGAATTGATGATACAGGGTGTGATAGAACTAAAGGCTGCGAGATAATATATTTTAGGACGGTTTTAATGTTAACCATCGTATTCATAAAATCTCGAGTAATCTGTTATTTAAAAAAAAATCTCGCTCGCACGCGCGTCATTTCTCGTTAGCGACAAGGAGACAAAGTTTTGTGGAATAGTGTAGCTGATCGATTTTTTTTTCATAAGAGTGTAACTTTTACGTAAGAACTGATTAAGGTGGAATGTTTCAATCACAGAAATGAGAAGTATATAGAACGGAAATGTGAAGATAAATCTGTCGCCAGGCATTATGACAGAAACTTGATTGAACATTCTTATTTAGATCAACGCGTCGAACTCCGCGTCACAGTTGCTAACTGATTTCGAATGACTGACGTTTCGTTTGTATGGGTGCAACTGGCTACAAAGAATTTCATACAAAAATGCCTTGATCACCGTTCTAATAAATAAAAAAAACTGTGGTTTCACTTATGGCGGGAAATTCGAAATTTTTTGGAACGTTTCACCTATGGTGGAAGATTAAAATTTCAAACTATTTTTTGTACCTACTCGTACCTAGGTCAGGTAATTATTGTAAATGATCATGGTGTTTGTGAATATCGATTGTTTTTTCTTTACATTTCCATGTAAAGCTATTTATCAGTTGGTATAACGTATGTTTATTTGTTACATATATCAATAAAATAATTAAATGATTTATTAAGAAGTGTAAGTACTTAATAGGTAAGTATTGAATTTTTTAAAGTTATAATTTTGATATTGTAATATTAATCTTTAATAATGACATTTAACATTTTACAAATAAAAAAAATCGTATAAAAAGGCACCAGCTTTGTTTGCCAGCGCTATGTAAGAAAATTGTAAAGGGGTTGCCATTGCAATTTTCTTTTCAGAATTATCCTTCAGGTTTGCTGTCATACTCTTGTTTGAGGCTAACTGTATTAATGTGTGTGTGTCTGGATTAATGTACAAAAAAAAATATTTTCGGGAGAAGAGTTATATTTTTCATTGTTATTATTTTTATTTTTCTTTCATAATTTTTAGTTAGCCATATTAACTAACTACTCTGACAGGAAGTCTTGTTGCTATAGATTTATGTGTGTTTTTTGAGTGTAACTACTTTTCAACACGCTTTTATTAGCTTGGTATGTATATATGAAACGAAATCTTTGAACGTGATTTTCACCCCTTTCAAAACGTCGGATTGATTTGAAACTTTGCACACTTATCAAGGCTGATGGTTAGTTTGTCCCATTATCCTTGCCAGAATGATTTTAAAACGTGTTTTTTTTAATTTTGTAAGCTACGGGAATTATTATACATGTAAGCGATGATATGGTCGAAGATGGAGCATGCAGACTAGATACCTATTCACCTATTTTGATTCAACGTTTATTATGTATTTATGACTGCATTTATCGTACCAGTTATTCAACCGGCAAGCAGTAGTGTGCAAACGCTACTGTGTTCCGGATTGAAGGGCCATGTTTCCAGCGAAATTACAGGGCACACAGAGATTTGACATCTTATATCTCGGGGTGACGAGCGCAGTGCATTGCCATCCAGGGTTTTGAACTGTTAAAGTTCAAAATTCTGAGTGCCGTTGAGCTGTTATGGGCAAGCGTGAAGAGCCATCAGGCGAGCGACTTCGCTCGTCTCGTCACTCAGTATCATAAAAAAAACCTAGATTGTTTATGGTTTCTTTAGAAAGAGGTCTGTTCAGTAGTAGATCGAAAAAGACCGATTATAATAAAAATACACTGGAAAATAAAGAAAATAGAGTAATTATTGTATCTAGCCACAGCACAATATCAAGATATATTTCTTTGAATTATTAAAATCAAATTATGCCATAACATATCAAATAATAACTAAGTAGAATTATGTCTTTGAAAACTGCCGAAGCATATATAATAGTATCTATAATTATTAATTTATTTAAGGGGGAAGTATCTTGTAATCAATATCTCTATTATTTCATTTTATTAGTTACATTTATGATGTTTTATTTGCAAATATTAACATTTTATGGCTGTCCTAGAATTTATAAATAAGTCGTGGAAACCATAAACAATCTAGGTTTTTTTTATGATACTGAGTGACGAGACGAGCGAAGTCGCTCGCCTGATGGCTCTTCACGCTTGCCCATAACAGCTCAACGCCACTCAGAATTTTGAACTTCAACAGTTCAAAACCCTGGATGGCAATGCACTGCGCTCGTCACCCCGAGATATAAGATGTGAAATCTCTGTGTGCCCTGTAATTTCGCTGGAAACATTGCCCTTCAATCCGGAACACAGTGGTGTTTGCACACTACTGCTTGGCGGTTGAATAACTGGCAAAGGTGTGGTACTTCCCCAGGCGGACCCCTGCAAAAGGGTCCTACCACTACAAAAAAGGTATATCTATATATATAAAAGAAAGTCGTGTTAGTTACACTATTTATAACTCAAGAACGGCTGAACCGATTTGGCTGAAAATTGGTGGGGAGGTAGCTTAGAACCAGGAGACGGACACAGGATACTCTAAAAACGGCTGGACCGATTTTGATGAAATTTTGTGTTCCTGGAGCGGGTCATAGTAGCGAGGCCGAAGGCCGAGCTTACACCCGTGCGAAGCCGGGGCGGTCGACTAGTATGGTATATAGGTAAGGTATCATCGAGATATAAAATAATTTAATTTAATTCATAGTAATTCAGTAGATAACTTTACATACTTAATAACTACTTAAAAATGATTTGATGCACGTGTTAGTTATATCTATATACATACTTTGAAATTAAATCGGAGCTGCGCAAGTTTTTTTTTTTAATTATAACTTATTCGGAACTCTATTTTATTATAACTATAGTATTATTATGTAGGATAATTTACTTAGTACTTTATTTATGTGCATGTGAATTGAAAAAGTTCTTATTTAATTTTGAGCATCTATTTTTGGGCATCAATTCTTATGCATTGGCACCAATTACTACCCCGATGGCTCAGTTGGTAGTGTATTTTCCTTCTGCGCTTGGGGGTGTGGGTTCGATTCCCACCTAGGACAAACATTCATGTGATGAACATTTGTGTTTGTTCTGTGTCAGGGTTTTAATATCTATTTAAGTATGTATTTAAAAATATATTTATGTTCTTATACTTATCAGTTTCTGGCAGTCATATTACAAGCATTGCTTAGTTTGGGGTCAGAAGACCGTGTGTGCAAAAATGTCCTAGATTTATTTAATTACTGGCACCAATCAATATTTTAGCTTGGTGCTCAATGACAGGAAATTATTACTTAACCATATAAGAGTATTATATAGGATACTAAAGTACTTTAGTTAGGTATGTGCACGTGGATTGAAAAAATCTTATCTACACTAATATTATAAAGAGGAAAGATTTGTACCTATTTTTGTATGTTTGTATGTTTGTAATGAATAGGCTCCGAAACTACTGAACCGATTTGAAAAATTCTTTCACTGTTGGGAAGCTACACTATCCCCGGGTGACATAGGCTATATTATATTTTGTAGCGAGGCCGAAGGCCGAGCTTACACTCGTGCGAAGCCGGGGCGGACGGCTAGTTCTATATAAAGCATTTATCATTATTTTTGGGGATCGATTCTATTCATTGGTACCAATCAACATTTTAGCTTGATGCGCAATGACAGTATTTACTGTCGTTATAACAATTATTGATTTAAATAAATGATTACTTTACAGTATTAATTAAATATTTTTTAGATAAATTATTATTGTGGTAAAGAGGTCAATTTTGTCAATTTATTTATAGTTTTGGGTAAATATTCAGTTTAATTTAGATTTAATTTAGGTATTTATTTAGCCATTTTACTATTTAAAGTTTTAGTTAGTATTTAAGTTTATGTTAATTTTCTGTTTTTTAAGTTACCCTTGTTTAAATAAATTCTGTTGTAACATTCAAATTAAACGAATCTGACAGCACTAAAATTATATGTGTCTCTTTTCATTTCAATACGACAGAAAATTAAACAACTATTTCAGAGCTGTCAAGTTTAGTTTAGAAAATAATATAACAGAATCGACGTCATTACTTCTGGTATTATTAAGTTAATAATGTCAACATACATATTTACCTACTTATTTACATAGTCTTTTATTATATAACTTAAATTTAGAACAAAATTCAGCAGAACACAAATAAAAAAAGGAATCAATAAAAGTATGTAGTAGTAGGTACGCATATATTTTTTGTATCCTCTACTATACCCAGTTTGATTAAACCAATTTCTTTTGAAATTTATTTTCAATTTAGAAATAATTACATCCCTATCTATATACTTAATTAATTACAATAATTAAATATAATCATTTAGTTAGTATCTACTTGGCAATGGGGACGTAAATTTGCGTGATTTTTGGTTAAAATTTCTCTGGTCGTAGTTTATTTTACTTTCTACAATAAAACTTTAAAAAACAAAACAAGAATCCAATTTTAATGATACGCCCAATACTATCGATATTCAGTAGGAAAACAGCTCAAACAATTAACTGGCCGGAAAAGTAATCATTTCAGATTTAAAAAAAGAAAAAAGAAAGTTTGAAAAAAGAACTACCGTGCCTACTGAAAAAGCGACACATGGCATGCGAACCAATCAGCTGTTTGTTGGCACCGACGCCCCGCCCCGCTGCTACTTTTCCACTCTTGCACGTCAAAAATATATTTTACTATTTCATTATTTTCACATGACGATTCTACCATACCCTACTTCTGTGGTTAACACAATTTGTTCAAGTTCGCGCGAAAACTTTTTTCGCAGAACGCGTTTTACTTTTTATGAAGTTTGAAATGAGAAGCTTTTTTTCATTGTGTTTTCAGCCAGTAGGTATGCTTAAACAAAATGCACATGAAAATCAGTTACTGTTGTCTACGATAGTACAAATTGAATATAAAAAACTTCAATATTATTTTTTAATTATTGCATTCTGTTTTGTATGTTTATTGAATAAATGAAATGAAACGAAAAAAGTTTTTACGCATTTTTATAAGCAATTATCAAAACAAAAATATTAAGTAGTTGTAATCAAAATAAACGCAATTAGTAAAATCGTGTACTTAAGTTGGCGTTGGCCATATTAACCTCAAAGTAAAAAGTTATAATTAAATGACATAAAAGTATCAAAACTGTTACTTACAATATTCCAGTTAGTAATTTAGAGCGGGAGACGTTAGATTTGTTTTCGTAGCAGTGACGTTGTTAATTAGCCGGCGCCCGCTGATTCATCACTTTATAGCGTCTCAACGGCTAGTCCAAGCCGATACTTAATTACACTGCAAATACGTTCCAAAACTCCTTAGCAATTCATCTGCAACACCACTCAGTTCTAAATCCGAACGCACTTCAAAAGTTTGTATTTGGAAGCTTGACAAAAGACGCGCGAAACAATTTTTTTTGTAGCAGCTGTCAAACGTAACACGGACAAACGTAGAGACGGCCGTCCACGTCAGCCCGCTGACGTTCACTAGTCGCGACTCGGCGTAAGTCGAGGAGAAGAAGGCAGCGGTCTCGGCCAACCCGCCTTTCTGTCGTCTCGCTCTCGCGCTATGCCCGCCCGAACATTTTTACGTTTAAACCGACTCAATTCAATTCAACTCAACTCAATTGTCGTGGCGCGAATGCCTTCGCGCTGGACGCTAGAGTGAGACGTATAGCGGTCGGCTCATTTCAGGCACTGAAACTAATTAAACTCAACTTTAATTTGTGATATGTTTTGTCATCGACCATATTTGACAAGCGACCGTGAAAGATGACGTTCCGTGTGCTTAAATCAAGAATATGCGTTCGGAAAATCGCCGTAGAACCTTAATCTTGGTTTAAGACGTAGCCGTGGCCGGGGATCATGCCGTCCCGCTCTCTCCACTATCGTCCGGTGCGCGTTCTTTCCGCGCGGGAGAGAGAGATCCGACTGGCGAGAGGCGTTACCAATTTTGTCGATTCCGCTGCTGGGTGTGTAAAGTTTTAGGCCGAAACATGTAAAAATGCATCTTGAAAAAAAGTTATGTATTAAAAAAAGAAGCTTAGTGCGCGGTGGGGGGCATTAATGCCGGGAGGTGGTGCGATGGCTTTTTTCGCGTGCTGTATTTTCGGGGGCTCTCGTTACTGGACAATGCATTATCGAGCAGAGTTCGCCGAACGCATCGCCTTGTGCCCCATTTCAACCTGCTACAAGTACTTAGCTAGTTTCAGATGGAACCTTGTCTCTGTCAAACTTTGAAATGAACGCCGGAATTGGTCTTACACGAAGAAACACATTCTGACACTTTAAAAAATACTATATATGCATATAAAATGAATCTCTATTTACCTTGATCACGTCATAACTTGAGAACGACTTTACTGATTTTGTTCATCTTTTTTTTTAGTTTGTTAACACCTAAAGAAAGTTCTTAGGGAAAGAAAAATTTATATCGTAACTGGAAAATTTCAGAAAACTTAATGACGATGTAAGACTGACAACGCCTGTCAAGTCAGCTGCTGGAAAAATTTAATTTGTAAAAGTCTTGAAACTACCATGTAACACGAAAATGCGTAAAACACACATAGGTCTCCTCAAATTAAAAAAAAAACAGTGAACTGAAACTAAAACAGAAGCAACTACGAGTAACTTTTACTAACAATTATTATTGCAAAACTAATTTTAAAAATATACTTGGGTACACCTGGCAAAATTAAAAGAAAATCTAGCTTCTTCGAAACTGGCTAACCTAAATAAATAATAATATTTTCGACCCCAATTTTAATAAATGTTAATTTATGGGAAAGACGTAGCAAACAACCCAAGAAAATAGTTTTAGAGTTCGAGTAAAGAGTTCTCTATATTCAAAGAAAACTTCAAGTTTAACATTAGTTTCAGTGTAAAATTAAATTGGTATCAACGAGACACACTAAGTACCTACTAAGTACCTAAGTGACCTCTCAACTCATTTTCAAAAACCTTTCAGAGCGCCTGATTAATGCGACGCGTGACTAAAATGCTGGCGTGTAAATGTCTCAACGCATAGCATTGCCATTTAGCGTGGTAGTGCCGCCAATATGCTGGGTGCGCTGCCAACTGATAGTAGACTTGAGAATTTGAGTCTTACTGTTTTTGTAGTGTTAGTGTTAGCTTATATTTTGTTTGGTAACTACAATAATAAGACAGATCGCATAAAAATAATCCTACTACGAGTAACTAACACGCTTTTATTAGCTTGGTTAAAACAGACAGAAAAGTGGGCAAATACGAATTTTCTCTACGTTAAATACGTATCGATATAAAATTCGATACAAATTTCAATTCGAAATTTGTATGAAATTCGATAGGTACGTATTTTACGTAGCGAATACTCGTACTTCGCTCACAGATACTGTTTTAGCGCCAACGGAAAAAATCATGTCGCCTAATTATATATTTTTTTAAACTTGTATATTTTCAAGTGTGTAATAATGGTGAATTATTATTTATTAAGTGTTTGTGAAAGGGCTCGAGTGTGGACCAATACAGTAACTAGGTGAAACATAGCTTTTAGTGTTATTTCCAAAACTCCCTATAGAAGGCTCTTGTATAGTCTTCACCACTTTACTAGGGCATCACTTAGACTCGGCCGTGACTGAATTAGCTTGACTCTGACTGGAACTTGTTTGACGATGTTCTAGTAAAACTTGAAAATATTTCAATACCTAACTGGTAAATGCACATTGCACAAGCCTGATACAAAATCCCCATAACGTAATTTATCGGTAAGGTAAACATATCCATGATGTTTTTTTTTCATACCTTTTATTTTAGCAAGAGTTCTGAAAAGGCATGATTTTTAGAACTCCTTTGCCTAAATAAATTAATTTGTAATTAAACAACGTAAATATTCGTAATTTTGTAAGAAAGAGCGTTTAGATTTTTGAAATCACTGAATAAAGTGGCGGCTCTTATTATTTTTCATTATTAAAAATGCTAAAAATACGCAACATAAGCCTATTCAGATTAAGTTACAATATCATCATCATCAGCCAGAAGACGTCCACTGCTCCCTTGGAACTCTACACTGAACGACAGCCTGCCATCTTCATCCACTGGATGCCCGCGACTCTCGCCATGTCATCAGTCTATCCAGTGAGAAGCCTACCTTAGCTGCGTCTTCCGGTTTGTGGTCACCACCTAAGAACCTTTCTTCTCCATCGATCATAGGTTCTTCGAGCGATGTGGCCTGCCTATTGCCACTCTTCAACTTGCAAATTTGAGCAGCTATGTTGGTGACTGTGGTTCTTCGGCGAATATCCTCGTTCCGAATTCTATCCCGCAAAGAAATTCCGAGCATATTCTCCATTGCCCGCTGTGCGACTCGTACCAGTATCATGTCATCACTGGCAACATACACTGGATAAAGTTCCTTGTCTTGTAGTATTTTTACTGCTCCCCAAGAATTAACCATTTCACATATCTTAGACATTGTTCAGATAGGTAAGTCCAACTTAGGAAAAGATCCTATAGGTCGCCCGAAGAAAGCAACTCGGAAGGGCAGCGTTCGGTACATTACGTGACATCTTCTCGTCCAAAATACCACAGAACTACAATATATCACATGATTAATAAACTGGCAGAGTGCGAATCAGGCTTATTGAGGGTTCCGTACCATCAAAAAATACACAAGTAATGCAAAAAGACAACATCACGCCCAGGCGGTTACCATCCAAGTACCGACCGCGCCCGACGTTGCTTAACTTGTTGGTGAAGAAATTTTTTACTGACTCGCACTTGGCCAGTGTAGATTATTTGTTGTTTTACTTTTCAGTACTCTAAATCATGCCAAGTTTGACGCTTGTATGTATTACCATTTCTACATTAGAGCAAATACATGTTTAAATAAAAAGTTTGTTGTATGAGGGACCCACTTTAGTTTTTACTTTTCGACTTTATTGTTATTTCTAAGACTACAAATTCTGTGAAAATTTCAACTGGCTATATACGTTTCGAAAGTAGGACAGATAGATGGACAGACAGACAGCGTAGGCTTAGTTATAGGGTTCTGTTTACACCCTAAAAAGACGGATTAAAAACTCTGATACAACTATAGCCACTCCGCATATTATGGCACACACTTATACTTACTTTTTATCGCATCATAGCATCCGCCCTGTAAATATTACTTTATGTCTTGAATTAGGACGAAGCACGTCCTTTAGTAAACTCAATCGCCTGCAAACGTAACGCGTCTTGTGGTCACCTAAAGCTGATCGATTTAATCGAATGAGACTCGGCCCAACGCCTAATAACATCAACTTAGATCAATCAGGCCTCTAGGAGTATACAGTTGCTTCCGTTCAGAAGCAAAATTACCAAATTATTGTCAAAATTACCAAGGTTTGTCTAGGCATGTTGACTATATAAAAAGCCGTATTACAAAATGTTAATACCTACGCAGATGAGATAGGGTAAAAACGGTTCAGAAATAAATATTTACCTACTTAAATTTTATCTAATTCACACACTAACATTCATAGACACACTCTTATGGTGGAAATTCCATTCAGTCACGTTCCATTCACAGAACAGCAGATGTGTGGATTTGTGGAACTCCAATATTGTTAAAACAAAGTCAATAGAAAAGAAAAAAAGAAAGTTTCTTTGTGACCAACTACGTTAAAAAAACTTTTTATTAGACATAGGTTATAAGTTATAGTCACATATCAGACTCAACTCAGTATAATGATGGCTGTTAACCAGCGCTGGTCTTCCGTTGGATCCGTTTAGTGATGTCACAGTACACCACTACAAAATAAAAATAAAATAACGAATAAACTATTAAAAAATAAATAAAAATAATACTGATGACAAACTAAGGTTGGTATAGTTTACGACTTTAAATACACTACATTTGATTATTATAAAGATAATGGGTAACGGTTAATAGGTATTTCCTAGGCAAGCGTGCTACATCTTCGCTTCCCATTCGAGGTGAGAATGTGGTCACACGAATGCCTAGTCCGTTGTAAAAAAGAACACATAACAAAACTCGTCATAAGTACTTCACATTAGATTTAAATACCATTCACAATAGGTACACAAACATCAATAATTAACCATTTCACCTATCTACCCAAGAAGAGAACTGACTTCCACAAATTTAGGGTATTCTTAGGGATCTAGACCCTCTTATAAATTATTTTATTTGATTTGATGCCACGCGCTTCCGCGCTTTGAGTCCACTTTTATTGTGCGAACTGCTAGTCTATGGAATGCGCTGCCGGAATGGGTATTCCCCGATGGTTACAATCTGGGTGTCTTCAAATCTCGAGTGAATCGGTTTCTTCTGGTCAAGCGTGCTCCATCGTAGACCGCATCGCGCTTAAGAGCGGGCCTAATGGCAGGATAAATTCTGATTTCCCCCGCGCATCTCGCCACACCCAGCGCATGTACGGATAACAAACACGGGCGGCGCGACGACGCGCGGAACCAAGCTTGCGTACTCGAACTTGAACTGACATGGACTACCCGTCTCAACAGAGCGATGGTAACTGATCGGTGCAACAAACCGATGCCTCAAGCTTGTGTCACGCGAGACGAAAGACAGCGTATTGCGCGGATTAAAAATGTTGTAAGCGCCAAGTGCTTTCTACTCTCATAGCTTATAGAATAGACAATATTTTAAAAAAATGCTAGGGTCAGCTCTAGGTTATACATGAGTGATAATATTTACATAATTTATTGTTCAATAATATGTACCAAAACAGAATGCAAACCAAAAATGTTGAAAATTAGAGGTAACTTTGTGATGGTTTTCTATCGAGAAAATTTTATCCTACCGTGTTTTCGTCAGGGTCGACCTTTACTTATATATTGAAGTTTCCTAACGTATTTTTTTTTCGATTTTGGACATGATTTACTACTGTGAAAATCTAATCAAAGATTGAAGATTTTGCTTTAGGCCCAATCTTAACATCAGGCGATTTGGCGGTCAAACGCAAGCCTATATCTGAATAATTAAAAAATAAAAATTTAATCATTGTAATAATTTTATTAATAAAACTTAAGTTTAAAACTACATCTTGCATAAATTAAAATATAATAATTTAATGTGATATGCCCAATGAGTTATTTAGAACATAAATAACTTATGTGCAGTTTCGATGCCATTTACTCAAAAACGGCGAAGGAAAACGTCGTGAGGGCAGGCGCGGATCCACCGTTGTGGGCACGATGGGCATACGTGACTTACCCGCCGACACCCGCGCGCTTTACTCGCGTGGAACTAAGATACACTGTACAAAATCTTGGTCAGGCCAGTAGGTAGTTAT
This sequence comes from Agriopis leucophaearia, assembly GCA_949125355.1. Classification (NCBI taxonomy): domain Eukaryota; kingdom Metazoa; phylum Arthropoda; class Insecta; order Lepidoptera; family Geometridae; genus Agriopis; species Agriopis leucophaearia. The sequence goes on from OX421275.1 coordinate 4,381,146, forward strand.
TGGGCACGCTGTACCACTTGGTCGCTGTTACAAATTCAGGTCGTATGCTCGAGGGATATCGACTGCGTTGCTCCACCTTCAGCTATCGCTTCAGGTGGAGTTCAACGCGGTCGATATCCCTCGAGCATACAACCTGAAGTTGTAACAGCGGGCCAAGTGGTACAGCGTGCCCAATCACAATGTAAAATTGAGTCAAGATAGACATTTAGATAATTATATCACTCACCTAGTCGATGGTGTAATTTATAACTTCACATTTGAATACAAAGTCGCTTTAACACCTACATGAAACGTACTAAATAAGCGACAGTATTGTGTTCAATAAAGCTTTTTTCATCAAAAGTATAAATGATGCATTTTTTTTCTAATCTTTCATTTCTATTCTAATAGTCAAGGAACTTAAACATGTTATTTATTAAACAGCCTTTCACATTAAATTTAAACAGATTATGTGTTTTACCGTCAGAAAAGAACAAACACAGACATAGTGAACTTCTACCAAATACGATTCGCTGCTTAATTTGCGGTCCGTCAAACTGTGGAAAAACCAATTTAATGATTGGGCTCCTTTTACATGAGCACGGATTAAAATACTTAAATGTATATATATTCTCCAAAACTTTATTTCAACCGATGTATATGTTTTTCGATAATGTTCTGAAAATGGTACCAGCCGTAAATTTATATAAGTATAAAGAAAATGATGAAATATTGAGTACAGCAGATGCAAAACCTGATTCAGTGTTTATATTTGATGATGTAGCTTGCGAAAAACAGAATAATATTCGAGATTATTTTGCTACAGGGAGACATAAAAATATTGATTGTTTTTATTTAAACCAAACATATAGCAAGATACCAAAACAATTAATCAGGGACAACGCTAATATGATTGTTCTATTTAGACAAGATGATATTAATCTTAAACATGTTTACGATGAGCACGTCAATACAGATATGTCTTGGAATCAGTTTCGTGAAATGTGTAAAGAAATCTGGAGTATCCCATTTAATTATTTAGTAATAAATAAGGATTGTGAAAAAAATAAAGGTGCTTATAGGAAAAAATTTGATACGTTTGTTGTTTTCCATTAGCTAGTTTGATAGAAATAATATATAACGGCATTAACAATAATATCAAATTCATTCATTAATGCATCATCGGAAAGAACAGGTCGCATAACAGTAAAATATATATTATGTATAATTCAGAAAAATCATTAAAACAACAAATTGTTAAATCAGCAGATGCCGTAAAAAAAAAAGTTCAGTTGATGAAACATTTAAAATTAAACAGTGATTTGGTTATTGAAACTGCGTTAAAACCAATAACGGAACCTCTTAATAAATTAATTGCAAATAGAGTATCATCAGATGAAAGTAAGACTGAAAGAACACCTAAACGGTTGAAAAATGTTCAGTACCAGGATTTCAGTGAGTCTGATAAAGGTACCAAAAAACACAGAATGTCTGATGTACCTGTTGTACACACATTAGACACGCAATCAAGTGAAGTCAACTCAGAAAGTTCTGACGAAAATGAAGATGTTGGAGATAAAAACACTGATCATCAAAATCTAAGTGCCTCATCTTTTAAGTCCATAGACTCGAATGATATGTCTTGGAGCTTAGCAGATGCCGCATTTAAAGAAATTCCATTTGGTGTTAGATTAGACCGTGGAAAACTTAAAATGGGATCTGCAACTTTTGTTCTTAAAGATTTTGAAATATCTGTAGGGGGACAAAAGTATCCTCGAACATTCGGGTTGTACGAGTTATTATTTAAAAGAACACCTAATATGTCGAAAATAACTGCAGAAGATAAGCAAAATTATAAACAAATGTTAATAGATACAAATGTACATCGCCGTGATTATGATCCAAAGAAGCCAATCAAAACCAATAAGGGTATCAAATACAAATACATCATAAAACCACTTTTCAAGTATATAAAAGACAGAGCAATAAGTACAACGAGTGCTGAAAGTCATGATCAAGAAGTAGAGGGCACTGGATTATTGCCTGTGTTAAAGAAAGTAAAAACAAAAGTAGACTATATTTATTGGGATGATCCTAATGAATTAGTCGAAAGATTACAGCTATTAATAGCATCTCGCGATGCCGGAAATTCAAATTTAGACAATGAAATAATATCAATAATCGAAGAACTTCGCGAATGTGGTGTTATTAGCTAAATAAAAACAATATTATTTCATTAGTTTCTACAGATTCATTTCAACTGTTCAGCTATCAATACCTCTGCTGCTATGAATGTGGACAAATTTGGAAATCACGTTCATAAACGTCTACGTTTACACGAAAAAATAATTAATCAATCTGCTTTAGAGTTTGATGAACAAATTATTAAGAACCATTTCTACACAAAGCAAGAAATAGATGCAAAATTTGTCGAAATAAGGATAAAAATTGAAAATAATAACAGACATAATCGAAGTGAACAAACCGCATATCCAAGAAAACTTGAAACTAAAAATGAGCAAGGAAGGAATAGTGAACGAAATCCACAAACAAGCGAGAAGGAATTATAAGCGGCGCTCCGTGGTAATTAAAGATATTGACGACCTATGGCAAGCAGATTTAATTGATATTAAAAATATATCTTTATTCAATTCCGGTTATAAATATATTTTAGTTATAATTGATGCTTTCTCCAAATTTGGTTGGGCTGTTCCTGTTAAAAGCAAATCAATGTGTGAAATAGCAAGCGCGTTTGAAAAAGTGATAAATGAAGGAAGGATTCCAATTAATTTGCAAACTGATTTAGGAACAGAATTTTACAACGAAGCTTTTAAAAAAATAATGAATAAATTTAAAATTAATCATTATTCTACACATTCTATCAAAAAAGCATCTATTGTAGAGAGGTTTATAAGAACAATTAAAAACAAACTTTACAAATATTTCAATTTAGCTGGAAACTATAAGTGGATAGGTAAACCTGTACAAGAAATAATCAACACGTATAATAGCTCAATACATCGAACTATTAAAATAGAACCAAAAAATGTTTGTACCTCAAATAGAATTTCTGTATTGAATAATATACAAAAAAGTCAAAAAACTGTTTCTAAAAAGAAAAAAACTTTCAATGTTGGAGATCAGGTTCGCATTAGCAAATATAAAGGATGTTTTCAAAAAGGTTACACACCAAATTGGTCTACTGAATTGTTTAAAATTATTAAAGTGAATGAAACAGAGCCTGTGACTTACCATTTAGAAGATCAACATAATCAGAAAATATTAGGTTCATTTTATAAACAAGAACTCCAAAAGACTAATTGTCCTGGCGTATACCTAGTAGAAAAAGTATTGAAACAAAAAGGTAATAAACTATATGTTAAATGGTTAGGTTTTAGTGAAAGTGAAAACTCGTGGATTAATAAAAATGCATTTCTTTAACATTATATATAAAATGGTTGAGACCGTACAATAAACATTATTAAGATAACATCGATGGAAGGAGGTGGTCTCATTAACACAGTGATAAATAAATTACCGTTTGAGTTACATTTACCTGGATATAATTATTGTGGTCCCGGTACAAAATTGCAAAAACGGATGTTGCGTGGTGATAGAGGAGTCAATGAACTAGACGAAGCTTGTAAACAACACGACATTGCGTACTCAAATAATTCTAATTTAGGTGATCGTCACAAAGCTGATATAGAACTCATTAACATGACTAAAAGGCGACTAAAATCTAAAGATGCAAGTACTGGTGAAAAAATTGCTTCCTGGGTAGTAAATAAAGCTATGAAATCAAAACTTAAATTAGGTGCTGGTGTCAAAAAATTTAAGGCTTTAACTACTCAAATTAGTACAACGCTGAAAAAATTAAAACCAAAAAATAATGAAGCTGCCATTAAAATTGCTTATGCTGTTGCTAAAAAAGTATTTACAAAAAATAGAGTTCGCGTACCGCGTGTTATACCTATACCAAAAACTGGAGGTATATTACCGTTAATACCAATATTTGCGGCTCTATCAGCGTTGGGCGCTCTAACTGGCGGTGCTGCAGGTGTTGCAAAAGCTGTGCATGATTATAAATCAGCAAAACTTGACCTACAAGAATCTGAACGTCATAATAGAACAATGGAAGCAATAGCACTAGGAAAGGGATGCTATTTAAAACCATACAAAAAAGGTAGTGGTTTGTTTTTAAAAGCTCCAAAAAACTAAATACAAGGCTACCCAAACGCGCTCTGACTGACATTGATATAATGACGTATAGTGCTAATATACCTTATTTTAGAGGTGTCTACATGAGAGATAGATTACCAAAAAAACCCAAGCGGATTGAATGTGGTATAATTAATCTAGATGATCATCAAAATCCTGGCACTCACTGGGTAGCCTATGTAAAAAATAATGAATATTGTGAGTATTTTGACAGCTTTGGAGATTTAAAGCCTCCGCTAGAATTACTGAGGTATTTTAATAATCATGAAATTTATTATAATTACCTGAAATATCAAAGTTATGATTCTGTAAATTGCGGACACTTATGCATAAAATATCTGAAGAACTTCTGGAAATCTAATTTAAGTTAAAGAATCGTTAAGTTGTTGTCAGTATCAATATGTCTTTTACACTATCCATATCAAGCTCCAGTCCACTGTCTACGATAAATTATTCACCTGGCTTAGAGCTCAATGGCGAATACGAATGCGGTCTGCTATACTTCTCAACATTTAATTCTATACCTAACATCGATAGCAACAATAACAAATTACATTATGGTGATAAGGAAGTCGTTGTAATACCCGAAGGATCGTATGAGCTGAGTGATATAAACGATTACTTGGAACAGAGCATGAAAGACTGTTCTTTTAAATTAATTTGTAATAACAACACGTTAAAAACTTCCATCATATGTTCTAAAGATATACATTTTGAAAAAAGTCCTTTGCTAGCTCGAGTATTTGGTTTCAACCAAGAAACTTTAAAAGCGAATATATTAAATGAATCCTCTTATCCAGTCAACATTCTTTCGACGACCGTGCTAAGAATCGAATGTGACATTATAAGCGGTTCATACACGGACGGTAAACCCAGTCATATAATTCACGAATTTCCTCCAAACGTACCTCCTGGTTACAGAATTATTGAAATACCCAAGAACATTATTTATTTCCCAATTAACCAGAATAATATCAGCTCAATTACCGTCAGAATATTGGATGCTAAGAATAATTTAGTAAACTTACGTGGTGAAGATATACAACTATACTTACACATCAGAAGAAAATGATTGACCACAATAAAACCATAGTACAAACACTAAATAAACACATTTCAAACCGTGTCATCAACAAAAGAAGACCTCGAGTGAAACTAACTAAAGAAAATAAGAAGTTTTTGAAACTAATCGGATTATTAAAATGAGTATGCTCAGTATAACAGATACGATACATGTTGATAATTCTATTGAAAGCATAGAATATCATACATATAAGCCATATGTCAATAGCTTTCGAGAAAATGATGAAATACGAATACCTATTAATCAACAAGATCTATGCGTACTACCTTCGGCAAGTACTCTATTCATAAAAGGCGTTGTACATGTAGTTAAACGTGATACAAAAGCTGCTGTAGCCAAAGTTCATTTTACAAATAACCCAGTATTATTTTTCTTTTAAGACATTCGATATGAGTTAAATGGAGTAGAAATAGATAAAATAAAAAATGCTGGTATTACTACCACTATGAAATCTCTAATTTCAATCAATGATAACGAGTCTAAGATGTCGAAGTTATGGGGGTGGGATATGAATGGTACCACAAATAAAGCAGCAGGTAATTTTTCAGTGTCTATACCTCTTAATAAAATACTAGGTTTTGCTGAAGATTATAATAAGATTATTATGAATTGTAAGCATGAGTTGATATTACTTCGGAGTAGCACGAATCTCAATGCAATAAAACTAGAAGCGGGTGAATATGTTCATAATGTTGAAATAGAAAACATAAACTGGCGCGTACCCCATGTGAAAGTATCTGATCGTGAACGGATTAATTTACTCAAATACCTGGAAAAAGATCGTTCTATCAGCATGGTTTATAGAAATTGGGATCTTTATGAATATCCTGCTCTTCCAAAAACTAGAAAACATACATGGTCTGTAAAAACTTCTTCCCAAATAGAAAAACCACGATATGTAATAGTAGGATTTCAAACAAACCGTATGCGTCGTGCCGATGCCGACATGTCTCAGTTTGACCATTGTGACATAGAAAACTTAAGAGTTTTTCTAAACTCTTGCTATTTTCCATATGAAAATCTGAATACCAGGTTCGCTGACGATAACTATTCCCTTATATATGAACGCTACACTAGATTTCAACAGTCGTATTACAACCGTCGGCCAGAACCGTTATTAAGTTACGAAGACTTTAAGTCTAGGGCGCCTCTTTTTGTGATAGATTGTTCGAGACAAAACGAAACTCTTAAATCTGGACCTATAGACGTGCGAATTGAACTTGAAACCGCCATTGAGTTTCCAGAAAACACATCAGCATTTTGTTTGATTCTAAACGATTGCATCGTTGAATACAAACCGTTGAGTAGCACTGTCAAGAAATTATCATGAATTCGGAATACATTATAGTGGATTTGCAAGGATTTAAAGATACCAATAACTTTTTTATCATCAAAGAATTGGCTTTGGCTACGGTAGAATACACCCAAGTGTTTTTAGTGAAACCACCTTACCCATTCTCTCGACTCATAGAAAAGGAAAAGAAACAAGTTTCATGGTTAGAAAGATATCGTGGCATATTATGGAGCGAAGGTTACATCGACTATAGTGAATTTAAACGTGTCAGCAGGACTCTATTAAATAATAAAAAAGTTTTCGTTAAGGGTTTGGAAAAGATTAAGTGGTTACAAAATATTTGCAATAGTAATTGTGATATCATAGACATTGGAGAAAAGGGATGTCCTAATTTATTGTTATTGGAACAACTTTATAATCAAAATGGTAAAAACTCTCTAAATTGTGTATATCATAAAAAACATTGCGCATTAAAAAATGTAATTTTAGTTAAAAAATGGTTTATTGATAACTATATGAATGTATTCAAATTTTTCGAAAACTTCAGTGAAAATAATCACAAAAATGTAATAAACAATAATTTTGAAAATGACAAAGAGGAAAGTGAATCTAGTGAATCTGGTGGTTATGATTGTGTTGATAATTGATGAGGTCTATAGATATCTATTGCAATATATTATGTTATTATACAATAACCTAATTTATTCTAATCAATTTTATAACCTAATACTATCTTGACAAATGTTACCAATTATGATAAAAATTATAATTGTATGTAATAATGATCAATAAATGTATGTTTAAAAAATAAATTGTTTTATTTAAATGAAACAAAAATCTTATTTATTACCTGTGTAGTTTATTTAAAAATATAAATAAGGATATATACATTAATTTAAAAACTTAACTAACTTAAAAATTACTTTAAAATTTACTTATTTTTATTTTATTTATGTTTACATTTTATTAATTCACAGAGTCTCATTACTTAATCGTTTTGAAATTTTATTAACAACACTTTGAACTGAGTCTAACACTTCATCTATTGGATGAGTCACGATGTATTGCACTCTTACCGATTCACTGTAGGTATTTTCCCCTTCGTTGAAATCGTATACTTGAATTTTTAGCATTTTATATCCTCTCTCTGAAGATTTATTGATAACATAAGAAAGCGTCTCTTTCTTACTTTTTTTCATCATTTTTTTCTTCTTAGTAGCCTCAACTTTAGCGAGTTTAGCTTCAGCTAGTTCGAGCTTGCGTTTGGTTCGCTGTTCTGCCTCAAACGAGTCCCAGCCTGCTAATGGATCCTGTGCGCAAGGCATGGAATAGTAATCATCATTTACAGTTGACATGTTGATCTGAAAAAAAAAATAGAGATAAATAAGAGAAATGCACCATAAGTGACATTAAAGAACATTAATAAATTTATCCAAATCAAACAAAACGCTCACCTTTATAGAATCAAGTGTTGAACGCAAATCAATACTAAATATTTATTTAGAGAGTTGTAAAAATTATTTTTGCATGCGACCTGCCTGCAGTCTAGATTATAATTAATGAATGTGCAAAACTACAATAGCAATTAACACAAATAATGCTGACATCAATCGAAAAGAGCAGGATATAACTTGTCGGCTCCCTCACTACGTATCAAATATCAACCCAGGCAGCGTAACTATAATACCTACCTATTAAATTACGACAATGGTTATCTATTTTATCTCTGTCAATCAAACTTGTTTCAACTTGTTGCTCATTTTATATAGACCACACATTCACCTACTAAAATTGATGTCCTACCTACTTAGGAAAGTTGGTATGATTGGTTAAGGAAGTAGAGTTAGTAAAAGTCAAAATTACATGACATCATTTATTTCTATCGTCTATCATACTAAATTACAAACTAATCTTAACAAACATTACAAACTATAAGTACTAAGTAAGTACATCATATTCTATTATCATTGAAGGATACAATAATAAGGTACTTATTTACTAATACTTAGGTCATAATTAAAACATACTTAATCATGACTTTAAAATATAAGTGCTACCCCAAGCCAGGGTAGATATTCTATTACTAGAAACACGTCTCTTATCATCGTTTCCGGAGAGAACAATTTTATTTACTTGTTTAGTAAATATTCGGTGCTTTATCGATTTAAACAATAAGTTCTTTTTACGTACAATGCTTTCATTAAAATTCACGTTTTGATAATCTGATAAGTCAAAATTACGAATCACGCATGTCTTTACTCCTTTAGCTTTTTTTATTGTACGTTTTTCAGTTTTAACGCAATATAATTTCGACCGCAACCCAACAAAGTCAGTTATTATACTTCCACCCATTTCATCCTTAAACAAACCAGGTATTTTTTTGTTCATTAACGGTAAATTGTATTGATTTTTACGTTCGTAATTACTTGTGTCAAAATAATTCAAGAACGAGTCTTTCATGTCTTTATAAAAATCGGGTGTCTTTATGAAGTATATAAAACTGTCGGTGTCTGTGTAGCATAATTGAACACAATCATTGTACACTGGTTTGATGACATTATAGTGGAAGTTGTACATGTGTGCTTTAGACAATTCCAAGACTGAAAATCCAATGTAAATTGGTTTATCAAGAATTACTCGATCAGATTTCATTTGAACTGCTACTAAATTATCAGAAAAAACTGATGCACTATGAAAGTATGGACTACTAACCAATTTATCAGCACTTGTTCTTTTTTTAGTAACATTGTTTTTATCGTTCCATTGATTTACAAGATGCACTTTGACTCTTGATTCTGTGTTTTCAAAAGATTTACCAAAAACACTATTATTTAAAAGTTTGAAAAAATCTTGTTCAAACACGGATTCAGCTTTTTGACGAAGTACTGTGTTAACCTCAATGTATCTTTTCAGATAAGAACTTTGATTGAATGCGATCACTCGATGTATTTTCCGCAATTCCAGACCGTGTTCTAGGCATTTCTTAAGATTGACATAATGAATTACGTACTCGTACTTGTTGTACAAATTTGGAACGAGTTTCATACATTTTCCGTGTGGGGGTATACATTTTTCCCCACAGAACGGCAAATCGTTATGCGATAAATGCAAGATATCCGGATATGCCAAATCTACTTCCAAAATGTAACCTTCATCAGCATTGTCTAATACTTTCATTACATCCAAAGTATTGATTTCTTGTTGGCTTAAAAACCTAAAGTTTGACAGCGGAAGTGACTGACACATGCTGTACCCATACAGATTATTACAATCGAGATATACTAAAAATGAATCCTCTTGATTTGGGTCATAGTTAGACATATATTTGTTGTTAGATTTTGCATAGCGGTGCGTACACATACACACACCTCCGCGAATTCCTTTTTGTATCATACGTAATATTGCTAAGTCATTGATTAGCTCTAACTGGACGGAAGAACCTAATAAAAAACTATCGAATGATAGAGAAGGGAGAGTCAAGTAGGCGGCTGGATCTAACTGATAATGCATCTTACTTGTCCTACGAAACTTTTCAAAAGTGTCTGTCAATAGTAAAACATCTGTTTTAACATATAAGTCTGTGTATTGACCTAAATTCTCGATGTTGAACTGCGACCAAACTAGCTGGGCATGGTAGTAATCAGCGTCAGATATATTTGTATCGTTTAAAGAACTATAAAACTTTTCCCGTGGGGGTAAAGCTGGTTCCGTATAGCATTCCCATTTCGTCATATACTCATAAGGGTAAACCCCTTTCCGAGTCAGTAACTCGAATTGGCTTTTGTCCGGAAAATGTCTATGCATATGCACTAAATCGTTGCAGTTTAGTGTTTGAGATAGCTTGTCTAGACTTGTGCTCAAAAATTTGAACGAATCTACGAAACGTAGCTGCAGGTATTCATCTAGGGCAACTTCCACATATTTAGTAAAAGAAATATAATTTTCTTTTGTCTTTGGTATGACTTTAATTGAACCCGGTAATTCTCCTAATTCTTTTATAAATAAGTGACAATCATAACCGGACAAGTTATGAAAAAAAATTGGGATAAATTTTGGTAGCTTGTAATTTAGATTACACATCTCATGTGCAGCACCCCGGAATTTTCCAGTTAAATGACAATGATCGCGAACTTTGCAACCCCACGTTAAATGCCCACAAATGTGACAACGAATCGATTCATTAAATACTTTTTCATCATGCTGGTTAAATATTATTGGAGTCTTTTTGCCAAGGATCTTATGAATTTTATGTACGTCATCAAGTAGTGAAGTTATGAATTTTGTAACACAATCTTCCCCGCGATAGCTTACGAACCGGTTATATGATTCATCGAGCACGCAAACAATATTATATGCAAAAGCGACAGGTACGTGATGATGTCGATCAGATGTGCTGGATATTTTGGGATCAAGTTCACAACCTTGTACAGGACGTAACATTGTTTCAAAGTCAGCGTAAATGACGAATGGAACATCTTGCTTGCGATTATAGTTTTTAAACTGTATTACTGACCCCTTTTCAGGTAAAATAGTAACGATACCCCCACAAACATGATGGTCGAGCTCTTCATTTGAAGAAAAGAATAATAAACAATTTTCGCAACAATGTAACTTTCCATGATGTCTTGTTAATTGATTTCTCACCAGACGAGGTAAATCTTTTACTAAACAAAAATGTGACGACGTGTTATTTTCAAGGAACAATAGATGAATTCGGTGTTTGTAACTCTTAGATTCTGATTTATACAAAGGCCCGGTTATAACTTTACTATCTCTTAAACCATAAACGTAGATACTCAAGTCAGGATTATTTTTTTCAAAAACAGAAATATCTGATAAAGTCATAGGGAATGATAAATCTTTGATATTTAGTTTGTCTTGAAAACAAGGATACGAAGTAACCCGGTCTGGGTGTTCGGTTGCGGGGTAAAGCGCAGCGATAACACACCACAAAAAACAGTAATCATCGTTGTTTTTAATGTTTAAACACGCTTTTTTGTTTTGTATGAATTTTGGTAAATTTATGAAGTTTGAACCTCGCAGTGGTTCATATTTACAAATATTTATTTCCAGATGACAATTGTTTAAAAATGTCCACCCACTGTCTCTCTCTTGGAATTCTTCTATTTTTTTCATGATACTGTTTAAAATGTTTGTGTACAAGTTATTGAAATCATAGTTTAGATGAAGTGTAAAATTAGGGGTTGAAAAAGATTTAATTTCCTGTGTATCATTTTTAAACATAAGAAACATAGAAAACAATTCAAAATTCACTTTAATGCAAGTGTGAGTTTGAAGTGATTGATCAAGAAGCAAATTAATCTTTGTGCGAATAGCATTAAAGAAAGTGGGTACACAAATTCCTTCCTTATCATCTGATACTTTGACTCTATAACTCGCTATGCGATTGCGAAATGCTGACTCAATAATGTCTATACCATCACACATCGGTAAAAATGTACGGTTCTTATGTTTAGTACTACGTGTATGACCTAACCAACATTTTTTTTCAACGTCAACGTTACACGTTTTGCAGAATGGCATTTTAAATTTCTAACAATTCCCTATAGAAACTTCCCAATATCCTATAGAAACTTTGTTCAATACAAGTAATTTAGTATGTTAACCGTTTATTTAATTATTATTAGTGCTAGTTATACGTATCTAAATGATTTGCGACAGGAATAAAATCTAGTTTGAAGTTCACTCAATTGTAAAAAGTAAATGAAGTTGAAATAAGTCGACCATGCCTTATTCGCAACGTCTATTAAGCACATAACACACTGAGCTATAATGTATATTTTATATTTTTAGTTCAAAATATTCAGAAGTGTAAAAATCTAAATATTAATTATCTTGTCTGTTAGTATACCTCAATAGAAAATATAAGAAAGATTGTGCGGAAAGTATGTTATATTTGAATATTATTATAGCTCAGTGTATGACAACCATTATAATTATTTTTTGCAATATGGCATTTCAAATTTATTTACTCCCTAAAAGGTGGAAATTATATTCAATACTAGTATATTGTTTTATAATATTTATTTTCTTAATAATAAGGCCACCTAAAGCTATCTAAATTATTCGAAAACACAAATTATTTCTAGTATACTTAATTATACCGCGTAAAATCTAGTGACAAAAAGAACACAACATAAAAATATATTTAATGACAAAATGATAGACCTTTCTTATTATAGGACACTCCAAATCAATCCTACTACTTGTCCTTGAAATAAACACTATCTGAATAAAATGTTGGATCACAAGCTTCAAAAAGCTTGTGAGCGTCCCTCACAAAGCTCTGGAGCTTACTCCACTGCGACGAGTCTGGTTCAATTTTGAGTTTGGCTCTTACCAATGCTTTTTTCCACCGCTCCTCTGGAGCAGTGGAATCAGCATCTTCAGAGTCATAAATTTTTAGGTCTATGAAATAATCACCCTTAATGTCTGCGACTCGTCGCTGTGAGCCTTTAGCCACGCGGTTGACGAAGCTGCTGGTGGTGATGGTTGATTTTTTGGGTTGTGGTGTCTCTTCGAGGGCTTCTTCTAGTCCGAAAATGTCCGTGCGTTGGGATTTTCCACGTAGGCTGTAACAATTAATAAAATTTTAATGGATGTTATAACTCTAAACAAGTAAACCCATAGTTTATAAGGTTACCACCATACCTACAATAAATCACAAAGTTAAAGAATTACTAGTTGACACTTGTTTATACTGACATAATAAATCTATACTAATATTATAAAGAGGAAAGATTTGATTGTTTGTTTGCATTGAAAAAAGCTTCGAAACTACTGAACCGATTTTATAAATTCTTTCACTGTTGGGGAGCTACACTATCTCCGGGTGACATAGAGCATATTATATTTTGTAGCGAGGCCTAAAGCCGAGCTAGACCCGTGCGAAGCCGGGGCGGCCGGCTAGTAATAAAATAAAGACAGTACAAATAAAAACTTAATGTAAGTATTTAAAATTAAAATAAATAAGTATCTAACAAAAGAAAAATACCTCTGAGTAATTTTGTCTCCTTTTCTTTTCTTCCCGATACTGGCAGTCGTTTCTGCAGATTTCTTTCCTCTCTTGTTTTTCTGCGCTGCTGGGATGATGATGGGTACTGCTTCTGATTCTGAGTCAGACCTGAAAAAAAAAACTTTGATAACAAACTTTATAATTACTACTAACATGAAATATATGGGGTCAAACATGTTAGACTATTACTTTATTTACGAGTATATAATCATTTGTATCTAATATTATTATGAACCATAATTTAAAAGTATTTATGCTCTGTGGTGACGAGCATCTGTTGACTGTTGACAGATACAATAGTAATGACGTTTCAAACGGTAACATTGACTTTGACAGATACTCGTCACCAATAGATAATTGTCAGTTGAATTTAAGACTGGCACTTGATATCGAGCTGTAAAGCAAATAGGACATTATTGTGATATTATATTAAATCCTCAAATATCTTAATAATCCTGGTTTCATTTCTGAGATTTAAGCGTAGTCTTTCATCTCAGAAGTGGGATTGAACGCGCAAGCCCACAATTTACGAAATTTCTACGAATATTAATTTTGTGCATATTCTTGTGCACCGACTTTGTTATGGAGAATTAATATCGTACACGCTACAGAAGTATAACTTCAAGCTGCATGATGCCACCTCGGCCGCAGTCACTCAGTTGTAGAACCCTTGATGTCACCTCACAATCAAGATCGCGTGTATCGCGAGAGTAGAAAGCAGACGAAGAGCACATCAAACGAGAGAAAAGGAGTTGATCACCCATGGTCACTTCGCCGAAAACTTCGAGGCCAAGCGGCAGGACGAGTCGTTCGCGAGAGCGGTGTGTACTTTCTCGTCATCGCAGTAGAAGATTGAGTCGCAGACGCATGCACGAGAATCGACCAGCAGTAGCCAGCCACAACAGAATTGGCTGCCGTAAGCAGAGTTGCAGCTTCATGGAGAGTTCCAACCGTGAGCAGAGTAGCAGCTGCGCGAGATCTTGTCGTGAGCCAGCCGCGGATGTGAGTAAGAAGACTCACAGCCTAATAGCCAAGTGTGTTTGTTTCTGTTTTTCATTATGCTAGATGTGATATACTTATCACTGACATTATTGCCACTAATTCAAGATTGGATTAGAAAATTTAGAAGTGAAAACTCATCTCATAATCTTGGTGAAGATCACGCGTCGCGTGCTATTAAAAAAAAGAGGTACAAAGTCATGTCGAACGTTAATAGATGGCGTTATACGTCGTTCAAATATGTAAACGAAAAAACTTTATGATTTCATACGTGTTTTAAAAAAAGTTCAAATATGTAGGTAGATTGGAAAATAATAAATGAGCCGAAAGTAAATGTGCAAAAATCTATTTTGAAATATTATCTCTTCATTTGAAACAGAATCTTAAGTTAGTGCTCACAATGTGTAGATTCTCCAAAATAATCATGAATATACAAAATTAAATTGCTAAAAGAAGTCGCTCAGGTAGATGAGGATTTAGTAAACTCTTGTGTGTTCTATCACACTTGCATTATTGCATAAATTGCATAGGCACAGTTAGTTTATCTAAAGTGCTTATAATGATATTGTAAGATACTATAGTTATAGTTGTCAAACCTCTACAAAAACAAACTTCATATTATTAGTTGCCTATTCGGTATTATAGTTGAGTTACCTGTCAGTAGTATGAATCATGACCATTCATCTTTAAGTAGTTTTCGGGTAAAGTAGGTACAAACATACTAGTTTGAAGGTGGTGTCTTAGGAACAGATCACAAAGCGTGTGCGCCACATAATTATAAGGTGATTACCAGTAGTTCTGACATTTTCTATAACCCTGACTTTGCTATGAGCGACACCAGAAGTTGTAACATTTTGAGTAATGTAATAATAATAACCGTTTTGATAGCACCAATATTTTTATAGCTTAAATAGTTGGTAGCGCCAACGGTTTGATAGCACCAAAAGTTTTTATGGAACCGATATTGTTATGAAACCAATAGTAGAACCGGTAGTTTCAATTAATCTGATAACACCGATAGTTATGTATACAATATCATCAATAGCATTCATTATTGACAGTGGCCGGTAGTTCATTCAGTTTCGGACTGAAAAAAATATATTTTGATTTATTGGAAGTAATAAATCTCTAGCCAGCAAATCATATTATTATCTCTGTTTACATCGATTGCTAGATAAATGAAGTAATCGCCACTTTGGGCTATTTTCACTTTGAGAAATTAAATATATTTAATATTCGACTATACGTTGAATTTTTGAAAGAAACAAAATTTATGTATGATACATGTAGAAACCGATCCATTGTGCTATGTGCCTATGTACGCTGTACTAGGCCAAGTGTGCTTAAAAGTATGAGACCACGGAGAGTGCCATTGAGGAGGCAAATGAAAAAAAAAAAAAAAATTATATCAAATAAATTATTTACGAAACACCGTCTTAAACGAAACAATAAAATTATTAGCGCTATGTAGGTATGTATGAAGATTACCAGCCAAATACTATAGGTATTATAATATTTTTATGAACATTATTTTATCTAAATGCAATGACATGAGATGAGATGAAATGATATGAGATGATATGATATAGTGTGATATGATATGGTATGGTACGATATTATACTATACTATACGATACGATAAGATATGATAAGATACGATAGGATACGAAACGATACGATACGATAGGATACGATATGAAAGGTATTATAATATTTTTATGAACATTATTTCATCTAAATGCAATGACATGAGATGAGATGAAATGATATGAGATGATATGATATAGTGTGATATGGTATGGTATGGTACGATATTATACTATACGATACGATAGGATACGAAACGATACGATATGATAGGTATTATAATATTTTTATGAACATTATTTCATCTAAATGCAATGAAATGTGATGAGATGAAATGATATGATATGGTGCGATATGATATGATATGATATGATATGATATGATATGATATGGTATGGTATGGTACGATACTATACGATACGATACGATACGATATGATACGATACGATAGGATACGATATGATACGATACGATATGATAATATACGATAGGATACGATACGATAGGATAGGATACAATATGATATGGTATGATATGGTATGATACGATACGATACGATACGATACGATACGACACGATAAGATATGATACGATACGACATGATAAGATATGGTAAGATACGATACGACATGATAAGATACGATACGATACGTTACGAAACGATACGATACGAAAGGATACGATAGTATACGGTAGTATACGATAGTATACGATAGGATACGATATGATATGAGATGTCAGTAAAAATAGAATTTGAATAATAATTAAATTTGCATTTTAGGGTAACATAAAAAGTCTTTTAAACAATAAAAGCGTTTTTCGATTAACAAGGTCCTAAATTTTTCCGGCATATTCCGTATGAAAGCTCTATTAGGGATGTCGGTTGTTTATTATAAACAGTGATACACATGGAATAAATAGTATTCAAATTTATGTTTGTTCTATGAACAAGTTTGTTGAGTAGTTCATTACAACATCAAACAATAACTGACCAAGAGCGTATCAAGACATGCATATGGTAGGATTCCAGCCAGTTCATTTCGATTGATGAATAAATGAAGTATTCGCCACTGTGTGGCGATGATAACGGATGATAATATACGAGTGTTTCATATAATTATTATCATCCCGACATTACATGTACTTTTTATGGTTTAGTACTTTTACATGTACTTTTTATGGTTTAGTAAAAAAAAAAAATGAATGATCGTTTTTAGGGTTCCGTATTAATATGATCTATGAGTATGGCTAGTTGTAAATTAAGTTTCTATGTATAAAAGTTTAGAAATGCAAAAGAGAGGCAGGAGACTATCTTTATGCCACTTGGCGGGCCATATTTAGCAAAAGATACACTTGATAAGAAAGCGATCTATGAAACCATACCTTCATTTTTAAAGACATATATTTAACGATACCTTGCAAAGAAGAATATGACAATAAAATCGAGTTTCTAATAGTTTCCAAAATATAGTTTCCTAACGATAGAACGATATCAAGACGATTGTTTAAAGTTCATATCTACGTTTCTGCGGGTATTCTAACAATGATTTTTATGTGACTTTGAGGTCTTCGAGGCTAAGTGCATAAATGTTACTGAGTGGCCATGTTTGCCATGATTGGACTATGTAGGTTCTATTATGGAATTGGCCATGTGTGCCAAGATTGAATAGGCATGTGTCCTAATGTTTAATTTATTACATATAACAGGCTTAGTGATGAATATGACTAAATATGTACATTAAACATACTGAAAAAATAAATAAAAAATATTGACTGATAAATCTCTGAGATATGAGCGTTTAAAGTTTAAGGTGGGGATAGAGAGGGGATGCCGATTTGTATGCCGAGCCTGAGGCTTGATGTCATAGCTCGCTATAGTGCGCCCGCTGGTTGGCATGAAATTAAAATACTTATAACTTATTTATTTTTGAACTAATTAAAATTTTGTTTTCGTTGATAGGCTCTATTGATAATCAGATTTTGTTTTATGAGGCAATAAAATATTATTAGTCATCACGCCTATAATGTATGTTATATTATGATGAATTTAGCCATGTGTTCCACGATTGGATTATGTTTGATCAATAATGAATTTGGCCATGACTGTGTGTACGATTAGGCATACTGAATGAAGACTGGCTATGTGTGCCAAGATTCGAATATGTACATTATATTCTATGAGTATCTACTTTAGTTAGTTGATTGAAATAAAAATAGTAGTAGTAGTTGATTGAATAGTAGAAGCGAAATTACACTAGGAATTCATCAGAAGAACAGTTTTTACTCCCTATTTTGACTGACTGTGCTAGTTGCTACTACTGAATTATGTTTGACGAGTTTACGCAATCACTGTGTCCCGCTCGACGGCTGAGAGTCATTAGTCGTCGAATTAATGATAAAATTTATTATATTTTCCCAATTGAGTAAGCTCAAATATTGCATTGGATTTTATGAAAGTTATCAGTTAATTACGGAGTAGTTGTTTGACTGTTTAGTTTTGAATGTAATCTGCCGGAGACAATGTATGCATACGACATACTCCACTGTCATACGACAGTGGAGTTTGGCGAAGATGCCAGCACTCCGCCAGATGCGTCACCTAAGTGGTGACAGCAGGCGACGTAGTCAGCATGTCGACAGCGAGCGATGTGGCCAGCGTGCCGACAGCTAGTGACATGGCCAGCGTGACGACCGCACAGATGATTGCAGATTGTGACAGACTGTGCAAGAAAATATTGTAAGGATGTCAGGAGCGCGGGTTACGAGCAATCAGTGCAGAATGAGAATGGTATCAATGATTGGTATCACACAGATGATTGCAGATCTTGGCAGACTGTGCAAGAAAATATGGTGGGGATATTAGGAGCGCGGGTTACGAGCAATCAGTGCAGAATGTGAATGGTATCAATGATTGGTATCGCACCGATGATTGCAGATCGTGGCAGACTGTGCAAGAAAATATGGTGGGGATATCAGGAGCGCGGGTTACGAGCAATCAGTGCAGAATGTGAATGGTATCAATTATTGGTATCGCACAGATGATTGCCGATCGTAACAGACTGTGGAAAATAAATGTTTAGTTATTACCGATTATACTATTACTAGATTATGTTAATTATGTCATAAGTAGTACGAATTAGGTATCTTATTATTCTGATAATTACTATTGTTTTGTTCTAACTTTCATATATCTATGTTGGCTCCTAATAACGTCTGAAAGTGCGAGGACTCACTTTTTTGAGGATGGCCGAGCTGTTAGACTATTACTTTATTTACGAGTATATAATCATTTGTATCTAATATTATTATGAACCATAATTTAAAAGTATTTATGCTCTGTGGTGACGAGCATCTGTTGACTGTTGACAGATACAATAGTAATGACGTTTCAAACGGTAACATTGACTTTGACAGATACTCGTCACCAATAGATAATTGTCAGTTGAATTTAAGACTGGCACTTGATATCGAGCTGTAAAGCAAATAGGACATTATTGTGATATTATATTAAATCCTCAAATATCTTAATAATCCTGGTTTCATTTCTGAGATTTAAGCGTAGTCTTTCAAACATGACAAGCGTCGAGCGCAGTTATTTAATTCATGATAAATTAAAAGTACTGAAACTTATGTAAATGACTGAAACATTATGTAAGTACTAAATATTCAAGAATCAGCTTACTCAAGACAACACAATTATATCAAAAATTAAGAGTAAGGTAAGTTACTCACTTACATGATGAATTTAAATTCACTCGAGGTCACTCAGGGTACTTCTGATGATGATGAAGAAGCTCAGGATGCTGGTGAAGCTGAAGTTGCTGACGTCCACGTCGAAGACAGAATTCAGTATGAAACAATTCCTTCAGGTTCGAGTTTTATACGTAAAATCGTATAAAATGATATAATTTAACAAAAGAGCTTAAGTCACATATTATATGACAAGAATAACAAATCAATGACTACTAATTTAAAAGCAATTAATTACTTACATCATAATCATACATGCATCGATTTGAAATTGTAGACTTCCGCATTTACGAGGCTTTAGGTAGGAAAATTGATGACTTAGGCATTCCCACGTGTTGTAAAACACATAGTATTTACGTATTAGTTTTACATGAAAATGCTGACGTGCATACAGCACACACATTTAAAGGTAGGAATTGACGTCACTGCAACACCTGCTTAATATAACCTATTAACTAGTTTCGCCCGCGGTTTCGCTCACGATTTTCTCGATTATTTAGACATAAGTCAGGAATCATAAACAAATGATACCCATAGTACCCGGATTGTATCCCAGCGAGACTTTCTATAAATCTTGTATGTCTACTTGTCTTTTATTTCTCAATAACAATGTAATTGGTACCTCTTAATTTAGTACTTATGAAATATAGGTAGATGTGAAAAATTAAAACAAAATATACATTAGATGAATTTTGTTAGACAAGCGAAAATTCATGCAAATCCATCCTTCTAATATTTTCTTAATTTGCAAAATCGTTTTCAAAAATCACAAAAATAATAGGTGAACCCTAATTCAGAAATGAGGTCAAGTAATATCAATTTACAACGTTCCCACTACTTGCTAAGGCACAGAATATGTAATAAAACTTGCAGATAAAGCATAAAGTTATATTAGTACAGGAGCCCGCAGCCATTCAAATAACAATAAAGGTTAGTAGGTTATCTTTGTGAAATTGGTTTAAATTACATCATAGTAGATACTAAAACCCAAATCTTACAAATCATAATCCGCAATGTCAGCTGTTTCAGTTTGAACTGGTACTCTTAAATGTAAATGATTAAATAATAATTTATACCCTGACTTCAAATGATATTAATGTCTGTATATAACAACTTTCCAAAGTCTTACTCTTTCTTATGGTAATTGAACAAAGACCTCGAAAATTAAATAATTAACACATTTTGAGATCTTTGTTTTATCACTGTATATGGTTACGGCGGGTTTACGATCTTTGAGACTTGGATTTCAATATTTAAAATGGTGTTATTTAGACCAATTTCACATAGATAACCGGTAACCTTTATTGTTATTTGAATAGCTTCGGGCTCCTGTACTATATGTCTATGTCAACTACTTAATTTCTCCGCGTATACACACACATATCACGTTAGCTACATTTTAGTTATTTTTCTACTGTGAACTTGTGTAGTGCTATGCGATGGTGACATAAATAATTAAATTTAATTGATGGTGTTAATTTTAGTGGGTATATATCGTTTAGCTTCAAGTTTAGAGTTTAAAGTTACCTTGGTTTCGCTATTTACTTCCTGACTGCAGATGAAAATTAGTACGCAGTCATTATTACAGAACATGTGCCAATTTCTTGTGGGGACGATCATAGGTACGCACACTGAAATCGAGCACATTTTCTATGTAGTATGTGGAGTGGAAATTACTGCTATCTAGCGACTGGGGATGAAAATTAGTACGCAGTCACTTTTGCAGAACTTGTACCAATTTCTTGTGGGGATGATCATTAGTACGCACACTGAAATTGGTGCACATTTCCTGATACTCCTGTGTTATCTCTGCCGATGAAAATCAGTACGCAGAGACTTTGAGAAGTAATAGCAAACCACTTAGGTACAATAAATCTATTCTGATCTGAACAGTACCTATAAAATTATAACTTTATCTAGTTTTTTTTCTTATTCACAATTTTTCATACACATTATGTTACGTTATTATATCTCACCATCGCTATAAAGAGTAGTAAGTGGTGTGAAAGTGACTTTGTATTCAAATGTGAAGTTATAAATTACACCATCGACTAGGTGAGTGATATAATTATCTAAATGTCTATCTTGACTCAATTTTACATTGTGATTGGGCACGCTGTACCACTTGGCCCGCTGTTACAACTTCAGGTTGTATGCTCGAGGGATATCGACCGCGTTGAACTCCACCTGAAGCGATAGCTGAAGGTGGAGCAACGCAGTCGATATCCCTCGAGCATACGACCTGAAGTTGTAACAGCGACCAAGTGGTACAGCGTGCCCAATAACTACCTACTCAGGCCGTCATATATTTTTTATAAACATTTCCTTTGTAGGAATGCACTATATCAAACATGCACTAGCAATGTTCATACGCTGACTCACACTTGCCCGATTTTTGGGTGGCCGTGACCACAACCTTTTTAGAGGGCTGGATCCGCGCCTGCGTGAGGGAACCGGTATGTCTAAGAATCCAAAAGTTCAAAGACATATGACAAGTGATCGTCAATAAATTTATAAACAGGTAAATATAAATGCCGATCGGTGTCCGTAGACTCGGAGAGCTTCACTTCGCTCGATAAATATACCAAGCTAATCCAGGTGTATCTGCTAAAAGTGTTTAATCAAATACGGTGTAACATAATCTCGCGAAAGTTCAAACAACTATGGCAACACGTGAATAGCTAAATGACGTCATACAGTTTCAAACCGGCCAAGTTACCGGCCCGCGAGCTAAAGTTACCAATTCGCTACATAATTGATAGCCACCGCGCAGTTATTACATGTTACAGCTACATGAATCGCTATTGCTATCACTTTCTATGATGTTACCATCTACCTTTATGTAATAGTAATAAAAAATAACATATATACCTATTCTATTACAGGTACTGTTTTTTTAACCGACTTCCAAAAACGAGAAGGTTATCAAATCGACTGTATATTTTTTTTTATGTTTGTTACCGCAGAACTTTTGACTGGGTGAACCAATTTTGATGATTCTTCTTTTATTTGAAAGCTGGTGCTTTCCATTTGGTCCCATTTCTGATGAAGTCGGTTTTTTATTTTGAGAATTATTTTATGTAGCTAATATTTTAGTTTGATTAAGTTGTTTAAACAACTTATGTCCTAAAACTGCGACCAGAACCACCGGAGGATTGGCAGCAGCGTCCTAATAGTACACGGTGAACGCACTGCGATCCCCAAGCCGCCTGCTAAGCGTGGGGATTATGGCAACACCCCTCTCTATGAGGGAGGCCTTGTCCAACGGTGGACGTTAATTGGCTGATGATGTGTATTTAAACACCTTAATCAAACTAAAATATTATTTATTTGTATCCACAAAATATTAGAAAGAACAGAAACTTTACAGTTATGTGATTTTTAACGGAATATTCACTAGCTAAAATACTAAGAAAGAGGGTAGATCGTCGGGACGTTCTGGCTACACCTATAAAGTGTGGCCGCTGAAAGAATGCGTCTGACATTGCCATAACATTGTAAAAAGCTGACGAAAACAGAAAATTTAGATTTAAATTTACATACTTAAATTGTTATAGAAAAAAATAACCGCTAAGTGCGAGTCGGACTCGCGCACGAAGGGTTCCGTATCATTATCTATAAACACGGCAATAATCACGTTTGTTGTATGAGAGCCCCCCTTAAATATTAATTTTATTTTAATGTAACTATTTATTTTTGAAGTGAATATATAATTAAATATTCTTTGAATATTTCAAGCGTCTACCTGTTGCCGTTATCAATATCGAGCAAAAAATCACGTTTGTTGTATGGGAGCTCCCTTAAACATTTATTTTATTGAGTTTTTTAGTATTATATTCATATATTTCATACATATTATTTACATGTAAAAATTTTAAATAGTATTTTTTTTATGATACTGGGTGACGAGACGAGCGAAGTCAAGGCGTCGTTTATACTATTTTTATTGTTCTACAAACAATAAAAATAGTATAAATTAAGTCTTTAAAAGGTTAAGTGTATAAATTAAGATTTCTTGTGTAGTTCTGGTATTTTTTGTTATAGCGGCAACAGAAATACATCATCTGTGAAAATTTCATGAGATACAGCCTGGTGACAGACGGACGGACTGACGGACAGACAGACAGACGGACAGCGGAGCCTTAGTAATAGGGTTCCGTTTTCCCCTTTGGGTACGGAACCCTAAAAACAAAAAAGTTTTTTTACTAAAAGGTGGAAAGAAAAGCGTTAACGGTTATGATTTTGCCAAAAGTACCAAAGTACACCCGGTACAGTTCCGGTCACTACGTTTTTTCTTGTAGGTATAATTGATTTCTTGGAATTTTTAATTTTGTCAAATTATGAACATAAATAAATTATGGTATGGGTGTTATAATAGCCTGAAATAAATAAATTAGAATTTGAGAATCTCATAACAGGGCCGATTTACAAATTTTGTCATTACAGTTTTTGACAGCTTTTTCATATATCATTTTTATTTATAACTAGTTTTTTTGCCCGCGACTTCGTACGCGTAAATTTTCATATAAACCTTCAATCCTTTTTTTTACCTTAATCCGGCCCTTGCGAAAAATAACATAGCCTATACTTCAATCTGGTCATAGCTAAGCGTATTCGTGAAAATCGCATTTAAATCTGTCCGTATTTTCTTCCAGGGGTGTAGGATATGTGCGTGAACAAACAAACAAACATTCTAAAAACTGCCTTAACATGTTCAGCTGCTTATTTTAAGTCGCCCTGTGTGAAATATTGATAGAAGCGTAAAAGTAAAAACACCATCACCAGTTTTCAAATCAAAAAGATAATGTGACCACAGTGCAGAGCATGTTTTGGAAGTTTTCTTTTAGTCTAAACCATAAAAAGTATATCATGTCATGTCGGGATGATACATCTCTGAAATTTGACTGTCCAGCTTCGCTCGTTCGAATTTTTCTATGACCATGCAATTTCTGAACTATGAATACGACCACAAATATTTAGCTTTGGCCACGGAACCCTGACATATGCTTGTCTTGACACGCTCTTGGCTAGTTATTTCTTATATCGCGTGCATTTGTATGTATACCTTGATTAAAAAGCCATGAAATGGAACTACTCTATTTATCTGTTAAAATATCACAGTAAAATAAAATTAAAAATGGGATGCGGTATATTTTGTGTTTTCAACTTCGACTCTTATTTAATGGCCAGATGCATTGGATGGAATCACCAAAGAGGTTGTAAGGCCTATGTTTTATAACATTCTTGATCTACACGTTCATTCATCTAAGAAGGTTCCTTAATTTAAATAATAAGTTTTAATCTGGCTGGTTATTATCTGAATGACAGTTGACAGTTTAAAATTTTTGATGGCTATGTCAACATTCTCTTTACTTTGGACCTCCTTGCTTGAGGCTATGTGACGATCCTCATATTACGTTTCGGGTAACGAAGAAAATAATCATTAATTTTTTAGTTTCTTTTATGTAATAATAAAGAATTAAAATAAATGATATAACATAGCCTATGTTTTAATCTGGTAATTTCTAAGCATATTGGTGAAAACCGCATTTAAATCCGTCCAGTGGTTTAGGAGATGTGCGTGGACAAACAAACAAACAAACAGAAAAAAATTCTAAAAACTGTCCTATCGTGTTCAGCTGCTTATTTTAAGACACCCTGTGTGTTTTTTTTTTTTTGTTATCTCGCAATTGCAGATTTTTTTATCTCTACGTTTTTATTATATAAGGTCGGGGAAAAAGTTTCTTCGTATTTTTTAAACAAATTCAAGACATATTTTTTTCAAGTTTAATTACATTTAATTATAATATATATGTGCCATTTTGTTCGATAACTTGTTGCCATCTTGTAGGTAGTGACATGATCCCGTTGCTGTAGAATTTTTGGGACTTCTGATCAAAAAAATGCAACAAGTAGTTTTGACAGTCCTCTCTTGATGTTAATCTAACACTACCCAAAGAATTCTGAAGAGATAGAAACAGGTGGAAATCTGAGGGTGCAAGGTCAGGGCTATATGGTGGATGCATTAACACTTCCCAACCAAGCTCTCTAAATTTTTGCTGAGTGGCCAAAGATGTGTGCGGTCTGGCGTTATCATGATGAAAGACCACACTCTTTCTGTTGATCAATTCCGGCCGTTTTTTCTCAATTTCTTGTTTGAGTCTCATCTGCTGTTGGCAGTAGAGATCCGAATCGATGGTTTTGCCCGGCGGTAAAAGCTCATAATGAACGATGCCCTGCCAATCCCACCATACACACAGCATCACCTTATTACGTGTTAATCCGGGTTTCGCTACAGTCTGTGGTGCTTCACTGCCCTTTGACCATGATCGTTTGCGCACATTCTTGTCGTAGGTGATCCATTTTTCATCACCAGTGATCAATCTTTTCAAAAACGGTTCGGTTTCTTTACGTTTCAATAGAGAGTCGCAAATGAGTACACGATTCATTTGGTTTCTTTCAGTGAGCTTGTGTGGCACCCAAATATCGAGTTTTTTTGTATACCCAGTTTTTTTCAAATGGGTCAAAACTGTTTTGTGGTCAATCCCCAGTTCTTCAGCTACGTCGTAACTATTAATATGCCGATCTTGGTCCACTTTTTCAGAAATGGCATCTACTTTATCCGTAACAGGGCGACCAGAGCGAGCTGCATCTTTGACATCAAAATTCCCGGACTGAAAACGCTTGAACCAACATTGTGCTACTCTTGATGACACTGCATTAGGTCCATAAACGTCACAAATTTTTTTCGCGGCTTGTGTCGCAGTTTTCCCTTTTTTGTAATAAAATTTCACAATATATCGAATTTCTTCGTTAGATTCACTCATTTTATCAAACAAAAAAACAATTGAAAAATGGCGGGAAATTGCTTTTTACTTTTTGTATTCCTTTTTTAAAATGTCATATTTTTAATGGTATCAAAACCAGCCAGATACAAACAGTACAACGGATGAGATTTTTACTACAACCTTATACATACAAAATACGAAAAGAATTTTTCCCCGACCTATTATGTATAGATAGATAGATTAGGAATAGCTTATTCGTATTAAATCAAACTTATGAAAACATTTTACAGCCCTGGACATCGCGCACTGAAAATGTTTCTGAACAATTATTTTTTGTCGTGAATAAGTCCGCGTTGACCACCAACTCGCCTGTTGGTAAGCGACGATGTGGTCGAAGATGAAGCACACAGACTTAGAAGTTACCTATTCACTCTTGCCTTGAAAAAACCCAGATTATATCTCTCAGGAAACGAGGAAGCCGGCAGGTTGTTCCAATTTAAATAATAAATAAATAAATATCTGGGACATTATTGCACACACGGTCATCTGACCCCAAACCAAGGATGATTTTAATCTTTTGTCGATGCCCCAAACTAAGCAAGGCTTGTAATATGGCTGCCAGAGACTTATATACGTACATATATATATATTAATACATTTCCATCACGACATGGAATTAAGATCGAGCAGGTCACTGTCTAACGGATTCTCAATTCCAGTAGTTGCTAAAAATTTACTCAGACTAGGATGTTGATGGTTTACATTCCTTATTTAATCTTGAGTTTTTATATTATACTAGCTTGCGCCCCGCGGTTTCACCCGCGTGGTGATGAAAATCGGTGATGTTGATAATGATAAAAAATAGCCTATGTGTTAATCCAGGACATAAGCAATGTATATTTCAAATTTCATCCAAATCTATCCAAGCGTTTCTGCGTGATTGAGTAACAAACATCCATCCATCCATCCAAACCTTTACATATACGATATTAGTGTGATTACACTCGGTCCCTGTTTTTAGTTTTAATAGTTAGTTAGTTTTAATAGTACATCGTTTGTTCTGCACACTTTTGTATTGAATAGTTTTTTTTTTAAATTTTGAATGTTGGAATCCGTTTATGAACCATTTTTTAACACCTGACGCAAAAAGAGGGATGTTATAAGTATAACGTGTGTATCTGTGTGTCTGCATAGATTTGTGTGTCTGTCCGTGTCATCGTACATTGTTAAGGGAAAATGTTTCTTTGTAGTGGTAGGACTCATTTGCAGAGGTCCGCCTGGGGAAGTGCCACACCTTTGCCAGTTATTCAACCGCCAAGCAGTAGTGTGCAAACACTACTGTGTTCCGGACTGAAGGGCAATGTTTCCAGCTAAATTACAGGGCACACAGAGATTTGACATCTTATATCTCGGGGTGACGAGCGCAGTGCATTGCCATCTAGGGTTTTGAACTGTTGAAATTCAAAATTCTGAGTGGCGTTGAGCTGTTATCGGCAAGCGTGAAGAGCCATCAGGCGACTTCGCTCGTCTCGTCACTTGTATCATAAAAAAATTGTTTTAATTCAGCTTTTAATTTAATATATTTTTTATTATTATTAAATACTTAATAGGTTTGAGTTTTCACCTCGCCTTTATGCGATCTACGCGGTCACGGAGAAGTAACCGATTCACTCGCGATTTAAACACACCCAGATTGTAACTATCGGGAAACACCCATTCGGGCAGCACATTCCGCAGAATAGCAGCAAGCTAGCTAGCTTTTTACAATGTTATTAATAGTTATCTGAGCTAAAAAAAACTTCATCCCATCGAATATTAGCAGATTTACCCCATTGGTGTAAGTAAATAGTGGGAAGATACGGGACGAACTCCTTGACATGGACCGCATAAATTAAGCCCACGGGCCTCAACGACATCAAGTGTGCTCCATCGTAGACCGCATCATCGTTTTTTTTTTTTTTTTTTTTTTTTTTTTATCTTATTGTATAAAGTACATGCTATGTATATACAACTCTGCCAAACTGCGTAGCGTAGTAGGCAGATATCTACTCTCATTACAACATTGCAGTATTGAGTAGGAACATTTAACATCAGGCGAGTTGGCGGTCAATCGCAAGGCTATTTATGCATTAAAAAAACACAATAGAACTGGCGCTGGCGTTTGTACACGTGAAGTACATGTCAACATTTTGTTTGTTTTGTTTGATCCGAACCAGGCCATATATTTAATAGGTACAATGTTTGGATGCCACGTGTCTTCCCCCTTATTGAAACACTCATTGATTTATCCTATTTCTTTTTCAATTATAAATACTTAGCGATAAAATTCCAAAAATATCGTCCCTACACTGATCTATGTAGATTGATCGGCGAATATTATATCGATTCCAGGCTTCACCGTCGTTTGGCAGCGTTTTCACATCAACATCAGCCAGAAGTTGTCCATTGCTGACCATGGGCCTCTCCCTTAGACCTCCACACTTAACGACAGCTCGCCATCCGCATCCACTGGATGTCCACGACTCTCACAATTTTCATTTATAACATTGGCGAACGCACAAGACGTTGGATGGCAAAATACGAGATAAAATATATCCTCAGAAGCCCATGGCAGCTCTATCTTCAACACAAACTTTGCAACGCAAAGCGACGTATAATTAATATAAAATAAATCCAACAATATTCCCAATTTTTATACCAACCCCAAAGTTATCTCAAAGATTTTTCTGTTAGGACAACATTAATAATTTATTCATGTCTCAAGTCTCCCAAACTTTCAGATGAGCGGTTGCATTTTTATCATTCCAACGAAAACTTGGTGTTAATTTCAAAGGGGTTTGCGAAGAAAATTCAATGAAAAGTTGTGTGTTTCAAGTAAAAAATATTGTAAGCATTTGTTTTTTCATCCACATATCACAGATAAGAAACGTGTTAATGGACACATTCTCAACAAAACGCCGGGTAATGACGGAATCACGACAGAACTACTGAGAGCGGTAAAACCGGTACTTTTAGTCCTCCAGAAGTTGTTTGATTCCGTCATACTCGAAGGTACTACGCCTGAAGCATGGCAAAGGAGTGTGGTGGTGCTCTTCTTCAAAAAAGGTGACAATACCTTATTGAAGAATTATAGACCCATCTCACTCCTGAGCCATGTGTACAAGTTGTTCTCCAGGGTCACTACGAACCGTCTCGAAAATAGGTTTGATGACTTCCAGCCTCCCGAACAAGCCGGTTTCCGTAATGGCTGGATCATCATATACCACATACAGACGCTCCGCCAGATTATACAGAAGACTGAGGAGTATAATCGGCCATTATGTCTAGCGTTTGTGGACTATGAAAAAGCCTTCGATTCAATCGAATGATTCAATCGAGACCTGGGCAGTATTGCAGTCCCTCCAGCGTTGTCATATCGACTATAGGTATATCGAAGTGCTGAAGTGTTTGTATAGAAACGCCACCATGTCGATCCGATTACAGGACGAGAGCACGGAGCCAATCCAATTGCAGAAAGGCGTGAGACAGGGAGATGTTATCTCTCCAAAACTGTTCACGAACGCATTGGAGGACGTTTTCAAGCTTTTGGACTGGAACGGATTGGGCATCAACATTAATGGCGAATACATCACTCACCTTCGTTTTGCCGATGATATAGTTATCATGGCAAAGTCGCTGGAGGACCTCAATACAATGCTCAGCGACCTCAGTAGCCTTTCCCAACAGGTGGGTCTTAAAATGAACATGGATAAGACAAAAATCATGTACAATGTCTATGTTGTACCCGTGCCGGTCAATGTTGGGAACAATACTCTCGAAGTTGTTGATCATTACACCTATCTTGGACAGATTGTTCAGTTAAGTAAGTCCAACTTAGGCAAAGAGGTCACCCGAAGAATCCAACTCGGATGGGCAGCGTTCGGGAAATTGCGTCAAAAGAGAGCTATGCTCGGAGTTTCTTTACGCGATAAAATTCGGAACATGATATTCGCCAAAGAACCAGTGACACCGACATAGCTATTAAAATCTGCAAGTTGAAGTGGCAATGGGCAGGCCACATCGCTCGAAGAACTGATAACCAATGGGGAAGAAAGGTTCTTGAGTGGAGACCGCGAACCGGAAGACGCAGCGTAGGTAGGCCTCCCACTAGATGGACCGACGACATTGTGAGAGTCGCGGGCATCCAGTGGATGCAGATGGCAGGATGTCGTTCAGTGTGGAGGTTAAAGGGGGAGGCCTATGTTCAGCAGTGGACGTCTTCTGGCTGATGATGATGAATGGACACATTCTTAGTTTTTAAAATATCATACTTAGAAGTTTAAGTTAGAATTAAATTACTTATTAGCTTAACACTAGGCTAGATTGTAATTAAATTAAGGGGCGCAAATTATATAATCATACTAAAAAAAACACAGATCGGTGAAAATCGCATACTGTTCGTTTTACGCGTTCTTTTTAACTGACTGTTACCTCAGAACTTTCGATTGAGTGAAGTTTTTTTTGTAAGCTAGTGCTTCCCGTGTGATTCCCAGTCCCATTTCAATTTTGTCCAGTTCTGACATGTTGATGAATTCGGCTTTTTATATTGAGAATTATGTGCCTCACACCTACAACTTGTGGAATGAGCTCCCTTCGGCATTTCGGAATAGCTATAATATGGGGTTTTTCAGAAGGGCTGTTAACAGTCTTTAAAGGTCGGCAACGATCTGATGATGCAGGTATCGATATCGATAGGCTACGGTGAACGCTTACCATCAGGCGGCCCGTCTGCTTGTTTGCCACCTACGGCATAACACGAAATTGTGATAAGTTGTGAATAGCGTCAGTCTATACAGAGGCATTTATAGTTGAACGTGAAAATTTGGGTTGAGGCGTAGCTTAGGTCAGTATATGTGAGTTCATAAATGCCCAGTTGTCATTAAGACTTGGTCACTACTTTTCTCAAACATGATGATGATGATGACTTTTTGACATTTCATAGCAACCGAATTCTCTGTCAACCTTTCGCTGACCGAACTTATTGTGCGTGAAAACAAGACAGAATATTTTAGTTAACACCTACTTTATTGGCGTTTTTAAATAAAAATAAATAAATAAAATTTTATTGAGACAAAATAATATAAGTAAACTGTCATTATAATGCGTCGTACTCCGGACAAGGAATCCTGATTCCCAGATGTAAAGATGTTCCCTGAGTAAGATCGCTTATGTACATCGCTTATGTATGTGTGATATATTCAGCACACTGCTTTCACCTTACTAATACATCGACCTATTTTGGTAAATTAAGCTACTTGTCTCGTGCTTTGTCTCGTTTTCGCTCGTGGTACTACTCGTCTGTTAAAAAGGGTCAGCGCAGTCTGCTAAAAGTTTTTAGCGTTAAAATAACTGCTACATTTGAAAACGTTACGTAAAATCAAGTTTCAGGCGTTTCCAACGACTAGTACTTAACTCAAGCAAAGACCACGGTCAAACTTTCCATGTTATTTTCCATAATTTTTAACAATTTAAAAGTTGACACTCCAAGCCAGTGGTCGATAGTTACCCGTAACACCGTCGGCAGTTCGGAAGGGGGTTAATTAATAATAACGGCGTATGGGTGATTAATGAAACTGTACCCTTCCTAATTTATAGTTGGACTTAGCGCCCCGTCCCCCGCGCCGGCCCAAAGCAAACTAAATATCCAATACCTCGATGTTGAGCACGGACTGAGATGTTTTGGTACTTGGAAATCTAATTTTTATAGCTGTAACAGACATGTCAACTTGGCTGACGAATCGCCGTCTGAGACCAACGGGAGAGAAAAAGAAAATTTTGTCTTTCTTTCCCGTTGGCTAGACGGCGGCGGTTTGTCAGCCAAGTTGACACATCTATCTGTTAGCTACTTTTAGTTTTGTTTTGCTCTGGTACCAGCTATTGTAAAGTAAAAAAGATAAAATTGCAATGCGTACCTACCTAATGGTAGTTTTCTGCATAACGGTATTTTAAATTCAATGTAAACTTTGTTAAGCCCATTGCAGATCATGCGCAATACTTGCGCAAGTGTCACAATCATAATCATTTTATTGGTAACATCAATTACAGGTCATACTCGCGCAATTCACGCCATTTTAGTGCGAATCGTTTGCTAGGAGCTACAACACTTTTTAGCTTAGTGCCAGTGGCAGTGGAAGTCATAAGTAATTTATTGGTAAAATGGCAGTTTACAAGTCACTGGAATTTCTCTTAAGTGAGAAAATAGGACATAATGATTGATGATTAATGTAAATCATGTTCATTAATTATTTACATTACAAAATATTAAAAACTATATCAAAAAAAAACATGTCAAAGAAGTTGTAAAATTATAGGTAGGTACATTCATATGTCAAGTTTATAAAATTTATTAAAATTGTAAAAAGATTGCTGGATGAGCCATTTTTTGTACTCATTACAGACCATGCTCAGTACTAGCGAAAGTATTACTCGCGCCAGTTTACTGCGTAACGTCTGCAACGGGCTTTATCGTGCGTAAATATTGTAAAATAATTTGCGTAGATACCAGCTTTACTCAACAATATACGCTGGAACAATAATTAGCTTAATTATGCTTAATAATGAGCATTTACAAATAGCGCTAGTATGGGTAGTAATTTCTTTAGAACGTTCTTTTGTATTTGGAAAATGATGTAACATATTTGTAAGCTATGCTACCACCACTTTGACAGAATCAATTTAAATATAAAAGTGATAACAGCAATGACTTTTTCAAAAAGGGGATGTCTACCCACTTTTTGAAAAAGTCATATCCAAACATTGTACCCATTAAATATGTCTCGGTTCAAACAAAAGTTTGACAAGTACTTCACGTGCTATCACAAACACCAGTTCGATTGTAACTGAAGTCGATTAGGCCCGTGGGCCTAATTTGTGCGGTCCATGTCAAGGAGCCCATACCGTAGCTTCCCACTATTTCCTTAAATCAATGGATAACAGTCATTAATTTTAAAAAAGGACTCAATACTTGAACTAAACAAAAACATGTTCTCAGTCATTTATGCAGTCGCCAGTTTAGGTTGTAACTTGCTTTACAATTCGCCGCACCATTTTTTACGCATTTCTTATGCACACGTGCATGGGACAGCTTTTTTATCGCCTATAAGTCCACATTTGACCGACCACTAAGTCATTATGTTGTTAAGCGACGTTGTAGTTGCATCTGCAACTACAACGTCGCTTAACAAAAAATAAGAGCACGCAGACTTAGTTCTGACCTTTAAAAGACCTAGACTATACCACTGTACGGAATAGAAACTTTGAATCATTTACACACCACAGTTTAATACAGTGGTCTCAGGGCTGCCTTGTTACTGGTATTTTTAACTTCCAAAAAGGAGGAGGTTATTAATTCGTTTTTTTTATGTTTGTTACCTCAGAACTTTCAACTGGGTAAACCGATTTTGATGACCCTTTTTTTATTTGAAAGCTGGTGCTTTCCGTGTGGTCCCATTTTAATTTAGTCCAGTTCTAACATTTTTATGAAGTCGGTTTTTATATTGATAATTATAGTGCCAATGGTTACCTGGAAGATATCGCTTTGAGCGATAAGGCCGCTACTTGTGGTACTAGCTCGTAAGTGTTTCTATCTGTTTCTAATTTTTATTTCTGTGGCCCTAGTATGAGCACTTGCGAAAAAGTATTCGTTTCGTAAACGATAGCAAAATTTATGAAAAATTGAAAAGCCCCTCTAACGGACGTATAGGGAAAAGGAATTTTTCATAAATTTGCTATCGTTTACGGAACGAATAGTTTTTCGCAAGTTCTCGTACTAGCCCCACTGGTGTACACAATAAAGAGTTTCTATCTATCTAATCTATCTATAGTAGAAAGGAAATGTAGGAGCAGTTAAAATCAGTTGTTAAATCAAAGTATCAAGACATGTCAATCGGCTCACATTATTATGAAGACAAGTACGAACAGTGTATTCGGACTTTGAAAATCTAATTACGTAGCCAGCACCCTCACCTCGATCGCTCCTTCGCGCCCGCCGCCCAGCGTCGCCCACTCGGCCTCGTGCCTTTGGAACTTTCCATTATACATAATGAGATATTAAATTTAGTTATATTTTTGAAGTGAAAACTTCTTTAGGCGCGTTGAGCATTTTTGCTCAACGAGCGCTGATAGACCTTGACTATCGGCAATATTGCCGAGACGGATCCATTCCATACTGTATCCTTTAGTAAAGTTATATATGATTATTTACGGGATATTTACCGTGGTAAGGTTGTGGAGGTCCCGTAAATAATCATATAACTTTAGTGAACAACCGTGATAGTTTAAAACTGTAGACTGTCCTTTAGATATAACTATTTGAATTAGAGTCAAATAAAATGTATTTGCTTTTTCTTTCTTTTTTATTTGTTATGCTAATAATTACTCCAAATTTTGCCTCAATTGTTTATAATTAAATATCTCAGTGCGTTAAGATGAAAGTCATCGACCACTGTGTGTTGCCAGTGATGACATATGGCACTGAAACGTGGTCTCTCACTATGGTCCTCATAAGAAAGCTCAAAGTCGCACAAAGAGCTATGTAAAGGGTTATGCTCGGAGTTTTTCTACGAGATCGAATCAGAAATGAGGAGATCTGTGGACGAACGGAAGTTACCGACATAGCTCACCGGATTAGCAAGTTAAAGTGGCAGTGGGCAGGGTATAGCATGCAAAACAAATGGCCGATGGCCTATGTCCATCAGTGGACATCATATGGCTAAAATGATAATACTAATAATTTAAATCAAGACTCCATAATCACAAAAAACTTAATATTAACTAGAACATCAAGAAATTATACAATAGTCCCGCCCCATCCAATACAACAGGGTCATTTGGAGCCAGCCAAGTTTGTCCAGGCTCACGAATTATACATGTTGTATTAATACGGTGTTCAACTCTACTATTGCTAGTGAAGTTTTAATTCGATAACCCACCGAGTAGAGCCACCCCGATATAATGTATTTATGGAAGATACCGCGGACCTAATGAGCGTATACCTCTTTATGCGGACGCTAGGCATGTGGTCGGCTTAGGCACCGGAAGAACTCTATACACCACCATATATGTAGTATTATGTAGTAAAGATAACATTGATCAAAGTACCTATACTCCTAAAATAGGGCCAATTTAATAGATTTCATTTGACACTTCATCAAAATTCAACAACGTCACATTGTACCGATATTATTTATTAAATCCTTATTTAGAACTGCACAATGTTAAAAATACTTATTTTTTATAAGGACATAATGTCATATTTATTTTCTTCTAAGTCTGCGTGCTTCATCTTCGACCACATCGTCGCTTACCAACAGGCGAGTTGGTGGTCAAACGCGGACTTATTCGCGTTAAAAAAATGACAAAAGAAAATTTTACAATAAACTGACAGATGTCAAATGTGATATATTATTCGCCCTACTTAGTATTTAATAATGAATGAGTAGTCAGTAGAACTATACAGGGTTACGCGGAAAGGGTGTATTAAGTCGAAAGGCGTACATCATTATGAACAACTTTTCCTATAGGACCAACTCTGTAATCGCGTTATAAATATCAGCTGTTCCCAGTGGCGTAGCTAGGTAACCAAAGGCCCTGGTGTAAAAAAATGGGGCCCTACCTAAACTGGATTAGGATTTATCAAGTAATAATATAAATAATTTAAAGGTAAAAAGCTACTTTATCATCAGCTCTTTATTGTGCTCAAAGCTACTTACTACATGTATCTATGTGAATAAAGGAAAAAAAATTGCAAGTTCAGTTTGAGGTTTGCTGATCAGGGCCCAAGGGCCCCCTGAGCTTGGGGCCCCGGTGCACGGCACCGCCTAGCCCTCCGATAGCTACGCCACTGGCTGTTCCATACATTCTATTGAGTGTAAATGAACGTTTTCTATAGAACAGCTGCGATTTCAGAGTAGCTCCCATAGTAAAAGTTATTCATAATGATTGATACTAAGACCCCCTTTCGGCTTAACACACCCTTTTCGTGTAATTCAAGAACATATATAAATAATCTCAGTCCTGTTCACAACAGAAATTAAACATGGCGCTTTCTCTTTTATTTATCTTATTATCTCTTCCAGATTTCCTTTGGATGGAGAGAATTTATAAAAGAAATAAAAGACCAGGTGTGCAATAATTAAATAATTACTTGAGACATATAAGTCGTAGACAACTTCTAAGTAGTAGTGACATTTTGTTAAAGACATTTGGTTGTGTCAGGACGCGGGATGATCAGCCAGTTAACATCCACTGCTAAACAAAAGCCTCCTTCCTAGAGAGAGCTGTTGCCATAATCCCCACGCTTGGCAGGCATCTTGGGGATCGCAGTGCGTTCACCATGTACATACGATGCTGCAGTGCCCTTCCTACGGTGGTTCTGGTCGCAGTTTTAGGACATACCCGGGTCTTTATATACCTGGGTCCGGGTACCTGGGGCGAGCCTTGGGAGAGACCTATGGCCAACAGTGAACTGATGCTGATGTTTACGATGTTAACGCAGTGGCATATCTTGTGGCACGAGCAGACTACATTCAGTAGGCATATAGATTTACCCAAACCACTGTTACTGAATTTAAACGAATATTTTATACTGATCGCCAGGCTAAGTCATCGACCTCAACCGAGGACGACATAGACAATAGATATCTCTTGAATTTAATTATAAGTAATAATTATTAAAGCCATCAGTAGCGCGACAACGCTGACCTCCCGTCTCACACCCTTTTGTTTAGACGTGAGTTATGTCGACTAGTGTGCTTTTGGATGTGGCGTTATCGTTTTTGTAGATCGCATTTTTCGAAGAACCCTTTGCAAAATCGAAGTTATTAATTTATTCATAAATTTACATTTACACGTCTATTCACATTAATTATAATTATTATAAGTTGTATATCATAATTATATACAACATAAATAATCTAAATAATAATGTCAATTCATTAATTATTTTAAAAATAATGAAATTTCTCATAAATAATGTATAATTATTTTTATTTTATTTGGCTATCACTCATCCTGCCTTGCCCTGGTAGATGTGTTTAAAAAAAGACGTGATCACGTTTACACAAACAAAAGAATGTCCTGTTGCCAAGAAGAGTGAAGGAGGATCTGAATAAAATTCCACAGAATGTTATCTAGAATTATTTTTTTCATTTTTGGTCGCCTTCTTCTTCAAATGTAGGTTCTTTTTATTGGTTGTAAAGGCAGCTAAAGAATTTAGAGGCCGATAGAAAAACCACCGTAGTTAGGCGGTTAGAGTGCTCAGAGCCTGATGGTGAGGGTTGCCTGTTCAAATACTGCTGAATGTTAAATGTTTTAATTGTTGCTGTTGATGAATAGAATTAAAATAGACTAAAATGCCTCCTCCAACCCCAAAAACATACCTAACTCATTCCTCAAGGGGGTCCACCGCACCCCCTCAGTACGTCTCGAACTTCCTATAATTAATTACCCTCATTATCATTATTGTTCGAAGGCAGTTTTGCTTCGATAATGAATTGTTCGTTCCATCATTAATTAGTTTATTATAATAAGAACTTTGTTCGTAGATTAATCAAGTTTTATCAGATACCCGTTGCGTTTGAAATACTTTGAAAGTAAGTATTGTACTTGGTGCTCGTTTCCGTGGTTACGGAATCGGTAGAGTATATTGACAAATCGTGTGTAATACATTTGATACCTAATAATACCTAATAATACCTAATAATCATTATCACCAGCCACAAGACGTCCACTGCTGAACATAGGCCTCCCCCTTTAACCTCCACACTAAACGACATCATGCCATCTGCATCCCGGATGCCCGTGACTCTCACAATGTCGTCGGTCTAGTGGGAGGCCTACCTACGCTGCGTCTTCGGGTTCGTGGTCTCCACTCAAGAACCTTTCTTCCCCATCGGTTATCAGTTCTTCGAGCGATGTGGCCTACCCATTGCCACTTCAACTTGCAGATTTTAATAGCTATGTCGGTGACTCTGGTTCTTTGGCGAATATCCACGTTCCGAATTTTATCGCGCAAAGAAACTCCGAGCATAGCTCTCTCCATTGCTCGTTGTGTGACTCTGAGTTTTTCCAAAAGGCCAACAGTTATGGACCACGTCTCAGTACCACTACCTAATAATACCTTCTTAATTATTATTACAAATAAATAATGGAAAATACAAATTCTAAAGGAGAGACCTGGAATGTCCGTATGGAGGTTAGGTAGAGGCTGGATATGAACACCCGACTAACGGGCTGAGTGACCTTTTATTAAATAAACAATACATACTCACATATGCAATGTCAATACATACAAGCTATACATTTGTTTTATGGCACGGAATGTTTACGAATCGATATGTGACAAGTAACTGAATGTAAACTGCTGCTCCTAGGCGTTTTGGCGGAGTTTTAAGAAGGCCGCGGCGGGCAGGTAATGTAATATCCTCTATTTTGATCGAAGTGAATGAAAAACGTTGAAAAAGTATTTTTTGTTTTCATGTTCTTGCTAAATAGGTGAAACAGTTTTTTTTTTATGCCATAGTTTCCAAACAAGCTGACGCGACGAGCCGCCTGATGGTAAGCGATAACCGTCGCCTATGGATACCTGCAACACCAGGGGCATCACAGATAGGTTGCCGACCCTTAAAGACTATTAACAGCCCTTTTGAACAACCCTATACAATCCAACATAACAATCCAATTGATAGTTTGGAACGGCCTGATCTGTTTTTATAATTTTATCATTTAGAAATTTTTCTACAGAATCATATATTTTGCAAAAATACGTTTATTTTCGTCACTCTGTAAGTCGTCTGGTGATTAAAATTATGTTATCCGATGATGTAAAAAATATAGAAAATTAACTTTGTACGTAAACTAAAGCAGTTTCTGAATGGAAAAGCTTATTATTCGATTGCTGAATATTTAAGTGAAAATATAAATTAAAAAGTTCTCCCGACAGGGTCCATATGAACTATGTACTAGTTTTAATGTTTTATTTACCACCTTTGTACTGTATGGAAGCAATAAATAATCTTAATCTGAATCACTAGGGCTGACGATGATTTGGTATTTACATTCTGCGGTTGAGTGCTGTATTTTGATGGATAAAAAAAAACTCGCTTATCTACTCGTTAAAACCAACAAAAGGATTCGGAACACTTGACGGCAGTAACACTTGGTGACGAGGGGCTGATAATGGAGCCGGAGATGGATAGTTGGTGCTCTTGGTATGGACTAAAAGGAACCAAACTCGTGGGTTTAACAGTAGCCATTGAAGAGTTCTATGGCTTCTAGTAAATCCTTCCACCTCTTGACTCCATCATCAGATTAGTACGACGATACAAAATTGTGTCTTCCGGATTTTTTTCATGCATAAATAGGCTTGCGTTTGACCGCCAACTCGCCTGATGTTTAGCGATGACGCGGCCTACAATGGAGCACGCTTGCTTAGAAGAAACCGATTCACTCGTGATTTGAAGACACCCAGATTGTAAATATACTCGGAAGGTTTGTTTTACTCTTTCTTCGAAAGATTGTTTGAATATTTTTGTATAAAATAATAATTATAAATGTACTTCTTGATAAAACACCATCAGCAATTTAAGTAGGACTTCAATGAGCTCGTCGTAATCCACTTTTGTAGAAACAAAGCTATTAGCAGCCATTAAATTAAAACAAGTACACGATTAAACGTAATTTATGATAATTATTCCGACAATGGGAGCTAAGTAGATTTAGTTGTGAACCAAATTTTTATGGCGGCGCGTGTTTCCATTACACCAGCGTGGTGTTACGGAAGAAATTGCAGAGAGCGATTAAAATAGCAAATGAAACAGTCATAAACACTAGCGCCACTAGCTACTGGTGGTAGTAATCGTGAACAAATTTTACTAAAATTTCGGTTTCGCCAGTTTGACGTCAAAATATTACATACGAGAGGCATTCAATAAGAAATAACAATGCGATGCAAACTCTTTGGAAGCTACTTACACCTGTAAATACTTTCTACTCTCCAATTTCACAACAGAACTTCTGCTTGTAATGGAATGGCCAGTCAGAAATCATAAGAAATCCAGCTATATAATAAGCATGAAATCAGCTATAATTCTCTTGTGAGTAACAAAGAAGGGTCTTTATACACACCATATCGTGAAGTTATTTGAAGTTCAGTGCGATTCATCAGCATTGCCAAGCATAAATCAGTCGCCACGCGTCGATAGATCAGCGCAAGGCGATAACTGTGACGCCGATTCATTTCGGAAACGCACCGTAATTTTTGATGAAGGATCTGTAAAGAAAGTTTGCCCTTTATTATCAACTAGTGACCCGCCCCGGCTTCGCACGGGTGTAAGTTTTATTATATTATATTATTCTACAATGATATAACATAGCTTGTGGGTATACCTGGTCATAGCTAAGCATATTCGTGAAAACCACATTTAAATCAGTTCACTGGTTTAAACTTGTTCTGCTGCTTATTTCAAGATGCCCTGTGAGTTTGTTTTATCTCTTCGTTTTTATTATATGTATAAAAACTGTGTAATAATGAGTATCTTAC
The DNA here is from genome assembly GCA_949125355.1 of Agriopis leucophaearia. Taxonomy (NCBI): domain Eukaryota; kingdom Metazoa; phylum Arthropoda; class Insecta; order Lepidoptera; family Geometridae; genus Agriopis; species Agriopis leucophaearia. The sequence continues at coordinate 4,422,462 of OX421275.1, forward strand.
CTATTAGTGAATAACGTAAGAAGTTACATGGCCCTAAAAAGTTTTCTTGTTTTTTTTTATTATTTCCAATGTGAGGTTTTTAGCATCGTGCCCTTGTGTATTTGCCAGTGTCATTTTTTTTTTTTTTATAATACTGAATGACGAGACGAGCGAAGTCACTCACCTGATGGCTCTTCACGCTTGCCCATAACAGCTCAACGTCACTCAGAATTTTGAACTTCAACAGTTCAAAACCCTGGATCGCAATGCACTGCGCTCGTCACCCCGAGATAGAAGATGTCAAATCTTTGTGTGCCCTGTAATTTCGCTGGAAACATTGCCCTTCAATCCGGAACACAGTAGTGTTTGCACACTACTGCTTGCCGGTTGAATAACTGGCAAAGGTGTGGTACTTCCACAGACGGACTCCTGCAAACTATTAAATGACTATCAAGATTGATAATATGTAGTCAAACAAGTCAGTCACAGTCAGAGTCAAGCAAAGTAAGTTACGGTGATGTCAATGTCATGCCCCTAATAAAAGTGATGGAAACTTTACAAGAGGCTTCAACGGAGCATTGGAAGCAACAGGAAAATACATGTTTTTCGTGTTATACCACTTTTTCATACTTGTGCACGCCCCACGAACATTTAATAAATAATAATCCACCATTATTACGCATTAACACTCGAATATACACAAGTTTAAGAAAATAATACACAATGAAGCGACATATTTTTTCACGCTGGCGCCAAAACTCTCAAAAAAGTTTTCCTTTTAGAGAAAATATGTAGTGCCTGTATTTGCAAAAGATTTTACAAAAGGGCCGAACTAAGGGGGTCAATCAATGACTATTTCAAAAAGGGGGAGACGCGTAACATCCAAACATTGTACACAGTAAATATGGCCTGGTTCGGCTCAAATAAAACAAATCAAACAAAATGTTGACAAGTACTTCACGTTCGATTGTGACTGAAGTCGATTAGGCCCATGGGCCTAATTTAAGCGTTCCACGTCAAGAAATTCGTCCCGTATCTTCCCACTATTTACTTACATCAATGGGTCAATATAAAAATTTACATAAAGCCTATGCGTAAGAAGTCGCGAGCTGCAGCTGGTTGGAAATAAAATACTTGGGCTGAAGACAATGGAAACGCGCATAATGAGACATTAAACTTCCGTAATAAGATAGCCGTGAAATTAATATGTTACCATAGATGTAACGACTTTTAATTGTTCTTTCTACGCATTGTCTGGTCACAGACGATGAATTACATGTACCTTCTTATTGTACTATTATGCCTAATAAGGTGTTAGCGTAATGTATACGTTTCATGGTGTGCTTACCGCGAATGTGGTTGTAATTAGACGTTTCAATGTTTTGTTGCATTTTTAAAGATACTCTTAAGTTTACGGGATTTTTGTGGTTTAAGATATTTATTATTCTCATAAAGAAATAAATTTCACTCACATGAGAATATAACTTAAATATAAAATAAATATTGTTGTCGTCGTACATTAAAGGGTAGGTAAAACAATATTTTCAATATCGGGCGACCTGTTCGCTGAATACAGCCTGCGCGGGCGGCGGCGGCCGGTGACACACGGGCTTGCCAAACTTAAACCATGATGTAGAATATTATTGTAGATCGACCGTACCTGGAAATGGCTGAGCGTACAACGCAACATTTGGTTCATTCTTAATAATGTTTTTTAGGTGGTGGTATTGTTATTTATGGTACGAGTAAGTAAACCATTAGGTATATTTTATACATTTTTGTATATAAAATCCGGGGAAGTTTGCCAGGTGTGTCTCTAGACGACGGACATATTTAAGGATATCACTGTGTGTACTCATCTAGGGTTACCATTCGTTCGGACATGTCAGGACTTTTAGACCTTTGTCGGGTTTTTTTGCCGGACACGATGCAATATGAGTAAATCTTGATTAACGTCTCTCTAAACATAAAACAAATATATTCTTTAAAAACTTAACCAAAATACTAAAATATCCACTCTTTTAATGATTAATCCGGCTTTAAGTCAATACTTTTTTTATATATAGTAACCCTATAATTAAAAACAATTTTTACTTTGAAACCAACCCTGATATCACGAATATATGTGTTGGAAAAACGTCATTCACACTGAATATATAATAGTACATGTTCGGTGAGCTTGGAATCGTCGATAATTCTGACAGCTCTACGTTGTAATGCATCAAGAGGCTCTAGCTGATACGTGGGTGCTGCGTTCCAAAGATGAAATAAAGGTGAATTATAATTTTGAAACCGAAATCCTTTCAGCTCAATTTGCCCTAATACCGTAAGATATTTATAAATCCCTTCCTAGACAATGCCAAAACATTAGCTCATTCTCTCAGTAATTCGCAGAACGGTTAAAACAAATCAAACCGCACTGCATCGAAAATGAGCCAGCATCAAAACAAGACAGACGCTATGCTAATTAATAGCACAAAACAAGCTGAGAATATGCTTTACGTACAAGAAGCTATAGCTATCTGCTGACCACCCTTATAAATAATAGTGGCAAGGCGGCTGACCCCCCAACCTACCCCTTAAGGGTAGCTAGTTAGAATCAGTGACTGAGGTTGCTAGAATTCGTGGCGAACAACAGGCATTTTATAACAAAAAGGAATATTATTTGTTCATTGGTAGCGCTAAAAGTTTCTTAGTGTGCGTAAAAAATTTGTAAGTGAGCGTTTTTGCATTAAGCGGTATATTAAAATATATATTTATATATGAAAAATTGACACATTTGAACACGAACGATAATTTTACTAAGGCATATCTCCCTTGTTTGCTGATCTGAGTAGCTACCCAAAGCTGTAATTGTATTTAAAGTTTCTGCACTTTTCAAAATCACAGAGATTCAAAACTGCCCAAGCAAATTAACTACAAGCCCCCGATCTCATTTCCAAATTGCATTTCGAAACTTAATCTCGCCTCTATCACATCTACAACTTTACTTAATTTTAACCTTTATCAAGTATCTTAGTAGAGTTTAGTTTTGCTTCGCCTTGTTTTGGATTAAGGCTGATTTCGTCTAAGCTGGAAGAAGGGGGCACGGGCCGCACTAGCTCCTATAATGAGATATGATAATAAACGTTTCACTTGAATATTGATGGGGACGAGTTAGGAATGCACTTGTAGTGTTCAAGTTATTGCTTAGAATTATAGATTTATTGTAAATTTTAACTTACTTTTGTTTACTTACCTTGTAACTAACGAATATGCTAACCTCGGCATTGGTTACATATTTGAGGCGCTTGGGGTCGAGACATTGGGCTGTTGGAGACCGGAAGCTCACCTCATTAACTGACTTCCAAAAAGGAGGAGGTACTCAATTCGAAAGAAATTTTTTTTTTATGTTTGTTACCTCAGAAATTTCGACTGGGTGAACCGATTTTTATGATTCTTTATTTTATTTGAAAGCTGGTGCTTCCCGTGTGATTTGTTCTGTCATTTTTATGAAGTCGGTTTTTATATTGTTTTTTTTTACATAAAACTTTCAGAGCGCCTAGTTAATGCAACGTTTGACCAAAATGCTGGCGTGTATCTGGCTCAACGCATAAGCATTGCCATTCAGCGTCATTGCTCATTGTTCATTGCTATATCAGTTTTTTATCGGATACATTTCGGAGAGTGTGCATCAGATCTGCATGATCTAATTCCCTCCTCCCCATTTTTCTATCGGACTGCCAGAGCGGGCACGAAAAATCGACACCGCTTCATGGTTGATATTCCGAGAACCCGTACGAAGCGCTTAGATTCCACATTTATTGTGCAAACTGCTAGTCTGTGGAATGCGCTGCCTGAATGGGTGTTCCCCGATGGTTACAATCTGGGTGTCTTCAAGTCTCGAGTGAATCGGTTTCTTCTGGGCAAGCGTGCTCCATCGTAGACCGCATCGCGCTTAACATCAGGCGAGTTGGCGGTCAAACGCAAGCCTATTACTTAATAAAAAAAAAGTAATGCTGCAGGATGCTGGGATCGCTACCAACTGATAGAGGGCTTAAGCATTTTCAATAGTTCACCAATAAATAATCTGCATTTGTGATTGTTTTTGTAGTGTTGCTATTAGCTTGTATTTTGATCAGATAATAAAGGTACTTAGGTTAATCTGGGTGTCTTCAAATCTCCAGTGAATCGGGTTTTTTTTTCTAGGTAAGCGTGCTCCATCGTAGATCGCATCATCGCTTAACATCAGGCAAGTTGACGGTCATTTGGTGGAAAACATTTCAACACTTAACACTGGCAAACACACAAGGCGACGCCAAAATCTTCTAAAGAACATCGAATAAGGACTTGAAATAATTGTAACAATTAAAACATATCACATTACACATCACATCATCAGCCAATTAACGTCCACTGTTGGACAAGGCCTCCGTCATAGAGAGGGGTGTTGCCATAATCCCCACGCTTGGCAGGCGGCTTGGGGATCGCAGTACGTTCACCGTGTACTATTAGGACGCTGCTGCCCATCCTCCGGTGGTTCTGGACGCAGTTTTAGGACATACCCGGGTCCAAAACATATATTAAAACATATACGCACTTACAATTAGCCTCTTTTTGCTTGATTTACATTAATGTCCATCTTCATTTGGCAAATTAATATCAATCTCCATGATTATTGTATGACATCACTAATTAATCTCATTGATAAATAGACTAAAGTTTTTTTACACTATGACTACGAAAGGAAGCATAGGAAAATAAGACATGTAGAAACCCTAATGCAAAACTTTAATGTTGGGTGTTGTACAAATCTGGCGGATCTGGCTTTACGCCTACCTGTTAAAAACGATTCAGTTTAGGTGTTTGCGATTGCAAACTGCGCGATTCGAGCCCGCGATTAGAGTTAGGCGTAAGAGCCCTGGGGCTTTACCCCTAGCTTCACTTTTGCGAGCCAACTTTTAGTAGGTATCTGATAGGTACCTAAAATTAACCAACTCATTTAAGCTGCATCGTTTCAAAGCGTCTAACTTGAATGAACGAAAATCCGTTTTACTATGCGTGTGTGAGTGAAATAGTAATGTGTGAGTGTGAGTGAAAAAATAATAATGAAATAGAAATAGCAAAGCTTGGCGGCTATCAAATAACTACCGCTTATCGTAGTTGATGGTACCGTTTAGACAAATAACACCTATGCGGGTCAACTTTTCGAGCTAGGGGTAAGGCCCCTGGTCTGTTCAACGCACTGGGCTGCTGCTTAGATCAGGCAGATGTAGTAAAAATTATCGTTCGTATTTTCACTATGCCTCGCAAAAACTGTAAATACAGCGCACAGTAAAAAAACTTACAGCGACACAAATGAATAGTCCACATGCGAAAAAAGGCGACAGGGACGTCTGGTTGAAAATTAGTAAGCGAGCTGTACTATCTATGACTTTTAGTTAGCTTTATAGTAAAAAAAAAGTGTGAAACACGGTGACATTTGAATATTGAACAACTAGTGTTGTTGCCCGCGACTTTGTACACGTATATTTTCATATAAACTTTCAACCTTTTTTCCTTCCTTAATCCGGCCCTTGCGCAAATTTACATAGCCTTTACTTCAATTTGGTCATAACTAAGCATATTCGTGAAAACCGCATTTAAATCCGTCCAGTGGTTTAGGAGATGTGCGTGAACAAACAAACAGACATAAAATTCTAAAAACTGTCTTAACGTGTCCAGCTGCTTATTTTAAGACTCCCAGTGTGTTTTTTTATATCTTGCTATAACAGTTTAATTTTTATCTCTACGTCTTTATTATAATGTATATATCATTGTACTAAGGCATATCCCCTTAATTGTCTGATCTGAATTCTAATCAAAATGATTTTAGTTCAGGCTAGTGTGCAAAAGCTTTAGCCCTCTATGAGTCATGTTACGAATTGCCACGGAATTATCGGCCGTGCCTAGTTCTTACACCAATTAATTGTTATGACACCTTGTTACAGGACATGCGAAAACTACAGACAATTTTCGCGGAAGCTAAGTTGTTGCTATGTTCTCAGATATGTGTCTTAGAGAAGCAACGCTGTGCGATGAACGACATCTGTTTTTAAAATAATTATCAATAGAAAAAACCGACTTCATAAAAAAATTCAGAACTGGACCAAATTGAAATGGGACCACACGGGAAGCACCAGCTTTCAAATAAAAAATAATCATCAAAAGCTGTTCACCCAGTCGAAAGTTCTGAGGTAACAAACATAAAAAAATACAGTAGAATTGATAACCTCCTCCTTTTTGGAAGTCGGTTAAAAACTATATACAACCTAAGTATTTAAAAAAACCTACTATGCCTAGAATAAAATATATGATAATTTGCCTAAATCAGTGCTAGAATCAGAGAGTGTAGCTTCATTTAATGGAAAATTATTTAACTTCTTGATAACGAAGGGTTACTATTAAAGTAGATGACAAATTGAAAATTCATTATCACTAAATAGTATAAAACAAAGTCGCTTCCCGCTGTCTGTCCCTATGTATGCTTAGATCTATAAAACTACGTAATGGATTTTTATGCGTTTTTTTTAAATAGATAGAGTTATTTGTATTATGTATAATACATGCTTAATATAGCAGATAAACACTGATAATTTTAGAGGTTTCTAATGTGATGTCGTAAAGAAACCCTTTTTTTAAAGTTATCTCTTGAGTTTTTGAGGTCTTAAGTAGGTACCCTTAGTAGTAGTACAATCGAACACTTTGTTTTTTTTAACGATATTCTGTTTTTTTTTATATACTGTACAAACAATAGCGTCTAAGCATGCAATTAATGCTTTTATAGCGGCGCCTAAATGCGGTTGTGACGATATTATACCATAGGGTTTCCATATTCATCATCTTAGTCTGACTTCTTAGCACGTTTCAACATATTACAGATGTGCAAGGTTGTTCGTTTGTTTATCACAACTATAGATTTCAATGTTGAAACAATGTCACAGACAATATGAAGATAAGTGAATACCTTAATACATTGAACTCGGACACAGAATAAAAATTTGTCTAGTCTATTCGCAAATATTATTAAATCTATTCATTGTTTATATATTTTCTTTTCTTATATTTATGTTTCTAATTTATTATTACTTTAAGGTGTAAACGCGCGCGATATTTCTATTAGTGTATCCTTTTCGGACCTCAAGATACAGGCCTAGCATAGTATGAGGCCCTCAGGCAATTGTTTTATTGTAACTGTATTTTATGTGAAATAAATAATTTTGTATTGTATTTGTATGGTTTTGAATGCTACTGTTTTACGAAATATATTGCTAATTAGAAGCCTTATTTTTTTTTCAAATCCAAAACTAGAGGCTAACCAAAAACTGAGCTTGGAAAATAGTTAACTGCGATAATTGCTGATCTGTTTTTGTTTAACGATTGTCTTTTTTTGCACTGCGTCTGTGTTTTGTCTTTTTATAACTCTATCGAAAAAGACAAAAGATGGAGTAACTATACCAAAGCTTTTGCTTAACCAGAAGAGATGTTTTGCTTGACGTTGCTTCACAGTCCCAATTTTTCTTAAATATGTCCTGAAAGACAACATAAACCAATGGATGGACCTAGTTATTACTTTCTTATATGGTCACCCTAATTATGACAGCCTTTGTGACTGTTTAAGGATTGATCCTGCAAATTGGAGGCTGATTCAGAGGTGTGTGTCATGCGTGATTGCCAGCGTCTATACTTTATCATTAAGGTGATTAAAATACTGATTGTTAGTCATTGCTAGTCTTAGAAATACAATGACATCTCAGCTACGTTTGTTTTTAAATTTGAAACGTTTGAAAGTTGAAGCGGCTTAGAGGTTTTTCAGTCAAAACGTGGTCAAAATACACCTGGGGCCTTACGCCCAAAAACCGCAGGCCTGAATAGGTGCAGTTTGCAAAATCACGCCAACGCGAACCTTGACGCGCCGACGGATTGCGGTCGCGTGATTTTGCAAACTGCACCTATTCGGGCCCGCGTTTAGAGTTGGCGTAAGGCCCCTGGAGCCTTATTCGTAATATTTGTTATCTTACCAGATTTTGACATATTTAGCTAAAAAATGTCAAACTAGCAGAATCTCGCGGTTTTACCCGTAATGTTCCAGTTTTAACGTATGTTTGAAGGGAAAAGTGTCTTATGCCCGTCTTTACAATGCCCACTATTAGTTCTCCAAAATGTAAACAAACAATCAGCGCGAGTGTTATTTTAGCTCGTATACTATTAGTTAGGATTTGTTATAAAAACGTTGTGAGGTCAAATCTGAGGCCCCTGATGCTGGGATTTAAACCGGAGCTTAAACTTTTTCACAAACATGAAATATTCATAATATTACTGTAACTATGCACAAAATAAACGTATTCCATTCTCGGCCACACCATCGCTTACCATCAGGCGAGCTAGTGGCTGATCGTAGATCTACTAAAAAAACTGCTGACCCAGACTATTACTCACTCGCCGCCAACGCTTGAGGAAAACATCGGCCCATCTCTGATGGAAATTAGAATGCCTAAACATGCTACTAACATTTTAAATATATTAAGTACCATGTTTCCTCATGTATGTTCCTCAAATTACCTACTTTCTAAGAAGTTTAAGACCCCAAATAGGTACTTCAGGATGCATAACTTAGGAAGTTGGTACCTAAGACCAGGCTTCGACTTAACGACGGGAGCTATCGAGTCCACAAGAATAGGGAAGTGGAAGAACTGTTCGACGAAGTCAACTTCATTAATTTGAGTAATTTAACAGCATGAATTTCATTTAATTTTTTTTACTAATGTAATTTGGTTTTTGTATCCATTTTGGTTAACGGCAAATAAATAAATAAAATAAATCATAGATGAAGTCACAGGCTGCACTGTCTCGGCGATGTTCAGAGAATGGAGGAGTATCGAGCTGTCCAGAAAGAGAGAAAGAAAGAGAGCGTACTTTGGACAACCGATAGAGCGTCGCTCGGTAGAGCATTCAGGGGGTCTAGACAAGAACCACTTTCTGAGCAATAACGTCTGCGGAAAGATAAAATTGTATGAAAATGACATTAGCAGTCACGTGACATCTCTCAAGTTAATGTCATTTTCATACAATGTTATCTTTCCGCAGACGTTATTGCTCAGAAAATGGGTCTTGTCTATACCCCCTGAACGCTCTACCGGTTGTCCCAAGTACGCTCTCTTTCTTTCTCTCTTTCTGGACAGCTCGACACTCATCCATCCACTGAACATCGCCGAGCCAGTGCAGCCTGTGACTTCATTCATGAAATATTTTTTTAATTTATTTGCCGTTAACCAAAATGGCTACAAAAAACAACTGACTTATAAAATTATGCATACACTATTATCAATAAAATTGTTTATCTGTTCTTCTTTAGGCCCCCAGATCTGATAAATTGGGAAGGATCAGCTTAAACCCCAAAGTCCCTAGTGGCATGGAGTCACAGGGCGACTATAGCGCCTTTTATTGAATGCCAGAACCCACTTTGGGGTCACCGCGGCAGTTTATAGTAAGGTAGTTATTTTGTTGTCATTAAATTAACTAGTGATACACGTTCTGTTTCATTATCGTTGCCAAAACTCGTCATATTGTTGTTTTTGTTAGTTTGTATGTCTGATTCGAACAATTAAACGCCAGCGCTGCTTACAGACATGCCCTCTCGTAAAATCTGCATAAGAAGCCAGCCTCGGGCAGACATCTTGCGGTCGGGCGCTCTACAGTGGTGTGAGATTTACGGATCATTTCCTGTCAAATATTAATTTTCCTATAGTCATACAATCTTCACATTTGTGAGTTGTTTTGACTACAATGTCAAGTCAAGATCTGAATTTAACATACGCTAAAATAATTATATGCAATTTTACTAAAAAACACCGTGCTTACCAGATTTGTTCGATATACGATAGAATGGAGAAGGAAAAGGCGTTTGGGGTTGTGTGGTAGTGTGTTAATGTGTGTGTTTGTTACCATTTTTGTCGAAGAAGGCTACATCACTTTCAATGCGTGTTTTATAACTGAAAGCAGGTTTTATTGCGATATTTTTAGTTAGGATTGATCAAAATATTTGAGATCTTTTATGAAGCTATTTTTTAATCGAAAATGTTGTTTATTAAATTAAAAACGCAGATTTTAAAAACTCTGTGTGCCTATGTAAAATATAGAAATAATTTTATTGGTTAACTTAGACACTGTCTAGCTAAAACAATGTTAAATTTAAATTTTATTTAAATATTTTATTACGAAAATATCAAACATCACGATTATAATAGTTTTCCTGTTCCGTGGTGGGCTTAACATTTGGATTGTCTTATGGCCGAACGGCCTATAAAATTGCGTATTAAACCAAATTTGAAGTCAGTTTTTAACTCACTTACTCAGGAGGTTCAATTCGAGTGTATTTAAAAAAAAAATGTATGTTTGTTACCTGAGAACGTTCGACTGGCTGAATTATTATTTAAAATTTAAAAAAATATATATTTTATTTAATATGGTACAGTTCTGCCATTTTTATGAAGTCGGTTTTTTACATTGATAATTATTTATATAGATAATATATATAAACGCCAAGTTTAGCTTTTAGCTGTTGTAGTTTTTAGCTTGTATTTTATTTATATAAAAAGACTTGCAAGAAGAAAAAAGTTTCCCTTATTAAAATTACTTGGTTAAATGTGTTGCCACTGTGAAGTAGCCTGGCCCGGCGACTCATTACAACAGTTCCAGATTATTGTTTCAAGTCCACACAATAGGACGGGACACAAGTTCGCGCCCCGTCTCAGCATCATCCACTGGTCGCGACAAAGTAAACTTCACTACAGACTAGATAGATTATAACTAACTAAGTTTATTTCTGTTTTTTCAATTTCTCATGTTTGAGAATCAAGTATTTAAATTGTCGCGAGCAAAAGGAAAAATTACGCTGACAACTTTTTTTTTATAGAGCTTGCTTTTAATTCTATGCGCTCTTAGGAAGTTCACTAAACTTTTTTAAAATCGTGACTCACGACTGCATATAATCTTTATAAAAATAATGTCCTATCGTGTCTTCAGTAAACAATTTCAAATTATACAGTAAATACATAAAACTCTTGCCGTTTGTGATGAGTTGCATTATTTCCCTATTTTTGTGTTGCCACTACTGAACAATTTTAAACTATTCCCTGATGCACTGCGGCGGCCGTAAGTTATTTACTGATATTGAAAGGCAACTAACAATACTTTTAAAATCTTAATAAAGATTAGATATCATATTGGCATATGAATACCATATAAATAGATAAACCATTTATTCTTCTTCCATTGAATTATTTGGCCTACACTCTAAAATACGAGTAATACCCCTGAAACCAACATTGGTTTTGAACTCTTGTAGTATCGCTATCAGTGGACAATACCAAACTATTTGCTGATGCACCAGTGAAAGTAAGTATTTTACGGCCCAGTAAATAAAAAAAAAATACATAAAACAGATTTGATAATTATGACTTCTTACCGTTTGTATCGGATGAATTTTTGCTTCTCTAATTTTAATGCTTGGACCAAAATTGATTCCCGACCCTTTGTCGTGTCGCTTCAATGGACAAATTCAAACTATTCGCTGATTCGCCACTCGGCGGTTATTTATAGCCTAGTAAAGTAACTAACTAAAAATAGAAAATAAATGAATATGGATTACCTAAATATATGACTTGCTACCATTTGTATCGGATGAATTTTTGCTTCTCTAATTTTAATGCTTGGACCAAAATTGATTCCCGACCATATTATATCGTGTTGCTTTCAGTGGATAAATCAAAACTATTCGCTGGTTCGCCACTCGGCGGTTATTTGTGGCCTAGTCATATTGTAAAGTAACTAACTAAAAAATTTATGAATGTAGATTAAATTTAATTATGACTTTCTTCTGTTTGTATCAGATGGTTTTATTGTTTTTGTTTTTAACGTTTGGACACCAAACTTGATTCCCGACTCTTTGTCGTGTCGTCTTCAGTGGACAAATCCAAACTATTCGCTGATGCGCCACTCGGCGACAGTAAGTAATTTACGGCCCAGCTACATTGTATCTGTAAGAGTAATGTGTTGGTTTATTACGCATCTTGCTTTAATGAGGTCTACGTGTCTATGTAGTCCTGTCTATGTAGTAGTAGGCTTGTAATAATACCTCTGTAGTAAAATTTTGATGACGAGACGTGACACGTAAGGCTAGTGTGAACATATTGTGGGGTTACAGACATTTCTCAGTTAATAGTTAAGATAAATTACATACTAGCTGTGCTCTGTGGTTTGACCCGCGTGGATCACTCCTTATAACATCAGCTATCTGCCAGTGAAAGTCCCATCAAAATCGGGCCAGCCGTTTCGGAGTCTATAGGGAATATACATACATACACATATCGCCTTTTATATATTATAACTAGCCGACCGTCCCGGCTTCGCACGGGTGTAAGCTCGGCCTTCGGCCTCGCTACAAAATATAATATAGCCTATCTCACCCGGAGATAGTGTAGCTTCCCAACAGTGAAAGAATTTTTCAAATTGGTTCAGTAGTTTCGGAGCCTATTCAATGCAAACAAACAAATAAACAATCAAATCTTTCCACTTTATAATATTATTATTAGTATAGATATAATACGATACCTACAATTAATAATACGAAAATGCAAAAATTCAAATTTCGTTAATTATTTTTTATATATTTATTGAACAAATTACAGTACGTAGATTAAAGTTATATGATTATTTACGGGATATTACAGCACGTACATTGTTTGTTACTCAATCACGCAGAAACGTCTGGATGGATTATGTCCTGGATTAACACATAGGCTACTTTTCATCATCACCTATTTTCATCACCACGCGGGTGAAACCGCGGGGCGCAGCTAGTAAATCATGAAAGTAAAAATACCAATCTTAAATCAGCAATTTAAACAAAATAAATAATTATAACTTTCATTAATAAAGACAAGTTTCATAACCTCTCAAGACTTCATAATATGAAAAACAAAACACAACCAACGGCTTCCGACTCCACAACTTCCACAAGTCTACAAGCATTACAAGATTACAACTCGTCGATCGTGTAAAACTATAAAGGATCACTGGAGGTGGTACATTACGATGTAGACTGAGCCCCGTGATATATGGGACCACCGGACTTACTGCCCCTGTTTGGTTTTATGATCTCTAAAGAGCGGGTCGAGTATGACAAGATAAATATTTAGTGTGACATTAAGTTTTGGCTGTTGATAAAATAAGATTAATTATTTCATATCAGGGATCAAGGGCGCAAGGGATAGGAGGCCTAATACCCAGCAGTGGGTTAATACAGGCTGACGATGATGATGACCTCATATTTTTATTAATAAATGGTCAAATGCCTAGCATACAAGAGCCTTAAAAATAATTACGAATAATAATAAAAAATCTTTCTTTGGCGAATCTGTAATGTGCTTTAACTTCATATCTAGTACATTCAAGGATATATCACCCTACCCTACCCCTACCTTACTCCTTTTTCAGTTCATGACCATCCAAAGGTTGCCTGGAAGAAATTGCTTAAGGCGATAAGGCCGCCTATTATACTGCCGGTTTCTTTATTAATTTTAAGTTACTTTTTTTTTAAATATGGTGTAAGTATAATAAAGTGATATTGTATTGTATCGTGGGATCGATTTTTTAATATATAAAATCAACACTACAGTTTGAAATAGTTATTATTTCAGGTTAAGTTAAATTACATTATTAACAATATGTAAAGTGAATCATTGATCCCATATGGATCCCAGATGGCTTTCTGAAATAAAAACATTAACTAAATTGAATTAAATTATATTCCAGAACAGCCAACAGTAAATTATCACAGATTTTCTTTTCAGGATCTTTAAATTAAGTTTCATTGATTAATTTATATTCTTAACTGCATGCACTGACTCTTCAACTACGAGTACTAATATTATTAACATTACATTATTAGAGTAAATTTTTGTCATCTGGAAACTTCCAGTTAAATTCCATCGGACGCGGACGTGAGAATCGTTTTATCCGCTCTATATACTTCCTTCAGCACCGAACTCTTCACGTTTTCTTTTTAGTTCCGTAACACAGTAGTAATGTTTTTATGCTGGTTACAGTCTGTCTCATCGTTGTGCGATCTGTGGGCGAAGTAAGAATAATATAGTGCGTAAATATAATTCCAAATTATTAATGTCGAAATTGAAATTTGTATGGAATTTGATATTATGTATTATCTACGCACGGAAATATTCATACTTAATTTACCTCGCATCAGTCTCGTTCGCCTTTTCACTGAGTCATTAAAATAAATCTCAAAATACTAATTTTCCAAGACCTATATAGATTTTAATTAGTACCCAAATAGATTTTACGTAACAGTGTTATCTCAGAAATATTGAGAGACTAGAAGAATGTGGGGAAGTAGCGAGTGCAACTACAATTAAATCTCAAACACCTATAATAAAGTACCTACTCATTTCAAACGGATACGTAAGATTTAAATATTTTATTTTAGTATTGCGGAACGAATATTTACCTCCTAACTAATAAGAAACTGTGTTCCGGAACCCAGTGGCTTCTCCCATTGGAACAAATCTAGAATTAGGCATTCATCAAAAAAAGATATAAATTTTTTAATGTTATAGACAACTCAAAAGTTTGACGTCCATCAGGATTCTAATCTGGGCAATGACCTGGGTAAATCCCCTGTTGCTATAGCCGCTGAGTTACGATCGTTTTCCAGTCGGCCTTCAAATTATTAAACTGTCTTTGCAACTAATCTAAGCCTTCGTGGCGCCATCTATATTCTCGTTACATGCAAGTAATTTTACTATCTCTAGACCCCAACACACACACACAAGCCCTTCGAAAATGTATTTTTTATCGAAGCACAGGCCCCAAAGTTGACAGAAAGATGTCGCTATTTGCGAACTTGAAAGTAATAATTATTTTTATTTTAAAGATTGATTATAATTTTTTAATATAAAGACCATGGGTTGTTGGACTGAGACTGAGGCCGAAAAGCTAATGTCGGGCTTATTGACATAGGCTTAAAAAAAAATGTGGTGTCTCGTTCCTGGTGCAAAGTTATAGCTATTGTCATCCATCGTGGTTATGCAGCGAGTGTTTTGGGCAACTTCGCACCGGAAACAGTTAAGGGTAGATTTTCGTACATTTATCCGTTAATTAGATTATTTAAAAATAATTAGTAGAAATTTTGAGCAATATAAATAGATGATATTATGTCATGAAATGTTTGTTTTAATTACATAATTGTATCCTTTCTTTTTCTTTAATAATGTCTAATTATTGTAATTGGTTTTAAGCCGTGCTAATGATAATAAACAAATACAAAATACAAATGATAGAATCAATGAACTTATAATACAAAATATTAATTCTTAGAATATATAAAAAAAATAAGGTTTTATCCACTCCATATGTTTCCTTGCTCGCCGAACTCTTCACGTTTTCTTTTTAGTTCCGTTGAGTAGCGACGTTTCCGTGCCGGTACAGTCTACCGGTTCGAGTAATCTTCGTGCGACCTTCACCTCGGCCCCGTTCGCCTTTTTGCTTGACCTCTTTGTTGGACCACGTGTTTACAAGTTTGTTTTGAATGGGGACAGGGCCCCGATTCTACTAAACCAATTGCTTTTCAATTGGTAATGAATTGCCTATTTTTTTTTGTTTTGACACTATCTATACCAAAACGTGTCATAAGGGTAATTTTTGAGGCAATTCATTAATAATTGAAAAACAATTGGTTTTCACTTTTGACACTTTATCTATGCCTAAAGTGTCGAAAGAGTAATTCTTGAGGCAATTCATTAACAATTGAAAAACAATTGGTTTAGTAGAATAGGGGCCAAGGACGAAAGCAATTGCTACTCCTGATATGAAAGTTTTTTTAATGACATAGATGGCAAACAAGCTAACGGACTGCCTGATGGTAAGCGATCACCGTCGCCTATGGATACCTGTAACAGTAGATACGTTGCCGATTCTTAAAGACTTTACTCAGAACCCCATGTATAGTTACGGAAATACTGCAGGATGGAGTTCATTCCACAAAATGCAGGTGTGAGGCAAAAAAGATCGCGTAAAACGCTCAGAATTTTTGTTTGTGCATATAGTAGTCCATATAGTTTTTGTAGTGGTTATCCGGATTGAAGGGCAATGTTTCCAGCGAAATTACAGGGCAGACAGAGATTTGACATCTTATATCTCGGGGTAACGAGCGCAGTGCATTGCCATCCAGGGTTTTGAACTGTTGAAGTTTAAAATTCTGAGTGGCGTGAGCTGTTATGGACAAGCGTGAAGATCCATCAGGCGAGCGACTTCGTTCGTCTCGTCACTCAGTATCATTAAAAAAATGTAGTTAAGTTTTGTAGTTTGTTTTTTGTTTAGTTAATAAAGGCACTTTCCCGTAAACGGAGTTACGTTTTAATTATATAGGTATTAACTAACTTATTACCTTCTATTGAACGTAACAGTAAAATTGGTATTCCTTTCTATTGAAAATAGACCATACCCAATAAATATATTAACAAACTGCATGAAACATAGCGCATAGTCCAGAATGGAAAATTACAATTGACTTCACGTAACAATTTGCACTAAATTTATCACACAATAACATTTATATCTGAAAATTATTATTTAAATCAGGCTGCATTAATCAATGCATCGATAAAAGAAAATGCGAGAGACGATGCGCCTGCGACGATAGTGTTGTGACATAGAAAGTTACAACGTTTAACTAATTTACTAACCGACTTCAAAAAAGGCGGAGGTGCTATGTTCCACTGTTTTTTTAGGGTTCCGTACCCAAAGGGTATAACGGGACCCTATTACTAAGGCTCCGCTGTCCGTCCGTCCGTCCGTCCGTCTGTCCGTCCGTCCGGCTGTCACCGGGCTATATCTCATGAACCGTGACAGTTAGACAGTTGAAATTTTCACAGATGATGTATTTCCATTGCCGCTATAACAACAAAAACTAAAAAATAGAATAAAATAAATATTTAAAGGGTCTCCAATACAAAAAACGTGTTTTTTTGCCTTTTTATAGAAAATGGTACGGAACCCTTCGTGCGCGAGTCCGACTCGCACTTGGCCGGTTTTTTAAAAATGTTTCTTCACCGATTCCTCCGCTAATTATGAATTGTTTTTGATGATTCCTTTTTTGTTTAGTAGGCCATACTTCAGATGTGACGGTGATGCGAACCCATAAGTATGTATTTAAAAATATATATGTACGTATATCAGTCGGCTGCCAGCAGCCTAATTACAAGCTTTGCTTAGTTTGGGGTCAGATGACCGTTTGTGCAAAAATGTCCCAGATATTTATTTTTTTATTTATAAGTTTTGCCTCTTATACCATAAATCAATCATCACGGCTAAAGAAGTTTTCACTCCAAAATCATAAAAGTTAGGCACACCAGAACATAACAGAGCTTTCATAACAGAACTTTGATTTATGTTACCTACCGTTCAGTGAGTGGTAGAAAAAACTTTAATATTTGCATCTTAGATGCAATCTGCACTTTACCATACATTATCATTAACTGATGTCAATACATGAAACATGAATTTATGCTGGACTTTTTAATACCATAACAAAATCTTATCGACAAGATTTTTTCTTCACGCAACACTATTTCGACATTGCGTGCTTATGTGTGCGTGAGGTGCCCGACAGATAATGAAGTATCTGCACTAATATATTATAAAGTTCATTATAAACAATTATTTATTGTTAGCGTATGTTTATTAATAAGGCGAGTCGATAGCTGCTACTGGGCCCGTGTCGGTGGTGATTAGGGGTGGCGAAAGGGTTATAAGATATCGACTTAGGCACATCTACTATCCATCATTATCTGGGGTAGTACCACACCTTTGCCAGTTATTCAACCGCCAAGCAGTAGTGTGCAAACACTATGTGTTCCGGATTGAAGGGCAATGTTTCCAGCGAAATTACAGGGCAGACAGAGATTTGACATCTTATATCTCAGGGTGACGAGCGCAGTGCATTGCCATCTAGGGTTTTGAACTGTTGAAATTCAAAATTCTGAGTGGCGTTGAGCTGTTATGGGCAAGCGTGAAGAGCCATCAGGAATCATCACAAACAAGACTTAAGTGGAGATGGGCGGGACATACAGTCAGAAGAGAAAACGGGCGGTAGACCAAAGTAGTCATAGGATAGTGGCTGTAAAACAGAAAGCGACCACTGTGCAGATCATGTACTAGCTAGTCGGAAGAAATCGCTAAGGTGGCAAGAAAACAGTGGACGAGACTGGCACAGAACTGGAAAGGAAAGAACTGGAGCTACGTTATATAGACCAGCAGGCCTAGCACGGGCCGTGGATATATTGTCTTTCCACCGTTTTTATCCCGCGAGAAAGAGACAAACGTATCCGTATTCTAGCTTTGTCGCGTCCTCGCGCGGATAAAAACCGTGGAAAGATAATTTGTCAACGGCCAGTGTTACGCCTGCTGGGGAGGATATTCAGCAGAGGGTAGAAAATAATTGATTGTGATGATGAAGAAAAGTTTGTTATAAATGATTATACTAACTTGTACATTGTTGTCAACCCTAGTCAGCCCTTTGGCTGTCAATGCTCGAAATGAAAGTAAGCAGCCAGCCGCCGGACCAGATTGCATGTAAAATGTTATGCGTACTTAGATCGCCTCCATGGACTATGAAAGGTTATTGCTTTTGGCCGTACTAGTAGATCTACTTATTTTTAAACTGTCTTTAGCTACCTTCCTGGTGGTTTTTAGGGTTCCGTATCCAATTAGTGTAATCGAAACGCTATTACTAAGCCTATATACGCTGTCTGTCCTAACTTTTAACGGCTGTATCTTTTGAATCATAATAGATAGCCAGATGAAATTTTCACAGATTATGTAATGTTATGGCGGATTTAAATTAAGAAATAGTAAATAAATAAATAAAAAGCCTTTTGTTGTATGGGAATACAGGAAACATATTTTTTGTTACGTATTTTGTGTTTTCTTTAACATAATTCTGTGAAAATTTCAACTAAAAAAGGAAGTTAAATAGAGTAAGGGACTGGGTGCTTTCAAATCACGAGTGATACGATTTCTTCTAGGCCAGCGTGCTCCTTCGTAGACCACATCATCGCTTAACATCAGGCGTGTAGGCGGTCAAACGCAAGCCTATTACTATATTTAAAAAAATGTTTGTAAATATCACATCGATTCATTTCTATACCTATTACCGCATGAAACTGGAACAAATTTTTCGTATTTATAATATTGGTAAGAGTTCTGACAACATAACAACAAACGACAATTAGGTAAACTTTTCTTTCTCTATGTTAATGATCTATCCAAATCTATTTAACTCAATTCAGAAATTTTCGTACATAGAGCCTTACATATCGTAACCCAAAAACAAACAGACAAAACAATTACCTTGCCATACAAAAATAACAAAGATTTAAAAGACAGTGACAATTTAGAAATCTTATATATGATCATCATCACCAGCCAGAAGATGTCCACTGCTGAACAACTGATGAACAGGCCCCTTTAACCTCCACACTGAACGACATCCTGCCATCTGCATCCACTGAAAGCCCGCGACTCTCACAATGTCATCGGTCCATCTAGTGGGAGGCCTACCTGCGCTGCGTCTTCCGGTTCGTGGTCTCCACTCAAGAACCTTTCTTCCCCATCGGTTGTCGGTTCTTCGAGAGATGTGGCCTGCCTATTGCCACTTCAACCTGCAAAATTTTAATAGCTATGTCGGTGACTCTATTTCTTTGGCGAATATCCACGTTCCGGATTCTATTGCGCAAAGAAACCCCAAGCATACCTCTTTTTTTTTTCCCCGCTTTTCATTGTCTATATATGTCTATGTATAAGCTTATATAATTATAATTATAGTCACTGGTAAAGTCGATGGCAAACGATCCCGATGCGTTGGTCCGCACAGATTCCCACCACCTTAGACAGATGGGCTGCATGTTGCCGAGGATAGGGGAAGATGGCGTAAGATCATTAAGAGCGACTGATGGGAGGTGGGGGTCACGACTCTCAGAAATGAGGAGCACGACGCGAGGAGGAGAGAAAACAGCTACGTATTAAGTACTCTCGTTTCATAGTTTTCCGTTACGTTGACACCCAACCCTTTAGAGTGAAGTAGTCCATTCGGGGCGCTCGATAAAAAAATAAGTCCAAAAAAAATTGCGCGCCACCCCTAGGCTCGGGGAAAAAACAGATAAAAATGAAGCCGGTACGTAATTTACGCGGCATACATACATGTCGATAACTGGTGCCAACGATTCTGTAATACTTATGGTAAACGGCTTGATATTAAAATTGGGTCAAAACTAGATTAATCATGTTTTAAACTATCAGGGTTGTTCACTACATCACTACAGTTATATGATTATTTATATAAAAATATTTTATACCGTAGGTGGCATACTGGCTAACGGGCCACCTGATAGTAAGCGATCACAGTCGCCTATGGATACCTGTAACACCAGGGGCTTCACAGATCCGTTGCCGACCCTTAAAGACTCTATTAACAGCCCTGTTAAAGAACCCCATATTATAGTTAGAATGAGCTCCTGCGGCATTTCTGAGTGAAATGCCGCAGGAGCTCATTCCACATATTGTAGGTGTGAAGCAAAAAGGATGGAGTACGCACAGTATGCGATTTCCACAGATCTATGATTTATGTGCAGGAGCTTTCAGGCGGTGGCTGCTAGTGCGAAAATAAAACCGCGACGCCGGCTAATATATTGAACAAAATATTTTACATACATACACAGATATAGAATACTATATAACCATAAAACATGTTCAGAATCCTGAAGGAATGTGCGTGCGGGTGAAATCGCGGGGTGTAGCTATACCTAATTGGTTGAATAACTTAAGGTATTTCTAACCAATAAGGCACCGTATAGCGTACAGGCGCGGATCCAACCCTCAAAAAAGGTTGTGGTCACAGCCACCCGAAAATCGGGCAAGTGCGAGTCACAAAGGAAATGTTTAAAAAAATTATATGACGGTCTGACCAAGATTTTGCATGTACAGTGTATCGTAGTTTCACGCGGGTAAAGCTGTGGGGCGTCACAAGTCACGTACGCGGTTGTGGGCATGCCCATCGTACCCACAACGGTGGATCCACGCCTGATAGCGTAGAGGAATTCATTCCAAAACTGGATTAACTAACTAATGCCTATTATTATTATTATTAGAATGATTTTTTTATATTAATATTGTTTGACATGTAAATATTATTATGAATAAAGTTATCATTAACATCTTTAACTATTTTCTTAGATTGCATCTATTTTCTAGGTGAGTTTTTTAAGCTTCTACATAATCAGTGGCTATCTTAGTCCACTGCTGGACATAAGCCTCTTCAAAGACATGCCAATCATCCCAATTCACCTAGCTGCTTCCCCCGTGAAAATCCCGTCAAAATTCGTCCAGCCGTTTCGGAGTCCATAGAGAACATACATGCACAATTTCACACATCGACTTTTTTATATACATAGATAGAAAGACAAGACTCTTGGCGTTAGCTTCGGTCCCACCTACGCCTCTCAAATGTCCATGCTAGACCCGTTAATTAATAGACATAATAATAATTAGATACGCAGGTACTGTTTACCTTCAGCATAAGTAGTTCAAACTGCATCCTCATCAGCAAATATCCGCTCAAATCCTTCCCATGCCAATGATAAAATATTCCGCTGCAAATCACCTCATTCAATCCACTTATCATATCAACATTCGCATATGGTGACCCAATAATACATGCGCATAAGTGGAACGAATAGACGTTGTAACAGCACCTATCCTGCTGGAACTCTATACATAGTCACAATGGCAGTGGTCATCATTCAATTGTGCGCTTGGAAATGGCCTGGATAACTACGTCGGTACAAAAGTGAGCGGTGATGCGCTGCAGTTCTTATGATGTGATTAGGTCGACTTATGCTTTTTAATGCCATAAGATGCCACCTGATGGTAAGCGATCACCGTCGCCTACGGATACCTGCAACACCAGGGGCATCGTTGCAGTTGACAGATACGTTGCCGACCCTTAAATACTCTATTAACAGCCTTTTTGAAGAACCCCATATTAAAGTTACTCGGAAATGCTGCGGCATTTCCTGCGGGAGGGAAGCTCATTCCACAAACTGTAGGTGCTTTGAATGACGGTGACCAAGCAGTAGCGTGTGCGCTTCAAAATCTGATGCCATCCGGTTCGATGATCGACCATGCACCAAAAGAATAAGTCATAATTTAGTACTTCAATAAATTCTGCAGCTTTGATGCTATCGCTCAAATGCGGCGATGAAAAATATCGCGAGGAAACCGATATGCCCAAGAACCTCAAAAATTCAAAGCTATAACATTCACCACGATTATGCACTAGGCCTGCGTGGTGGGTTAGGATCAATCCTCTCTCTCTCTGAGAGAATGCCTCTGTCCCAGCAGTGGAAACATGGTAGGATAATCATGATGCTTTGAACTGGTTAAGATTGACTCTTATCGGGTGGCTGATGGATAGCATCACGTATACGCCTAGTATTTTAATGTAGCGATCGGTACCAGAAGCATTAATGGAAGGACGAGGAAATGTGACTTTAGGGACATTATTGCACACAATATGGGCATCTGACCCCAAACTAAGTAGAGCTTGTAATATGGCTGCAAGACATACATACATACATATATATTTTTAAATACATACTTAAATAGATATTAACATCCAGACATAGACAAACACAAATGTTCATCACACAAATGTTTATCCTAGGTGGGAATCGAAACCACGCCCCCAAGCCCAGAAGACTAGTATTCCTACCAACTAAGCTAACGGGCTGTCAATATAGCGTAGCCAAAAACCGGCTTACATGAATACATATTAAATAATTATCAATATAAAAAACCGACTTCATCAGAACTAGACCAAATTAAAATGGGACTAAATGGGAAGCACCAGCTTTCAAATAATAAAAAAACATCAAAATCGGTTCACCCAGTCAAAAGTTCTGAGGTAACAAACATTAAAAAAAACAGTCGAATTGCGAACCACCTTCTATTTGGAAGTAGATTAAAAATAATCAGTTGCCGTCAATGAGTTGAGAACCTTTATTACTGTACTCAAACATTGCGGGAGCATTATCAGCCTATCATATTCCCACTGCGGGGACACAGGCCTTCTCTCAGCGAGAGTGAGAGAGGATAGGAACCTAATCCAATATGTCTTTGTACTTAAACCAAGACCAACCACCCCGCCTAGCCGAGTTTGGGGCCCGCTGTTAAGTCAACCGCTGTTAAGTTGTGACTATCATAGTCACAATTATTAAAAAATAACGTTTCAGGATAAATATTTACTTTACTTTAGTTTACTTACTTTTGAGGTTCTTGGACATACCGGTTCCCCTCACGATGTTTTCTTTCACCGTATTTGAGCGATGATATCGAAACTGCAAATAACTTATCTCATTACTTACTAAATAAGTTATTGGTGCTGATCCGAGGATCGAACCGAGTGCTGTCAGATTGTAAAGCGCATAATTATGCTACCTTAATATCGGCAACATTGCGGAGATATTCATGTAAAAAAAACTTGTGGTAATTAAAAAAAATACATTAAATCGTTGCCATTGTTTTTTCCATCCATTGTTTTAAAAAAAAACATTATCAAATGGCTACGGCTCGTACCACATTTTTTTTTTTGTTTAATTAGAACGGTGGCCAAGGCGTTTTACTAACTGTATTAGCAACTGTGAAGCGGAGTTCGACGCGTTGACATAAATAAAAATTTTCAAACAAGGTTCTGTCATAATACCTGGCGACAGATTTTCCTTCTCATTTCCGTTTTTTTTTAACGCAAATAATTCCTCGTTTGACCACCAACTCGCCTGTTCTATTTACTTCTCTTTTCTGTGGCTCGTACTATGAACCAGTCACAGGACACAGCTATAGACATCTGGAAACGTAAATTTACTTTTTCTGAAAATTTAAATAATCGCAAAAAAAAAACAGATATCGGTACATTTACATTCGTATATCGCACTAATGCTCAAACTAGGTAATTTTGTCTTGCTCTCTCATTAGCCGAAAAGTCAATTTAAGGTATTATAAGAATGTTTTTAAGATTTTGGTACTGGCCTGAGCATTATTAAATTTTAGAGGAAACGTAAGTCTTTCGCCGTAATGTGTTCTTTAGCGAACATTATAGAATACCATGTTTGAGAAGCAAACCCATTTCGTTACTGTACTCGAGATCTTTAGAGAAATACACCGGAGCCTCCCTATATAGGCTGGGACAGCTAAGTAATTGCTGTCCCAGAAAACCCGGAAACTATACGGGCTTCGCATCGTTGTCTCTCACCGGGAGAGCCACAAAACCATGCCAAAACGTTTATTTTTTATTCACTAATAGGCTTGCGTTTGACCGCCACTCGCCTGAAGTTAAGTGGTGATGCGGTCTACGATGGAGCATGCTTGCCTAGAAAGAAACCGATTCATTCGAGATTTAAAGACACCCAGATTGTAACTATCGGGGAACACCCATTCCGGGGCAGCGCATTCCACAGACTAGCAGTTCGCACAATAAAAGTGGAATCAAAGCACTTCGTACGGGTTTTCGGAATATCAACCATGTGCTGTGTCGATTTTTCGTGCTCGCTCTGGCGTTCCGATAGAAAAACCAGTTACGGAAAGTAACCAACTAGCAATAGATTTGAAGTTGAAGTGGCAATGGGCAGGCCACATCGCTCGAAGAACTGATAACCGATGGGGAAGAAAGGTTCTTGAGTGGAGACCGCGCACCGGAAGACGCAGCGTAGGTAGGACTCCCACTAGATGGACCGACGACATTGTGAGAGTCGCGGGTATCCAGTGGATGCAGATGACAGGATGTCGTTCAGTGTGGAGGTTAAAGGGAGAGGCCTATGTTCAGCAGTGGACGTCTTCTGGCTGATGGTGGTGATGATGAATAGATTTTCAGGGTTCAGGGTTGGTCTCATAGTAAGAATTGCTCATAATGATAAGTACAGTGACCACCCTTCGGCTTAGGTATATATGCGTAACCCTGTATATACACGATCATTAGAACAATAAAGCATCTTTCTGCATCACAATCAAACTAAGGTCAGAAGGAAAATCGTACCGACCTTCATAGATCACCGACCAAGAGTTATGACTGTAATGAAATGGACGGGTAGGGTTCCTTGCGAACGTTATTAATTTGACTTTGCCGTAAAGGACATCACTTATTTCTGAAAGAATAGTGTTTGCTCGTTTAGTTTTGTGCTACACGTTTGGGTATATCAGTGGTGTTAGTACGAGCACTTGAGAAAGAGTTATCGTTACGTAAACGATAGCAAAATGTATGAAAAATTCAGTTTCCTTTCACGTCCGATACAGACGCTGCGCTGTTAAATTTTTCATACATTTTGCTATCGTTTTCGTAACGATAACTTTATCGCAAGTGCTCGTACTAAGCCACTGAAGTTTTGAGTCAAGTCATAATAAGATAGACTAAAAAGTAAATCTTTAAACTACCGTAGGTACTACTGTTAGCAGGTAGACTTCTTTCATTCTATATATGCACGCCCCTCCATCGTTGTTTTTTTGTAGTATTTTGTATGCGTAGTGTGGTGGAGGGGCGTGCACAATTAGAATGAAAGATCTTGTTGGTACCTCAGTTGGTAGTGAACCTACCTTCTGCGCTTGGAGGCGTGGGTTCGATTCCCACCTCGGGCAAACATTTATGTGATGAACATTCGTGTTGGTTCTATATCTGGGTGTTAATATCTATTCAAGTATGTATTTAAAAATATATATGTATTTATATCAGTCTCTGGCAGCCATATTACAAGCTTTGCTTAGTTTGGGGTCCGATGACCGTGTGTGCTAAAATGTCCCAGATATTTATTAGATTGATCAAAAATTGCTTCTTAAAGTTTAACCATTTTCTGACCCAGAGCAACTGTTGTTAGTCGTAGAAAAACTCCGTAGAAGATTTGGATGACATTATTCTGAAATAATAAGGAAATAAAGTTCAACTGCATAAAAAATTATAGTAAGTATAAAATTGTATTTAAACTTCAAAGTGGTTTTAGTTTTTTTTTCTATCAAGCGAAGTAATTCAAATTGTGTCGAATAAATGTTTAAAACATAAAATATTCAAAAATAATAGAATTATATATTATTCCTCATTGCAAACTATAAGAACTCATAGATAAATAAAATGATATTAGTTTTGAGAGAACGTCGCGCCTTTAAAATCGTATCAACTAAGCATTAGGTCATTAGATGTAGGTACCTATACGAAATTACAAACGCTTCTCATATCGATTCGTCCACACATCGGCATCCCTGTATTTTTAATCGGGCATTTTTATCTCGCCCTATCATTTCGCGTTACCAAAATAAGCTCATTTATAACACGCGGGGGCTGAACAAAAACAAAAATTTGAATAAGGAGAGCATTATTTATCGCCGCCCCAATGAAGGCCGTTAATGTGATTTTTTAATAAAAAAAAAATACACGAGCCAGCCAAACGAGGATCATGTATCATCGTGCTTTTGGACAGTCATTGTCGGTATATTTTTTTCTGTATTTCACCTAATTCCCGCCAGTAGTAGGTGTTAATCAAATTAATTGTTCCGTTAATTGCGTTGGGAACGATCGTTATGCTAAATAGTTGGTAATACGACCTCTGTTTGTTTCACGGGTGACATTGGACAAACCTGTATTAAAGTTTCCTTTGTGCAAGGGCAAAAAAAATAATGATACCGTACTTTTTGATGAGTTACCCTTTGCCTAATTAAAAAAAAAACACTCCCTCATAACGCGTTGTCACGTTTCATATTCACGCGTTAATTACACGTCATTCTTTTTTCAAAAAGCGCGCCAATGACGTGCACAATTAAAGCGGTGTACAGACAACGGGAAGACGCGACATAAAGCCGGCATACACAATGCGTCCTCAGCGAAATTCGCCGCAGGGCTAGCGAAATTAACAAGGCGATTTATACTTGACAGCAGGCGGCTGTTTTCCACTACGACCCAGTGCACGTTGATACTACTCGTACTTCATTTCAGAACGGTTCCATGCAAAGAGGTTTTATAACGCCAACTTTGTTAGTTACCAAAGTAAAACTTTGCATGAATATATTTTTTTACTCTGTGACTTGGCGAGAAAATAGGTGGCAATGTGTGAATTCAAATTCAATGTTCATTACTGAGATCCTTCACATATTGCAGTAATTGTGTGAAATAAAAAGCTTTGTATCATTATTTTTCTGTTTTATATTCGTCTGCTTTTGTAAATGGTATTTGTTGTATTATTGTGCTTAAAGATGAAAAGATGGTAAATATTTTAGTTTTTTTTTTTCTTCTTTTCATTGAGAGGATTTTGGCTCGCACGTCTTGTGCATTTGCTAGTGTCAAGTTATTGCAATGTTTTCAAGTTTCATTAAATATCTTCAATCAAATCATGATCAGAAACAGGCAAAGTAAATCACGATCATGTCTTGATTGGACCGTGATTACTACTACGTTTTACTAGAATAATAATTTCATAAACACGGGTGGTGGATTACCCACCATTATCCACTCCAAAATACACTAGTATAGGAAATTAATACAATGCGGCAAAATATCTTTTTTATTTTAGCGCCAAAAAAATAACGACTGAATAAGGTTGTCTTTTGACAGTGACTTTGAGTTATTTGAATATTATCAGCTAAGTAGTTTAACTTGAAAATTAAATGACACTTGACCTGGCTAAACAAACAAGTGTCTGGAACCAAAATTGAAATAAAAATAAAATATTTTCAGTACATCACTATGACAGGCCTAAACTTGGCATAGTTACAAACTTCATACCTATACTTCCTTTCAAGAAAGAAGTCCCCAGACGCGGCGCTGTCATCACCTTTCAATTATATCAGTATTCATTTCTCGAGCAGTTTTTAACAACTTTAAGCATTGTACACGATGGCAAACGAATAAAAATATCACTAACGTCCAAACACAGTAAGAACAACTGACAACCACAACATGGAAAATTTAGCTCCGTTTTTTTCCGTAAGACTTCTTTCATGAAAAGTACTTTACTTAACGTTTATATAAATATATACAGGGGAAATGGAGTACAACCCTGGTTTCACTGAACATATCAATTTTATAACAAATGTTTCTCGAAAATAAATTTAAAAAATAACATAGTTTACTCGTGGGTAAAACTTTATACAGTAACTTTGTCAAATTTGAATAACTTTGTTCAATTCTTGACTAAAACAATATTGACACACTGTTAGACATTGCAGGACGCCGGAATTAGTTATGAAGATGCCAAGACCTCGTTATTTTAAAGAAAGGGTTCCGCATAGCCGAAGGATACAAGCTTTCGGGCTTTCTTTTTACCAGGACATCACGAAGAAGATGCCTTAATTTTGTACATTTTTAAATTAACTGTCAGTTTTAGACATTTTATCATAAATTTTAGGGTTCACTACCCGTAAGGAAGTCAACCAAATCCAACGAAATTACTAAGCCTACGCTGTCTGTCTGTATATCCTACCTTTTAACTGTTGTATCTTTTGAACAGTAATAAATAGTCAGTTAAAATTTTAACAGAATATGTTACGTTACAGTGGATTAACAAAGAAATAATAAATAAAAGGCAATAAAATAACCCAATACAATAAACCTACTTTTGTCTTTGCTCTAGTGTAAAAACGGTAACACGTACAAGTGTCAAACTTGCCATGATTATAGTACACTAGCGTCCCGCCCCGGCTTTGCACGGATGTAAATTTTAATATTATGTATAATTACCTCCGTGAAAAATTATCTAACTGATGGTGAAAACTGCATCAAAATCCGTTGCATGGTTTAGGAGGAGTTAGCGGATATACAGACCGACAGACGCGGAAAGCGGCTTTATTTTATACTATGTAGAGATAATCTATAGTAAAAACAACAAATCATAAGCACTGGTCAAATGTGAGTCGGGTACACACTGAAAATCGCCAAAATGAAAGAAACCACATTTTTGGGTACGGAACCTTCAGCCCGCGATTCCGACTCGCACTGGTGTTGATTAATTTTCAAAATATTTTTAACAGAGTCCAGAAGGGCCTTAATTCGTTCCGTTTTTTTAGGCACGCTGATTACTCCAATATTTATGAACCTATTTGCCTGTTTCTTTTTTCTATTATGAAGAAGAATCTCTTCAGATGATCCCACATACAATTTGCTTTTGCTTAATGTAGGGCAAGTGCCATTATTAACTGAACAAAATACAAACTAACACTAACATTACAAAAACAGTTATACTGCCCATATACCGTTGAAGGTCTAAAGACAATCCATATGCTGGCATATCCCTTAGTTCATCAGTTGGCAGAGTGCCCAGCATCCTGGCGGTGGCGGCATTAGCACGCTGAATGATGCGTAGAGCCAGAAATACGTCAGCATTTTGGCCACACGTTGCATTAAACAGGCGCTCTGAAAGATTTTTTAAATGTGGTGTGCTCTTGGTCCCCATGGACCCAATATCTTGACCCTAAACGGCTCAAATATGTAACCACTGCCAAGGGTGGCAAATTTTAACCAACTGCAATAATATGAATAGTTTTGTTCGATTGTTGATTTGGCAATACCCACAATTTTATTCGAGTACTTACTTATCGTATTTTGAAGTCAGTTTTTTATAGGTAGGTATAGATAAATTTTAGTTTTAGCCGACTTCAAAAAAGAGGGGGTTCTCAATTCGTTTTTTAGTATAAGTATGTTTGATACCTGACTCCGTCATTTATTAACTGTTTTTTTTTAATTAAACAAATATACGTTCAGATTGATCCCATAGAAATTTCATCAAATATGGTTCTGTAGTTTGGCTTTCAAATAAAATTACTGGAAAATTTTGTTACTTTGATGACATTATTATGGCATCCGAGGAACCAAAATTGCATATTTTACTAATTTTGTAGTGTCGGTATATATATTACGGTTCAAACTATACAGCCATTTAAAGGTAGAACTGGCAGTCGGACAGTTGGACGTACGGACAGATACAGTAGGCTTAGTAATAAGGTCTCGTTTTTACCCTTTGGGTACGGAAACCTAAAAATATGCCAAATCAGCAGCATTAGTCCCATTTTAAGTTAGCCTGCGTTAATAATTAAAAAAAAAGAAAGAGAAATACCTGCATCTTCGACTACATTTTCCTTTCACTTATATTACCCTCTTACCCTCACTTATCAGTTAAGATCTAGTAAAACGACTAGTACATCAGTTGGTAAAATACGTCCTTAAAACTTTGAAAGTCAACCTTATAGAAACGTTCATTGAATAATGTACCTCAGAAGTTAGTCCATCACAAAGGATTATACTCCCAAACTCTACAATTCTATTGTGAAAACATAAACAAACTTGCACAATTATGCAGATTTTATGTTACCCCTAATTGCCAACTTATTTAAAGAGGTTTCTGTTAATTTCCTCTGAGGGAAGCAACCCTCTAAAAAGATTTTCTTTCTTGGAATCGCATTTTCTTTTCTCGAAATCGCATGTAAATTTTATTAAAGAAATTATCGATGGGGTTCCTCTAGGAGACGTAATAAAAATGTAATTAACATTTTAAAGAGATTTTATAGCATGACACGGTATAAACACGATTTTAAAATGAAACTTAAAAGAGTCCCTAACGTCGAACAAAATTAAAAAATAAGTTATAATAAAGCTATATAGTCACTGATTTGATTAAAACCTTTTTATAGTCGGTATAGGGTATGTTGCCTGTGACGTAGACTTACATATCTGGGACATTATTGCACACATGGTCATCTGACCCCAAACTAAGCAAAGCTTGTAATATGGCTGCCAGAGACTGATATACATACATATATATTTTTAAATACATACTTAAATAGATATCTACATATCAATTTTCAACTTTCTTCTGACTCCCTTAATTATTGAGCCCTTTCACATAATCCTTTCTTAGTGAACCTGTACACCCCGGAATCCACCAGTTACATTTTAGTTGCGTAGGACCATAAAATTTTCGAGGTTTCGTGATGTATCAAGCATTGAACGAGTGCGTGGTATTTTACTTATATACATACCTACTATATATCTATATAATTATTATATTGGTACACTTACATGGCTATGGTTGGTGCCTAAACAAACAATATATTTTTTAAACAGTCAATCGTTAACTTAATACCCTGAGGTACATTTCTATCGCCCGAAAATATTAATTATTATTAAAATCTTCACATCAAAACTGGCCAGCATCACTAAACATTCAAAATTCGAACAGCAAATTCCAAATTCGAAACTATCGAATTAACTGAACGGTGGGGACTCAGTAAGGTCAGGGGTACACCACCCCGCCCGCTTGATCATTTATAATGCCAAAATGTTTTAATTAAGATGCTGTAAAATGTAATTTACATGCAAATTCGGTTTATGTTAATGTGCCGCGTATATCTGTTTGGGTGCGTGCTTGCTATCTAATTTTGCGACAGTGTGTACCGTCATTATCTTGGTTCTAATGAGAAATCTGGCGACGGCTTGATGTTTGCATAATTAAACTTGTGGCTCGGGCTCGTTTTGATTGTTGTAACGATAAAACGCACTGTTATAAATGGTTTAATTCTTAGCACTTGTTTAGGGTTTGAATGGGTTGAAAGATTTTGGCTTTTGAGGAAAGCTTGCTTTTCTCTACTGGGGCTTACAAGATGAGGCGGTATGGCTTTACTGGCTTTAGCCTGCTCAGGGGACAAAAAATATACAAGTTGTATGTTATTGTCATGCATTTAATGTTGTCAGTTGCCAATCTCGATCTCCTTGGAGTAATAGTGGTGTTCCGTGATCTCGATCCTCGACGCTTTGTCGACAAAAATATATACAATGTTCTTGCGAGATTTTTGGTATCAAGTCTAGTCATTGATTGGCCTCAAAGAGAATTTAATACTACGTATGGCCTAAACAAACTTACTTTTTTAGCTTAAGGGTCAGCTAAAACTATCTCGCTCGCATTTGTAATGTTAATATCATTAATTTTGACGATATATCAAAAGTATTGAAACGGGCGAACGAAATACAACACGAAAAGACATGTTTCAACTCGTTATATTACTTTTTCACTCTCCAACGAACACTTAATTCTTAGTAACCCACCATTACACTTAAAAATATACAAGTTCAGGAAAATAATAAAATGCGGCGACAGGTTTTTTTCACGTTTGCGCCAAAAGTCGCCACGCGCTTTGATTTCGCCCTCTGATTCTTTGATGTAACTTGCCGAAAGTCTTATTTTATTGTTCCAAGACTAGGTACAATTGACATCTTTTTGGCTTTGCACCATTCTTCCATCCAATGATTTCAAATAGGTAGCTACTATAAACGAAAGGAGAAATAGAGTCCTCAAAGGTACCTAGTCAACAAACTGACAATGCCCCGGATATTATGGGTGCCTATATGCGGCGGTGAACACTTACCATTAGGTGACCCGATTTTTGTTTGCCTATTATTCTATAATTAGCGACCCTGCCCGGTTTTATTTATCTATACTTATAATAAAACTGTACCAGCTCCAATTCTGTACATTGAAGATATTAAAAATTGGACGGCACTCTATAATCGATACTGAAGCCAAAACTATATATTTTTTCTGTTTTGTCTGTCTGCCTGTCTATCTGGATCATATATGGCCGCGCATCATGCCAGAACTAATAAATGAATTCAAATGAAACTTAGCATGATTTGAGTTCATACTACGAGGTAGGTTATTGGATTATTATATATATAAACTTTCCATGAAAAATTATCTAACTGATGGTGAAAACGCTACAAAATCCGTTGCATGGTTTAGAAGGAGTTAGAGGATATACAGACAGACGCGGAAAGCGACTTTTTTAATACTAAAGTAGAGATGTAGATAAGATAAAAATATACCTAGGTAGAGTAAAATATCTACCAAATTGTAAATATAAAAATACCACAGTTATATGAATATTTACGGGATATTTACCGTGGTAAGGTTGTGGAGGATATCCAGTAAATAATCATATAGCTGTAGTGAACAACCGTTTAAAACAGTGTTTTATAAAAATACCAGTTTAATTATTTTGCCTACGGCCGATTTTCTTACTGAGCGTGTCTTAAATAGACCCGAAAATTTCACCCAGGTTAATGACGATTGAAAACTTGTACCATTCAAATTCGCTATAAAATAAAGCTATAAACTCTGAATACTCATTAAACCAATTAATTAAACTGTGACGAAAACCCGTCCACAAGACATTCATTAGGCTCGGGACAATTCTGCTAATTTATTCCAATAAAAACGAATAACAACCCCCTTAAGACTCCCCACCCCTTGACGACTGCTTTATGTAGTGGCGAGGGTTTGACTTATCTCCAAAATGTAGACGAAGGCACAGAATTAAATTTAATAATAGTTATTGCGTTGGTAGGAAGTTTCAAGCTACTCTGGTGGTAGAATAAGTTTTTTTTTTGATAAATTACAAAAAATAACAACATTATCATCATTATCAGCATATTATGTTCATACTGCGAGAATACAGGCATTTCCTCTCTCTTTGATGTAATACAGGCATTACATCAAAGAGAGAAGATGGGCCGTAATTCCAGTGCATGTAGATCTGGGACATTTTTGCACACACGGTCATCTGACCCCAAACTAAGCAAAGCTTGTAATATGGCTGCCAGAGACTGATATACGTACATATATATTTTTAAATACATACTTAAATAGATATTAACACCCAGACATAAAACAAACACAAATGTTCATCACACAAATATTTGTCCTAGATGGGAATCGAACCCACGCCCCCAAGCACAGAAGTTAGGTTCACTACCAACTGAGCCACCGGGGCAGTCATGTCATGTCTTTGAACTTTTTGTTTGCGAGGTTCTTGGACATGGTAGGACTCTTTTGCAGGGGTCCGCCTGGGGAAGTACCACACCTTTGCCAGTTATTTAACCGCCAAGCAGTAGTGTGCAAACACTACTGTGTTCCGGATTGAAGGGCAATGTTTCCAGCGAAATTACAGGGTACACAAAGATTTGACATCTTATATCTCGGGGTGACGAGCGCAGTGCATTGCCATCCAGGGTTTTGAACTGTTAAAGTTCAAAATTCTGAGTGGCGTTGAGCTGTTATGGGCAAGCGTGAAGAGCCATCAGGCGAGCGACTTCGCTCGTCTCGTCACCCAGTATCATTAAAAAAAAAAAGTTTTCTCATTGTTTTCCTTCACCGTTGTTGAGCGATGGCATCAAACCTGAACATAATTTATTTAAGTAAGTATTACTAATAATTCATTAGCGTAGGGCCGGTGATCAAAAGCCGTCAGATTGTATAGCGCAAATGATATCAAAGCTAATGAAAAATACTTACCGGCTGATACATTTTT
Source organism: Agriopis leucophaearia (assembly GCA_949125355.1). NCBI lineage: Eukaryota > Metazoa > Arthropoda > Insecta > Lepidoptera > Geometridae > Agriopis > Agriopis leucophaearia. Next base: position 4,456,920 of record OX421275.1, read on the forward strand.
AGCTGAGCGATGGTGACCAAGCGGTCCGCCAATGACCTCTTTAGTACCTACAGCACAGTTCAAGCATTTATTTGCTCTAGCATCTGCAATTAATTACATTGTAAAAAGCTGAACAAAAACATTATCTTTAATTATTTCACTGAAGTATATTGGTCACCTGCTAGAGTCTTACGTTCAAAAATCTAGATCTCGAAATAATCGAAATTGAATAGGAAGTCAGTAAGTTTATGCGACATAACAATGTATCATCAGCCAGAAGATATAGCTGCTGAACATAGGCCTCCCCCTTTAACCTCCACACTGAACGACAACCTGCCATCTACATTCACTGGATGCCCGCAACTCTCACGATGTCGTCGGTCTATATAGTGGGCGGCCTACCTACGCTGCGTCTTCAGGTTCGTGGTATCCACTCAAGAACCTTTCTTCCCCATCGGTTATTAGTTCTTCGAGCGATGTGGCCTGCCCATTGCCACTTCAACTTGCAAATTTTAACAGCTATGTCGGTGACTCTAGTTCTTTTGCAAATATCAACGTTTCGGATTTTATCGCGCAAAAAAACTCCGAGTATAGCTCTCTCCATTGCTCGTCGTGTGATTCTGAGTTTTTCCAAAAGGCTAACAGTTAAGGACCACGTCTCAGTACCATATGTCATCACTGGAAATAATGTATGTAAATAACATGGTTTTGTACATCTTGAGTATGACCCTGTTGGTATGGCAACAGAAAAAACGGAATGGTCTATTTGTACATCGTCATTATCCTTTTGAAAAATTCATCCTTGAAATAATATGGTTTTCATTCACCTTTTAACAATGTCAGAGCAAAGAAATGCTTCAATGCTACCAAATTATCGTATTGTCACCCGGAATAGGTGCAAATACTTTGCAGTTTTAAATCATCATCATCATCATCAGCCAGAAGACGTCCACTGCTGAACGTAGACCTCCTCCTTTAAACTCCACACTGAACGACATCCTGCCATCTGCATCCACTGGATGCCCGCGACTCTCACAATGTCGTCGGTCCATCTAGTAGGAGGCCTACCTACGCTGCGTCTTCCGGTCCGTGGTCTCCACTCAAGAACCTTTCTTCCCCATCGGTTATCAGTTCTTCGAGCGATGTGGCCTGCCCATTGCCACTTCAACTTGCAGCTTTTAATAGCTATGTAGGTGACCCTGGTTCTTTGGCGAATATCTATGTTCCGAATTTTATCGCGTAAAGAAACTCCGAGCATAGCTCTCTCCATTGCCCGTTGTGGGACTCTGAGTTTTTCCAAAAGACCAACAGTTAAGGACCACGTCTCCGTACCATATGTCATCACTGGCAACACACACTGGTCAAAGACATTTGTCTTTAGGCACTGTGGTATCTTGGACGAGAAGATTTCACGCAATTTCCCGAACGCTGCCCATCCGAGTTGAATTCTTCGGGCGACCTCTTTGCCTAAGTTGGACTTACCTAACTGAACAATCTGTCCAAGATAGGTGTAATGATCAACAACTTCGAGAGTATCGTTCCCAACATTGACCGGCACGGGTACAACATGGACATTGTACATGATTTTTGCCTTATCCATGTTCATTTTAAGACCCACCTGTTGGGAAAGGCTACTGAGGTCGCTGAGCATTATATTGGGTCCTCCAGCGACTCTGCCATGATAACTATATCATCGGCAAAACGAAGGTGAGTGATGTATTCGCCATTAATGTTGATGCCCAATCCGTTCCAGTCCGGTTTTGGATTTGGGCATGACCAGGACGGAGCGTGGACTTCACCAGACGCGACCTCTCGAGCTTGATGTTGATATTTAATGTGCCTCTGACAATACGGTGATCACTACCGGTTTTCACCTTGCTGATCACGGAGACATAATTAAATATTCGTCGTCATGATGAAGTCGATCTCAATTTTGGTCGAACCATCGGGGCTCATCCATGTCCACTTCCTGGTTTTTCAAGTTCAAGTTTTAAATAAATACGACAATTAGAAGCAGGTAGGTTAAAATTAACTACCAAGACATTTTTACCTAGTAGGTAAATTACAACCGGAACCTAATAAAATGATGTTAAAAACGTCTGATATCTAAATACAAAACATCTCTCTAGAGTTTCCAAGTAAATCCTGTAAAGAGGAGTTCCTGAGTAATACAATTTGCTAAATAAACCGAATGATGTGCTAGTTAAATGAATGTCAAGTCGGCGGCGCACGGCAAGGGCCACTTCTGCACCTCACACCGAGGTTCTTATAAGATTGGAGATAAGCAGGGAAAAGAAACCAAGTAAGATTTTAACTTTTTCAGATTTGTTTTAGTTTTGATATGATATGCGAAGCATAAAATATTATTATCTACACATATAATAAAAACGTAGAGATAAAAAATCTGTAATTGCGAGATATTAAAAAAAATAACACACGGTGTCTTAAAATAAGCAACTGAACCTGAACTGAATCGTTTGCAGTTGTGTGCTCTCAATATTGAAGTGTGCGTTTGTTTGTTTGTTTTAATAGTTCTATTAAGAATATGTCGGTAAAATAAAATAAAAAATAAGTTATAAAATTTTATTGATTTTCAGTAAAGTTTAGTTTAGTTAAGTTCGAGTTTAAAGGCAGATACAAACTATATATTATCAAATAATGAAACTTGATTTGAAATAAAAAAAACTACATTCAAATGGGACAAACGATTTGAAAAAAAAAACGTAATATATACAAACTTATACCTACTCATTGTTGGCTTGTATTTTGTTAAGTTAATAAAGGCACTTGCCCGAAAAAAAACTTATACCCTTAAACATTGACACAGACTCATACCCGAAAAGCACATACTTTTTCCATTCCTTCGTAACCATAGAGTAGTTATGCTACTACTTGTTCTTAGATAAAAATAAAATAATAATTTTCAACTTATATCGCTTTTCTCTCTGAGACACAAAGAATGAAAGTAGGCGGCCCGCCCTCTCTGAAACGAATAGGCCGGGCGGCAAGCTTTTGTTACTCTCTTAAACGCTCTCGCTGAATGTACTACGACTGATGCGTTTTGATACTTGAACAATTTTTTTTTTTAGTATTAGCTGGCTTTTTAGTGCAAGTGCTAGCTGGATTCGGTCACCCAGGGTGACACACCCAAAAAATTGTTTTTTTTGTTCAGTTCAAAAGTACAGTTTTTTTGTGTCCTAATACGAAATGGACCCCGTGATCGGTAATTTTATAAGGACACACGGACTGTGATGGTAAGAGCAACCCCCTTAAGTATTACTAAGTATACCGTTTCAGTTACACGTATACATAATAACAACTCAGTAAACGAACCTTAAACACATTTTTGTACTTATTTAAAATATTTAGGACTGTAATGTCATCATCAGCCAGAAGACATACACTGCTGAACATAGGCCCCCTCTTTAACCTTCACACTGAACGACAGCCTGCCATCTGTATCCACTGGATGCCCGCGACTCTCACGATGTCGTCGGTCCATATAGTGTGAGGCCCACCTACGCTGCGTCTTCCGTCCGGTTCGTAGATATTGTAATGTAACGCCAGTAGCACACGTACGCCGCGAAATCGTATCAGCGAAACTGATACTAGTTTAAATGTAAACCTTCTATCGTGTTACGTACAGCAGTAATTTAAACAGCAAACTTTGACCGGAGGCGCGGAATGACACGTTTGGTGTTTCTCCTACACGTATTTAAAACTCTGCTGTAAGAAACGTAATATAAGAATCATATTTCAACGAGTAGTGGTTTCGCGGCGGAAGTTTGCTACCAGTGTACCAATGGACTCTATTATAATGGTAAAAAAACTTTGTTATTAAATCGGTAACGTAAATTATCAAACCAGTTCGTGCCGCGTGGAAGCGACAAGTGTCACTCGAGAGTTGGCCTCGAGACATGCTATTGTTACTGCACCTACTAATATAATAATGGATATACATACACACATCATGCCTTCATTATGCGAACAACTTACACTAGAAAAATCTACGAGGAGGTTCTATACTGATATACTTGCTTTGTTGTCGGAAAAGAGTTCACCTTATTAAAATCAGGCATTTAAAAAGTTTTTTTAATGTATATTAGTAATGCTCAAAAAGGTGTGTTTTATACGACTTCCAAAAAGGAGGAGGTTCACAATTTGACGGTTTTTTAAATATGTTTGTTACCTCAGAACTTTCGACTGGGTGAACCGATTTTGATGATTCTTTATATATGAAAGCTGATGCTTCCCGTGTGGTCCCATTTCAATTTGGTACAGTTCTGTTATTTTTATGAAGTCGGTTTTTTATATTGATAATTATTAAGGTTAATTTATGTGTGTGTACATTTGTAAGTTTTTCAATTCCATCATAGCTCCACGCCTAGACCAATTTTGATGATGGTATCGTTATGGTTCAGTGGAAAGTTCGACTGTTAGAGCATAAATGTAACCAAACTCGTTTTTTGTGTAAATCTGACCAAATTTATCACAGTCGCTTAAATTTTTTTAAGCGACTGTGATAAATTTAGAATTTTATAAGAATACTACAACAATATAAAGTTAACTAGATCATTCAAACAAGGGAGATATGGCAAGGTGGCATGGCGAGTGCGAAAGCATCAGATCAGGATATTAACCGTGGTAAGGTTGTGTGGATATGAACAACCGTGATAGTTTAAAATAGTCTTTTATTTATAGAATATTTGTCCCTTATTACTTTTTAACTACGATTTGGCCTCTTATCTTTTGCTCAGTTTAATTCATATATCTTTATTTCCAGTAGGTACACTAGGATAGGATACACTTTCAAAAAGTCATAGAAATACAAAGGTAAAATAAGAAATAATTAAATGTCATTTGGTGGAAATCCAAGGTGTTCCCAAGTGTCGGTGGTGGAAAGCTACCTGCTAGCTACTTGTTTGGTAGGTTTGCACCACTCAATATTTCAACATTAAATAATAACAATAATAATATCGTATCGGTGAATGGCCTTATAGCGAAGAGCCACGCACCACCACTCTCGCTAGACGGTTGGGTCAAGGGTCAGATGCAGAAGGCAGTAATTCTTGACACGGCACGCATTGTCAGGAGGTTCCTCACTCTGCAGCCCTAACCACCGGTAGCTTGGGCCCTGCCCCGCTGCCGGCTGCCGGCTGAAATTAAGACAATAAATGGATATGTGAATAATAATAATAAAATCATGAACACTAAAAATGACAAAATAAAATGTCAAATTATGTAAGATAGTATAAAATGTTAAATTATGTAAAATAGTATAAAATGTCAAATCTATGCTCCTATTCGTATCGCTCTCTTCCATATACCGGGCATTCGATTATAACGGGCAAAGTGTTTTTTTTCTTCCTTGTCCAGTTCATAAGAATACCTATGATGGGCACAATTTTTTTTTTCCTTTAAGTTTAAAACGATGTAAGTATTGGGAGAATCACCATATCCTGTATTAATTTTTGGGTTAAGCTGTTGGCGAAACACGGAGACATTTGAACATAAACGATAATTGTTCTAAGGCATATCTCCCTTGTTTATCTGCTCTGAGTTTATTCCCAACATTGGTTGAATACAAGCTGATTAAGCAGATATAGTTTGGAACGGTTTTGTTTAGTTTTAGAAGTCACTGGCCTGTTAAAAGAAGTTATTAATTTGAACACAACTATTCAAAGTATCAGCTCTATAACAGAGTTAGATACATTAAAAGTGTTACAAAGATATACAATTGACTTAAAAGTATTCCAGATTCAAACCCGAATCCCGCGCTCAGGCAAGCAGAACCAACCCTTCAATAAGCAAATGATTCAAAATTACAGTTAAAAAAAGGGAATAAAAAGCTCCGAACTCCATTAGAAACAAAAATAAATTGAATTACAACTCGATCGACATTTTCGATTTGAAGCCCTAACTCAATTAGATGGGAGAGCGCTGATGGAAAAATAAAATAAATACGAGGAACAAAAAAAATTAAAACAAAAAGAGTCCAGATATAATTTGAAATATCTCCGTAAATGCAAAGTGCGAGTGCTGTTATTTTATTCAAATGAGGGCGAACTTTTTTTTCAACCCTTTCTCGTCGCGCCATCAAAGTGGCCTGATATTCAATTAAAAAAAGAAGAGCGGTCCGCGACTGAAAATTAATCAGAAAAAATGCTTTTAACTAGATCTACATTTTAATGAAATTATTATTGACGAGTATTATTGTAGGTATAAATGGGAGCGCCCTTTGTCGAGATTGTGTCGCTAAGTGTCTCTAAGAGGTGTTTTCTTTTCAGTTGAAATAACGCTACCTTTTTTACGGAACTTTATTCGATGAAACTGATAACTCAAATTGTCCGACACATTTCCCGCTAGATTGTGTTTTATTTTCGTACGTAGCCTGCTAATGCGAATGCTAAAAATAATGCTAAGCGTAATTGCATAGCATTATTTCTGTATGCATATGAGGCCATGAAAAGTGCTTTTCCTGATACAGATATAGGAATTAATTTGGTGATCTCCATACCATGCGTGCCTGTCACACCGTAGCGCATAGTGTCTCGTGACGATACACAATATAACATTGACGTTTTGTAATGCTTAGATATTTAACTACCTTTATAGTCAATAAATCACACCTTACATATCAGCTTGAAGACAGCCCAACAACGTTTACGAGCGAGTAAGAAGAGTTTTGGAGATTACCGCTATCTCGCTCTTGTAGCAAAACAAAAATATTTTTTCTCTCGTTTTTTGTACTTATCCCTTATACCCTTAACTTAAAATTCCTATGCAAGGTTACACAGAACGGTGTTACTGAACTGAAAGGAGATCATTGTACTCATCATTATGAACAACGTTTACGTTAAGAATAACCTTGAAATCGCGTTAAGAGACAACTTTTTTGTAGATAAATGCCATTTAAATAATAAATATTTGGGACATTATTGCACACATGGTCATCTGACCCCAAACTAAGCAAAGCTTGTAATATGGCTGCCAGAGACTGATATACATACATATATATTTTTAAATATAAGGTCGGGGAAAAAGTTTCTTCGTATTTTATAAACAAATTCAAGACATATTTTTTTCAAGTTTAATTACATTTAATTATAATATATATGTACCATTTTGTTCGATAACTTGTTGCCATCTTTTAGGTAGTGACATGACCCCGTTGCTGTAGAAATTTTGGGAATTCTGATCAATAAAATGCAACAAGTAGTTTTGACAGTCCTCTCTTGATGTTAATCTAACACTACCCAAAGAATTCTGAAGAGATCGAAACAGGTGGAAATCTGAGGGTGCAAGGTCAGGGCTATGTGGTGGATGCATTAACACTTCCTAACCAAGCTCTCTAAAATTTTGCTGAGTGGCCAAAGATGTGTGCGGTCTGGCGTTATCATGATGAAAGACCACACTCTTTATGTTGATCAATTCCGGCCGTTTTTTCTCAATTTCTTGTTTGAGTCTCATCTGCTGTTGGCAGTAGAGATCCGAATCGATGGTTTTGCCCGGCGGTAAATGCTCATAATGAACGATGCCCTTCCAATCCCATCATACACACAGCATCACCTTATTACGTGTTAATCTGGGTTTCGCTACAGTCTGTGGTGCTTCACTGCCCTTTGACCATGATCGTTTGCGCACATTCTTGTCGTAGGTGATCCATTTTGCATCACCAGTGATCAATCTTTTCAAAAACGGTTCGGTTTCTTTACTTTTCAATAGAGAATCGCAAATGAGTACACGATTCATTTGGTTTCTTTCAGTGAGCTGGTGTGGCACCCAAATATCGAGTTTTTTTGTATACCCAGTTATTTTCAAATGGGTCAAAACTGTTTTGTGGTCAATCCCCAGGTCTTCAGCTACGTCGTAACTACTAATATGCCGATCTTGGTCCACTTTTTCAGAAATGGCATCGACTTTATCCGTAACAGGGCGACCAGAGCGAGCTGCATCTTTGACATCAAAATTCCCGGACTGAAAATGCTTGAACCAACATTGTGCTACTCTTGATGACACTGCATTAGGTCCATAAATGTCACAAATTTTATTCGCGGCTTGTGTCGCATTTTTCAGTTTTTTGTAATAAAATTTCACAATATATCGAATTTCTTCGTTAGATTCACTCATTTTATCGAACAAAAAAACAATTGAAAAATGGCGGGAAATTGCTTTTTACTTTTTGTATTCCTCTTTTCAAATGTCATATTTTTAATGGTATCAAAACCAGCCAGATACAAACAGTACAACCGATGAGATTTTTACTACAACTTCATACATACAAAATACGAAAAGACTTTTTCCTCGACCTATTACATACTTAAATATATATTAACACCCAGACATGGAACAAAAGTATTAAAGTATTTACTTTTCAAAAGGGCTGTTATTAGAGTATTTAAGGTTCAGCAACGTATGTGTGATGCAAACAAATTAATGTTTAAACATAAGTTTCTTCTTTTTTTTACAAGAACAGTCGTCTCCCATTTACAAATTCGACGTTTTAAAATGTATATGTTTATATATTGGACAGTGTTAATAATTGCATAGAGTTACTAAGGAGTAAAGTGAACTAGCATAGATGTACTCGTATATCATAATAGAGCAATACAATGCAAATCACTGTTAACGGCGCGTTCGCCATCCAGCAGCAAGATAGGTCAACGATTTGTTAAAATCACTGGTCGCATCAGATGAACCACAGGACCGAAGCAGATGGCACAGTAAGAGAGAACCCAAACCCTGCAGTGGGATAAAGGCTGTGGGTGATGATTATGGTACATAAAAATTAGAAAAACTTTCGTTATAAGTATACTTGTAGGCTGTAAAATGGCTTAACGTTCGGTTTTTCCCCGGAATCAGAGACTCGATTTTGAATCGCTCGTATGATTTCGCACTAAAATATCATGCCAATAAAAGATTTCCAATTGATAGAAAGCAAATACGAATGGTTCAAACCGTTCATGACCGTTAAACACTCGTTGCGTTAGTGAATGATAATATATTCAATTATTGATATATTTATTACTTCAAAAATGTTTTTTTGTACTCACTTTTGTTTGTAGTTTGGTTCAAAAATTAGTAATTTTGCATGATTTTTTCGTGTGAAATATTATATGAGTGATTCAAAAGCGAGCCCCTGGGCTGTTTCAAAGGGGAGGTCAATAGAATATAATCCTTAAAGGTAGGCAAATCACTGACAGTCCATAGGTAGAGATGACCATTTACTATTAAGTGGCCCGTATTCCCGCTTTCTTGAAACTTACTTATGAAAAATATAATTATAATAAGTTGCTAGCGAGCCAACGAGCTCTGGATAATCTAAGAATTACACTCCGGTGTGACAGCCACCCTCTGTAATTCGAGAGTAGGCTTCGAACACATTATTATTCACCGACGGACGAAATGGATTCGTTTTTATTCAAACGCCAGAATGATATAATTAAAATTTGAATAAAAGATTATCTCGTAAAAAATTCAAAATCGAATTTTGTGTCGTGGTTGTGATTTGTGGAAAGGATTGTCAGTGAAAGGAGGTCGATTGGGAACAATTTAATTAGGTTATTCAGTGCTACTGACTGGGAGATGAGCAAGAAGCTCACCTGATAGTAAGTGTCACGCTTGCCCATAACAGTTCAATGCCAACCAGAATTTAGAACTTCAACTTGCGCTGCTCTCGTCACGCTGAGGTATTTATGCTCGGTAATTTCCTAAAAATATAGCCCCCTTATCCGAAATACAGTTATTTTTGTACACTACTGCTAGGCAGTACTTACATACTTTTAAGTAGATATGAGCGTCTTACTTAAAAACTCCAATTAGTGAGCAACAATTAGCTTAATCTCGTTTTCGCGGTTGACAATTTCCATCATTGGAATGTCAGAGCCGTTGAAGATAAACCACAGAAAAGATTATTTGTTGTTGAAATTAGAACGATTGTCAAGGCATTTTTGTGAGACAATTGCTGTAGCCACTTGCACCCATATAAACTCACAGCCACTGTGTTAGCAACTGTGACGCGGAGTTCGACGCGTTGACATAAATAAGAATGTTCAATTACATATCTATCACAATACCTGGCGACAGTTTCCTTCTCATTTCCGTTCTATTTACTTCTGTTTTCTGTGAGTTAAACTATGCTTAGTGTGTAATACATAGGAAAACATGGGCTATTGTCTCACCCAGCATTTCTCCAAATTACAACACTCAAAATTACTTGCACATGAACCTTTCTAAATGAGTGTCAAACTCTACAATTTTTTTAAGTCAAACACAATAAATGTAATAAATCATATCTAGACTCCAATGACGAAAAGACTCGGACTTAAGTATGTAATCTAGGTCTTTCCGCAGAGTTATAAGATGGAACATAAGTTTAAATATGAACTTCTAAAAAGTTATCACAAGTATCTAGCCAGGGTTTAACACAACAACTACACTACTTGTATTGCAGGAGTTTCGAGTTCACGCAGGCGGTGGTTACGACTTACCATACCAGGCCTATTGATAAGTTTTAAAATAGGTTTTCATTGGTAAATGTAAAACACATCTTCTAAGTAGATGTGTCTTTAGAATGCTACCTTCGATGACATTAACCTTTTCAAAGTAGTTATAAATAAATTATTGGGAGAAAAATGTGACGAATTCTTGAAGGTTAAAGATCTTTAATTAGAAAAAAACTGACTGTTGACTTCACTGCTGTTGACACCTCCGTCTACGTGTTGACATAATTATTTATTGATATATGGAATCGTTATTGTGATATTTATTTTCTTCCTAAAATATTGAACAAGACCTACTTGCATTTTACATAACCGAGGTGCTTCATCTAATTTATAAGATCACAATGTAAATTGATCGCCCTACTCTCGAGAGGAATAAATAAATTAAGAATTAAGTTTTTAACATTATTTAAATCAGTTCGAATTCACATTATCCCGGTCCTTAATACCAACTAAATGACCTCACAGCCCCCACGGCCGTCAAACGGACAGGCACACATAAATCGAGATCCTAGCCCATAATAGCTGGCTCACTCAAATCTAAGCCAAAGCCCAAAAGCCGGATTTCAAGCCGTAATACACTTAAAACGGCTGAGCTTAAATCATCGTCATCGTTTGTTGAACAAGACTCTCCGGTCACATATCAGGCCGGCGACGGCCCCCCTGAGGGGGTCGACCCCTTCCCCCCAATAATTTTCGGCCTAGCCTCTCTGTAGGCATAGATTTCTAGTCTCAACGTACAAGGCGAGTGTTTTGTGATGGGTACGTACGTAGGTAGCGTAAATACAGAGGGGTGTTCGGTGTATATTTGATCATTTATAGAGAGCGAGCCTGTTCGATAATGTACATTGCACTGGTGCTTTCTTGGTAGCCGGTGCAGACGGAAAAACGATACTCGATAGATGTAGACAGAAATAAAAACAAAGTTAGTGCCTTTGATTCTGTATCTAGGGGCATTGTGAGTATGAATGAGTTTCATGTCAGTAATTTTGTGTGTAAATGAGATGTAGGAATGTTTTTTTTTTTAAGTGAAAACTTCTTTATGCGAGTTGAGCACTTTTTGAGTAAACAAAAATCATGGAATCGCGTCATCGTCACGCTGTCACAGAATACATAATACACAACACTGTACCGTGTATTTTAAAACAGCACCATCTCTCGTAGAATAAGGTGAATTACTACTTAAGTTTTCACTTCTGACTTGCAGTCCTATGACTGATGTTTATTTTTATGTATTAAGGGCCTTAATTAAAAACGTTACTCAAGTTGATCTATGTTTTAAAATGCTCTCTCAACTTCTCGCTGACGGCAATCGTCACACGCGAAAACAAGACGGAGCATATTTAAGCGTATGTCAACTTGAGTAAAGTTTTTAAGTAAGGCCCTAATAGGCTTGCGCTTGGCTGCCAACTCGCCTGATCTTAAGCGATGATGCGGCCTACGATGGATCACGCTTGCTTAGAAGAAACCGATTCACTCTTGACTTGAAGACACCCAGATTGTAACTATCGTGGAACACCCATTCAGGCAGCGCATTCCACACCTTAGCAGTCCGCACAATAAAAGTGAAATCAAAGCGCTTCTTACGGGTTTTCGGAATATCAACCATAAAGCGCCGCTCTGGCAGTCCGATAGAAAAATGGGCAGGAGGGAATTAGATCATGCAGATCCGATGCACACTCTCCGAAATATATCCGATAAAAAAACTGATAGACTAGCAACTTTGCGCCGATACTCAAGATGTAAGTTGTTAGGTATTACTCGGCCAGTTACTGCGCACTGGGCATCCTGAGTACTTCATCATCATCAGCCAGTAGATGGCCACTGTTGAACACAGGCCTCCCCTTTAACCTCCACACTGAACAACATCCTGCCATCTGCATCCACTGGATGCCCGCGATTTGGGAGATTGAAAATAAAATTAAGAAATGGGTTAAGAACTTAGAATAGGTACTTATTCTAAGGTTAAGAATTAAATTATTGACGCCAGTGTCGCATTAACTCCCGGAGTGTTTAGGACCCTGATAGATGTTCATAAATTTACTCATACGGTGCGCATAGTAGTTGTAACTAACTTTAACTTAACTAAAAACTTAAAACTTAACGTAACTGTAAGTGTTCAAAGGAAAGTTGAGTCATAGGAATGGAACAACCTGCCGAATTCCTTGTATCTGAGAGACATATACACGTATGATCTAGTTTTAAAACTTAACTTAACTATAAGTATTCAAAGGAAAGTTGAGTCATAGGAATGGAACAACCTGCCGACTTCCTTGTATCTGAGAGACATATACACGTATGATCTATTTTTAAAACTTAACTTAACTATAAGTATTCAAAGGAAAGTTGAGTCATATGAATGGAACAACCTGCCGACTTCCTTGTGTCTGAGAGACATACACGTGTCTATGGCTTATATATACCACGTATTCCATTATTACAGCACACCCCGTCCTTTATTTACCTCTTCTGTAGGTATGTCTTTTTTTTATGCCATAGGTGGTAAATAATCAGACGGGCCGACTGATGGTAAGCAGTCACCGTCGCCTATGGATACTTGGGTAACACCAGAGGTATGGCAAATACGTTGCCGACCCTTTAAGACTCAATTAACTCGCCTTACTAAGGTTGCCTGGAACAGATCGCTTACAGCGATAGGGCCGCCAATTATTTCACTAATACTAAGTTGTTTTGTCATATGTATGTAAGTTTTGGTGTGAACAATAAAGAGTTATATATCTATGGATCCGGGAAATGGATAAAAGAGCTCTTCGAGCTACCTGGGCCCTGGTTCCATGATTACAAACGCTCGTAACGCGGCGCGTTGAGTGACACTCAAAAAGTTGGCCTTTATTTCCTAAGGAATAGAGGCCAATTTTTTGACGTTAACTTAACACGCCGTGTTACGTGCGTGTTTTAGTTATAAAATCAGGGCCCACCAGTTAACTTCTTTGAGCTTAAGCTCCTTTTAACACATAAGTGCGTTGATTAGGTAAGTATTTAGTTATTTTTAAAGTGGTAGCAACTGCGTACTGAATTATAAGGTAGGGTGGGTGATTAACGCCCGCTGTCTAATCACGCCCAAGTAACAGAAAACACACTAGATATGGTGTAATTCAGATAACACTTAATGCACACATAGAATAAACCAATAAAAAAGCGCAGCGCGAGCGACGGCTCGCTTGCTTCGCGATTGTGGCAGTGAGGCTTCGCGTGTTCAACGCTGTTATAATAAGCTCCGCGACGAAATCGTAAGTTTTCCTTCTATTTTCTACAAATAAATAAACCATTGATTAAGACATCGTTTGTTTTCATAATCATTTAAATACCAAAACTATTTTTAATTAAAGTTAGGTGGGCGTTAATCACTCACTGTACCTTAATTAATTTTTCCGCAACAAACAAGTAAATATATAGTAAAACATTATGAGAAATAGCTCAAATGCGTGTAAGTCCATGGGGAGTCAATGCGGATTTATGTTAGAAACCCGCGTGCAACACCGGTTAGAACCATTTTTGAGCGTAACTGTGTATAGGGCTGGCTATTTGAGAAGACTCTCGTACTAGGAAAGTATTTACCTTTACAGCTATAACAGTGAGTTTTAAATCAATCAATCATTTATTTATTTAAACTTATAGTAACAGTACATTTAATATACTGATTGTGATATTATTTGTGACAGTTGGAATAATGTAACGAAAGTTTTTTTGACTTATTGTGAAAATTTAACTGATCAATGGGACAGGGGCAAAAAAGCCGATGACTATAATGACAATTTGTATGACATACTAATTTTATGTTGACATATTTTTACAGCAATTTGTTGTATTTATTATATTAGTAATTTTATAATATTATTCCTATTTTTACTAGGAAATCTTTTTTAGTTTAACAGTATGTGAGATAAATGTTAGTGGAATTTGTCCGTTTTTATTCTCAATAAATAATTTGAATAGTGAAGCCTCTGGATCTCGAACTAGTTTACACTGTATTTCGAGAACTAGCGTCTTCTCCCATTTATGGGTTTAGGATAATGTTACAAATATTATTACATAAGATATTAACGAGTATGATTATGATAATTATATAAGAAAATATGTAAATGTAAATGTCTACCGGGACTTGGCGCGCATCATTTGATTTGTTTAGGGAAACTTCATCATCAGCCAAAAGACGTCCACTGTTGAACAAGTTTTTATCTGGCTGATTATCTGATTGACAGTTGACAGTTTCAAATTTTAATGGCTATGTCAATAACATTCTCTTTACTTTGGACCTCCTTGCTTGAGGCTATGTGACGATCCTCATATTACGTTTCGGGTAACGAAGAAAATAATCGTTGATTTTTTAATTTCTTTTGTGTAATAATAAAGAATTGAAATAAATGATATAACATAGCCTATGTTTTAATCTGGTAATTTCTAAGCATATTGGTGAAAACCGCATTTAAATCCGTCCAGTGGTTTAGGACATGTGCAGACAGACAAACAAACAGACATACAAAAATTCTAAAAACTGTCCTATCGTGTTCAACTGCTTATTTTAGGACGCCCTGTGTGTTTTTTTTTGTTATCTCGCAAATACAGATTTTTTTATCTCTACGTTTTTATTATATGTATAGATATAGAAGATAGATAGATGTATATATATAGATATATGTACAGATTATATTATTATAATTTATTTCTTCTTTTGAAATTTTTCATTATTGGGCGATGACCATAGTTTAATATATTTGATTAAGAGTACCATTTTTCAGGAAAAATCCAGCACCAAAGCATAAAAAACTCCATTTGTAAAAACTGCACGATGTCACCGGAACAAACAACTTGTGAAAATAAATCTCGTTTCAAGTTGACAACCCTGGGCCGGTGCCCAACTATCGGCCCTAGATTTATTCTCCCAGTCGTGATTTGCGAGACATTATGATAAGTGGTTGAACGCCACTGGACCAATTAGAACGGGGCATATAAAGAGAATTAAATAAATATTACAAACTAACTGCGTTCGGGTTTTTGAGGTCTGCAGTGATTTTAGTCACACTACAATAATTGTAGTTTTTTAATGCAACTGAGTAACATGAAGTTTGCAAGTTGAAGTGGCAATGGGCAGTCCATATCGCTCGAAAAACCGACAACCGATGAGGAAGAAAGGTTCTTGAGTGGAGACCGCGAACCGGAAGACGCAGCGTAGGTAGGCCTCCCACTAGACGGACCGACGACATCGTGAGAGTCGCGGGCATTCAGTGGATGCAGATGGCAGGATGTTGTTCAGTGTGGAGGTTAAAGGGGAGTTCTATGTTCAGCAGTAGACGTCTTCTGGCTGATGATGTAGAGTAACATGACGATCAAATCATTCCCTTGATGATTACCTTCATGCCTGCCCATAACAGTTCAGTGCCATTCTGAATTCAGAATTTCTATGAATGAATGAATGAATTAATAGTTCCAAACTGTTGAAATTGGTCGACAATTCATCATCCTGAGATTTTGGATGTTAAAAGTAGTAATTTAACAGGACATACCCCTTTTATCCGAAACTCAGTAACCTACACTACTGTTTGACGGTCAAATGACTAGTAAAGGTGTGGTACATTCCCAGACGGAGTTGTAGGTAATCCTACCACTACAAAAATACGCTTTCAACTACACGGACGTTCCCACAAAACAGAACCCATCAATTTTGAAAAATCCGCTGTCTGCCTGTCTGTCTGTATGTCTGTCTACCTATCTTTTAACGGCTGTTTCTTTCGTACCGTAATAGATAGCCAGTTGAAGTTATATATCTAATTCATTTCAATATTGAATAAGTCATTCGTGTAGGACTGATGATAGAACCGGGTGCCGTCAGATTGTAAAGCGCACATGCTACGCCCAGCCACAATAAAATTATCTTAAACAGTCAGTAAGACTCCGGCTTCCTATCAAAAATCAATGCAAAAAAAAAGTGAACCGATGCTACGTGCTGTAGGTATTGTGTGTACTAATTGTATTATTCACATACTAACAATTAAACACACTACATACACCTTGATGCATTACAGAGTAAAGCTGTCAGAATTGTCGACGATCTCAAGCTCACTGAACACCTAGAGCAGCTCAGCATGCGCAGAGACGTTGGGTCTCTTTGTGTCTTATCGCATATACAACGGGGAATGTTCTGATGAACTGTTCGATCTGATGCTGGCATCGCGGTTTTATCATCACACCAGCCGCCATCGCCTGAAAGGTCATCCACATATCATAGATCGGTGGAAATCGCACACTGTGCGTTTTACGCGTTTCTATTTGCCTCACAGCTGCAATTTGTGGAATGAGCTTCCTGCGGCATTTCCGAGTAGCTATAATATGAGGTTCTTCAAAAAGCTGTTAATAGATTCTAACGTGTCTATGATGCCCTGGTGTTGCAGGTATCCACAGGTGATGGTTATCACTTACCATCAGGCGGCCCGTCTGCTTGTGTGCCACCTATGGCATTAAAAAAAACTAATGTCGCACAGCGGGCATTGGAGAGAGTTACGCTCGGAGTTTCTTTACGCCATAGAATCCGGAACGAGAATATTCGCCCAAGAACCACAGGCACCGACATAGCTGCTCAGATTAGCAAGTTGAAATGGCAAAAAAAACACATTGCTCGAGAAATCGATAACCGATAGGGAAGAAAAGTTTCACGAACCGGAAGACGCACTGTACGTAGGTTTCCCACTAGACGGACCGATGAAATCGAGAGAGTTGCAGGCATAGGATGCAGACGGCAGGCTGTCGTTCAGTGTGGAGTTCTAAGGCATATGTTCAGCAGTGGACGTCTTCTGGCTGATGACGATGAGGATAAACAAATTAACCCATTAGTAGATGTGTAAGGAGAAGGATGAACATGTTGAGATGAACATGTGTGTGTGTTCATTTATATTTGATCTTGATTTGAATGAAATTATGTATGGATGTGATTCTCTGGATACAAACACATAGCTACTTGTTTTGTTGGATAAATGAACGTTGTAATAATTGTGTGGGATTCCAATTAAAACAGTTAAAACAGCGGGGCGTAGCCAGTTGTACAATAAAAAAACATGTATAGATAGATACGCAAAATAAATGCGAATATAATGCAGTACCAATTAGTTCTTCCAATTTTATTGTTTGCCTTAAGGGTTCAGTTAATTGAAAACAGTTTAAAATTAAAATAATTACAGCTGATATTTAAGGCAATAAATTTTGTAATAAGGACTTTACCCTATTATTTTCTTCAAGTGCTTTTTTGGTCAGAACTAATTGAAATAACACAAAAGAAAATGTTTGCACGCACTATGATAGAATTATGTTTATGGCTTGACTTCACGAAGTTAATAGTACAGACAAACAAAACAACGTTTCAGCTGTTATTAAAACAAAGCATGCATACAGTATCAGCCTTTTGATAGTCCACTGCTGGACTTTGGCCTACCCCCGAAATGGAGATTGGGCCATATCTACCACGCTGGCCCAGTTGCGGGTTGGTGGATTCACATACGCTATTGAATTTCTTCTCCGTACGTATGCAGGGTCCCGTACGTTGTTTTCCTTCACCAAAAAGGTGGAAAATGGTGGCTGGTATGAAAATGGTGGTAGTGAAATAAAACAAAGATTGATTGATATACTTAGTACTGATGGGATTTTCTCATCGGCATGAAAAAAAATTCAATATTCTTTATCAATGGGTTTTCTCGCAGCACTAGAATGAGTTGGGACCGGCTTGTGACATAAACTATTGGAACGAAGTTCCCTTTCGCACGTTGCGAAAGGGGGCTAGACGGAAAAAATTAAGACCAAAAGTTGTAACGACACTTTTTGCTAAAGTTGTAAGCCGTGCGGCGTGCGCGTGTTTCTCTGTCTGTCTCTCTCTCTTTCTCTCTCTCTCTCTCTCATAGAAAGGAACTTCGTTCCGTCCGGGTGTCCCTTGACACCTCTCAAGTTTTTATTTTAATGTTTTTAACTCATAACGTCTATGTATCTTCTTCTTTTCTTTCTTTCTTTCTTTTGTTTCTGTCATATATAAATATTTTTCTTTCTATGCTGCTGTGCTGCCCTTATGCAGGCCTTATAAATGGATACTATTACGTGAAACTAGTAATAGTAAGTGTAGTAACTACTTTGTGGTTATTCACCAAAGAACCAAAATCACCGACATAATATATAGCTATTAAATTTTGCAAATTGGAGTGGCAATGGGCAAGCCACATCGCTCGAAAAACCGTCAACTGATGGGAAAGAAAAGTTCTTGAATGGAGACCACAAACTGGTAGACGCAGCGTATTTCCAAAATTTGAACCCATTATTTGCAATAAAAATACAGAATCTATTTATTACATACATTTAATAATATGTGTGCAATAATGTCCCAGATATTTATTTATTTATTTTTATTTCTATTTGATAGAATCAGAACGCCAATAATCCAGCTTTTGCTGCTTTTTTCGTCAAGAAATGTGAGAGGGCTCATAAACACGACGCTACGCCACCAAATCACTTCACCTGGTTCAGTAGAAACGCAGCACGCAAAATATAAACTCAAGTTTATAATAATTATTAATATTCTATGATTGATTTATGTTACACTCTGATAACATTATTTGACGTAAGTTATTACGCAGTAGAACATGCTCGGGAAAACGTTGGGCAATGTAAGATTAAGTACCTATAAGTACCATAGAATATAAGTGTTCTAAATGTTCCGAGTGTTACAGATCGTGTTTAGCGAAATCTTAATTAATGTTCTGGTTTTGTGGTCTACTTAAGTGCCGCCGCACGCTTAGCCACCACTGATGGCTACTATTATGGGTGCAATACGGCACTGACACGTGGTTTTTCACTATAGGCCTCATAAGCATGCTCAAAGTTGCACAACGAGCTATGGAGAGGGCTATGCTCGGAGTTTCTCTACGAGATCGAATCAGAAATGAAGAGATCCGTAGACGAACGACAGTTACCTACCGACATAGCCCACCGGATTAGCAAGTAGAAGTAGCAGTGAGGCAGGGCACATGGCACGCAGAACAGATTGCCGATGGGGCCGAAAGGCTCTCGAATGGAGACCACGGACCGGTAAGCGTAGCGTAGGACGTCCATCCACAAGATGGACATAAGAACTAAAAGAGACCGCAGGGAACCACTAGATGCAGGCCGCTGCCAATCGGCCCTTTTGGAGTTTAATGGGGGAAGCCTTTGTTTTTTTTAATGTATTAATATGCTTGCCTGTGACCGCCAACGCGCCTGATGTTAAGCGATGATGCGGTCTACGATGGAGCACGCTTGCCTAGAAGAAACCGATTCACTCGTGATTTGAAGACGCCTAGATTGTAACTATCGGGGAACACCCATTTAGGCAGCATTCAGGACGTCCAGCAGTAGACGTCCTATGACTGAAATGATGATGGGTGCAATTGTACCCATAATATAAGTTATCACACTAATATCATATATGTGAAAATCTGGATGGATGGATGGATGGATGTTTGTTACTCAATCACGCAGACACGGCTGGATGGATTTTGATGATTCTTGGATTAACACATAGGCTACTTTTCATAATCATCACCGATGTTCATCACCACGCGGGTAAAACCGCGGGACGCAGCAGTAACCCATAAATGACTGACGCTGCATGACTGACGTCTGCATGACTGACGTCTGCATTACTTAAAAATGTTCAAATTATGGTTACATAAATAGTGTATAATCTATACATATAATAAAAACGTAGAGATAAAAAAATCTGTAATTGCGAGATAACAAAAAAAAAATCACGCAGGTCGTCTTAAAATAAGCAGCTGAACACGATAGGACAGTTTTTAGAATTTTTGTCTGTTTGTTTGTTTGTTTGTTTGTTTGTTTGTTTGTTTGTCCGCGAACATCTCCTAAACCACTGGACGGATTTTAATGCGGTTTTCACGAATATGCTTAGAAATTACCAGATTAAAACATAGGCTATCTTATATCATTTATTTTAATTCTTTATTTTTACATAAACGAAAATAAAAATCAATGATTTATTTCTTCGTTACCCGAAACGTAATATGAGGATCGTCACATAGCCTCAAGCAAGGAGATCCAAAGTAAAGAGAATGTTATTGAAATAGCCATTAAAATTTTGAAACTGTCAACTATGTCAACTGTCAACATGGTCATTCGGTTAATCAGTTTAAATTTAAAGAAGGTTCCTTAACCTTCTTAGATGAATGAACGTGTAGATCAAGCATGTTATAGGCCTTACAACCTCTTTGGTGATTCATTCCAGTGCATGGAGTAGGAGTGTGGCGTACTCGTACTCCTTGCGCCAACCTTCGTGAATTTCTTTCCAATTTTCCACGACGTGTGGCGCTGGGGCGCGAAAAGAAAAAAATAAAAGAACACCGATTTTCAAATGGAATTGTCATTTGCTTTTTCTGAGATTTGTCTAAGATTTTTCTTTGCATTAAAGTTTATAATTTCTTTCGGACTCAGCTATTTTCTTCCATTGTCGGTAGCTTAACCCTCTCCTTCTATATAAATAGTACAAATCCACTATAATTGGTGACCACTGAATGGACCGTACACCACCAACAAAGGTCAGAATGCCGCTAGATCGTACTGATAGCACTGCGGCTGACACGAAGAATAAAGATGATGACAATGTATTCCGAGTTGGCTTGCGAATTCCACCGTTTTGGCCCGAGAAGCCGGCGATTTGGTTCGCCCAGATCGAAGGCCAATTCGCGATTTCCAACATCACTGCAGATAGCACCAAGTTCTACTATGTGATTGGACAACTTGACCCGCAATAGGCAGCTGAAGTCGAAGACATCATCGTCAACCCGCCTGTGACCGAGAAGTACGAAAAACTCAAGCTGGAGCTAATTAAACGTTTGTCCGCATCAAGAGAAAAAAGGTACAGCAACTTTTAACACACGAGGAGCTAGATGATCGTAAGCCTTCTCAATTCTTACGTCATCTACGACACCTAGCAGGCCCCGGAGTTCCAGAAGACTTTTTACGCATGATTTGGACCAGCCGCCTACCGAACAGCACGCAGACCATCATTGCTTCGCAGCAGATGACGTCATCACTCGATGTGCTGGCAGACCTAGCCGACCGCATACATGACGTTGTCCCTGGGTCGCATCTACATCCAGTACCACACCGGGAAGCTCCAAGCTCCATATTACATTCTCATGGTTTTATTCTATGTTAGCATTTAAAACACAAAATATACCGCATCCTATTTTAATACAGTCCCGCGAATATAAATATTCAAAAAAGGCCCTTTGTACATGAAAATAAACCTATACAACAAAATTCCGGACGCAATAAAGAAAGAAATAAATATTAACATTTTTCCAGAATCAACTTCGTAAGTTTCTAACCCAAAAATGTTATTACGAGATAAAAGATTTATTCGACGATAAATTTTAGAAAATTATAATAAGAAAATAAATATCGATATATAAATAGTTAAGAAAGCAGCGTCATAAGTTTTGTATCATCTCATATATAATTAAGTACCCTATCACACTAGGTATGTTTTTTTTTTTTTTTTGTTTTGTAAAATTACTTCACCCTAGGTTAAGTTTGAATAGTATATAATATTTATGTAATAGATTTAACTATACTTAAATTTATATGTTTATGTCTGTGGTCTGGTATTGTGAACAGCCACTACATAAGTCATTGCTGCACCCTTTATGCAAGGTATATAAACTTAGCTTTTAGAAGAATACAGTGTATATTATTTGCAGTAAGAATAAGAATATAGAAATAATTTTATTTTACTGTGATATTTTAACAGATAAATAGAGTAGTTCCATTTCATGGCTTTTTAATCAAGGTATACATACAAATGCACGCGAAATAAGAAATAACTAGCCAAAAGCGTGTTAAGACAAGCATTATGTCAGGGTTCCGTGGCCAGCGAAACTGGCCGGAAATATACTTTTAATGGTTTAGACAAAAAGAAAATTTCAAAACATGCTCTGCACTGTGGTCACATTATCTTTTTGATTTGAAAACTGTTGACGGTGTTATTTATTACTTTTATGATTCTATCAATACTTCATACAGGGCGACTTAAAATAAGCAGCTGAACATGTTAAGGCAGTTTTTAGAATTTTTGTTTGTTTGTTCACGCACATCTCCTACACCCCTGGAAGAAAATGCGGACGGATTTAAATGCGGTTTTCACGAATATGCTTAGCTATGACCAGATTGAAGTATATGCTATGTTATTTTGCGCAAGGCCGGGTTAAGGGAAGAAAAAAGAATTGAAGGTTTATATGAAAATCTACGCGTACGAAGTCGCGGGCAAAAAAGCTAGTATATATATAAATATGGATGTTAAAATAGCCTGAAATAAATGAATTTGAGTCACTCATTCTAGCCTCAGTAGTCTTTTAAATTCTCTATCTTAAAAAACAAACATAATCTCATAACTTCACTCAGGCTTATTCACCCATCCTAGTAGCTATGTAGGTAGGTATTACACAACTTTTTCTCCAGCCCAAAAAAAAACTCCACGCCGGTATCAGATCTAAAATAAGATCTATAATCAAGAGGTATCCACAATGATAAATGAACAGTTTAAAATAACAAGTACAGATAATGTATACCACGTCAATAGCTACCGGTTGATTCATTACAGTGCAATTAAGGTGGAGATAAGAATTGTAATTACGTATGCTAATCGTGGACTTAATTCGCTGCACTTGTAAGGGCACGTCCACACGCGTGAAAGTAAAGTTGCAATATTACCACAACCACGAAACAAGAACAATACCAAAACAATAGACATAATGATAGTAGGTAACAAAACATCACTGAAATGTTGATTATAAATCATGAAATATAAATAAAATAAATATCTCGGACATTTTTGCACAGACGGTCTTTTGACCCCAAACTAAGCAAAGCTTAATCAGATCACTAAAAGCGTATATCAATCTATGGCTGCCAGAGATTGACTCGTGTATTACGTACATATATATTTTGAAATGCATATTTAAATAGATAATAACACCCAGACATTGAACAAACATAAGTGCATATGTTTGAGAGATCCTAAGAACTATTTTAGGCAAAATCAATATTTGTTTTAACGCAAAATAAAATATTCCGCCATGATAAGAAAACGCCAATGACAAATGACGACACAAAAATAAAACAAATACCATTTTGTTTGAATGTTTAATGCTGTTGACATGAAAGTGACGTCATAAACAGACTCCATCGCCTGCAATTGTAGGTATGAATATATCAATATCTTGATGAATTTTGAAGGTATAGTTTACATAATAAGGACGGCCATATAATACTTTGAATATCAAAAATACCAGTACAGAACTAAAAAAACGCTGCTGAACTGCAGAGCACAGCCAGAAACTATAGACTATAAATTTATGTATCCATTTACACTATCTCAATTTTAGACTGCATGGCCTACTTATAATAGTCCTATTAGATATTAGAAGCGAAAGCTATTTATGAAAATCATGAATTTTAATTCCAATACAAATTACGACTTGTTACAACTTATTCCAGATCACATTAGGGAATCCAATCGAATATTATGGCCCGAAGGTAGGTTGGGTAACGTCCGCACAGCTCGGTGTCTTCAGCGCAAAACAGAGCGGGATTTAGCCAGCAGAGACCGTGGTGTATCCAGTAGCGGCATGGTGTTGCCAGTTGTTGCGTGATAAAAACGCGCTCGCCCATCCGCTTTCGTCTTAGACATTCAATAGTATTTCTCTTCTCTACATGGTATAAAATAAAGTCGCTTTCCGCATCTGTCTGTCTGTATATCCGCTAACTCCTTGTAAACCACGCAACGGATTTTGATGCGGTTTTCACCATCGGTTAGATAACTTTTCACAGAAGGCTTATATATATATGTATCCGTGCCGTGCCGTGGGTGCCGTGCACCCGTGCAAAGCCGAAACGGGTCGCTAGTTATCTGTAAATTTTCAATCATCCTGATTAATTCAAAGAAAAACAAAACAGTACCCTAGCGAAGCTGCCAGCATGCTGGGTACACAGCCAACGCCCAATCACAGTTTGTAACGTCACCATCTCGAACAGTGATTGGTCGTTCACTGATCACCACAATACGCGAACGTGCTGTTTTCACGGGCCTTATGAAAGCTGCCTTACCTGATGTTACCGAGGCAGCCGATATACGATCGCCGGCGGCCCTTGTTTGCATTACAGGTATATTATTGGTACATTTATACCTAATTATAAATTAATAACGCATTTTAAACCTGTTGCGAGCCTTGAATAATGTCACACCTGGGAAAATTCCATTGTATGATGGAATTTGGTGATGAATGGTGCCGATTATACCTACTTCATTTTATAATGGAGGAGATCGTATCCTACCTCGTATTCTTAAGCATAGTATTATATTCTTATCAACTATTGAGATACTAGCTGCTCTCCGCAGTTTCAACCGGTGGTGATGAAAAATCGTGATTATGATGGTGATGAAAAGTAGCTTATGTGTTAATTCAGGACATAAGCTATGTACATTCCAAATTTTATCCAATTCTGTTTTAAACTATCACGGTTGTTCACTAAAGTTATGTGATTATTTACGGGTGCATAGTGCATGTAACTGCGCCGAAATATCGGGAGCTCCTTCCACAACCTTACCACGGTAAATATCCCGTAAATAATCATATAACTTTATCCAATTCTGTCTATCCGTTTGTGCATGTATTGTGTAACAAACATACACACTCTCGCACACAAATGTTCGCATTTATAATATTAGAGTGATTAATGTGAGTGACAAGCTATGGGAGTGACAAGGACGGAAACAATCTCGATTGCTCGAGAATCTAAAAAAGATAGGCTCTCTTTGTTTGACATAGGTAATTTGCCAGATATCCACTAGCGGACATTATATTCATTGAAAAGTAACTCTATAATAAAGAGCATAGAATTATTTTTCACGGCTAAACAATAATTAAGCTTGTTTTAATATTTATCGGAACTTATCGCGCAATATTAAATACTAGCCGTCCGTCCCGGCTTCGCACGAGTGTAAGCTCGGCCTTCGGCCTCGCTACAAAATATAATATAGCCTATGTCACCCGGGGATAGTGTAGCTTCCCAACAGTGAAAGAATTTTTCAAATCGGTTCAGTAGTTTCGGAGCCTATTCATTACAAACATACAAAAATAGGTACAAATCTTTCCTCTTTATAATATTAGTGTAGATAGGTAAAAATTAAAACATGTGTTCAAATCGCGAAAGTTTAAAAATTATTAATAATTAAGCTGTCAAAAGGAAGTTCTGTGCATAAAGAAGCAAAGTAGTGAAGGCTTTACAAGAGGCTTCTATGGAGTTTTGGAAACAACAGGAAAATTCCATGTTTCGCCTCATTATATCACTTGCCTACACTGGAGGATGCTCATAAACTCTTAATAAATAATAATCCACTATTATAACACATTAACACTCAAATACTACTCAAACAAGCTTAGGAAAATAATACAATTTGAAAATAGATTTATTTTATATTCAGTCCAGTTATACATAGTACCTATGTCCATGGTTTGTCCAGATACCAGATATTAATGACATTTCCGTCTGAAAATTAGAGCTAGGTACGTAATAGACAAGAACCAATTTTTTGCTACGTGAATAATTCACCACAATTAATTGTACTAATAAACTAACCTCTAACGACTTCAAGCATCTAAATACCTAACCTAGATAGCCACGTTAGATATATTTAATTAGCACCTACGTCCTGCCTCGATAAACTTAATTGCGTCATTATAAATTGTTATTAGCTAAATAGTACTTTGTTTGTAACTATACCATGTACTCAGGTCGTCTAGTGTGCAGATTGTAGGGCACGCTGCACAATCCATCAAGTGTGACATTGTCTGAGGGTTCACACCACAAAGACATTCGGTATCAGACTTGACCGACCCGGTTCACTTGGGACCGAAGTCGGTTCCGGGTTTCCCAAGTGGGATATGCTTCTTTATGGCCTATGGGTATATTTATATATTTACTTATGGTATATTTACAGAATCTGTACCGATACAGATGTTGTACCAAGTGCGTATATTTCAATGAGTGCTCCCTGACTTACACGGTAAGTAAGAGGGATCCAGAGGGGGCGTGAGGTAGAGAGTTAATTTAACTACCTAAATCCGTGCCCCATTTGTCGGTGTGGATGTGGTACGGTCCATTTCTATGCGGTAATTTTTTTCCCATGATTTCATTCCTCACGCCCCCTCTGGATCCCTCTTACTTACCGTGTAAGTCAGGGAGCACTCATTGAAATATACGCACTTGGTACAACATCTGTATCGGTACAGATTCTTTAAATATACCATAGGTAAATATATAAATAGGCCATACCAATAGGCCATAAAGAAGCAAATCCCACTTGAGAAACCCGGAACCGACTTCGGTCCCAAGTGAATCGGGTCGGTCAAGTCTGATACGGAATGTCTTTGTGGTGTGAACCCTCAGACAATGTCACACTTGATGGATTGTGCAGCGTGCCCTACAATCTGCACACTAGACGACCTGATCGAAGCCACGAAGAGACTCAAGAGAGATTCAACTCGAAAGAAGAAGAAGAAGTACATACGAGTATATACCAAGGAAAATGATACCGCACCAACAAATGAAGGGACGCCTTGGTTTTCATGTCAAGTTAACAATAATGATATACTTACTAGATAGGTACTGCTACATTTACTTATCGTGGGTATTTTTTTGTTAACTGATATTTTTTTATTGTTTGAAACTACGCGGTTAGTCTGAACATAATTACAGAATTTCAACATCATTATCATCCACAGCCTTCGACTAGATGCTGGGGATAAGTAAAAAAATTCAATAGTCATCATCATCATCAGACAGAAGACGTCCACTGCTGAACAAAGGCCTCCCCCCTTAACCTCTACACTGAACGACATCCTGCCATCTGCATCCACTGGATGCCCGCGACTCTCACAATGCCGTCGGTCCATCTAGTGGGAAGCGTATCTACGCTGCGTCTTCCGGTTCGTAGTCTCCACTCAAGAACCTTTCTTCCCCATCGGTTATCAGTTCTTCGAGCGATGTGGCCTGCCCGTTGCCA
Source organism: Agriopis leucophaearia (assembly GCA_949125355.1). NCBI lineage: Eukaryota > Metazoa > Arthropoda > Insecta > Lepidoptera > Geometridae > Agriopis > Agriopis leucophaearia. The sequence continues at coordinate 4,484,514 of OX421275.1, forward strand.
CTTGCAGATTTCAATAGCTATGTCGGTGACTCTGGTTCTTTGGCGAATATCTACGTTGCAATGCAATAGTACTTAGTAATAAATATAATAATTAAGGTGTAGATGACGGACATATTCAAGAATATCATTGTTTATAATTATTTACTCGTTATTTTATCAACTTACGGCTTTGCAGGATATGTGATAAAAAGAACCGACGTGATTTTCTGAACGCTGCCCAGCCCAACTCTATTCTTTTCTCAAGAAATTCCACCAGTGGCGTAGCTATCGGAGGGGTAGGCGGTGCCGTGCATTGGGACCCTCAAGCTCAGGGGCCCTCGGACCCTGACCTGCAAACCTCAAACTGAACTTTCGAAAAAAATATTTCTTCATACAAACATGTACATGTAGTAAGTAGCTTTAAGCACAATAAAGAGCTGATAAAGTAGCATTGTACCTTCAAAGTATTTATATTTTTACTTGATAAAACCTAACTCAGTTTAGAAAGAGCACCTTTTTTTTGCTCCAGGGCCTTTGGGTACCTAGCTTCGCCACTGAATTCCACCTAAAATATCATTCGGAAACTGACCACCAAAACCTTATATTTTTAACTCAAATTCAATATCCAGGCACCACTAATAAATTGACAAGAAGATAACTTTAACTATGAGTCAACATAATCAGCAATATTGACACCAGGACATGTGAGGTGGAAAGTCCATATTGTCCATTACAAATTAACGTGTTTTATTAATACACCGCAAAAGCAACCGATCAGATGTACAGAAATAAATTGGGCAGAATAAGCGCTGCAGGTTTTGTGATGCCTTGGAACGTAGTATCGAACGAAAATCTTCAAACGGCAAAATAATCATCAAAATCGGTTTACCCAGTCGAAATTTCTGAGGTAACAAACATTAAAATACAATCAAAGTTCAAGTTCAATTTATTTCGCCATAGGAACACAAAGAACACTTAGCTATGTCAAGTTACAAAAGTAGGTACAACAAATTTCATTTAAGTTAAAATGTGGCTGTATATGGGCCTTGTCACCTTAAAAATAATAATTAATTAATAATTAAAAAACAATTAAAGATCACAAGATTTGCGCGGCTGTAAAGAGGCCTTGTCAAACTTATTACTATTGTGCAGAGCTACACTAGTCCATGCAGATTTATCTTCAACATAATCTTTAATCTTATAATAAGCTTTACTTATTAAACACTGTTTTAAACTATCACGGTTGTTCACTAAAGTTAAATGATTATTTACGGGATATTTACCGTAGCAAGGTTGTGGAAGGAGCTCCCGATATTTCGGCGCAGTTACATGCACCATGTTCACGGGTTCTCCTTCCACAACCTTACCACGGTAAATATCCCGTAAATAATCATTTAACTTTACTTATTAAATTTATTTTTACTACAGTTTTGAACTGTTTTTCATTTAATGCTAAAATTTCTTTAGGAATCTTATTGTAAAACAGTACTGAATTTCCCAAAAAAGTTTTGCTACTTGTTTGTAGCCTAAGCGTTGGATGGACGGGTTTATGTTTATCGCGTAGGTCATAATCCGTTATTTCACTTCTTTTCGTAAATCTACCTATATATTTCCGTGTGTACATTATAACTTCATATACGTATAAAGATGGCACAGTCATTATACCGACGTTTTTAAAAACCTTCAAATTGATAACCTCCTCCTTTTTGGAAGTCGGTTAAAAACAGAAGACGATACTAGACTGCAAGATTTGCTGCATCAGCAATTAACATGAGTATAGATTCCATAACAATGATGCATAATCATTCCTTCAAATATGGTGCGACTGATACTGCAGCCTACAATATTCCAGCCATACTCCAGGTTACCGTATACCCGTTTACGGAATACGGGACGCGGTTCCGTATAAATTCATTACCGCGCAGGGGTTAGCTGCCATTCCTGACAAACATCGGAAACGCATTGACACCGCGCTGTATCTACTTGCAAACAATTAATTTACACTATTAAACTCTGTCCAAGCATTTATTTGCTTTAAAAGCTTCAATAATACTGTACAAATGTGAATGAAAACTTAATGGATTCGCATAAGTGTCTATACAGTGTTCAGAATTTAGCACACTTTAGAATTTACTCATGAAGCATTATACATATTTTTCATTACTCATACTCGGATAGTAGGTCTGAAGTTGCCTGAGGAGCGGTTGAAAGTAATACATTTCAGCGCTAGGGAGAATAACTTTCTACTGACAGTGACAGTTGACAACTGACAGACACTCAAATTATTTAAAAAAACTAGTTCTATTTATCAACTTTTTTTTTCTCCTCGGAAGATTATGTTCCCGCACTTCTCGTGCATTTGCCACATATTTTCTTTAGTCAGTTCATTTTTTTATTTTTAGTTGCTTTGTATTCGTAATGAAAAGCACAGTGTTTACCTCGGAGTTAAATACTTTCTTCTTCACTTTCACCCCTAGGATAACAATAATTATGTAATTTAATAAAATAAAAACACAAATTCTCACTTTCGCTAGGTTTTTGAAAGTAAGACTACCCGATATACTTTTTTCTTCGTTTTACAATGTTATTGCATCTGTCAGCAAATAAAGGCTTGGACCGAGAATAACTGGCGATTAAATTAACTGTTAATTAAATAAACTACCGGTTAAATTAACTGTTGATCTGCATTGGTCGTATTGAGATTTAAGCCCATGTTTGTCTACGTTCAGGGCCAGATTATCCATAAGGCGGATGAGGCAACTGCCTAGGGGCCCCGCAATGACTAGGGGCCCACGGGGGCCTAGTCGATGCGGGCCACGTACCAAATGTTTCATTCGTGACATTCCCCATTATTTACATCCGGTGATGTTGCTATGGAAAAAATATTTTACTCACTGTAAAAAGCGCCATCTAACGGTATTTGGTTAAATGTGGAAGTATTGTATCGAAACTTATCGAAAAGGGGCCCCGAAAATTGCATTGCCTAGGGGCCCCGATAGGGTTAATCCGGCCCTGCCTACGTTTAACATGATGATTATTAACCAGTAGATAGTTGACGTTTAGCTTACTAAACTTGTGGTATTTGTTAACATAAAGGTATAAATTGTTTTTTTTTTACCCGTATAAGATCTGATAATGTTAAAACGGTTGAACAAATTCTCTTGAATAATAGCTATGAACACTCTGGACCAAGAAGTCACCTTTTAAACAAATAATAATAATAACTAAATCAAAATCAGTTCAGCCGTTGGAGTTACGATGGCACACATAAATACAAATATACAGACACATAAATATACAGATAAAATATCAACGCAAAAATTACTTTATACTATCTAAAATGTTATTGGATAATGTCCGATCAGTTTTTCTCGGAGATTTTACCTTCAAAAATGTTAAACGTTAAACCTATGGTAAACCTTCAAAAGTGAGAAATAGTTGTAGCTATTTCCCATAGCCTTAAGTTAGAGGTTTTTAGTATTCTAAAAATAGCCCTGTATTAAAAAAAAACATTGACTCTAATATAATTTTAATACGATAAAGTGTTATTTGGGAGGCTTACAATATGCTGTCATTCTTTTTCGAAACCTGAAGTCAGATAATTAAAATCGTTTTTATATGATATTTTAATCAATCCGGTATGGGGCGCCGAATGGAATTGACGTTTTTTGGTTTCATACTTAATTATTTACAAAATATTGAAAAAGTACAGCTGCCGGGAAGGTCAGTGGTGCTGAACTGCAGTATGGAGTTCGATTCTCATTGTATTTTCAACCATTTGTGTGGATAGGTATGTTACCCGATATAACGCCGATTGTCTATCAGTTTTCATGATATTTTATTATTATGTAGAGGAAGTACTCGAGGTAGTCCCTCAAAAATTTCATTAACAGTACCTGGTTCAGTACAGCACAGTCGTTTTTAATACAATTACCTTTTTTCGGCTTAGCATCACCCGCTGCCCGTGTAACCTTGCATAAGACCCCTAGAGGGCTAGCTTAGACTTACAGCTAGACTTAACAACTCAGTTGCATTCCAATAAGTAGGTATTATCAGTTAGGTACTACCCGTCAAGCTATGAAGCTTATTTTTCGCATTTACAACGGGGAGTGTTCTGATGAACTGTTTAATGTGAAGCTGGCGTTGCGGTTTTACCATCACACTAGCCGCCACTACCTGAAAGCTCATAATCACATACTGTGCGATGCACGTGATCTTTCTTGGCTCACACCTGCACCTGCAAAATGTTGAATGAGCTATATACCTTCCGCGATGTTTCCGAGCTACAACATGGGGTCGGCAATGTAGTTGTGATTTCTCTGGTGTTACAAGTACCATAGACGACGGTGATTACAGGCAGGCAGTCGTCAGGCAGCCCATCAGCAGCAGTCAGGTAGCACATCTGCTTGTTTGCCACCTATGGCATAAAAAAGACTGGTTGCGTTTACCAAATCTTATCTACTTCCTGAAATATGTGACATAGGTAAGTAATTTCCATAGACTGACTTATGATTGAGTGAAGCTACCGTAAACACCGGTAGCAAATGAATGATAGTTATTTGATTTTTCGATTGTCCGCTGCGGTTCGGCCTCTGTTCGTTCGTCCAAGAATTAATCACGGACAGTTCGAGCCGAAACCGCGACAATCTGCGCTCTTTTTGAATCGCAAAAACCATTTTTTTCGCATTTTTTTCTATTCAGCGCCAATAGTTTTCTGCGGTCGATGACCGATGCCGCTTTTATGAATGCGATCTTGTTAGGGTTCCGTACCCAAAGGGTAAAAACGGGACCCTATTACCGAGCCTACACTCAGTCTGTCCGTCCGTCCGTCCTACCTTTAAACGGCTGTATCTTTCGAACCGTAATAGATAGTCAGTTGAAATTTTCACAGAATATGTAATTTTATGGCGGAATAATTAAGAAATAGTTAAGTCAACAATAATTAATTTTTATATTGATAATTATTGCATGTGGACTATTAGTTAGTTCAATGGTATCACTGCAAGTGTCTTAGTGTGCGTAAAAAATAAGTGAGTGGGCTATATACTTACAGTTTTTGATGTAAACAACGAAAAAGTTTACATGAGCATGCCAAGAGTTATTGAAACTATATTATAATGCGTAGGTAAATTGTATTAACTCGGCTAGGCTGGTCTCTTGGTGGCCCTATTTTTCTTATTGATTCCAGGGGCCTTACGCCCAACTCTAACCGCGGGCTCGAATACGCGCAGTTTGCAAAATCACGCGACCGTATCTCGGCGTTAAGGTTCGCGTTCGCGTGATTTTGCAAACTGCACCCATTCGGGCCCGCGTTTAGAGTTGGGCGTAACGCCCTTGATTACTTTTGCTAGGTTTTTGATTGTAGGACTGTAGCAGTTACCCGATACATTTCAGTGAAATATTAAAAGATTATGTTTTTATTATGCTTTTTACAATATTATTGAAGCTGTCAGAGGAAAAAAATATTGCTTAGACCGAGCATAACATAACATCTCATATAGGGGGAATTCAAATAAGAAAATCATTTATATATGAAAAATAAATTAATTAAAAAAAAAGGGATGAAAAAAAATGTCTTCATCCCATCGTGTGGGGTATCATTGAATAAAGTTATATGATTATTTACGGGATATTTACGTGGTAAGGTTGTGGAAGGAGCTCCCGATATTTCGGCGCAGTTACATGCACCATGTTCACGGGTTAATCATATAACTTTAGTGAACAACCGTGATAGTTTAAAACATCATTGAATAAGCCTTAAATTTTTTACCAGCCGGCTCTTCCAACACTGGCGGCCTTGTCGCTAATAACAATTTCTTCCAGGCAACTTAGGAAGACCATCTAAGTCACATTTTGAACAATGAGAAACACAAGTAGGTCGCTAGCTTGATGGTAAGTCCTTGCTTATTACGATCAAAAACTATATGATCTATGGAATTATATTTTTCCTTCGAGACTAATTTTCATCAGGTGTTTTCCTAAACTCTTTGAAGTCCGAAATCTTCTGTCGTCCAGCCGAACAGGTAGGTAACAAACGTAACTTAAAGGTGGCCTTTCGCAGTCCTAAAACAACACATAGGTTGATACCAGACCTTAATTAGCGATAGTTAACTTAATGAATTCAAAAGCAAAGATAACTTTAATAAGCCTGAATTTGAATAAGCAATCCCACGCGGTGTATATATAATAGTATAATACTGGTCTTGGAGCATGTTAAGATATTCGCAGTTTGAATTATTCATTATAATCAGTGCACTTACTGTGTACCGTTTTATTCGAGTTTACACGAAATTGTATTTAGCGCAGTAGGAGATTGTAGGAGTGAAAGCTGAGCACAGCGCCATCTCTGTACTACATATTATTAAGGTATTACTAGTGAAAATATTTATTCAGCCTTGCCATACCAACAATGGTATAAAAAAAATAAACTTAATTTTTTATTTTTTCAGATCATTTTTTTTTTACCCAGGGTCTAACCCAACCTTTTATACGGCATCAATGGGGCCAAAGCCAACAAGCCTTTTTGTGTATAAAAATGAATTATGAAACTATTGGGTAGGTACACAGATCTACCATATCTGTGGGTAGATCTACCATACCTAACTTAATTGATAAACTACGCTCCTTCCAGGAGTTGGTTAAAAAACTGATGTCTTGCCCATAGACTAGTGAAGGTCTAAAGATAATCCAAATGCTCAATCCCACTACCAGTTGGCAGCGTACTCAGCAAGTACACTATGCAAGTAGGATGCCCTAAAGCAATTCATCTCTTTTTTTCGCCAAGTAAGGTAACCCACTGTAAAATAGAAGAATATAATAGAGCTGTTTTTTGAATTTTGATCCGACCATCACAAAGATCTACACGACAAAAAAGAATTCTATGCTATAGACATTTAGGAACCTTTTACATTTCTCCTCAACAAAACCATTAATCACTAGCTAAAAATGAAATCAGCGCCAATCCATCAAGCAACAAAGCTACCTCTAATTCTAGAGCAATGCAGAGCAATGTAGAGGCACGTAGAGCTGAGATAGGCCGAGACTGCTCATTAAAATATGTAAATGTCGCGCAGACATTACGCAGATAGGTGCTTCTGACTTATTGACTGGACCGCTTTCTGCAACAACATTTACAACGTGAACATATTTTGACCACCAGAGTTCCTAGTGCAAGTTTTTCAAATTGCGTTTACCTACTCAATCACGTTAATGTTATTTGTATGAAATAAGAGCAGCACCATCTAGCCGGTACTGCTTTAATATTTTCTTCCCTATCCCTACATAATTTTTACATATAATAAAAACGTAGAGATAAAAAAATCTGTAAAAGCGAGATATCAAAAAATATATCACACAAGGTGTCTTAAAATAAGCAGCTGAACACGTTAAGACAGTTTTTATAATTTTTTTCTGTTTGTTTGTCTAGGCACATCTAAACCACTGGGCGGATTTAAATGCGGTTTCACGAATATTCTTAGCTATGACCAGACAGGCTATGTTATTTTGCGCAAGGGCCGGATTAAGGCAGGAAAAAAGGATTGAAAGTTTATATGGAAATCTACGCGTACGAAGTCGCGGGCTACAGGACTAGTATAAAATAAAGTCGCTTTCCACGTCTATCTGTATAATATCCACAACAGATTTTGAAGCGGTTTTCACCATCAGTTAGATCATTTGGGTTCGATTCCCACCTAGGACAAACATTTGTGTGATAAACATTTGTGTTTGTTCTATGTCTGGGTGTTAATATCTATTTAAGTATGTATTCAAAAATATTTTCTGGCAGCCATATTACAAGCTTTGCTTAGTTTGGGGTCAGATGACCATGTGTGCAATAATGTCCCAGATATTTATTTATTTATTTTTCACTTATATATACTTAATAAAACTTACGTAGGTATTTAGGTATGTACTTCATAAAAAACTTAATCCTTCTTCTGACATGCTTTTCATGTCTGAGGTTTGTGACCCCCATCAGTCTCTATTTGATGAAAGGGATGTTTTCTTTTTTTGCATTGTAATTACAAAACCATTTCGAGGGATAGTTTTCTTACATCAGTTTTTGTTGAAAAATAATGCCTGATGAACATTTTAAAACGACTTCCAAAAAGGAGGAGGTTATCAATTCGACTATTTTTTTTAAATGTTTGTACCTCAGAACTTTTGACTGGGTGAACCGATTTTAATGATTCTTTTTTGAAAGCTGGTGCCTCCCATGTGGTCCCATTTCAATTTGGTCCAGTTCTACTACCTATACTTTATTTTTTATTTTTACAATGTAACAATAAAACAATCATTTTCACACAAAAAATATTATAAGAGACATCTGTCGGAACACCTCAGTATTAAATCAGGCTTGCGCTCCATAAAACCGATATTGCCTAATTAATGCACGCGCTATGGGATAGAGGGCGCATATTTGGTCCAGTTCTGACATTTTTATGAAGTCGGTATTTTATATTGATAATCTATATACATATAATAAAAACGTAGAGATAAAAAAAACTGTAATTGCGAGATAACAAAAAAAAAATCACACAGGTCGTCTTAAAATAAGCAGCTGAACACGATAGGGCAGTTTTTAGAATTTTTGTCTGTTTGTTTGTTTGTTTGTTTGTTTGTTTGTTTGTTTGTTTGTTTGTCCGCGCACATCTCCTAAACCACTGGACGGATTTAAATGCGGTTTTCACGAATATGCTTAGAAATTACCAGATTAAAACATAGGCTATCTTATATCATTTATTTTAATTCTTTATTTTTACACAAACGAAAATAAAAATCAATAATTTATTTCTTCGTTACCCGAAACGTAATATGAGGATCGTCACATAGCCTCAAGCAAGGAGATCCAAAGTAAAGAGAATGTTATTGACATAGCCATTAAAATTTTGAAACTGTCAACTGTCATTCGGTTAATCAGTTTAAATTTAAAGAAGGTTCCTTAACCTTCTTAGATGAATGAACGTGTAGATCAAGCATGTTATAGGCCTTACAACCTCTTTGGTGATTCATTCCAGTGCATGGAGTAGGAGTGTGGCGTACTCATACTCCTTGCGCCAACCTTCGTGAATTTCATTCCAATTTTCCACGACGTGTGGCGCTGGGGCGCGAAAAGAAAAAAAATAAAAGAACACCGATCTTCAAATGGAATTGTCATTCGCTTTTTCTACGATTTGTCTAAGATTTTTCTTTGCATTAAATTTATAATTTCTTTCGGACTCAGCTATTTTCTTCCATTGTCGGTAGCTTAACCCTCTCCTTCTATATAAATAGTACAAATCCACTATAATTAGTGACCACTAAATGGACCGTACACCACCGACAAAGGTCAGAATGCCGCTAGATCGTACTGATAGCACTGCGGCTGACACGAAGAATAAAGATGATGACAATGTATTCCGAGTTGGCGTGCGAATTCCACCGTTTTGGCCCGAGAAGCCGGCGATTTGGTTCGCCCAGATCGAAGGCCAATTCGCGATTTCCAACATCACTGCAGATAGCACCAAGTTCTACTATGTCATTGGACAACTTGACCCGCAATACGCAGTTGAAGTCGAAGACATCATCCTCAATCCGCCTGTGACCGAGAAGTACGAAAAACTCAAGCTGGAGCTAATTAAACGTTTGTCCGCATCAAGAGAAAAAAAGGTACAGCAACTTTTAACACGCGAGGAGCTAGGTGATCGTAAGCCTTCTCAATTCTTACGTCATCTACGACACCTAGCAGGCCCCGGAGTTCCAGAAGACTTTTTACGCATGATTTGGACCAGCCGCCTACCGAACAGCACGCAGACCGTCATTGCTTCGCAGCAGATGACGTCATCACTCGATGTGCTGGCAGACCTAGCCGACCGCATACATGACGTTGTCCCTATAGCCCAGGTCGCATCTACATCCAGTACCACACCGGGAAGCTCCAAGCTCCATATTACATTCTCATGGTTTTATTCTATGTTAGCATTTAAAACACAAAATATACCGCATCCTATTTTAATACAGTCCCGCGAATAGAAGTATTCAAAAAAGGCCCTTTGTACATGAAAATAAACCTATACAATAAAATTCCGGACGCAATAAAGAAAGAAATAAATAATAACATTTTTCCAGAACCAACTTCGTAAGTTTCTAACCCAAAAATGTTATTACGAGATAAAAGATTTTTTCGACGATACATTTTAGAAAATTATAATTAGAAAATAAATATCGATATATAAATAGTTAAGAAAGTAGCGTCATAAGTTTTGTATCATCTCATATATAATTAAGTAACCTATCACACTAAGTATGTTTTTTTTGTTTTGTAAAATTACTTCACCCTAGGTTAAGTTTGAATAGTATATATAATATTTATGTAATAGATTTAACTATACTTAAATTTATATGTTTATGTCTGTGGTCTGGTTTTGTGAACAGCCACTACATAATTCATTGCTGCACCCTTTGTGCAGGGTATATAAACTTAGCTTTTAGAAGAATACAGTGTATATTTGGAATAAGAATATAGAAATAATTTTATTTTACTGTGATATTTTAACAGATAAATAGAGTAGTTCCATTTCATGGCTTTTTAATCAAGGTATACATACAAATGCACGCGAAATAAGAAATAACTAGCTAAGAGCGTGTTAAGACAAGCATTATGTCAGGGTTCCGTGGCCAGCGAAACTGGCCGGAAATATACTTTTAATGGTTTAGACAAAAAGAAAATTTCAAAACATGCTCTGCACTGTGGTCACATTATCTTTTTGATTTGAAAACTGTTGACGGTGTTATTTATTACTTTTATGATTCTATCAATACTTCACACAGGGCGACTTAAAATAAGCAGCTGAACATGTAAAGAACAGTTTTTAGAATTTTTGTTTGTTTGTTCACGCACATCTCCTACACCCCTGGAAGAAAAATGCGGACGGATTTAAATGCGGTTTTCACGAATATGCTTAGCTATGACCAGATTGAAGTATATGCTATGTTATTTTGCGCAAGGCCGGATTAAGGGAAGAAAAAAGAATTGAAGGTTTATATGAAAATCTACGCGTACGAAGTCGCGGGCAAAAAAGCTAGTTATTTAATAAATGAACTTTAATTTGCCCTCTAACGCCGTCATCATTGACATTACATTATCTTGCCTTACTTCGCCTCGCCTTGCCTTCGAGCTACCATCACTTCCCTACTTTCCCTAGTTTTAAGGTCAAACCATGACATTCGTGATCAAAGAGTTTTGACTCCATCTTGTCGAAAAGTGTCCGAAGTCGAGTTGTGAACGCATTACTCTTTGCAGGGCACCTACCGCGCGCAACTATTTAGTATCATTACAAATGTACCCATGTCCGCGTGTCCGTCTTTTGTGTGTGTGCTACCGTTTCTTATTAATAAGGAGTATTGGCACTTTAAAGGGGAGGAGGCTTTTCTAAAAACCTACCTATTAAGGTGGAGTCAATTAAGTGTGTTATTTTAACCGACTTAAAAAAAGGAGGACGGTTCTATGTTCCACTGTATTTTTTTAATGTATGTTCACCGATTTCTCCGCCAACCAATTTCAATATTTTTTCTTGTATTTAGTAGGATTGTTCAGTAGATGGGGACAAAGGTTCTCGAATGGAGACCACGGACCGGTAAGCGCAGCGTAGGACGTCCGTCCACCCACAAGATGGACAAACGACCGACTAGCGAAGAAACGCTGGTTGCAGGCCGCTTTCAACCGGCCCTTTTGGAGGTCGATGAGGGAGGCCTATGTGGAGGTCCTATGGCTGAAATGATGACGATGATGATGAAGTATATTAATTATTAAGTAGTTTTAGTTTACTTATATTGTCCATTAATTACCAAATTCCTTACACAAAATCGTTCAGAAACTTCAAACATCAAACCAGTATACATAAACAAATGAATCACATTAAAAACTGTCTTCAAAAAAATATGAAAAACGTAATAAGTGGCAAATTTTTTTAAGGTTTCCCTTAATTTCCCTGGGATCCATCATCAGATCCTGACTTTGTGACAATGGGACCAAATTGGAAGTATACCCTACCGATCAAAAGAAACATTTTAGGAAACGGTCAACAGTTGGCGGAGAAATCGGTGAAGATACATTATAAAAAAGATAAAAAAACGTGGAACATAGAACCGTCCTTTTTTTCATCATCAACCAGCAGACGTCCACTGCTGAACATAGGCCTCCTCCTTTAACCTCCACATCGACCGACATCCTGCCATCTGCATCCACTGGATGCCCGCGACTCTCACAATGTCGTCGGTCCATCTAGTGGGAGGCCTACCAACGCTGCGTCTTCCGGATCGCGGTCACCACTCAAGAACCTTTCTTCCCCATCAGTTATCAGTTCTTCGAGCGATGTGGCCTGCCCATTGCCACTTTAGCTATGTCGGTGACTTCGGTTCTTTGGCGAATATCTACGTTCCGAATTTTATCGCGCAAAGAAACACCGAACATAGCTCTCTCCATTGCCCGTTGTGTAACTCTGAGTTTTTCCAAAAGACCAACAGTTAAGGACCACGTCTCAGTACCATATGTCATCACTGGCAACACACACTGGTCAAAGACCTTTGTCTTTAGGCACTGTGGTAACTTGGACGAGATGATGTTCTTCTTTTTGAAGTCGGTTAAATAAAATACTGTATTGTATAAAATAGAAGCCTCCTCCACGTTAGCCGGGCTCCGAATCCGTCCCCGTCCCGCTGAGGTAAGCAAGAGTGTTGTTTTGTTCCACTCCTCGTCATTACGTACCTTTCAGCTCATTACTGGCAACAGATCACTCGCTTAATTTGTGCATTTCCGATCCAAAGATATTCAAATTTCAACCCTAATGACGCACGGGAAATGCTAATAAAATGTTAATAAGGCGAAAGCGAGTATCCACCCGGTATAAGTGACGGATTTGCTTGACAGACGTGGGCTGTTTGTATCTCTGTATGAATAAGTCACGATTTAGTTTTTATGTAAACGGTCTATTATAAATGATAGGTTTTGAAGTTGGAAGCAGTTTGCAGGTAATGAGTTATGACATGAGAATATTGAATGCAGACCGTGGGAAATTCTGAGTTTCCTGGTTCATTTAGATTCGCAACAATAGGCTACCGGACAACTGTTTCTATGGACACCTGCAACATTAGCGGTGTTGACAGTGCTTTGCCAGCCCAGAGAGGTACTCGTAGTTGTATTAGATACCCGTTTAGAACGCTTCATTTTTGATTTCGGCGAGATGACCTATGGAGGAAGAACACTTCACATCTTGCAGGTCCGCGGAATATAGGAGCGCAAAAACCGGACGGTGTGGGATTTACAGCTTGGCAAGATGTGGAGGTGAGCTTTTTGTCGGAGTCGGAATGCGCGGTAGTGGAAGTCTGATGCAGAAATGAGAACAAAAAGCTCTCCAGAGCATTTCCCGAAAAACAAGCGATAGAAAGGCAAAGGGAACCCAACCCACATCTCTTCGGAGGCTCAGAACATCACATCTTTTATTCTTCGTTAGAGTACCACTAAATAAATATAAATAAATAAAACAAGCTAAGTGAAAAAATTATTTAAATGCTACGTAAACGTATATTGAAATAAATGTTTCAATCGGCTAACAAAGTTTTGCTATAGAAACGTTTTTATTTTTATTATCTTAGAGAAACTAACAGTCTTAATTAACAGAGTTAATAATTAGCTAGAGACATAGGGTCTTACTTAAACACGTTACTCAAGTTTTAAAATGCTCTCTCAACTTCTCGCTGACGGCAATCGTCACACGCGAAAACAAGACGGAGCATATTTAAGCGTATGTCAACTTGAGTAACGTTTTTAAGTAAGGACCTTAGTCGGTAATACCAAAGTCGGTAAAACGTCACTAACGGATTACATTTATATACTAAGGTAGAAAAATACCACTTGCGAAGTATTAAATTGATACGACAAATAATTCTAAGTAGGTAAAATCGACTGCCAATATTGTTTTCACATAGTTACAAATAAAGGTAGGTAATAAAAAGTGTGTTAGGTACATAAACATCATCAATGCCAAAGCAAATTCAGCATTTCCAAGTCCACACGTTCACATAACTCATTTACTCGAATGCTTACATGAAATTCATTAACAAACCTGCCTAATAACTTCCCCCTTTCTCCTATAGGTGACCAGGGGGTGGGGGTGACAAACATCCCCCTTGTAATGTGCTACTGTTGAATTGCAAAAATCTCATTATGCTCTAACTGTCGTTATAGGAGTAATTAACTACCTGGGTTTGAGATGGTGTGGAGTAGTGTTAGTTATGAATATTTGTATGCCATCAGCACATTACAGACAAACTTGCTCGCTTTCCACGTGAAAAGAAACTCTGTGAGTTTAATATTAATTAAGAAAGAACTAACTACCAAGACACGGGTTTCCAACATTCAGTTACGCAATTAGAACCAATAACTGCAATATAAAGTTCCCAAATTTCTTGAATAAATTACTTTGAATTAAATTGTATCTTATTCTTGACTGTAATTCCATAACATAGCAATGTAAAAAAAACGCAACGTGCGAGTAAAACGACTCTTAAGATCTTGGTTGTTTAAACGATTAAGATATTCCTTTGATCGTTCGAAGAAATAGATCCTAATTTACGATTAAATTAAGGCTAGAATTAAATCTAGAAACTCATCAACTAGCTAACTATGAAGGTATATTATGAGGTTTGTTAAAGTGGCGATCAACATTATTTCAACACTAAAAACATCGATTTATAGATAATGGGTACTTTTTTATTCGAAAACAGGCTAGCATTTGATCACCATCTCCTGTGTGTGCCTGATGTAAAGCGATGATTCTGTCTACGATGGAGCACGTAAACCAAACTTACACTTGCACCACAGAATAAATAATGGCATACCTACGTACAGAATTAATTAATCAATTTATTTATTTGTCGATTAAATATTAATTAACATGATAAACCTATAAGTAAATCTGTCTACTTATACTTGTCTTAGTCAGTATTTTAGCAAGATGTTTTATTTAGATCTGTCTAAATAAAACATCTTGCTAAAATACTGACTTTTTAATTAGTACCTTTCTGTAGGTGCCTCGTTAGCAGCTGTTCTAAGAAGCCCTGTGTTACTGATGCTTGATCAGCAGACTTACTTCAAAACCATAAATAGAGCCTGTTACATCGTGTGCGCGTGGTTTAAAATGACTCTACATCTATGTTTATCATCACATAGTCTACTCCACTCATCTCCTGTCCGTTAATAATTGTGTTTGGTTATAACGAGTTTTTTGGCGGCGAGGCACCCGCGGTCAACCTGTGTGCATTCGTTTTGCCTCTTTATATGCGATTAGATCGTTTGGACTCTTTTTTGACTGTTCCGTAGGGTTCCGTGCCCAAAATGTGGCAGGCCTATTACCAAGCCCTATAGGTATACTGTCTATCCGTACTATCTTTTAACGGCTGTATCTTTCGAACCGTAATAAATAGCCAGTTAACATTTTCACAGAAACATTTACACAAAAATTTTACCTAATGTTGCGGATTAACTAAGAAAAGGTATAAATAAATGGTATTTTTTTATATTCGTCAGCAATAAAAATCTGCTATTACTAAGTTATTTTATCAGCATAATGTTTTCGGTCGGTAAAAATATCACCAGCAATATTATGGTTAGTAACTTAATTAAGGATTGTAAGAAAATAAGTAAGTACTTAGATATATAGTCAGCTCGATAATGTTTGCTAAATAAATAGTCGTAATACAAAATTATTATTTGTCAGCAGAATTATACAATCGGTTAGCGTAAAAATAATATTTATAATCTTTATGATATATCTACCTATGATGAAAAATAATATTTATGATCATAATTTTGTCAGTTAACTTAGAAGGAGGCGAGAGCGAAGCTTCCCGTCTTATGGCAACGGGAAAAACATTTCGGCTCGTATTATTTTCCTAATTTTTTCTTACCTAAAATGTATTTTCGAGTGTAATAATGGTGGATTGTTATTTATGAAATGATCATGATCGTTCTCAAGTAAGGGCAAGTAATGCAACGTGGTCAAACATGTATTTTCGTATTGTTTTCAAAGCTTCACAGAATTCCTCTTGTAAAGCCGCCACCACTTTACTGGAACACTGTACTTTACCACATGAGTTCGACTTGGCCGTGATTTACTTTACTTGACTCTAACTTTGACTTGTTTGAGTCAGGCGCGGATTCACCATTGTGGGTACGATGGGCATGCCCACAACCCTAATACGTGACTTGTGACGCCCCAAGGCTTTACCCACGTGAAACTACGATATACTGTACAAAATCTTGGTCAGGCCGTCATATTATTATTTTTATAAATATTTCCTTTGTAGAAATGCACTATACCTATCGAACATGCACGAGCAATGTTCATACGCACTTGCTAGATTTTCGGGTGGCAGTGACCACAACCTTTTTTGAGGGCTGGATCCGCGCCTGGTTTGAGTACATTACATCATTTAATCAAACTTGAAAATAATTTAATACTTGACACTGGCAAATGCACAAAAAGTGCGAAGTCAAAATCCTCTCAAGGGGAAAGAAGAAAAAATAACATTAGGCTTAATTTATAAGATCACGTTTCTTCGGAGTAACGCCATCTTCATCTGAGTCCTCATCACTAACTAATTCAAGGATTGGCCAAACGTGTTTCACGTCGGTTGGAAATATCTCCTGAAAAAGAGGATCACGTAATTACTTAATTAGAAGCAGGAAAACTAGGTACCTACATTTAAAATAATAAACTTCAGAATTAATAAATACACAATTATTTAACCGAGTTCAAAATAGGGAGTTTCTCAATTCGAGTTAAAAAAAATGTTACCTTAGAATTCCGTCATTTATAAACAGATTTTGCACAAAAAATATATTTGAAAAGACATAGGTACTTTCAGGTTGGTCGCATAGAAATTTCATCAATTTGGTTTTTAAATCGAATTACCTGCATAATTCGGCTCCTTGAATGACGATAAATATTGGTTGTCCAAGTACCTACCTACCTAAATTTTTTGGTATAGGCACTTTTCTACACTGCCAGATATTATGTAGCTATCTGGTACTATTCGTGTTATGTGATAACATATTCATTAGCAATTACAATTAGCCATAATAATTACAAATGAAAACTGCAATTGCATAAATAAAGGCTTCATCACGCGTCTATTTAAATATTCAAAATCGTATTATAATTCGAATTCCGATTCATAGTTTTTGTATCGCTGATATATTGGGACACACTGTTAAATTTTAGGGTACAGTAAGTTAAAACCTAGTAAGAATCCTTTAAAATGTTAGTTAGGTGGTAGGTACGCTTCTGAATGGTACATTCTATTGACACTACTACCTTCCCATTAAAATGAATCTACATACTTACCTATACTAAGATAACAATGATAAAGGCTAGATCAAACATGAATTTTATTGCTTGCATCTTCGACCGCAACCAGTAAATATTATTTTTATTAAAGCGCCACCTGTTAAAAACTATACGAACTTCGCGATCACTTCCACATCAGATGGTAACGCCTTTGAACGTGCTGCAATCGTAATGCTGCCCAGATGACATAGATGTCGTTAGTCACTAATTTTCTGCGTATTTTTTTTTTGATAAAAACTCTGTCAAACCTTGGTCAAACTTACCACTGCTGCAGTTTTATTTCTGTTACGCCCTTCCCAAGTTTTATTTTGGAATAGTTCAGGCATGCGTTGAAAGAAACTGGTCACCCTGAAATGAAAACGTGGGTAACCTTGGAGGGTAGAAATCTCTGCCAAGATAGGCAATAATAAAGGTAATATCCAATTGACCTAAAACATTACTTTGATATATGTAATCATAATTAATTTTAAATATAGTAGTAGTATTTATAGTGGGTAGTTTAATTACTATTTACGGTAACGTACCTGTAAATGGCTTTGAGCTTATTTAGGACAATTTCAATTCTAAAAAAGAAGTGCTCCGCCAAGAGATCCATTACTAGATGGTTCTGCAGAAAAATTGGCTTATTGAAACAATTTACTTATGTTTTGCCTTTAATTAAAACAGCTAAACCTGAAAAAGAAAAATTGGTAAGTAGCTATGGACATATTTTTTTTTTTATTCTACGAAGAAAAAGTTGAATACGTTAAAAGTAAAATTATTTATTTACAAATTGTACCTACTGCATAACTTTCCAAAAAAGGATTTTTTCCGTCTTGAAAAATATAATATGCAAAAACACGTGTTTCTCTGGAACGTCTTTTTTTTCATAAGTGATAGTTACAATCTGGGTGTTTTCAAGTCAAAAGTGAATCGGTTTCTTCTAGGCAAGCGTGATCCATCGTAGGCCGCATCATCGCTTAACATCAGGCGAGTTGGCGGCCAAACGCAAGCCTTCTTTACAAAAAAAAAAGTACTAATTCGTACCTGAGGCAATTTTATTATCGTTTAATATTATGTTTAAAAAAAATGCAACACTATGCAGTAACTGTAGCATACCTACCTACCTACTGCATTGCTACGTTAATTGTAAACAATCAAAGAGCACTTTCCTCGTTCTAATACATTGTATCTCTGTTTTTAAACAATTGTTATACGTACATACCAGTCAGGTAGCTAACTTAAGTTTTAGCACAAAACAACACACGACGACCTCCCAGGCACTGACAGACAAGAATAATAGACGGAACGTGTAAAAATAAAATAGAGAATTGGTTGGCAGCATTGAGTTTTGGCGCCAACGTGAAAAAACATGTCGACTTAAGGCCGATTCACACATATCAGTGAAGCCACAGTTCCAGTACCGGAACAGTGCGAAATATTCTTTCATATCCCACTAATCACACTAATATCATATAGGTATGTGAAAGTTTGGATGGATGGATGTTTGTTACTCAATGACGCAGAAACGGCTGGATAGATTTGGATGAAATTTGGAATATGCATTGCTTATGTCCTGGATTAACACATAGGCTTCTTTTCATCATCATCAACGATTTTCATCACCACGCGGGTTAAACCGCGGGGCGCAGCTAGTACCATATAGGTATACATTGTGAAAGTTTGGATGGATGGATGTTTGTTACTCAATCACGCAGAAACGGCTGGATGGATTTGGATGAAATTTGGAATATACATTGCTTATGTCCTGGATTAACACATAGACTACTTTTCATCATCGTCATCATCACTGATTTTCATCACCGTTCCAGCCGTTTCTGCGTGATTGAGTAACAAACATCCATCCATCCATCCATCCAAACTTTCACATATATGATATTGGTGTGATTTGTGTATTTATCATGGATCGAATATTGTTTGAATATCTAGCAAAATATTTCTTGTGGATTGTGAAAACGCCACTTGTTTATTCAAGTTCACTGAAGTGAAACCAAGAGCAGTCAAGTACAAATAACTGGCCATTGTTAACATTTCAATGTAATTGACAGGAAGAAAATACTAACTACTTAGCTAACTTTTCATTTATTAAGTTTTTTTGAACACACTAGAGCAGTGTTTTTCAAACTTTTTCACGACGCGACCCCCTTAGTATGAAAAAAAATATCGGGACCCCCTACCTTCCACAATTTATAATCTGTATTTTGTTATATTACAAATATCAAACACGTACAACCTTTTTTTATTTATATATATATATATATATATATTTTTTTTTTTAATTTTTTTTAAAATTATTTATTTCAGTGAATAACGTACATGCTATATATACACAAATCTGCCAAACTGCGTAGCAGTTTGTAGGCAGATATCTACTCTCATTACAACAATTTATTTTAGAGTAAGAACACAATTTTTTAGATATAACATTTACATAATTAATTTTTCAAACAAGAATAAACTTCTTGCTTATATAAATATGTACGTAATGCCTAATTTCAAAAAAATATGTCCCAGGGCTCTTATTCTGCACGGGGAAACGCGCGCTAACGTGACCACGTTTAGTTAACATCAAAAAATTGGCATCTATTGCTTAGGAAATAAAGTTTAACTTTTGGATGTTAACTTAACGCGCCGCGTTACGAGCGTATTTGCCCGTGCGGAATAAGGGCCCAGAATTTCCACCGGCAGATCTGACAACCCTCGTCATAACCCAGCTAAGTACTACACAATAAAGTGCAATTCAGGACGTGCGAGCGCTAACTACCTACAGCCATATTTACCTAGAAGTTGCTTCTCTGTCTATCGCGCGGCAGCAGGCACGGCAAGTCCGACAAGAAGACTTATAGCTTCATACCTAAAGAGCGGATTGCGCTAGGCCTGGCTAGGTCTAAAGTTTTTATCAAGATGCATGAGATAAGCCCAAACACGAGATAGCTGCTGTAAGGAGTTATATGAGCATACACGTTATTTAAATGATTACGCTGGTTAAATACTGAACAGTTCTATTTTTTATTTATTTATAACTTAGCAAACTTACAAATATCACTATAATATTTTTGATAGACCCTTCAATATCAATTTTCCTTCTTCGACATTATAAACATTTCTATGGAGCCAAAATTTTCATTTCATCATTAACAAACTCGTCTTTTATTTTATGAAAGACAAATTTTCGATGTTCAAAAGAAAGATTAAAAACAGTCGTGTACCTAGTCATAAATAACTTTCAATTCTCTCTTCAGTAGCGCATACAATGTTCTCAAGACTGGTTCTGTGTTCTCATCGACCACACAGCTCCTATACAAAACCTATAGTCACAATCTCTAAATGAAATCAGTCAAAAAACGTATGAGCGTCGTTGTACACATCTAGACATCAATTATATAGTTCACAATGCCACATTTACTTCAATTTAGACGTTATATCGCTTGCATAGTGTTCAACGTCGCTTGTCCAATAGACATAGACATAATTTATTTGTGGCAAAAAAAAAAAACAATGTACCTACAATAGAAAATTCAAACGATATTTTTTTTTTTTATTATACTAAAATAGAGCTTATATTCTTTTGTCACAATAGGGCATCGCACGCTCGTGGTTGCCTCACAACTAACCAAAAAGTCTGCGTGCGCCGAGTTTTGGTTCGGACATTTTTTGGCACGATTGTGACTCTAATAGTTATTGTATCTCGATGCCTGCAGTATTCGCTTTATCCCCTGTTACTTACATTTGGATTATCAAAGTGTGATGGACACACAAACAATATTATTGCATGCACATGAATAGCTGGCCTGTTTGCGCTGTGTTCTCAGATGCTCACACTGTGTTCTAAGACGCTCGCGCTGTGTTCTCAGATGCTCACATTGTGTTCTTAGATGCTCGAGCTGTGATCTCAGACGCTTGCGTTGTGTTTTTTCAGACACTCACGCTGAATCCTCCGACGCTCGTGAAGTGATCTCAGATGCTCGCACTGTATTCTCAGACGCTCGCGCTGCGTTCTGAGACGCTCGCGCTGTGTTCACAGACGCTCACGCTGTGTTCTTAGATGCTTGCGCTATGTTCTCAACGGCTCGGGCTATTCATACTAATTGAAGACCTAGCTCAGGTATTAATCAAAAGTAAGATCAATAGCGTCTACATCACTTTCAATTGGGTCTTCAGTGGCGAGTACAGTTTTCTCAGTTGCTCGCGTTGTGCTTTCAACTGCTCGCGCTGTATTCTCAGCAGCTCGCGCTCGTTTCGGGCTTGAAACTGCACAAGCGGCCGTACGCCGCCGTTTGGCAGGCTCTTTAGTTGTTGAGGCAGGTAGCTTCATAGAGTTTATGTGGGCAGTCTGGAATATATAAAATTATCAATATAAAAAACCGACTTCATAAAAATGTCTTCATAAAACTGGACCAAACTGAATTCAAATAAAAAAAACATCAAAATCGGTTCACCCAGTCGAAAGTTCTGAGGTAACTTAAAAAAATAGTCAAATTGAGAACCTCTTCCTTTTTGGAAGTCAGTTAAGATATGATTAAATTGGCCAAATGCATATGTGTGTATCTAAGTGTGCATTCTTGACAATCATACTGATATTATAAAAACGAAAGTGTATTGTAATCTGTTTAGGCTATAGGAGGTAAAATACGAGGCTAGGCGGAAATGGTGTACTAGGCCGAAAGGGGCGCGTTATACTCATAATTATGAAATACTTTATTACACTTAAATCTTGAAAATTTTTTTTGAAGTTATATGATTATTTACGCGATATTTACCGTGGTAAGGTTGTGGAAGGAGCTCCCTGTTTGGTTTTGGTTGTGGTGGCCTTCCACAACCTTACCACGGTAAATATCCCGTAAATAATCATATAACTTTAGTGAACAACCGTGATAGTTTAAAAGAGTGTTTAATATATTTGTTGTTCCATAGATTCTGCAAGTGCGAATGACCATTTTCTATGGAATAGCTGTTATTTTTTTTTGCGAATTCATTTTTGGTCCCATAGTAAAATTTGTCCATAATGGTGGGTAAGGATATGAGTAAGGATAGGGTAAGTATTAAGGATCCTTTTTGGCTAAGTACTGTTTTTTCAGAGTAACTCTGTAGAAACATTAAAAAAAACATACATAGGCCCGAAAAACATTCGAAGAGGGCAGATGGGTAAAACCAACAAAAAGTAGCCAAGAATGATCTTATGGTGCGAATACAGCCAATGTGTTGACTCGGTATTTAGATAGCAGTTCTGCTGAACCCTATATTAGGCATCTTCCTTTAGTTCATCAAGTATAATGGCTCTGAAACTGCCAGAGTCAGTAGAGCATTCAAGCATGTAATTAAGCCATTATTTTTTTAATATCTACATCAGTATAGACAGTTAGGTATAGGCAAAAAATGAAGGTCTCTTTCTTACCAATGCAAGGTTCCTGCGGGTCAGCAGTTTACAGTCGTCGCTTGTTATTACAGAACGTTTTGCATGCCTGAAAGAAATAATTTACGCATAATAAAATTGTATTTTTTTTTTGTATTGAACTTTAAAGCATGAGTGAACAAGTATCTATACATCTTCTATGTATATAATAAAAACGTATAGATTAAAAAAAAACTATAATTTCAAGATATCAATAAAAAAAATAAAAAAAAACTTTATTGTGCACACCAGAAATAAAAGTTACAGATAAATAAACCTAACCTAAGACCTAGTGCCACAAATGGCGGCTTTATCGCTAAAGGTGATCTTTTCCAGGCAACCATTGGATAGATAGAATTTACGTATAGGTTGCATGGCAAAAGTTGTAAACACATAATTATGATATCTACTATATCTATACATATAATAAACAAAACTGTAATTGCGAGATATCAAAAAAACCACACAGGGCGTCTCAAAATAAGCTGAACACTTTAAGACAGATTTTTAGAATTTTTGTCTGTTTGTTTGTTTGTCCACGCACATATATCCTAAACCAGTGGGCGGATTAAAATGCAGTTTTTTCACGAATATGCTTAGCTATGACCAGATTGAAGTATAGGCTATGTTATCTTGTGCAATGGCTGGATTAAGGGAGGAAAACAGGGTTGAAAGTTCATATAAAAATATACAGGTACGAAGTCGCCATCAACAGCACTAGTTTATAATATTTGTATGATATTGGCAGCCAACAATTTCAGCCCAGCGGCGAAATTAGATAGTTCTGCAAACATATTTTCTGCTAATCGTTCCAAAAGAGAAAAGAATCGTTCGATGTTCGATCCGCTCCTGGGCATGATTACCACATGTCTATTGGTCACTTACTTAGCAAATCGTTCTAAATCATCAGCGTAACAAGTCATCCTATGGAAGAACACATCCAGTAAGAGCTCCATCGCAGACGTTGTGATATCCAGGCCAAGGAAATGACAAGCTTCGGTACACAGAGATTGTACATCACGCTGTATTGAAGCTCGTACTTTCTAGAAATCATAATAGTTAATATCAGTAACTTGAATTGCGATTAATAAAGAAAAGACTTTCAAAAGGAAAGCTTTGTCTTTAAACTGCTTTTTAAAAGTAAAGAAGTCCCCCAGACTAGGCGCTGTCATCGCGTATCAATCATTATCAATTCCCAAGCAGCACTTTTAACAACTTTAAGCATCGTAGAAGACTCTTTAACAATGGACAAATTATAAAAATCCAAACACAATAACACCTGATAACTTTTAGTTCCGCTGTTTGCTGTGGGACTTCTTTAGTTCTTTCATGAAAAGCACTCTAGGTTGGCTTTTAAGTAGGTAGGGTAAGTATTTTTTTTAATAAAATTACCTGCTCCTTGTCCAATGCTTCAAATGATGTCATTTTTTAACCTCTCTTCTGCTTGTCTTACTTGGTGGGAAGGTGTAATTTAACTTAATTTCGATCTTAAAATTATTAATTAGGTTGGACAGGCCAAGAAAATGTTTGATGGCTGATACTTTTGATGATCGATTTAGCACTTTGTACCTAATTTAAGTAGACTAATCATTATGTGGAGAGTAATGGTAATCATTGTTGCGTATTCTTCAAGTTTTGCATTAATTTAAAACTAAAATAAGTAAACTAAATAAAGGATCGAATTCCACATTTATATCAATAACCACTTTGTTTATTTTTAACTGTATTTTGTATTTTAATTTTCAATTTCATAGTTTAATAGGCTTTAAGCATACGTTTGTAATGTTTGTATTACATTCTTTGTTTATCATAAACGATTCATTTAAAATTTCAAAACAAAACTCTTTCAAAACATGACAAAACATGTTTTTTGTTGTATTTTTCGCCCATTGCTGAGCAGGCTAAAGCCTTAAGGCCATACTGCCATAAGTACAAGTTAGTGTAATTTTTGTATATGCTCTAGCTGGTGTAAAAACGGCAATTCGTAGGTACAAGCGTCAAACTCGGCATGATTATAGTACACACTCCAGCTGCATGCTAGCCCAGCTGGTTCGACCTGGTGGGTTAGCATAATCTCAAAAAAAATCTTAAAGCCGTAACAGACGTACGTACCGAACCACGGACCGCCGTCTGACCAACAGGAGGGAAAGAGAAAATTTTCACTTTGAGCGAATGTTTTTGAGATTATGCTAACCCACTAGGTCGAACCAGTCGGGCTAGCATGCGCACCGCGACAAAATTTTGTCAACTCTTTTTATTGTGCCAAAGCGAGACAGGCGTATATGAAACCGTAGGCACCTTGTCGCGTTCTCGCTCTACAAAGTGATAAGATTTTGTCGCTGTGCGCATGCTAGCCACGCCGGACTAGACTAACACAAGACCGAGGCAACGGCATAGCACAACAGACTATATCCAGTGAGATAAAGGAGGCTGTGATGATAACGACGTTTGGAATGAAAGGCCCTTTTATTTTTACAGATGATGTAATGAGCATTCTGTACAACATAAGTAACATTGTGTAAAACATCCCATTACGTTTAACAAAAACAGCTGAAAAAAACAGGAAACCTTATTTTAAATCTGTTTTCACCTGTTTTTGCTAAACTCACAAAAAACTGGTATCGTAAAAAAAGGATACTTAGTAAGTATAATTTCATTATGAACTTACGAAATAATAGTAATACCTAATGATTTCATTATCCAATCGAAAGGTGTAAATGCGGCTGAAAATTTGTTAAAGCAAAACATACACAATAAATAAATTGAAACAATAGATTAAAAAATGCATATTTTTTGGGTTTTGACCAGACAGAACTTAAAACATTCTGAAACTAAAACTTTTAAAGTATTTCAAGAACGTCTAATCGGAAAAAAATAAAATAAAATAGAAGGTAAAAACAAATTGTCTGTGAACAATCTTGGGGCAAACAACGTCAATGTTTGGGACGCAGTTTTTTTTTTACTAGCAACACTGGTAAAGTAATTTTAGTAGTGTTACAAGGGTAACCATTTATTTGCTGTTTAGACGAAGACATCTTATTTTTTTGTAAATAATTGATATCTTATGCAATTTTTTTGTTCCTTCATTAGATATGAATGTAAACTAATCAGCAGTGCAAGTAAAGTTCTTTATCGATCGACAAATTTGACAGTTAAATCGATCATAGGAGTATGGATCAAAATGTCATTTTATTTATCAATTTGCCGATTTAACTGTCAAATTTGTCGATTGATAAGAACGGTACTTGCACTGCTAGACCGCACACATCGAAATCAATACCAACTACTTAATAATCCATGGCAATTTATCATTTGAGCACATAATACAAGTACAAATACAGAAGATTCACTCCACAAAATCATTTAAATAAGTAGCGACTCTTTCTACTACACAATAAAGTGCAATTCAAGATGTGCGAGCGCTACAGCTATATTAACCTACAAGTTGCCTCTCTGTCTATCACGTAACTCTTGTCGCGTTATCTCTGTGTATCGCGCGGCAGCGAGCACGGCAAGTCCGACAAGACGACTACTTGTAGCTTCATACTTAAAGTGCGGAGTGCGCCAGGCCAGGTTAGTGAGTATTTGGTATGAATTCGGTGAATTTGGTTATTTGTACGTTCACAGTTGGCTACCTTTACAGAATAACTGGTTCCTGTAATGAAAAGAAAAAGTACTTCATTGCACGAAATAATGATTTTGAAAAAGGTGTCAAGTCAATAGCTTCTAAAATAACATGTCGGGGTGTATAATAATGTACATTTCATAGTAGATAAACTATCCAATTCTGATCAGTTCATACGTTTTTACGCCAATATAGCATGTTTAAAAATATATATTCTCTATACAGATAATCTATGGCCCCCTACATAAGGAGAGACATTTATGAAATTGGTTTTCGACTAACCATAACGTATGCTTTCACAGTTTTTTTTATTCAAAAATAGGCTTATTTTTACCGCCATCTCGCCTGATATAAAGCGACAATTCTGTCTATGAAGCACGCTAATAGGCAATGATCTAAAGTGTTGATCCAGTCTGCTTGGTAGAAATAGCTTATAGCGGTAATACCGCACAAGAAAACGTACCTCATAACGAGTTTAGTTAGTCTTCTTGTTTGGTTTTATATGAGTAGACCACTTGGTAAGACTTACTTTGGGCTTCCGAATCAACACACCACCAAAAAAATCAAAATGTTTTCGTTCTTAATAGCTCTGCTTGCATCGTTGGCGAAATTCGGAACGCCCCCAAACACTCACTATGAAGTATAATTAATTTTAATAACATTATGTTACATTACAACGCCCGCCGCGCCGTTCTAAGAAGACATGGGTGCCCGATGATACGTATAATTTTTAGTTTCCTAATTTTAATTGGCTATGTTAATATGTTTGGATCATAATTATTTTATTAAAGAAAAAATAATGACCGCGCGCTGTTCTAAGGATGCAAAGCTGACATCGTTGGCGTAATTCGGAACGCCCCTAAACATTAATTTTAAAGTATAATTTTTAAAAAATACACCGCCCGCCATTCTGAGGCAGCATGCCCAGTGCAGTTTGCATAATTTTTGGGTTCCAAACAATAAAATGTTTGAATCATAACCAATGTAATGTATTCGATTCGATTGCGAAAATCATTGGACGATTGCAAAAGATCGGATATTTAGAAACTTATATACATCTCAACTCAAGTCGAAAACCTTTTTCAAACGAGTCGCATTATGTGGAGGCCCTTACTGGTATGAGGTTGTTTTATGTACATAATACAGCCCAGTTTAAAGGCTTATTGACATATTTAAACATACTAAAAACATTGCTCTTTATCACTGCAGTCTATCAGACGAGGAAAGCAACACTTTTAGGGCGCGTTCCAATTCATTGCGTGGCGTGATTCAGAACGCACCCTTAGTTTAATTCTATAATCAATAACCTCTAAAATCACAACTTAGATGAAAATATGTATATTCTGCACTTTGTTTGATTCAGACCTTTATTAAGATAAACTTACAAATTCACTCACTTTCTGTCTGTGGGCTGTGTTAAGTTGGATCAACGGTCCGACTAGCATGCCGCATAATGGGAAGTTTTCCAAAAGACAATAAACAAAAAAAGTTCAGAAAACTGCAACAGATGGCGTTAATGACACATGGTTATGAAGAAGTAAATTAAACACATTTGACTAAATCATTGAGTTTTGTTGAATAAAATAACCTCATCAAAATGATTTAATCGTGCCAATCAATCAAGTTATATTGCTCTCATGACATCATGGTAGGTACAAAAAAAGCGGCATGCTGGTTTTTCATACAATGTGACGTGATTGCGGTGTCTATATTGATAAAGGTCTGTGGTATGATGGTAAGTATTCACGTGGCGCTAGACTTTCTTGACAATTTGTACGACGTCTTCATCGGCTAACACATGTTCGATGCCCACTTTTTGCGGTTGATGCTTCACAGAAGATCCCCACACCAACGCACTGCAATTAAATAAATAATATTAATTCTCGTATAAATTAGAGATAGCAATGTTTTTTTTATTTTTATTTAGTATTGTTGGTTATAGTTTTTACTATTGTAGGCTTGCGTTTGACCGCCATCTCGCCTGATGGAGCCATCTTTAGCAGGAAAGATGTCAATTCAGTTGTTTAAAACAAAAATTAATTATGATAGATAGATAAACTCTTTATTGACTGGACTTTTATTCAAATGTCTGGCTTTAGGTCAGGACTTTCCAAACTTTGATATGGTAGGCCCACAGTGGCGGATTTACACATTTGCCACCAGTAGGCTATTCAAATTTTGCCGCCCCTACCGACCTCTACAATTCGATACCCTAGTTCACATTACACACACGTTTTTCACATTAGTTACATATTTTTGTGCAAGAAATCGTTACTTTATGATTTTGAGCACTATCGTCCTAATTATGTTAATTTTTTGCCGTAATTAATAGATACCTATGATTGTAAACTATAGGGAATCGATGTGTCAGTTCCTATATTATTTTTACAACCCATTGATTCAGTTTGTATAAGAAATAGTTTTGGTTAGGTATAATAGTCTAGACTACTTACATAATAAAGATTAGAAAGAATTATCTAAGTATTGAAACATAATTATTAAATGTTGAATTTTTTGTGAACCTAATAACATTTTGGTATATAAATATGAATCTTTTAATTTCAGTAAGATAAAAATAACTGTGGCCCCAAATTTGCGCCCCTAAAATCTGCCGCCCTAGGCTCCAGCCTACTCAGCCTGCTGGTAAATCCGCCACTGTAGGCCCAAGTACAAGACCCATGTTTGTTGTAAAACTAAAAAATACACTTATAAACAAAGGAGCCCAAATTCTTAGAGTTTACTGATAAGAACTCGGGCTAATGCAATTATGAGGCAACAGAAAACTTTGTGTTTCTTCCATTTCTATGGTTTTTCATAACTACGCCATTTAATGGTGACAATTAATATAAGCTTGTAATAATTATCAATATTTAAAACCGACTTCATCAGAACTGGACCAAATTGAAATGGGACCAAATGGGAAGCACCAGCTTTCAAATAAAAAAATAATCATCAAATTTGGTTCACTCAGTCAAAATTTGTGGTAACAAATATTAAAAAAAAACAATCGAATTGATAACCTCCACATTTTTGGAAGTCGTTTAAAAAAAATGCTAAATAGGCTTGCGCTTGGCCGCCAACTCGCCTGATGTTAAGCGCGATGCGGTCTACGATGGAGCACGCTTGCCCAGAAGAAACCGATTCACTCTTGACTTGAAGACACCCAGATTGTAACTATCGGGGAACACCCATTCAGGCAGTGCATTTCACAAACTAGCAGTTCGCACAATAAAAGTGGAATCAAAGCGCTTCGTACGGTTAAAAATGACAAAACTTACATTTTAAACTCCTTCACAATAGACCTATGCAGCTTGTTACAGAAATCTTCAACTGTCGTTCTATCGGCATGCAAGACAACAGGAGAGTTGTAATCTGGCAGCTGTCCTTTAGGCTTTGTGTATATCCTAATCAGCTTCAGGTATTCCCACATTTTCTCCAGTAGGTCGTCAAAGTTCCACCTGTGGTGGGCAGAGATGGGCACGCAGTGGGGAATTTTGTAGATGACATCAAGCTCCTCTATGCTGATTTGGTCTGTGGAATAAATAATTTGGGTTATAGGGATTTTATCATGGTTGGCAGCTGGAATGGCACAAACTGGGATTTTTGGCGAGTTGGCAGGGCAACCTTTTTTTTTTTTTATATCTGTAATAGGCTTACGTTTGACCGCCAACTCGCCTGATGTTAAGCGCGATGCGGTCTACGATGGAGTACGCTTGCCCAGAAGAAACAGATTCACTCGAGATTTGAAGACACCCAGATTGTAAACATCGGGGATCACCCATTCCGGCAGCGCATTCCACAGACTAGCAATTCGCACAATAAAAGTGGAATCAAAGCGCTAAGCCCTTTTGTGAGTCACTAGCAACAGTCGATGCATACGTCCAGTTTTTTGCATTAGCATTAGCATAGCACCACCCAGCGATCACGGTCATAATTATGAGGTTACAGAATTAACGAGTGCTTTCCCACGGGCGAGGGTGACTTGGTGGTCTAAATTCCAATTATATCATCACGAAAATCATCAGCCAGAAGACTTCCATTGTGAACATAGGCCTCCGCGTTGAGAGGGGGTGTTGCAATAACCCCCATAGGCGGGCTTGGAGATCGCAGAGAGTTCCCCATGTAGTAGGATGCTGCTGCACATCCTCTGGTGGTTCTGGTAGCAGTTTTAGGGCATACCCGGATCCAAAAAAATATATATATCATAGTTTCTGATTTTCCAAAACCATAATCTGTCATAAACCAAGAAATATATTAGACAGAATATTGTCACACAGCCTCACCAATCTTGTTAAGCAGATAGATGCAGGGCACGTAGACCCGGTTGCCTTCAATGACGTCGATCAGGTCGTCGCTGGTGGCGTCGTATCGTAGAGTTATGTCAGCATTGTGTATCTTGTATTCAGAAAGGATGGTCTTCACAGTCTCGTTGTCTAGTTCTGATTGCGGGCACTGGAATATAAATTTTATGGAATCAATATATTGGGTCTTATTCTCATTGTAATGTTCTGTGAATATTTACCTATTAATCTACCTGTTGCCATTATCAATATCGAGCAAAAATGAGCAAAAAAAATCACGTTTGTTGTATGGGCACCCCCTTAAATAATTATTTTACTGTTTTTTAGTATTTGTTGTTATAACGGCAACAGAAATACATCATCTGTGAAAATTTCAACTGTCTAACTCAACGGTTCAAGAGATACAGCTTGCTGACAGACGGACAGCATAGTCTTAGTTTTAGGGTGTCGTTTTACCCCTTGGATATGAAACTCTAAAAATCAATCATGATTCTAATTCAAAGTGGGGATGATATGAACTGCACTAACATCCTTCTTGAGGTGCCTACTAAAATCAATCGAGCTCTTTTAAATAACAGAGCACGGTTTTGGGTGGCGTAACTGTTCAACCCCTATTTCACCAGGTGTTGTAGTATTAGAGTCATGAGAAGTTTCTTCAAGCGGGCCCGACCTTAATCGTATGCCTGCTGTGTCAATGCAGTGCCGAAACACATGCTTTAAAGTCTTGAATACTGTCGAATTGATAACCTCCTCCTTATAGGAAAACGGTTAAAAAAATTAAAAATATTAAGTATGTGAGAGTAACTTTTTTGTCATAATTTATAATCGATCCTCACGTGAGTTTTGATGAACTTACTGTAGTATTCAAATTGATGCCACCCTTGTCTTTTCTTCTAAAGTTTATATTTGGCGGTTGCTTGTTTAACCGAAGCCCGAAGCCTTCCAACTCGTGCTCCAATAACTTCTTATGCTGCAATGGCTTCAGGACGTCCAGGACAATGAATATGAGGCTACAGGTTCGAGCGACGGCGATCACTTGACGACCTCGACCTTTGCCATCTTTGGCGCCTTCGATGATACCGGGCAAGTCTAGAAGCTGCAGATCAATAGATACTTATTGATACACTTGCAAAATCAATGAGCTACCTTCCACGGTGTTTCCGAGAAGCTACAACATGCGGTTTTTCAAAAAGCGAGGTAATAGATTGTAGAAGGTCAGCAACGTAGTTATGATGCCTCTGGTGTTACAAGTATCCATAGATGATGGTGATGGCTTACCATCAGGCAGTCCGTATGGTTGCCACCTAAGGCATTAAAAAAAAATTTTCATTTGGGTATCAAAATTATATTAAAAAGCAAAAGGAATCGGGTCTCCATATTTGTTACCTATTCACAATTAAGAATTTTAAAGGTTTAAAAAACCTACCACCTGCCTGTTTACCTGTATTTTAGCCCCTAATATTGAATATACATTAATTTACCTGTATTTTAGCACCCTAATATTGAATATACATTAATTTACCTGTATTTTGGCACCCTAATATTGAATATACATTAATTTACCTGTATTTTGGCACCCTAATATTGAATATACATTAATTTACCTGTATTTTAGCTCCCTAATATTAAATAAACATTAATTTACCTGTATTTCAGCCCCCTTATATTGAATATACATTAATTTACCTGTATTTTAGCACCCTTATATTTAATACAGCCCGGCACTGTGGTCAGCGTTGTGAACTCATACGCTGCCACTTCAGAGTACACTCCGGCGAGGTTGGAGAGTAGAGTAGACTTGCCCACTGAAGGAAACCCGACGAAGCCGATACGCGCATCACCAGTCTTGGCAACGTCAAAACCTGAAATTATTTATTTATTGATAAGCGAGCAGCATACGCTGATGTGCTTACATCCCACAGTGTCGAAATGTTGTATTTGTCTGTTAAGATAATCTTCTGCAATCTTATCTATCTGTCCAGTTTTAAACATTTTTGTCAATTTTGAAGAGACAACATCTTTAGGCAACCTCTAACAACAATGAATCTGTTCCTGGATATAGTAAGTAGTGTTGGTCTGTCATGGTACTGGATATCGTAAGGTCTTGTGTCATCTGCTGTCTAATTTTTGCTGAGTGTAAAGAATTTGGTGAGTTACATGACATCTTCGAAACATTGTACATGACATGTATAGGCAATGTTAGATCTATGGTGAGTATGTAGGATTCTGACGGCTACTGGATGCCTTTTTGGTTGTGGAAGACGCGAAGATTGGTGCTTCTGTAGAAGGACATGTGCCTTGGGGAAGGAGGTTCAATCCATCCGCGTACTGCCCAATCATGTTGCTGTACAAGGCAGACAAGCTCTTCAAAGCTGGTTGTCTCGTTACTTCTTATATCATCAGCTATCTGGCTATGAAAATCCCATCAAAATTCAGGTTCAGCCGTTTTGGAGTCCATAAAGAACATACATTTATCGCTTTTTATGTATAAGAAGAAGAAGATACTAATCTTAAATTTTAAAAGTAGTATATTTTTCTGGTTCATTAAAACAAAACTTCATGAAAATATTGGCAAAATTACGAGTTTTAGCTTTGATAATATATAGTTTGGATCTGCCTTCAAACTCGAGCTAGTACCGAAAAAAGTCTGCCAAAAACTGAAGGGGGCGAGGTAAACACACACTGACATATTCTTACTAGTTCTACAAACGCACACTTCAATATTGAGCGCACACAAATGCAAACGATGTGATTAAAATGTATACGAATAGGACGACCGAGGGGGAGTGTAAGTGCTAAATAGGAAACTGTAAGTATAGCGCTTCCATTTATTGTTTTTTTCTGATATACAACTAGATGAATTTGAACAAATAAAGGTTTTATGTCACAAGCATGTTGGTTCAGAACTGGTTCCCATATATGGGTTCACTCTAGAGATTGTTCAAAAGAATGTTTACCTAGGGCAGATGCTTAAACTAGTCAGAAGATAAAGTTGACCAGCGCGTTCTACCTGTTATGACTTACGGTGACGAAATGGGACATTTACAGTTGCTGCAGGCAACTATGTGCTGAGATGTGGATATTTAAAGTTGGAATGTCTGCAAGTTTAGTCGCTCAGTGAACTGTGTAAAGAGTATGCGAGGCATTTCTCTGAGGAATCATAAATCAAGGACGGCACATGAGAGAGTGGCAGTGGGTCAGTCTCATTGGCCTTGGCGTATGGCCAGCAGTGGACTGATCATAATGATAAACAATATAAAAAGCCTACACTAATGTATGTACATAAATACACAAGTTTCTGATTGTGTTCTTACCTTCACCGGTGGCACCGCCGCCACCTTTAGGAGTGATCAGTTCTCGTCTCAATTTAGCCAAGCGGGCCTTTAGTATACCTAAGTGAAGGGCAGTTGCCTTATTTTTTTGCGTTCGGGCCATCTGTAATACATTTTAATATGCGTATTTGAATCATGGTTCTATGATCTATATAAATATTTATAACGTTTAAACACGTTTATTTGTTGTAAATATTGAGTGAACTATCATAATTTTATGGTAGATCCTGTTTATTCATTGAATTTATTAGCATAACCTCTTCAACCAACCTCCGACTCTATAGCGGAAATTTTCTCCAATATTGTACTCATTTTTGCAGATTTTCTTTTTCGTGATAGTGAACAATTTTCAGACTAATAATTATACACTAAAATAAGTTAGTATTCTTCACAATAATTACAAAAAATAGGAGTAAGCGTGTCAATTTATTTTTTGACTTCGTTTCGGTTTCGTGCCCAATTTTCTAGAAATGATGTGTCAATGTCAAACTGAGAAATGACAGTCAGTTGACAGTTTTATATTACTCCTTAAGAGAATTTTGGCTTCGCACGTCTAGTGTATTTGCCATTATCAAGTATTGAAATATTTTCAAGTTGGTATTAGGTACCTGCAGACAGTGCCGTAAATAGGGCTGTGCCAGCGGTGCCCAGGCACAGGGCGCAGACTCTGGAGGGGCGCAGAAATGACCACACCAGGACCAAGTTTTGTTTTCAAGGGCGCAGTTATAGAAGCTCGCACTGGGCGCATAAAAGGCTAGTTACGGCACTGCCTGCAGAGCTGTTCTATATATTTCATTGAGAACTTTAAAAGACTAAACTTACAATTGAAGATCATACTATAATCGTTTACTTTTTTCAAGTTTTATTGGATATCATCATCACAAAGTCATGGAAAGTAAGTTACGGTTACGGTCAAGCCCAAGTCAGAAACCGGAGGCTTCTATGGAGTTTTGGAAATAATACGAAATGACATGTTTCATCTCACTTATCTACATATTACCATGGATTAACGTACTTAGTTGTCGATGATATTACTTACCTACGCTTTGAACACCTTAAATAGGAAAATTACAGGTAATATTGACGAATACTCATTAGATTGATTAAAAAAAATCTTTTGTTAGTTCTGTGGTTAGAGTCATCTTTTGAGAGTCTTGCGTAAAGTTTCATGTGGACAGGTACCTAATGTAGTTGTAGTAGTTTGTACTAGATGTCGCATCTATAGACATTACTAACGGTTTCAGTTGTTCTTTACTAGATGGCGCTCAAAGTTAAATGTCATGAATTGAACCGGTACGTGGAAAACGTTTTCCAGCAGGTTTGCGCATCGTAACTAAAGAAAGGAACAGTGGAAAACTGTTTTCAAGCAATGTTTCAGGCGCTCTTCAGTAGTACCTTTGGCGTTGCTATAGAGCAGACTACAACCACGCGTGTTGTTGCTTCGTTCAAGTTTCGTGAATCGTATTCGGAAAATAATATAAGATTTCGTGATTACGTTGGTAACTTCTAGTAGATAACTTGTCTTCTTCCTGTGATGTTAATATCTAAATAATTTCAGTAGACCTAACACATGGATTGTAAAAAGTTTCGTGACTTTTTGTAGACTAATGATTCTTCTTAGTTTAGAAAAAAGTGTTTAGTCTGTTTAGGTCATTTAGGATTTACTAAGGTAAGGCTGCATAACAATATTTATTTAAATAAAACACTGTTTTAAACTAGGTACCTCAATGTATAAGTATCACGATATTTCATTACTTATAATAAATACAACATGGCCCGTGAACTGGATAGGCACTTAAATCTATTACGTCGAAAATGGAAAGCTCGTATCCCCCTCACGGTAAATAAACCACCAATTATTAATTTTTCACTTTTGTTTACAAGATTAGAAAAGTTCTTATAGATATATTTTTATAAGTGATTTAACAAAGAAATTGGTGCACTTTATTAGCCTTTCTATACGAAAAAGTGAAGACGCAAGAAATAAAACATTTGGATTTTATCGTGCGTATTTTACATTATTTCCTTTTTAATTCGTGGCATTTCAAACACTGCAGTGTCCGTGACACTGCATTGTCCGTGGCACTAAGCTGAGCGTGGTCAGGTACCTACCTAGGCTAGCTCTACCTACATACACTACGCGATAAATCCGAAGTGTGTGCAGGCGCGGATCCAGCCTTCAAAAAAGGTTGTGGTCACAGCCACCTGAAAATCGGGCAATTGCGAGTCAGCGTATGAACCTTGCTCATGCATGATCGATATAGGTACTCGTAGTGCATTCCTACAAAAGAAATGTTTATAAAAAATTATATGACGGCCTGACCAAAATTTTGGACAGTGTATCGTAGTTTCACGCGGGTAAAGCTGTAGGGGCGTCACAAGTCACGTATTAGGGTTGTGGGCAGGGCATGCCCATCGTGCCCACAACGGTGGATCCTAGCCTGAGTGTGTGTTATAAGTAATCGCAAAACCCTAAGAAATTAACGCAAGAAATTACATTATAAATTTTGTACCATCTAAATTGCTGTCAAATAGATCTAAGTAGAGTGAACGGGTGAAAAAGTAAGATCTTCAAAATCGACTCATCTTAAAAAAATCTGATTGACGAGCTTTTCATTTTTAAATATAAGTAAGTAGGTACTTACTTTTAGGGTAGGTCCTTATTAATCTTAATGTAGGTATCTAACACAGTGTACGAGTAGTGGCGAAGGGCACTGCAGAAAAGGTCTAGGTTTCATGAAGGCCTATTTTACAAGATTTATTTTTATAGGCATCTAATAAAAAAAGAAGGGCGAACGCCACGATTATCCATAAAGCTGAAGCTACGCCATTTTAACGCGCTAAAGTTCGTATTCGAAAAAAAATTGTAGGTACCTATTCATTCAGTCAGTCATCAAAAAAGGAGGATGGTATGTTCCACTGTATTTTTTAATGTATGTTCACTGATTTCTCCGGCAACTGTGGACAGATTAAAAAAAAAATCTTTTGTTCGGTAGTGTATGTTATATAGTATATTTCCAATTTGGTCCCATTGTCACCAAGTCAGGATCTGATGATGGGATCCCTGGGAAATCGAGGGCAACCCTCAAATTTTAACGTTTTTCATATATTTTTGAAGTCCGTTTTTTTATTGATAATCTTGTCCATGTTATGATGGGACGTAGGATATTAATTGCCTGTTTGCCTAATAAAAAGGGACGCCGCAATGCAACCTGTCAAATAGGTAGTTAACTCATTTCCATTTTCATAATCCTATGATGCGCTCCAATTTACCGACAGCACCTCGGTAGTTATGATCGCACGAATAGATAGGTACACTCAATTATCTTATTAATTGGGTACAGTACATATGAGTAGGTATATCGCGATTTGACGCGATCTACTCGGTCAGTCGGCCAGACCTGCGGAGATAATGCGAACATTCATCGACTCCCAATTAGTGTGGTCGTCGGAGAATAAGTTTATTTTTTATATCTAACGCAGTGCAAGTGATCATTTGATCCGTACTCACTATGATCGATTTTATGGCATTTTATCAAATTTGTCGATTTCAACTGTCAAATTTGTCGATCGATAAAGAACGGTAGGTACCTACCATAGATTTATATAAAAAATATTTATAGGTCTGTGGTACCTACATTGACTAGCCGCGTTTCGCGGTGTCACCTACCATCCTACAGGATCCGTTTCCCCCCCGTGATTACGTGCTATCAAGTCTCAGGAAGTCAGTCTTCCTACTTCCTACCTACTTAGGTAAATACTCTTGGGAAAACGTCAAGGGACCAAGCACAGTAGGCATATGCTCCTAACTTACTTCCGTTTATATTGGAGTTATAATTCCGTAGGCCTACGTAGGTAAGTAGGTATGTTTAAATCTCAGGGGTGGCATCATTTAATTTGACAAACTAACTTTGGTTTCACATTTCCATTTGCCTGCATATGATATATGTAGGTACGTAAGTAGTTATAATATACCTTTATAAATTAGGTTCATAGGTATTTGAGTACCTGAAAAACATAGACTAGGTATAGCTAGTTATAGAAAGTCTTTGCTGAAATATGACTAAGCATGGGACCTATTTGGATTTATTGAAACGACGATTTTTGTTTCACTCTAAAGATATTTTTTTTTTGTTATTTTATGATACTGGATGACGAGACGAGCGAAGTCGCTCGCCTGATGGCTCTTCACGCTTGCCCCTAACAGCTTAATGCCACTCAGAATTTTGAACTTCAACAGTTCAAAACCCTGGATGGTAATGCACTGCGCTCGTCACCCCGAGATATTAGATGTCAAATCTCTGTGTGCCCTGTAATTTCGCTGGAAACATTGCCATTCAATCGGAACACAGTAGTGTTTGCACACTACTGCTTGGCGTTAGAATAACTGGCAAAGGTGTGGTACTTCCCCAGGCGATCCCCTGCAAAAGAGTCCTACCACTACAAAAAAATCCACAGTTAATTGCTAGCTAAATGCCCACAAATTTGTACGCGTCGCCAATAGACAACTATTACAAAACAACTATTACCATTACAACTATTACTCCTTCGTAACGATAATGAACACTTGTGTAATAGCTGTAGCAGACGTGACGGCTTTCTCTCCGTTGGTCAGACGGCGGTTCGTCAGCCAAGTTGACGTGTCTGCTACGGCTTCGGTTTAGGCTGTGCGTTTTTGACCAGTGAATGAATTCAAGATATTTTAAGGGGCAGAATACCGGGTGCAGCGGTTTTGCTCGCGCATTTACCTTATCTTTTTCTAAGACATAAAATGACTGTCTACTTTAGAAAAATGTGCAGCGGGCATTATATTTGTTTGTTTTAATATTTTAATGATGAACAGAATATAATGCGAAAAACTGTTCCCATTGTTTGTGGTCATAATAAAAATCCACCAGACCGGTCGTCGGTAGACCGTGGCGTCGACGTCCGAGCCGCTAGTTAAATTCCCACGATCAGTAAGTAATACGCGCTCTTCCGCACAGGAAAAAACACACGTTTTCAACACTAACAGGTTTAAGAGTCCGCTGCTGGCATCTATCTAATCTGCATATTTTCAACTCTTTTAACCGACTTCCAAAAAGGAGGAGGTTATCAATTCGACAGTTTTATTTTTTTATGCATGTTACCTCAGAACTTTCGACTGGGTGAACTGATTTTGATGATTATTTTTTTATTTGAAATCTCGTGCTTCCCGTGGTCCCACTTCAATTTGGTCCAGTTCTGACATTTTTATGAAGTCGGTTTTTTATACGGATAATTATTTATGGTTGTTGATTGAATCAGACGTTAGTTACTTTGACAAAGTTCATCTTCGAAACTGTTTCTTTGAAGAATCTCTTTTTAACTACACAATAAGGAAGTTGGAATCAATTATTTTTAACCGACAAAAAAAGGAGGACGGTTCTATGTTCCACTGTATATGTAGGTATTTTTTATGTAGGTATGTAAACCGATTTCTCCGCTAACTGTGGATCACATTAAAAACAGACTTCAAAAATATATGAAAAAAAAACGTAATAAGTGCCTATAAAATTTTAGATTTGCCCTCGATTTCCCTGGGATCCCATCATCAGATCCCGATTTGGTGACAATGGGACCAAATTGGAAATATACCCTAACGAAAAAAAGAAAAAATAATAATATGAAAACGATCAATAGTCGGCTGAGAAATCGGTGAACATACATAAAAAAAATATACAGTGGAACATAGAACCGTCCTCCTTTTTTGAAGTCGGTTAAAAATACGAATTCAAAATCGGTTCAGCCGTTTGGGAGATACGATGCCACAGACAGACACACAGATACACAGACACACATACACAACGTAAACTTATAACACCCCTCTTTTTGCGTCGGGGGTTAAATTATTAATCATTAAAATCACAATTGCCGAAGATATCGTGAAAAATATACAAAAATATAGTCGTATAAAAGAGCGACCTTTTTTAAAGCCTGTTGAAAATGTGAGTGAAATAGTGAGAATCGTGCTCTTAATTATTACAAACATCAGTGGGAATCACAGCGTAAAATAACTCAGTAGTATGCTAGTATACAGCGTAAAATAACGCAGTAGTATCACGTTCAAAATTGTAAAACATCTCTCGGGGGTGATATCATTCAATTTGTCAACTAACTTTTGTCATGTGGCTGTATGCTTCTCGGGGAGTTTCAGGATGGAATATGTACCCTCTTATTATGGTGCCATTTTGTTGGTGTGATGTTATAAAAACAGTTTTTTGATAAATCTCTACTGTAATTCCGCTTCTACGTCGCTTCAAATCTACCTTCTTCTAATATCTACCGAGTTAAACTTATCCCAAATTTCTTATTTTTCTTAAAGCGACGTAGCAGCGGAATTACAATAGAGATTCTTAAAAAAACAGTTTTAAAGATGGACTTCCGCGAAGTAACGTTGATTCTGATTCAACAACTAGTGTGATGTTATGTTAGTATTCTATTAAATTTCTTATAATTTTTGTAGTATATTTAGGTTCTTATTGAACGCAACTATAAAGTACCTACGGACTTATGAATTGACCTGAGCAACTATATGTTATTTTTGACAGGTAATATATTTAGTACAGGCAGGCTAGAATGAACCGTGTTACACCTAGCATAACATAAGCGATATTGTGAACACGCAAGCTTTCGATACATTAATAATAAGTAATAAATTACGCGTACCCCGATTCCATGGGGCTATAATTATGAGACCCCGACCTCTGGCTTGCCTTAACCGGCCGTCTGGGGGTGGAAACCGCAAGAGCTAAGAACCTAAGCTCCACAGTGGAAGTGTTAAAGGGCATAACGCCGCGAGTAGCTCTTAGTGAAAATGCAGCACACCTCTTGACACCCCCAAATGCCAATGTTGCCCCTTCGATGCCATGATACGGCAGCCTTTATCGGAGGCCCATTCAGTGGGTGGCAAGTCATCACCTGCCTAAATGATTTTGAGATGAGACAGGATAAGGCAGGTGCCATTTCTCATCCTATAGATCTGTTTTCTTATCCACAAGTTGTTCACCTCAATAGCCCAGACTTTTTAAATCCTATATATACTGTACAATAGTTTCATATTCCATTTCATGCATATTCCATATTTTTATTGTATTTTTATATTCAAAAGGGCCTCTTGGTGTTGGCTTCAGCTCCACCAATGCCCACGAAATGTCCAGACTAGACCCGATAATTTTATGATATAACGTGTAGTCTGAGCGTGTAGTAATAAATTAAAATAGAACAAGTTCCCCCAATCAACATCTTATATTTATAATATGTGCTTTTCCCCCAAAGGTCTCCCCCAGCGCCGGTCCTAGCTTTTGATCAGGGTTGAGCGCGATTGTCTATTGGCACGATTCATTCATCAATTCAGGGATAAAAAGTATTATATGTGCTAATCTAGCATGTAAACTATTTCCACATCAAAATTGTATGCTGTCTACAAACAACACAAGTGTACCCCGCCGTTTGCCACGCCCCGCATCCCCCGAGGCGCCAGTTTTATATCGCTAGTTTTTTTCACTTTTGCCATTTTGGCGCTACTTGCTATCTGGCATCTAGAGCGACCGTTTCTCTCGCCCTACCCCTAGGGCCGACGCTAGTCTCCTCGCCGAGGTATAACAAGGATGTACATCCACTTCCAGGTTGGTAAAGCGTCGTCAACATCGCTAGTGTTGCAGGTGTCCATAAGCAGTGCTTACTGCATACCGTAAAGTGGAACATATGCTTGCCGCTATTTTTATATAACAAATTATAATCAGCAAATCAGTTTTTTGTTTGTAATTTTTTAGTTTTTAGGTGCAAATACGTAAGTTTGCGTTCTTTTTCATTTTGAACCACGTAAAATTATTGTCATTTAGTTCTAATTAAAATATTTTTGTTTTTCTTTGGTACCTAATTAAGTACTGAAAACTATTTTCTTGTTGTTACAGGTTGTAAAATATACCACAAAAACCACCAGAACTATCAAACCCAACAAAAATGAACAAAACACTCCAAACAGTGTCAGTTAAAAACCGGTGATTCATTCAAATTAAAAAATCGAAATGTCATCCGAGGTTTCCTTGGAGGCGCGAGAACAGCCAGGCCTCATTCGTCGCTCTGCCGCCGTCTGCGCCAGAGCTGCTTGCTCGCAAGTTGGTCTGGTGATACTAGTGGTAGTATATGTGCTGTTGGGAGCAGTTCTGTTCGAGTATTTGGAGTCGGGGCCGGATGTTCAGAAGCGGTCGGCGATTCAGAGGTCTAGGGAGGAGTGTTTGAAGGAGCTCTGGGCTATTACAGGTAAGCAGATTACTTAAATATACGTTTTTCCCCGATAGGCTTGGGTTTATCCACATTATGCCTGATGTTAAGCAAAGACTGAGATGAAGCTAGCTGGTCTAGAAGAAACTGATTCACTTGTGACTTAAAGACTTATAGATTGTAACTATCCAGGCAGCTCATTCCACAGTCAAGCGGTTCGTATAACAAAAATGGAATCAAAGCGCTTCGTTTCGGGGTTTCAGAATATCAACCATGGAACTGAAAACTGTAAATGGATACTGGTGAAGAACTCTGGTGGTGATGGTGTGATTAAACTACGAAATACAACATTTATGTAATAATACTCGACCCATAAGAACTTTTAAATTTATTGTTTCAGCTTTAGTCAAATCGTCCATTAGATTCATCATACATTAGGGTTTTTCTTCTTAGGAATAGGCTTGTAAATAATAACCGAAATATTTTAAATCACAATCATCATCATTTCAGCCATAGGACGTCCACTGCTGGACATAGGCCATAGGAATATTTTAACAACTAAATTTTAAAATTTAGTTGTTTTGTAAAAGTCAGTGTAATTGTACATTTTCTGATACTTCTGTCTGATATTCGTATTTCACTCTCTGGTATCCAGTAAGTTTTCACATTTTCTCAATTTTCCTGTAAAATTTCTCCAAAGATCGTGACATCACCAAAGAGACACCATCTTTCACACTTCGGTATTTATTAACCTTCAATGTCCTTTGCCGCTCCTTTTTAATATTTATGAGATAAAGGTAATTTAATCTACACTCTACCTACATTTATTTTGTATCAGGACTGGCGGCGCCTGTTAATGGAACTTAAAGGTAAAACGGAAAAAGCCTCCATTCATAAAACTTAATAAAATAAGTTTTACACAGCAAATCCGGTTAATGACAACCAAGAAAACGGCAATGCTATGGCCGAATTCGTTTTCATATGACTTTCCTTGTCAGTATGGGTCAAATTTAGCAACTGAATTTTAAAACAGTTATTGCCAATCGATAGAGCTGAAGTTTTGCATACATGTTCAGTTTAGTAGTGTGTATTAAATGAGATCATTCTAAATCCAATAAGGCAGACTCCCAAAGCTAAAAGAACAGTAATTTTCTATGCACCCCATGAAGTGGGTATCAAATGAAAGGGTTTACTCAAAAATACGAAAAATTCAATGACATCACACTGAATTTAATATGGCAGAAGCCTAAAGCTTATGTAAAAAAAAGTTTTTTATTATTAATAATTTTATTTATGCTACACATAGATAACAACCGGACGGCTTGCCTGATTGTAAGCAGTTACATACACATGTAACATCATCACAAATACGTTGTTGATCTTTCAAGAGTCCATTAACTTCATTTCATAGTAATTAAGTTCGTGTGAAAACTTAACTTACCCATGTTAAAGTCGTTACAAGCGAATTCTATAATTGGTACGAGTAAATCAAAAGAAACAGATCGTGTATCCATCATTGTT
The DNA here is from genome assembly GCA_949125355.1 of Agriopis leucophaearia. Classification (NCBI taxonomy): domain Eukaryota; kingdom Metazoa; phylum Arthropoda; class Insecta; order Lepidoptera; family Geometridae; genus Agriopis; species Agriopis leucophaearia. The sequence continues at coordinate 4,528,295 of OX421275.1, forward strand.
TTTTTTTTTTGTTATAGGCTACTTGCCTTTGACTGCCACATGATGTTAAGCGATGATGCGGTTCACGATGGAGCACGCTTGCATAGAAGTAACCGATTTACTCGTTGATCACCACTCTTTCCACTGCCTTCTTTGTCCCATTGCTGAATAGGTTTCTCTCTTGCTATGCCATCTGCCTTGGTGCTGTGCTAATTGAGCAGCAGGGATAACGTGCGAGAATGTTACAAGACGCCCGTTTTCGTATACGCCTGTCTCATTTTAGCACGATAAAAAGAGTTGATACATTTTGTGCAGCGCGCATCCTGCAGGTTCGACCCGCGATGGTGACAATATCTTCGGCCCATTTTGTAGCTGGACGACATCGTGTTCTGTCGACGTCACATCCTTACTTCATCTGTCACCATTGCGCCTAACAAAGTCATGCCCAGCTTCACTTTAGATTCATTTCTGTTATTCCAACATCTTGAAAGTTTGTTCTTCGGCAATCAAATCAGGCCAAATTGCGCTGCATGTCTATTCTGCAAGCTAAGTGAACGCGCAAGTGAAGTGAAGAGCTAAGTGAATGTGACTTTTTCTTGCTTATTTCTGCAGATAAATGTCAAAACATCGAATTATAAGGGTAAGGGACTACAGTCAAGGGTGATCACTCGACATTTCTCTATAGTAATCAACAAGAAAAATACACGTTCACTTAGCTTATCACTTCACTTGCGCGTTCACTTAGCTTGCAGAATAGACCGGCTGTAATGCCTGTATAAATGAGCCTCTCACTGTATGGTATCCATTAAATTCTTCCCTGAAAACGACACAATGATACGGCTTCGCAACTTGGTTCAATTTTTAGACAGACGATATCCTCTTTGATATTACACTGGAAAAACGGCTTCTCCGAACAAAGCGAATTATCCCTCCTTTTGACAATCCGATCTAGTGAACTTGAACGTCAGATGTTTCGGTAATTTCCCCTGTGTCCTCAATAAAACTAACCACGTTAACTGTAGAGTTCAGTGGGAGAGCTACAATCGAAGTGTCTGAACGAAACTGATATCCATAGACCTTAGTTCCCTTATTTGGCGAACTTCGTAAATAAGTTGGTCGGGGTGTAGGTGAAGTGCACATTATTATTGTAATGATGAGGGTCGATTTCTAACGAAACATGATGACCCTTTGCGGCCTGTCAGAATTTTCGGACATCAGACATATCATTTTTAACCCCCGACACAAATAATGTTATAAGTTTTATGTGTATATCTGTGTGTCAGTCTGTGTCATCGTAGCTCCCGAACAGCTAAACTGTTTTTTTTTTTGTTTTTTTCCTTCGAATGGTGACTTTGTCGAAAGCGAAATCGAATCTTAGCTAAGATTCAAGAAAATCTGTTTGCGTTTCATGATTGTCAGCTCTTTTATAGGGGGCTTAAAAAAATCTAATTCATAGTTTATATCTTTAAAACCAGTTTGAAATATTGATGGCTCAAGGAATGAGATTTTTCACTACTTGCATCATGCATTAGCAAGCGTATATCGTAGACTGTTTAACTAGAAGACATCCAGATTATATAGTTTCAAGAAATACCTTTGAAAATTCTGACTCCATACATAAGAAGACAATATTTTACTGTGTGATAAAGAAGTTACAAAATATGAACTTTTTACCTATATTTGCACTAATAACATATTTTTTTTGGTTACTAATTAAATTCAAATTAATTAATAAGTAATTTAATTTCATTTTCAACTTCTATATTGTTTTAAAAACTAAGAAAGTGACTGATAACATAGCAGATACAATAATATTTCAAAACACCGTTTCATTTTACGAACAGCGAATTTTATTTCCACAAAAAAGCCATCAACCCGGGGCAACGTCCGAAATTAATTGAATACTATAATACGACCGATCGGAAGCAATCATCGAAGAACTTATTAATTATAGACAACAGGTGGTGGCCAGCAGTCACCGCAACGCGGTTTCAAAAGTTTTCAATTGTGGGTCAAGGAATTCATTGATTCTTCGTTTTAATTACAGTTTGCTTACTTGTTAGAGCAATTAGCTGCCAATTAATAATAAAACATGATAGAAGCTACTTTTTTTGTTCAGGGAAATTTCTAAATGAATACCACCGGCCCCGAGGCGAGCAGGAGATGGTTATGTGGGACTAATCGCCAGAAAGGTGGTCCCAGTAAAATCAGTAAAAACCTTGGAGTGTTCCATCTCGGCGCTTAGTGTCGAGGCCACGGTCATGCTTTCGCACTCCACCGCGGCCTCGACAGCGCTAGCCCTCCCAGGATCCACCTCGAGGAACCAGCAGGAGGTTGCCAAACAGCCACATGACCGGGCGCCCTTGGTCCACGTGGAACGGGTCAAATAAGTGGCCCCGCGCCTGTCACTTTAGTCACAGAGAATAAGGAGAGCAGCGTAACGCCATACTGACACTCCTCTTCTCCTGGAACCCCACCGCTTCTGCCACCAAACGGTGGCGACCCCATTGAAGTCGTGGAAGTGGCACAACGAAACACCAGTAGTCTTCTCGCGCCACGGCTTACTATCTTCGGCTGCAGTGCCTCCGATACGACATCGCAGTCTGCTTCAATTGCAGGGCCTCCCATAATGGCACTCCTACCCAGGCTCGAGAGGCAACCCACCTCGGTCATCCATCATATACAGGGTTATGCATAATAGACTGTACTAAGCCGAAAGGAGGTAATTGTACTCATTATTATGAACAACTAATATCACCTGTTCCACACATTTTATCGAGTATCAATGACCTTTTCTATGGAACAGCTGATATTTTTTACGCGATTTCTAAGTTTGCTACTCTAGTAAAATTTGGCACTATGGACCCCTTTCCGCGTAATCCAGTATTATCAGTTCGTAAAATACGCGATTAATAAACATTAAAATTAAAAACTTTTAGCGGATTTTGCAGTGTTCGAAACGCCAGGAATTAAAATAATGCAAAATATGCGCGATCAAATCCGTTGGAAGCGTTAATTTTAAAGTTAATTAAATGTTTGCAGTTGATGCAAAATAAGCTGTTGACCACCAGTAAAAACCTAATTACAAAAAATAAGTATTAAGTTTTTCAAAAATCTTTCAAAGCGCCTGGTTAATGCGACGCGTGACCAAAATGTTGACATGGTTCCGGCTTAACGCATACCCTTTGTGCCATTCAGCGTGGTAATGCCGCCAGCATGCTGGGTATGCTGCCAACTGATAGTGGACTTGAGTATTTGGATTGTCTTTAAACCTTCAACGGTCTCTGAGCAGTCTAACCGTTTCTGTAGTGTCAGTGTTAGCTTGTATTCTGTTAATAAAAGCACTGGCCGTTTAAAAAAAGTGTTGAGTCTTATCCTATTCTATAAATATTTTAAATTAAAATCATATTTCCATAAACAAGGTTAGGACGCAAACCGAAAAAACCACCCCTAATTCTTATTTATACCATAAAAAATACGTGCAAGAAAAAATTAATCACACCGCTGACAGATTAGTTTACTAGAGATTTTTATCTACATTTTTCGTGGAATTTCTTTTTATTTCTTGGAAATATGACAATATCAAAGAGCCAGTTTGAAGGAAATTTCCTTAGTTATGGTACCTATACATTTTTATCTTAATGAAGGTAAGTTTCAGCGGTCATTGTTCTGATTTTTGAGTTAAACAAAATTTAGAAATCGTTGGTTTGAATAAGTAATTGCAATCTTTTAGGAAGGTATTATAATAGGCGGTTTTCTGACAGCTGAAGAAATATACTTCTGCAACCATCGGTATTAATTTTTAGGTTTCCGTACACGAAGGGTAAAAACGAGACTATTACTGAGCCTACGCTGTCTATCCGTTCGTCCTACCTTTAAACGGCTGCATCTTTGGAACGGTTATAGCTATTTATAACAGTTCCAAAGTATTTGAAATTTTCACAGAATATATAATGTTACGGCGGATTAACTAATGAATAATAAAAAAGGCCAAAAGTAAAAAGAAAAGAAGGGTACATATACAAACCCATATAACAATGTAAAACCGGTAATACGTACAAGCGCCAAACTTGGCATGATTATAGTACAACTCTAAAGTATAACAACACATAATAAATAATGGACAAGTGCAAGTCAGTGACAAATTTCTGTCCATTACCAAGTTAAAAAACATATTCGGTTACTTGGATGAGCTTTTTATATCTTTCACCGAATCGAAATTGCGTATTTTACTAATTTTGAAGCAGTTTTTTTAAAATTGATATCTATTGCATTTTGTGGTGATATGAAAAGCCTCAGTGTGCTAGCCCGACACGCACTTGACCGGTTTTTTACTAATTTTCTGTGCACAAAATAAACATTTTCTTTCTTCATTTTATTTCTTTGAAAATAGATTGAGATGTTTTGTCTGTAGGGAAACATACACGCATACATAATAATAACATCATAATATATAAAGGTTACCTACGCGCTTACTACAATTTCCTACTTTTGGATGTGTATCTTGTCATGTGCTTCGTAAGTTTCCTGTTTCTGTAAGTAAACTTATCTTTAGACTAAATAATCAAAAGCAAATAAAACTCTCGAAACCAAAATATCATCTTCAAAACATTCAACATTTTATTCTTATGTTTTGAGTCTGCATAAACACCATAACTACCACGAACTTTTTCAATCTCCGTCGTTTTGTCAAAGAACCAGAGTCGCACACCAATACATCTCCTGATAAGTTCTGGTGTTGCATAATTTATTAGGCTCAGCACAATAGGGCTCCGCACAAAACTGTCCTTTGTCTTGCAGAGGAGGCGCTCACAAAGGAACTTGGGCACAGAACATGTGAGTGTAGATGTGGGGTGTTTGTGCATTGTTCTTCGCGAGTGATCCTGTCTTACGACCAGAGTCTATTATCAAAAATTTGGTCTGGAATTTTGGATCAATTTTTTTGCAACAGACTGACGAGACTGATAAATTTCTCGCATAAAAGTAAGAGTCACATTTGCCTTTAGAAGTTCAGTATGAACCAGAAATTAGAACAATTAGAATTAGAATTTAGAACTTCAACAGTTCAACCCTGCGCAACAATGCACTGCACTGCTGTGCAGTCTCTCTGAGATATTTAATTTCACTAGAAACATTCCCCTTCAATCCAAAACACAGTAATGTTTGCACACTGGTGGTTGTCGGTTATGGTTAACCGACTCAGTCAGGTTTGACTCAACTCAAATCGTGTATAGTTAAACTTAGTTCAAGAAAGTGCATTACCCAATATTTCTAGCATGTTGACTTAATTTTGGTTACTTTTGCCTTGTCCTTATTTAATTTTATCTATACCATATTGTACCTATTATTGCATAACACGGGCTTCAATCCCGAAGAATGTAATATTTATACAACTGATAATTGAATTTAAAATGATAATTGTGTATAAGTTATTCGAGTTGTGTAGTCTAAAATAGTATTTTAATTTAGAAGTGTACAGTACCTATTTCCAATTTTCAAATTATAGGTGTTAACAATTGTTAAGTTTTGGTCCGACTTAACATAGTGCACAGTTACCATCACTCACTGTCTATAATACACAAAGTGAGATGAACCAAGATGTTTCCTTGTATCTGTCGTTTACTGTTACAAGATGTGATGTATGCCATTTTCTGTAATTTTATACTGCGTTTAGCAAATCTTCTGACATAAGTAACGCCATGTCTATTATTGAAAGAAAAACTAAAAATAAGACTTGGAAAAAAGATTTGTTGAAATGGTTTATAACCTTGCAGGTACACGATAAAAATACTGCGTTGAAAATTAATACAATACAATTTGGGTGGCTTCAAGGCGTGAGTGAATCTGTTTTTTTCCAGACAAGCGTGCTCTATGGTAGACTGCATCATCGCATAACATTAGGCGAGTTGGAGGTCAAACGCAAGTCTATTCCTAAAATAAATATACAACAAAGACTAATTTATAAGTACGTAGGTAAGTAGGTATCATACTATTTTATACCTACATATAGGTATATTTCTATTTAATGAGCGCCTTAAATATTTTTTACGTAGATACATTATAATCATCTCTGTATCATCATAAAACATGAAATACACGTGTTTTACTTCACCCTTAATCCAGCAAAATCATAAAGTAACCAACCACGTACGCCCATTACAGAGAAACGTAAAGTCAATAGTATTTTCTTTAGGCACCTGTCCGACCGCGGTTATGTAGCGAGAAGCATAGACATAAAATTTTGACATCCTAAATCTATGGTGAGAAGCGATGAGATAGAAACTAGTAACCAGTCGATGAGTAGCAAGTTTACGTATGTCGGCTAATACACATAGTCTGATGATGAGTGTTCCTGTTCACAACGCCATGATAAAATGAGTGAGTGAGTGAGTGTGAATGAGTGTAAAACGTATAATAAGTTAACGCCTTTTAGATTTAGTTGCACAATAATAGTAGTTAAAGTTTATGAAAAAAAATATTATAACAATACAATAACTCTTTATTAAAAACCACAAAAACAAGGATAACATAATGCGTTACAGTAATTATCTAGGCTTTTAACAGGCGGCCTTATCGCTAAAAGCTATCTCTTCCAGGCAACCGTGCATGGCAAGGAATTACATTAACAAAAAAAATACACCGAATTTAGCAATTACTGCGAATGCGTTCCACCAGCGTATTCACTAGCATAGGCTGCAAGTCAAATGACACCTTATTTACACCAGATTCATAGCTGGAATTATATTTTATGCATCTGTCACATATTTAACATAACACTAACCAGCGAAGCGTGGGCAGTTACGGTTAAAGTTAAAGTTATGACGTTATTTGACAATTTGTCAGATGGTGCAACAATTTTTTTGCCTTACCGATACTTTAACTGAAATTTCGATGTTTGTTAAAGCTAAAGTAAGATGGTGCAATCCACCCTTAGTGTAGTTTTCCGGTAGAAGGGCCCTAAAAACCTATCATTACGTTAGCTTTACTAAATTATCGGCCAGTTAGTGTACATTTTTTGACCGTATGCTATAGTTTGTGTATATTATGTTGTAAAATTCTGTTGATTTGATTTTTCAAACTAATTAGAGCGTGTTCTTGTCAGCAGTTTGAACAGTCAACTGTAAAATTACACAGATTATTCGGGAGCTGTGTGTCACATTCATGACCAAGAAAATAGCCGATAGCTTCGCTTACTTGTAGGTGGGACATAAACCTTAAGCCAATAGGTATTTCCTTTTTATGTGCGTAACAAATACCGCCAAATTATAAGCCAAGGGAAAAATGCTCGCTTTTATGTTGGAGAGCAAAGGAAGTGTTTGAATGTGATGTATTCTTATTATGTTTGAAGCGTCATCTGTAACGTTTGTGGCGAGGAATTAGAGCAATTTTCCAAAAAGCTTTCAGCAGGATAATACAAATATCTCGGTTTCGACTTCAAAAACTCGTTTATGAATTTTGTATTATGTAGAAAAGGCATGTGTCTTAATGTTTCATATAATAGGTCGGGGAAAAAGTCTTTTCGTATTTTGTATGTATAAAGTTGTAGTAAAAATCTCATCGGTTGTACTGTTTGTATCTGGCTGGTTTTGATACCATTAAAAATATGACATTTTAAAAAAGGAATATAAAAAGTAAAAAACAATTTCCCGCCATTTTTCAATTGTTTTTTTGTTCGATAAAATGAGTGAATCTAACGAAGAAATTCGATATATTGTGAAATTTTATTACAAAAAACTGAAAAATGCGACACAAGCCGCGAATAAAATTTGTGACGTTTATGGACCTAATGCAGTGTCATCAAGAGTAGCACAATGTTGGTTCAAGCGTTTTCAGTCCGGGAATTTTGATGTCAAAGATGCAGCTCGCTCTGGTCGCCCTGTTACGGATAAAGTCGATGCCATTTGTGAAAAAGTGGACCAAGATCGGCATATTAGTAGTTACGACGTAGCTGAAGACCTGGGGATTGACCACAAAACAGTTTTGACCCATTTGAAAAAAACTGGGTATACAAAAAAACTCGATATTTGGATGCCACACGAGCTGACTGAAAGAAACCAAATGAATCGTGTACTCATTTGCGATTCTCTATTGAAACGTAACGAAACCGAACCGTATTTGAAAAGATTGATCACTTGTGATGAAAAATGGATCACCTACGACAAGAATGTGCGCAAACGATCATGGTCAAAGCGCAGTGAAGCACCACAGACTGTAGCGAAACCCGGATTAACACGTAATAAGGTGATGCTGTGTGTATGGTGGGATTGGCAGGGCATCGTTCATTATGAGCTTTTACCGCCGGGCAAAACCATCGATTCGGATCTCTACTGCCAACAACAGATGAGACTCAAACAAGAAATTGAGAAAAAACGGCCGGAATTGATCAACAGAAAGAGTGTGGTCTTTCATCATGATAACGCCAGACCGCACACATCTTTGGCCACTCAGCAAAAATTTAGAGAGCTTGGTTGGGAAGTGTTAATGCATCAACCACATAGCCCTGACTTTGCACCCTCAGATTTCCACCTGTTTCGATCTCTTCAGAATTCTTTGGGTAGTGTTAGATTAACATCAAGAGAGGACTGTCAAAACTACTTGTTGCATTTTTTTGATCAGAAGTCCCAAAATTTCTACAGCAACGGGGTCATGTCACTACCTACAAAATGGCAACAAGTTATCGACCAACATGGCACATATATATTATAATTAAATGTAATTAAACTTGAAAAAAATATGTCTTGAATTTGTTTATAAAATACGAAGAAACTTTTTCCCCGACCTTATATTACAAATAACAGGTTAGCGAAAGATATAATTAAATATATTATAGGTACATACTGAAAAATATATTTAAATTGGCTGCAAAATTTCTGAGATAATATAGGCGTTTAACGTTTTTGGTGAGGATAGAGAGCGCATGCTCTGTCGCTCTCTCGCAAAGCGTGAGTTGGTATAGCATTTGATTGGCGCGCGCACGGCTTGACGTCATAATGTGCTATAGTGCGTTCTCTGTCTAGCGTGCTATTTAAATACTAACAACTCATTATTAATTGGACAAATTGTTTGTTGGACTTGTTTTCGTTGATGGGCTCTAATCATGATCAGTTTTCTTAAAAGGTATTTTTAAAAATACACGTGAACGTTGAAGTGGCAGCGGTTCCCCACTGCCATTTCTGATCATACTGATGAGGGAGGCCTATGTCCAGCAATGGACGTCCTATGGCTCAAATGATAATGATTATGATGATCCACACCCTTGAGGTTCCCCTTAAGTGATGTTTTGGCATTTTAAAGGTTACCTTAAGGTTCCCTTGTTAGAGATACCTTAATAAAGGATGTCTACAGATCTAAAGACGTTATCTATAACGTAATCACACTTTGTCCTCATTTGAGGTGTGACTGAGCGAACCTTTCAGAGACGACTAACGATGTCAAATATGAGATAGGTTTGGAAGATCAACAAAGATAACCTAATCAAGGTGAGTATTCGAAGTACCTTCATTGCGTTTATAAATATAAAGATTATAATAGTAGAATAACATATAATATATAACTGCAGCGCATCATAATCAGCCAGATAACGTCATAGGCTGCTGCATCTAAGCCTCCCCCTTAAACCTCCACACTGAACGATAGCTCACCATCCACATCGACTGGATGCCCTTGAATCTCACGATGTTGTCGGTCCATCTAATGGGGGGCTCTACGCTGCGTCTTTCAGTTCGTGGTCTCCACTCAATAATCTTTCTTCCCCATCCAGTTATCGGTTCTTTGACCAATGTGACCTGCCCATTGTCACTTCAACTGTCCACAGTAGTCTATATCCAGGGTATAAGCTGCGTTAATACTAAATTATATCCAAATGCAACCATTACACCGGACTAACCAACACTCTTCCATACAAACTTTCGCGTTAAACATTTGTGTGATTTTTTATGAAAATTTTACAATGAACTGTAATTTCTGACCCAGTAAAATTGACTACCGTACATAAAATATACTAAGCCAAGGTGGGAAGACGATTTCATACTGAAAATTGTACCAAACAGATATACCACGTTACTACGGTTTTCGGACCAGAATGCGGTAACAATGTTCAGTAAAACGTGATAAACTGATAGAGATTAAATTATTATCAAAGGTGTATTACAACCCTTCAGGGAAGGCAAGGAAGGTACGGGACGAGAATTCTATTACCCCCAGCTCCTTTACATAAAAGTACAATAAAAACTGTGCTCTACGACAACGTAGTAGAGATCAAATTGGCTAGCTTTTTTGTAAGATCATTGAGAAGATTATGGATGATATTTCAACACGGGTTTGCGGAAGGTGAATGATTTAGGTCGGCGGGTACTTTCGAGCTTTTATAGGAAGAAGATTAAAACATTGAAAATTAAACATGCGGACCTTTCTGTCACTGGGACATATCTGGGACATTTTTGCACACACGGTCATCTGACCCCAAACTAAGCAAAGCTTGTAATATGGCTGCCAGATACTGATATACGTACATATATATTTTTAAATACATACTTAAATAGATATACTAAAAGAAAAAAATATAGCTGGCGTTAGTTTGTTCGTCTCGATGGAGTGACTATATTATGTGTAAGGCAGTGGGTGGAAGTAAAAAGTCGAAGATTGGCCAGAATGGCGTGCCTTGCGAAAAACCTATGTCCAGCATGACTAGTAGTAGTAGCAGACTGGTTATGAATATATAGTTTAGCCAAATGGTGATATTATTTAAATAGTTGATATTTGATGTTTTATTTATTTTTATCTCATTTATACCAAAGCGTGTCACCAGCGCGTCCCGCGTGCTTTGTACCACACGAATTGCTTCTTGGCTGCGTTGCTTAGGTGCTGATGGCGTATTTTGTGTGCCATTGATTCAAACAGTCACGGTGAAAAGTATAAATAAATAAATATCTAGGACATTTTTGGGAGTATGGTTCATTATATTATATATATCTTTGTATTAGCTTTGAACGCAGACTGCGTTCAAGATACACTGCCGCTGGTGCTGCTTTTGGTCTGTGGAAGCCTTGGATTTTAGTCTATGGTATTTCTTTTTCTCGTTCTTTCCTCTTGAAAGGATTTGGCGTTGCACGTCTTTTATATTTAGTTTTGATCTTTTTAGTGGCATTACGAAAAGTATAGACTTTATAAAAAAGTGATGTATCAAACCTTACCTTCATTTTAAAAGACCTTTTCAACGAAACCCCACACGAATAGTTGGAGTGAAAAAAAAATCATCTACATTTCACATGTACCAGAGCCACCCCTAAAATTCAATATTATATATCTTTTATACTTATAAAATTTAGATATATATTACTACTGTCATTATGCAAAGTTTCATTCTTTTATCTAAATAATTTTAGAAGTTAGAAGGTTTTAAAAAATTCGGACGGACAGACAGACAGACAGACAGACAGACAGACAGACAGACGGACAGACAGACGGACGGACAGAACGAATTTATAAGGGTTCCTCGTTGGGCTACGGAACCCTAAAAACGCTAGTGTGTCGTCTCCAAACATCAGAAACTTAAACTAATGAAATTTATCCATGTAATTAAAGTAGTATCTACTATCATAGTACTTAGAGGACCACATAATATAAAAGAGAATGGCTACCTTTATGCTAATGCTATGCTCGACAAAGGACTCTACATAAATAGCCTCAAACGGAAATTGTTCTTACACGAGGTAACCTGATTAATTCGTATATGCGGCGCAAACCAGACCACAGACTTAAAAATGGTTGCCTCCTCAGTACAATACAAGGCAACACGGAATGGTGAAACTTTGCCGACAAAAAAAAAAGATTTTTGTTTTAATTGTTAGGATTTCACTATAGATTTAATATACCTACGTTGCCCGGTGAACAATAAAATTTTGCAGGCAAATGAAACACTTTACTATTCATCCCCTTCTACGAGAAAAAATATAAGATGCGCTCGTGCGGTCTTGAAAGTGAAATAACTACATTACGAAACCAAACAAAATATTCATTACTAGCCGTCCGCCCCGGCTTCGCACGAGTGTAAGCTCGGCCTTCGGCCTCGCTACAAAATATAATATAGCCTATGTCACTCGGGGATAGTGTAGCTTCCCAACAGTGAAAGAATTTTTCAAATCGGTTCAGTAGTTTCGGAGCCTATTCATTACAAACATACAAACATACAAAAATAGGTACAAATCTTTCCTCTTTATAATATTAGTGTAGATAATATTTGCGGAGTAGCATAGTGCCTGTGACCAGAGAAAATATATATTTTTTTAATTAATTAGAACGGCTGTCAAGGCATTACGTAAGAAATTTGTTGTAGCCACTTGCACCCATATAAACCCATAGCAACTGTGACGCGGAGTTCGACGCGTGGACATAAATAAGAATGTTCAATCAAGTATCTGTCACAATACCTGGCGACAGAGTTTCCTTCTCATTTCCGTTCTATTTACTTCTCTTTTCTGTGCCTGTGACATTTGCGAACGGCCCCTTGATTATGTTACTTGAAACTTGCGATTTAGTCGCAAATTTGATCGATCATAGTGAAACTGCCAAATTAGCAACTAAATCGCGAGTTGTAATCAGGGAGCTATTCGACTAATGTCACAGGTACCATGCTACACCGCAAATAGTATATATATTCTACAAATAAATATAGAAATTATAAGACGTGCAGAAAAAAAATTCCAATCACTTTTCTTTTGTAGCCGTCATCATCTTACTGGCCGGTATTTTTTTTAAAACAATTTTTAAACTATAATTTACAGGAAAGGGACCTAGCATCCCTTTTAAATATGATCAAAAACTTTAAAAGTTTAGTTCTTAAATCTCAGGGATTTACTGCCAATTTAGATAATTTCTTTTGTATATTGAAGCATATTGAAAAATATAGCCGATAGCCTATTGCGACATCTAGTTTTCAAGTCAGTGATTCGACATATGTGTTTTGGTGAATAAAAGTTTTGCACCTCCCGAGGTGATTTGTCTTCACTGTAATGTAAATAGGTTGTCTGCGCGACACGCAATGTGTGGTTTGAGGCACCATGCCCACTAATATAACAGGCTGTTATTTACTAATGGTGAACGTTATTTTGTAGAAAGTAAGGAAAATCAAGTAACTTTAGCCTTTTGTAATTCTATGAATTTCATGCTTCTTTAATATTGAAACTCTTTTTTTTCTTCTGAGTACATTTGTGCACTCAGACGCAGCATTAAAATATTTACACTGTTTTCTAATTACCGTCTACAAGCAATAGTCAAAGTCAATGTTAACAAAAGTAAGTCAATATCATGTTCCAATTTTATTGAAGTCCTATAGAGCTTTGGGAACAATGACGTTGATTCTGTCATACCATTAATTAAACTAAACCAATCTGACAGGACAAAAATTATCTTAGTCTAAGCTTAGTTTAGTTTATATGATAGGAATAAATCTCAGAAACTACAGATCCGATTTTTAAAATTTTTTTACCGATAGAAAGTTACACTATTCATAAGAGCCACAAGTTATGTTTTATAAGTAGAATTTATTTTTTATACTAAATAATAAATAATACTTCATCATTAATATTCAAACATACATCATTTTAGGAAAATAATGCAATGAAACATGTGCCATGATTTTCTTACGTTGGCACTGAAACTCCTAATTATACTTTCACCGTATGTAGTATTAGTGTTGATTTAACCTTTCCTAGTACTTATAAATTAATTACAAGATGTATTTGGGCGTCATAAATATGGCAAGACCCCGCCGCGCGCCCCGCGGTTTCACACGCGCGCACATTCCTTCAGAAGTGTTATAGGAATACCACTCTTTGACCTTAGAACTATATACATACATGCTCAAAATCACATCGATTCATTATTCTGTTGCTTCGTGAAAAAAGAACAGACGAACAAACACACTTTCGGATTTGTAATATTAGTATGATTATTTACAACACAACAGTCACAATAACTGCTACGAGTCGTAGCAGTAGATAGTGCTACGACTCGTAGCAGTTATTGTGACTTGTAGCTGTTGCTACGAATTGGTAGCTTACTGCTTCTAATTGTTACTACAATTCTTACCTATGGGTACAACTTGTAACAGTTCTTGCTTCAACTTGTAGCCTTTACAACGTCTCGTATCTATACTTTCACGTATATATATATATTTACACTGATGTTGGTAACATTATTAGCAATATAATTTGTTTGTGTGAAGAGTGAGTGCCTTTAGGATCACTATTTCCCGTATTAGATCTTGTAAGAGGCTGCATTGCAGAGTACAGCATTGCGATTCTGAATCGCCCTGCAGTTCCCTTTCGCTACTAGTATGTGTTTTATATCATTTCGAGTCGTAGTAAATAATCATCATTGGTTTTGCTCACATACTTAAAATGGGCATACAAAAGCCCGCGAGACTAACAGTATCACAGTTACCTGTAATAAAGCCATTAAAATGAGCTACTTTGTTTCCACACGTCAGCCGCCGAGGTGCAATTACACTGGAATTATGGGATTTGCGCGTGTCAGCCATAATGTTATGGCGAGATTGTCGCTTTTTTGTCACTTCCTGCGTAGAATGTTGCTATGGATTTGTCACAGTCTTGATATTTATAAATTAATTGTAAAAATATTTTTTCGAATAAAACTTTTATTTAAATGCTTTTAACTGATACTTAGAATCCACGACGTCCACTGCTGAGCATAGGCCTCCCTCTTTAAACTCCACACTGAACGACATCCTGCCATCTGCATCCACCGAATGCCCGCGACTCTCACAATGTCGTTGGTCCATCTAGTGGGAGGCCTATCTATACTGCATCTACCGGTTCGTGGTCTCCACTCAAGAACCAACATATGAAAAATGTAATAAGTGCCTATAAAATTTGAGTTTGAGTTGCCCTTGATTTCCCTGGGATCCCATCTTCAGATCCTGGCTTGGTGACAAATTGGAAGTATACCCTACCAAAAAAAGTTTTTTTTAAATCGGTCAACAGTTGGCGGAGAAATCGGTAAAAATAAATTAAAAAAAAAAAACAATGGAACATAGAATCGTCCTAATTTTTCGTCTGTTAAAAATTCAATTCCGCAAGATACGAGAAAGTGTTACTAATTAAGCTTGCAAGATTTAACTTAAGCAATCTAACATACAAGCATTGCAAGTTAATAAAGAGCTTGTAAAAATATGACAGTGGAAGTATGAAATGGTTGATGAATAACAACTAAACGCTTTTTCAAAAATTATGACATGAATATTTTTTAGTAATAAATTACTACGTGGCCTATTTCCTTACATCAATGTACTTGTACGTGGCTCAGTTTTTCATCTATGATTTTTCCGAAACAATAAGTATTCTATTTCCTGCTTAATATTATCAAGTTCGGTTCAGCCGTTTAGTTTGACAAAGTAACAAATATAGAGAAACATAATTTACTTTTGCATTAATAAAGCGCTTCGAACTCATAGGCCACTAGAATTTGTTGTGTTGGAAAGACCATGGGAGACACAGACAACTATTTAACACTCAGCCTCAAAGCAGTTGTTTAAACTCGTCATTCAAACATCCACCCGACCGGAAATGGAACCCGTCTCCGGCTCATGAGACACATACGCTACCACTGGGCCACATCGTTTGTCTTTATCTAATAACTTAAAGTTATTGATAAATATATTTTATTCAGAAAACTTACAGTATACTAATTTAATTTAAAAAATTGGGATAACTAAGTACTATTTTCAACTTTCAGCATGTAAAATTATATTTTAAACTATCACGGTTGTTCACTACAGTTATATGATTAATTACGGGATATTTACCGTGGTAAAGTTGTAGAAGGAGCTCCCAATATTGCGGCGCAGTTGCATGCACCATATTCACGGGAAGACTGCTCCTTCCACATCCTTACCACGGTAAATATCCCGTAAATAATCATATAAATATAAAATTCTAATTTACAGTACATCAACAAAGGTCTTGACAAAGAATCTTGACAAGAAATGACATCCTAATCCTAAATTATATTATAAAAGCGAATGGGTCCAAGTTATAAGGTGGGGCTGACGACGACTTTAACATGAAGGAGTTTTAGGACGGGGCTAGACTACGTCTCCATTTTCATAGTGGTGTTGACTACAACCCTTTTTTCACGCCGTGCATCTGACGCTGTTCCTAGACCTGGCTACGACCTCGATGCACTGAATCTGGGGCTGAACCAGAGCACCTTCTTCATGGCGACCTCACATATCAGGAGAGTACTGTCCCTTGTAGGTCGAAAGAATAAGCAAACACACAAGCCACAACTTCCCGCTCTCGTACAAGCCCTTCCGGCAACTTAGATATCCAACTTTTTAGTGGGTATATTAAGAGGTTTACCAATTGGGATACTTACCAAACGGGATGTACCCCCAAATAGTCATCGACGCCCTTCAGGCATAATATTGTAATTCTTTTTTTTGTTAAATAAATTTATTAATTATTTTTGACCTTCAACGGTTTGTGAGCAATCCACTGTTGTTAATATCTTAAGCTAAGCTGTTTAGAAATTTAGTATTAGTTGGTTTGTATATTATTGTATAGGTAATAAAGGCATTTCCCCGTGAAAACGAAATAAATAAACTAAAAGTATAATAAAAGTACATTATCCGTAAAAGAAGAATTTAATACCTACCCCAAAAAATAATTTTGCTGTGGACTCTTCCGTCCCGTAAATTATAAATAAAGCTCATCAAGGGCGAACCACGCGATTATTAGGGTTCAGTAGAAAGTTTACCATTGTTTTAATCAAAATAATAAATGTCTATTTAATATAGGAAAAGTGTTCACAATAATGATAAGAAATACGAAGTATCAGGCATTGTATATTTATTCACATATTATTATATGCGCTCAAAGAGACTAAAACTATTTTGCGGCATATAATTTGGACATCTTTTACACCCCATAAAGGTGTAACTATTTTTATAACGTTTTAGGTTAGGTTTAAGTTTAGTTTTATAAGTCTGAATAAAACGTCTATTTTTACTAGATCTATTTATGTAAGCTCGGAAATCAGTAGCCAAAGATTATGATAAAGACAAAGTAAATTATTCCGTAGTAGGCGTAGGTAGGCCTCCCACTAGATGGACCGACGACATCGTGAGAGTCGCGGGCATCAAGTGGATGCAGATGGCAGGATGTCCTTCAGTGTGGAAGTTATGTTCAGCAGTGGACGTCTTATGTCTGATGATGATTAAATTACTCAGTAGATACAAAATTGGTGGCTTTCTATAGCTACCTATCCAGTTAATTTTTTTTCTTTCAACTCAAATTATCTCTCCCTCAACTTTCAATTTCTCTCAATTCAAATTATCATATCATAATGCTAATAGTTGCTAGCACACAGACCACACATTAAGTAGCCCAAAAACTACCAGACTATAAACGGTTTTGCCAACGAGAAGTAAATAATAGGTCGGGGAAAAAGTCTTTTCGTATTTTGTATGTATAAAGTTGTAGTAAAAATCTTATCCGTTGTACTGTTTGTATCTGGCTGGTTTTGATACCATTAAAAATATGACATTTTAAAAAAGGAATACAAAACGTAAAAAGCAATTTCCCGCCATTTTTCAATTGTTTTTTTGTTCGATAAAATGAGTGAATCTAACGAACAAATTCGATATATTGTGAAATTTTATAACAAAAAAGGGAAAAATGCGACACACGCCGCGAATAAAATTTGTGACGTTTATGGACCTAATGCAGTGTCATCAAGAGTAGCACAATGTTGGTGCAAGCGTTTTCAGTCCGGGAATTTTGATGTCAAAGATGCAGCTCGCTCTGGTCGCCCTGTTACGGATAAAGTCGATGCCATTTCTGAAAAAGTGGACCAAGATCGGCATATTAGTAGTTACGACGTAGCTGAAGAACTGGGGATCGACCACAAAACAGTTTTGACCCATTTGAAAAAAACTGGGTATACAAAAAACTCGATATTTGGGTGCCACACGAGCTCACTGAAAGAAACCAAATGAATCGTGTACTCATTTGCGATTCTCTATTGAAACGTAACGAAACCGAACCGTTTTTGAAAAGATTGATCACTGGTGATGAAAAATGGATCACCTACGACAAGAATGTGCGCAAAAGATCATGGTCAAAGGGCAGTGAAGCACCACAGACTGTAGCGAAACCCGGATTAACACGTAATAAGGTGATGCTGTGTGTATGGTGGGATTGGCAGGGCATCGTTCATTATGAGCTTTTACCGCCGGGCAAAACCATCGATTCGGATCTCTACTGCCAACAGCAGATGAGACTCAAACAAGAAATTGAGAAAAAACGGCCGGAATTGATCAACAGAAAGAGTGTGGTCTTTCATCATGATAACGCCAGACCGCACACATCTTTGGCCACTCAGCAAAAACTTAGAGAGCTTGGTTGGGAAGTGTTAATGCATCCACCATATAGCCCAGACCTTGCACCCTCAGATTTCCACCTGTTTCGATCTCTTCAGAATTCTTTGGGTAGTGTTAGATTAACATCAAGAGAGGACTGTCAAAACTACTTGTTGCATTTTTTTGATCAGAAGTCCCAAAAATTCTACAGCAACGGGATCATGTCACTACCTACAAGATGGCAACAAGTTATCGAACAAAATGGCACATATATATTATAATTAAATGTAATTAAACTTGAAAAAAATATGTCTTGAATTTGTTTAAAAAATACGAAGAAACTTTTTCCCCGACCTTATATCTATTTTATACGGGACTCCAAAGTGACCGTTTACATTTTTACGGCCGGAAATAATTTTCGCGGTGCCCTTAGAGGGTTTCCCTTTGTTTTTATGTAAATCAAGTGCGGGACAACAATCAAATTGTATAAATGAAGCGTTGACAATAGCCGTTTGCAGCCATTTTCCTGAGCTCCCTTTAATGGTAGGCACCATCGTGATTTTTTGCAACGTAATTGATAAATAAACTTTGTACTTGATTACAAAGTTACACCCATTCATACCTGCTCTGGTAATTTATTAGTGCTTAAATGCTCATGTAACAATTATTAATAATTATGAATAAGTTTTTAAAACTCTACTATGTAGGTAGCTTGAAGGTTGAGAGGCTAAAAGCTGGGAGGTCTTACTTACTAAACTTGTTTATTTAAATATCTTTGGTACAATTTTATTAGAATTCTAAACAATCTATTAAGAACTTTATTTACAGTAATTTTGGTATCTATAGCCCGTCCAAGTTTATTTGGCTATGACAGCTGCAATGAAAGCTTGTATTTATTTTCAGTAATGCTCTTACAGAAAGTATATTCTCAAATACTTGCCCCATTGCGTAATACTTTTATTACCACGTTAATTAACGTAAGGGTCGGTGTAAGTAAAAGCATACCATTAAAATTTCGAATAGAAAAACATTACGGAAAAAATATAATTGCGCTGATCCTCAAAAACATATATAAAAAGGCACCCCGTTAAGGCACACGTTGGGGGCTCCAGCCAACGCAAACAAAACGTCACGATGTCACCGCATTTACATTTTCGCGACCATTTTACATTATTTAACTTGTAATTCTGAATTTTTGCGGTGTAGTGAACCAAGCATGCGCATTTATGTAAGCAGAAAAAAGAAAACTACCTTTAACGGTCGCCATCTACAGTACTGCTGTAAACATCCGTGATAATTTTTTTTTACTAAGGCAAGGGCCTTTTAAAGTTAACTTAAACTGACAGAATTCTTAGTGCGAGTTTTTCCAATTCATCATCATTACCAGCCAAAAGACGGCCACTGCTGAACATAGGCTTCCCCTTTTAACCTCCACGCTGAACGACATCCTGCCATCTGCATCCACTGAATGCCCGCGACTCTCACAATGTCGTCGGTCCATCTAGGGGGAGGCCTACCTACGCTGTGTCTTTCGGTTCGTGGTCTCCAGTCAAGAACCTTTCTTCCCCATCGGTTGTCGGTTCTTCGAGCGATGTGGCTTGCCCATTGCCACTTCAACTTGCAAATTTTAATGGGTATTTCGGTGACTCTGGTTCTTTGGCGAATATCCACGTTCCGGATGTTATCGCGCTAAGAAACTCCAATAGCTCTCTCCATTGCCCGTTGTGTGACTCTGAGTTTTCCAAAAGGCTAACAGCTAAGGACCTCGACTCAGTACCATATTTCAGCACTGAAAACACACACTGGTCAAAAACCCTCGTCTTTAGGCACTGTGGTATCTTGAACGAGAAGATTGCGTTAACGTAAACTATGATTTGTATGAAATAAGAGCAGATTGAAGCGCCATGAAGATTGCACTGCTCTTACTTAATATCGATATCTCTATATATCGTTTATCGTTTTTTGTTTTTATTTTTAAGCTTTTATTTAATGTTTGTATGTTAGTTTGTTTGTTATGTTAAATGTTAAAAGCTGAATTAGAACCAGTTCCTTCTAACCGATGTTTAAGATTTAGTTATTAATGGCATGCTTACTCTATGGGGCGTCTTCAGTTTATAATAACTTGCTATTCTGACCTCTTGACTTACTTCTGAACTTCAGAATGAAATGTTCAAAGTGTTTATCAGAGCATTAAGCTTTCTATTAGACTAGACTTGTAACAGATGTTGAAATGAACAGCTGTCGTGTCGATCGGCCCATTAACGCCTACATATATTTATTGAATTTTCCCTGAATTTTCATTACATTACCCCACATTTGTGCCAATAGGCTGTCACGCGTGTTTCAACTCCCTAACACATAGTCAACGTGATTTGATTAAACAGGCTGCGCCTTCGTTTTGTACGTTTTATTTTCCATTTTAGCGTTCATGAGAAGCTGAAATATTCGTATTTTTTTGCCTCTGAAAGGTTTTTGACTAAACGTTAGAATATCCAAGATAAATGACCAGGATATGATACCAATTTATCAAAATATCCAGTTATCAAAACACCCAATTGTTAAAACGACTAACTGCCAAAACGTCCGCAGTTACTAAAACAACAAGTAGTTTAAGTATGCTGAAATAATCGCACTAATATAACTAATGCAAAATAATACGTGTCGACTTGAAAACCTCCTCAGTTTTCTTCGGTTAATAGTGTGTTTGTTTGTTCGTTCCTCTTTCACACAGCAAAGAAAGATATTGACTTGCAAAGCGAGACGCAGCCGCGCGCGCGCATTCACCTTGATAAAGATCGCCGAACGCGGTGGAAACTATAGTCGGAGTAACCGGCTTAATCTTACGTGAGTAATTCCCGTGTAATATAAATAAAAAGATTTACGTGTTTTTTTACATAGGTATAGTTTAAAGGCCGCGCAGTGATATAGGTTTATCCCAAAAAAGGTACGATTCCTATGGGATCATCAGCTAGTTTCCTGTAGATTTTTAAAGTCCCAATGTAGATTGTTTTATATCAGCAGTGCGTATAAGGTACTCGTACTTGCGCTCTGAAACGAGAGAGGACACAAATTTTCTTTTAATATGTGACTGGTATAAACTACTAGCTACAAACCTTATGTTTAAAAACTTAGCATTAGTGATTAGAATTTAAAAATCCTTTTTTACTGCAGCGGTCACAGTAAAATAAATCTTAAGTCCACAACTTTATTTCGACTCTTGGAATACTTTACCACTTGTAAACAATACGTTGAATCGATTGTAAGTATACATAAAATCTTATTTCTTAGTATGCCTTATTGTATAATAATATACTCCGCCAGGTATGACTTTCGGAGACACATAGGTCATGTGGGTGACACAAGCCTACGTTATCTAGGTTTAGTCTGTTAAATTAATTTAGTCTGTGTTTAACTTGTGGTTGAAATTGGATTGCTGCGCTTTAGCGCACAAACAAAATGACCATTGAAGCGCTTTTTGTATTTTATTTCATAGATACAGATTTGTTTTCCAATTTGTGTTTATTGCAGTGAAGTGACAACTGGAAAGTGACGTACACACTCCCGGACTGTCAGACCATGTTGTAGGCCCCTTTTCCCACTATTAAGTAAAAGTTTCATGCCAATTAACCAGGTGTTTAAGACTTCACGGTCTGATACGTTGGATCCTTAATAATTCACCATAATAAGTATCTTCCGTTGCGCGCTCATATTCTTCTTAAATAATTAAAACTTGGCAAGCCAAAGGAGAAGTTTTAATACCATTATTATTTATGATGGGCTAAACTTTCTGAGCACATTTGAATACGGATTTAATGTGTGGTTAATAATTTATTTTATTTAACCGAGTGTTCATAAAATTTACTTGATGGAACATTGGATAGATGAACCAGAACTTAATTTAAATTTTATTTTGTTTGAAACTCGTTTCAAAGCTTTTTTAGCCATTAAAGCTTTAATAACATGAAGATATAAGCAAAGCAAGTGAGCAATGTTCTGCCCGAGACCAATTCTATCAAAAATAGTTGGTTTCTATTTTGCCTTTTAAGTATTATTTTTCTTGTATAATAGGCTTGTGTTTGACCACAAATTTGCGCCTAGAAGAAACCGATTTGCTCGCGACTACAAGACACCCAGATTGTAACTATCGGGAAATACCCATTCTGGCAGCGTATTCTTTGATAGAAAAAATATATCTACCTCCCTTATTGCGCCATTTCGCCAATCTTCGCTGATCTTATCCGCATTAGACCCAAGCTTCACCGATAACAGACTATCTAACTATATAGAAAGGTCGACGGAAATAACTGTAATGTATGTACTAGGCCATGCTTTCATACTCCCTGATATTGTCACAAGTTTGAAGTCTTTTATGAGTTTTATGTCTCAAATTGGTGGACCTTAAGCGATTTAACAACCCAAAAAGGGTTTAGTAGTCTTTTTTGTAAGGATTTCTCTCTGAAATTAACCTTCATTTGGGGCACGACCCGTGCACCCACCAGCTCAAATCACCAGTGGGATTAGGGAGAATCCCTCAAGACCCACACTCCCATCAGTGGGATGAGGGTGAATTGCAGTAACCACGCTAATACCCGTAAGTGCGTAATTACGTGTGTTAGTTCTTGTACTTACACTCATTTTTTAGTAACGGCTGAACGGATTTAGATGAGGTGTAGAGATAGCTTGTACCCTGGATTAACATAATATGTGGTTTGTTTAATCCCGAAAAATGAATTGTATGTATGGATATCGGGTAAACCACGGGGTGCTGCTAGTGTACAACAAACGTTAAGGTGGAGCCGCTGGGAATGCGTCTAACAGTGGCCATAGCATTGTAAAAAGCTGATTTTTGAGTAAATACTGATAGTTTTTCTGGCCTGTTAACGTATGATTGTAGCTGGTAGCCAATATACTACAGTAAAATATTAAAAGAAAATGTTTTCATACGGATTTGCAGTTATTGCAGCAATGAGACGCATTATTTTAGTAGACGGCCGTCGTATCGAATTAATATTATCACCTAAAAAACAGACTTCAAAATTAGAAAAATACGCAATTTCGTTTACTTACCAACAGGCGAGTTGGTGGTCAATTGAGAAATTAATCGCGAAAAAAAAATCTTGCATGGCAATATTATGCAATCCAAGTAAACGAATTTTACAGTTATTTTTATTTGAATACCAAACTACTGAACTTATTTTGATGAAAAAAATAATACTTTGAGACCAATCTGAAAGTATATCCTTGAAAAAGGACGTCATTCCATCTGGCTCCTACTTTCCGGGATGTGTCCGTTCCGATATCTGACCAGCTTGAGCTTTTGGGCTTTTCTCTGTCTCCTACACTCAACTTTGGCTCCTATATTGAAAACAAGGCTCAATTGGCTGCCAAAAAGCTAGGTCAAAAAGCTCCTATCGAAGGTGCGTCGGTACTTCACGTCGGAACAGTTGCTTATACTGTACCAAGCACAAGTTCGGTCGTGCATGGAGTACTGCTCTCACCTTTGGGATGGATCAGCTAAATACCAGCTCGGGGCCTTGGAATCAATTGAGAAGCGTGCCAAGAGGCACATCAGCAACGAAGCCCTAGTTCAGACTAAGCTTCTTAGTCTTGAGCATCGGCGCAAAGTTGCTAGTCTATCGGTTTTTTATCGGATACATTTTGGAGAGTGTGCATCAGATCTGCATGATCTAATTCCCTCCTGCCCTTTTTTCTATCGGACTGCCAGAGCGGGCACGAAAAATCGACACCGCTTTATGGTTGACATTCCGAAAACCCGTACGAAGCGCTTTGATTCCACTTTTATTGTGCGAACTGCTAGCTTGTGGAATGCACTGCCTGAATGGGTGTTCCCCGATAGTTACAATCTGGGTGTCTTCAAGTCAAGAGTGAATCGGTTTCTTCTAGGCAAGCGTGATCCACCGTAGGCCGCATCATCGCTTAACATCAGGCGAGTTAGCGGCCATGCGCAAGCCTATTCTACAATTAAAAAAAAAAAAAAAAATACTATAAATACATAGAATAGAATGATAGATAGATAACTCTTTATTGTTCACACCAAAAATTACATAGTTACATAATAAGATAAAAACAACTTAAAACTAGCAATTGTTACTAGTCAATTGTTTAGCTAGCAACTAGCTAAACAATTGGCGACCTTGTCGCTATAAGCGATCTCTTCCAGGCAACCTTAGTATGGAGAGGACATACAGAAGAGTTAAAGGACGGGGTGTGATGTAATAATAGAATAACTGGTATATAAAACACTAGCCGTCCGCCCCGGCTTCGCACGAGTGTAAGCTCGGCCTTCGGCCTCGCTACAAAATATAATATAGCCTATGTCACCCGGGGATAGTGTAGCTTCCCAACAGTGAAAGAATTTTTCAAATCGGTTCAGTAGTTTCGGAGCCTATTCATTACAAACATACAAAAATAGGTACAAATCTTTCCTCTTTATAATATTAGTGTAGATAGACATACATTATAATAATACACTAATACCTACATAGAATGGTACATAGAATAAAGCCACCTATTCATAGCCATCATCGCCGTATCTCAGAGAATAAATGACGGCATACAATGACAGTATCTCGGTTATACTTCCGTCTGCAGCCACTATGCGACTCGCACTCTCAAACTACAGTAATGAGACCGCGTGAAGAATTCACTCCTAACGACTCTGGATAAAACAACCCTGACACACCACACGCAAAAACGCACCCTAACATGTTCAACCTAGAGCCTAAATTCCAACGTTTCGTTATTGCTCATCAACGCAAATTACCTAAAATCAAAGCGAGTGATGTGATTCGAGGAGGTATCTTTAAAATTAATAGACTTGATGATGCCGTATTCCTTTTGATTTCAGGTTAATGAGTTAAGTCATTTATCAAATTATGTGAAGACGTAGTGCTTGAGAGTTTTCGTTGAGTGAATTGATTTTGAGGACTATTGCGAGCTTAAAGTACTTCGTGAACGATTTTTTAAAGTAATTCTTGTGATGAGATGAGATAAACTAAGTACTAAAGATAAAGTCATTCATATTGTCTTATATGAAGACTAATATAAAAGTAAAGTTATATGATTATTTACGGGATATTTACCGTGGTAAGGTTGTGGAAGGAGCTCCCGCGTGCGAGCGTGATTTACCACGGTAAATATCCCGTAAATAATCATATAACTTTAGTGAACAACCGCGATAGTTTAAAACAGTGTTTAATATAAAAGTAATTATTATTTCACACAAAATAAAATAATAATTTTAATCTGTTTGATTTAGGAGTATTTTTACAGGTTTCACAAATATTAGCTGGTATCCACTACTTACAAACACAACAACACTTAACAAACAGCAAACACTTCTATGTTTCGGCTTGAAGGGCAATGTTTCCAGCGAAATTACAGGGCACACAGAGATTTGACATCTTATATCTCGGAGTAACTAGCGCAGTGCATTGTCATCCAGGGTTTTGAACTGTTGAAGTTCAAAATTCTGAGTGGCGTTGTGCTATTATGGGCAAGCGTAAAGAGCCATCAGGCGAGCGACTTCGCTCGTCTCGTCACTCAGTATCATAAAAAATAAAAAACTTACTAGGTACTTCTTAGTATTTATGCGAAAATTTGCTTGCCATTCTTTCACGTGGCAACAGACGTGATTTTATTGTGTAGATAGAAGGCTAGAAATTACAGAAATCACATAGTTTTTTGTTTAAAGTGAAAATCTTCTTTACGCGCGTTAAGCACTTTTTGAGTGAAGAAAAATCATGGAACTCGCGTCATCATCATGCTTTACCGTGTATTTTAAAACAGCGCCATCTCTTGTAGAATAGGTGAATTACTACTTAAGTTTTCACTTCCGACGTGCAGTCCTATGACTGATGCTTCGACCAAAATATTTATATTTGTCGAAGGACTGATGTTTATCTTACTCATTATGTTTTTTTTTTCGGAACATTATTCCTAATGGCACACGCCGGAAACACCGGGCGCGGCTATTATTATATTACATATATTAACAAAAATGAAGTTGAATGATTTGACTTAAAACATTTAATTAACAAAGATATTATTGCCACTATAAATTTCAAGATTACTTATAATGTCGTATCATGAACAAAATTGAACATGCGAGCTAAGAAGGCCGAGCTTCCGTTTAACACTTTTAAAATGTTTAGCGTCAATTCTGTTGTACCATTCACGAAACTAAACTAATCTGACAGGACTAAAGTTATCGGCTACTCTTTTCATTTCAATACTGTCAAAGGATGTTAACAATTATAGAGCTGTCAAAATTAGTTCAGTTTAGAGAATGGTACTAAAGAATAAACGTGAATTATAAACTTTTTATTTTAATTTTAATGTTGACACATATTTAATCTTATATAACGTAAATATAATAAATCATACAAGAAAATAAAACTTATTTATTTTTAAACTAGGATAGGTAGACTCAATTGTTATAAGATTTTTAAGTAAAGTCTTTTAAGTAAGTGGTTTTATTATACTTACTAAAAACCTCTAATAAAACTAAGTACTCGTATTTTATGGGCTTGTGTTCATTCAGTAAATATCAAACAAACACTATAAATCACTATTTCCATAACACCACATTTTACATTATTAGTGGCGGCAACTCACGAAGTAGCCTCATTTGTTTCTGTAATTACGATATACAACCTTTATACAGCTTTAATGCAACCTCCTTGCATGACTGTACCATATTTACAATGTTGTAAAATGCCAATAAAAATAAATAATAACGAAAAGTAGATAAAAACGCGTTTTCTTTTAACTAGGAATTTGAGGGTCGTTAATTTTGTTGATTATAAAAATAGAAATTTGGTAAATTCCTTAGGAGTTATTAATTTTGATATGTTAGTAAACTAAAGAAATTAAAACATACAATCCGGACGTTTACTAGTTTAGGTCGTTTGGTGTTTTACTTCGTAGCGTTATCCTACAAAGGTATTTTGGTCATAATGTCGATAGATCTGCCGCTATCGCAAAATTGCGATAGCGGCAGATCTATCGACATTATTTTTTGGGTTGACAATTTAAGTGTTATTTTAATAGCTGCTCTAATATTATATTGTAACGTGATATGTTAATAATACGTAATGTAATAAAATCACAATTTGTCTTAAGGCTCACACTTTCTTTAGACTAAAATATAACAGCAGACGTGTACGTAGCCGAGACCAACATACTTGAGTCTATTGATGCTCAGTTACCACCAAGGCTTGTAATGAGGAAAGGTATACTTTTCTCCAAGTCTTGTAAATAAACATTTTTTTTGGGTAAGTAATTTTTACATTTTAGGTAATCGCGTTACCAAAACAACTAATTTTATAAATATAGCACAGAAATGTGAATGTACCACATCCATATCAATACAAACAGAAAACATAAACAAAGATCAGGTGTTAGAAATTGGAGCGGAAAAAATGTGTACAAAGAAAAAAGAAATGCATCGTTTGCGTTGAATGTAGATTGTAGCGTACAGCTATGACATCAAAACGACGAAATTATCAGCTTTCACGAAATGAAAATGATACAGAAAGCCATCGAAAACGCAATTGTAGCAACTGCTTGTGGAATATAACGGAAATGGAGGCAACCAATAAGAAATAAAAATAAGCGCACCGCGGAATTGGTTTCCAAATATTGCTATGGATTGGGAGTCCTTACAGATTTGTATGTCATGAAATGATATCCTTCAAACAGAACTTCGCTGCTTTCAAATAAAAAAATGGACACAGTTGGCTTTGGTTCTAATTTTACTGCAATTTAGTAATTTTATAAAAAACTGTATCACACTTCATACTTAGCCACACAAATATTATAAATGCGAAAGTAACTCTGTCCATCTGTCTGTTTGCTACATAATCACGGCTAAACGACTTAACTTATCTTGATGAAATTTTGCGAGGTAATAGTATGTATCATGAGGACGGACATAGGCTATTTATTTCTGAAGTCGTGGAAAATACAGCTAGTATTTTATTTAAAAAAAAAAAACTTTACAAATAAAAAAATACTATCCACCAAGAGACGGCTAGTGCTCAGTTTGGTGGCTAGGGCCGACAACCCTTAATGATGTACCATAAATGTGAAAAATATAATTTCAATTTTATAAAATACACTAAAGTTACTGTGAAGCAATGATCTTAAAAGCGAATATGCTCAACCAAACGATTGTATGGGATGCACTACTCGTACATACACGATGTACGACTAGTATTTTCATTTTTTCGTGGCATCTGTCATCATTTCGAGTTAGAGAGCAGGTGGTCCAACTCTGGAACTCGTCCTAGGTCTAAGTGGTCACTTTCACTGTTTTAAATGTGATAATTCTACTATGTAACATCTTTCTCTACTAAATCAGATCATTGTAAAGCACGACCACTATACCACTACTACCATCAAAGTCAGCGTGTGGCGACCCCATTTCACAAGTAACAGAGCCACCCCTAAAATCTAAAATTATATTATCTGTATACTTTTAAATTTGAAAACTATACTAAAACTGTAATTCTGCATAGTTTGATAACTGTATAAGTGAGAAGGTTTAATTAGGATGGGTGGACAGACGGACAGACGGACAGACAGATGGACGGACAGATGAACAGACAGAATGGACGCCACCCTTAAAATGCCAAATTACTTATATTTTTTGTACCTATACTCTTAAATTTGAGATTTATGTAATACTGGAACTGTAATTCTGCAAAGTTTCATGCAATGATATTGATAATTGTAGAAGTTGCTGTAATATCCCTGGTGTTGCAGATATCCATAGGCGATGGTAGTCGCTTACCATCAGGCAGCCTGTCTGCTTGTTTGCCACTTATGGCATTAAAAAGAAAAAAGTTAGAAGGTTTATTTATGACGTATCAAGAAACGGAGAGACAGCCAGACAGCCAGACGGACAGACGGATAGACGGACAGACGGACAGATGGATGGATGGACAGAATGAATTTATCAGGGTTATATGGAACCCTAAGAAATTCCATTGGCCCGGTCCTTACGAAATTATGTATAAATCGATACTTTGAAGATAAAAAATAATAGATACTCGTAGTGTATGATAACATCATTGCTGGAAATAGAATTCTTGCTAGGCACGCCATTTAACCTATAGAAATACCTATGAGAATAAAAATACTGTGCATAAACAATTCTTTATTTTGAAAAAAAAAAAGGAAGTTAACTGGAAAATTCGAGCAAAACCGCGGTAACCCTAGTAAAACATAATTTAGCGAAGGCAAATATTTTTCCATCCAATTCAGTTGAAACCTCGCTTGGCGACAATGATATGAGAACAAAAGCTCCAGTACTAAGTACAGTCATTTAAAAACAAAATCCCGTGGAAAATTGGGGAAGTCATTAAAGTGCTCACTCAGAAAGAGAGCAATTAGGAATCTGGGCCGGAGCGAGACAGAAAATAATTTGCCATAATGTGGCGGAATATGTGGCATTAAATATTGCAGGTAATAATATGTGACGATCTGGGTTATACAGGGTTACACATATAGACTTAACTAAGCCGAAAAGAGGTCATTGTATCATCATTATGAACTACTTTTACTACGAGACCAATTCTGAAATCACGGAAAAATATCCATAGAAAACGGTCATTGACACTCGACAAAATGTATGGAACAACTGATAATCGCGAAAATAAAATCAGCTCATTTATAATTATAAATGACGGAATACTGAGGTAACAAGCATAAAAAAATACGACCGAAACGGAAAAGTTCTCAAGCTCCTTCTTTAAACATCAGTTTTATTTGTTTAGTTTATTTTAGTCCTTCGGTTAAAAAAGTTTTATTTTAATTATTTCTTTCACATCGCTTCACATAACTCGAGATGGTGGTCAATTAATTAGTAAAAATTATGATATTATATTAAAATTATAGCAGAAAGTGACACTGTGCTGGTTACCACGCCCCGCTCCCCGTCTCCCGAGACACCGCGACGTTGTCGCTCGAGCCGCGTGCGGGCGCAGCGCCCAATGGCCATGCGCAGACAGTCACAGTTAGTTCTCGCCTGTGACCACAGGCTGCTCGTGCGCCGATGATCGCCTCGCGTTTTTCTTTTATTTTCAATTTTTTTGTCATTATTAACAGTTCTTATATTTCATTGTATACTTACTTGAATTCATTGTGTCAGTTTGCCGTGTTGCAATAACCTGTATTTTTTATTGATGGGAAAGTTTTTCATTGCACCTCGCTATAAAATTAAAATAAAAACAAGAACAGAAAACTGGTCACCAAATCAAATAAAATCAAATCATTTATTTGTCGCAACATGGTAGGTACACAACTACACATACAAAATATCACCATTTCTGAAAAACATCTCAAAATGCTCCCAAAGATCTACGATACCCTCACCGTAGCATAGAACTCTCTTATTTATTTCGGCCATATCAAAAACTTCCGGAAACATCATCGCCAAAGTTAAATAAACATCGCCCCTAAAGTCTTCAGTTAAATTTCCTTATCATTCACAAGGGCCGTAAAAACCCGCATTTGAATAGCGATTTGGAAATTTTCAGTCATAAAATATTACCTTTGCAACGTAAAATGTTCGAAAATTTCAACCTTTTGCTACCTTTGAACAGTTTCAGCCAAGTTATTTGAATTTGTGTTGCATAAAGAGGGGTATAAAGTGGCAAAATTCAAGGTTTACATGACTTCTATTAATGAAAATCTTTTAAAATTTGCTTTCTGTTATACTATAGTGCTAGTATGTCTTATCAGTTTGTCAGTATTCCATTTTGATTGTTTGCTAACCCCCTTATATAAAAAAAATCGTCTTCGCAAAAAAAAAAACATCTACTACCACTTTCTAAAAGAAGATATATTGCAGACATGACTTACCTTTTTAATATAAACGCAAACCTTATTGACTGTCCTGAGCTTTTAAGTAATATCAAGATTAATAATAAAACTATTCGTTTTTCGCCTCTTACGAGTATCAGTATCCCAAAACTCTATACTAATTATAGTATAATTCATACATGTTGAGAGTCAGTTATAACTTTATTTAACACCGAACTTTAAGCGCTTAGTGTTGGATCTATTCTGCATGAGCTTTGTGGTGGCTAAGCAGTTGTCGAGTAGGGAATTCTTAGTTTAAGCCAAATTTAAGTACGTAATTTCGTATTTTCCACAAACGTAGGTTATTGTATAACTGTGTAATATTCTCACTATAAATGTAACTTATCCAATTTTATCTGTATTATCTGGTTCTAGATTGATTGTAATTTTTTTAAGGCTCTTGCTCTTTCTTTATATTTATTAAATAAATTAATAAACGCATCGAAAGCCTTGTATTTTTCTTGCTTTCTGTGTGCGGCTTTTACTCTCTGACAAGGGTCGGAAACAGACCAGCTAAACAATTGTTTATTCGGTAATAGGCTTGCGTTAGACCGCCAAATCGCCTGATGTTAAGCGCGATGCGGTCTACGATGGAGCACGCTTGCCCAGAAGAAACCGATTTGAAGACACCTAGATTGTAACCATCGGGGAACACCCATTCCGGCAGCGCATTCCACAGACTATCAGTTCGCACAATAAAAGTGGAATCAAAGCGCTTCGTACGGGTTTTCGAAATATCAACCATGAAGTGGTGTCGATTTTTCGTGCCCGCTCTGGCAGTCCGATAGAAAAATGGGGAGGAGGGTATATTGTATAACATCTTGCGATTTCACACACCATGGTGGATGACAATGCCCACATTGTGGTGAACGTTGTACTCAGGATATATATTTAATGCCTTGCAAGTAGTTATTCAGTGTCTTGAAGAATTATTCTGTGTTTTGTCTTTCTCTCTTCTGAGAATTTTGAACTCGCTCGAAAAAGACAAAAGTCGCGGTAATTATTCCATGGCTACTCCATGTTTATTAAAGGATGTTAGTGTATAGCAACACGTAACCATGTATTTGGACCTACAACAGTTTTAAATTAGTGAATGTTTAAAAACTATATTATTTTGGTAAAACACTGAAATTAGCAATAGTGTTTCACAAAACTAAGGCGTTTGAAGCGAGATCGCGGTCAGCAAAAACAAACCTTTTAAAAACTAGTTTTTAGCCGTCCGCCAATTGAATTTAGTGTGGCGTTATAAATATTTTCGTATTCTTCTCAGCTAACCCATTTTGATACGCATACCATGGTGGTACATAACAATAGTAATCCGTCTTTGGGAGAAAGCCATATTTAATTTAGGACGACGTCATTTTCAGTGAAATCGGTTGGGGATAACTGTTTTAAAATTCAGTTGCAAGATTTGTCCAAAAATTTTACAAGAATGTAAAATCTTTGAAATTATAAATGAATACCTACTTCTAATACCCACAATTTTTATTTGTCTATTAATTATCGTCAAATCTATTCAAACACCAGACAAACAGCCCTTATCCCAAATGGGGTAAACTTCACCCCGACATGATACCTTTGTCAAGGGATTTTTGTTTCCACACTGGTTTTGTACTTGACGTCAATGCGTAAAAGGGGATGAAAAACGGAGCCTCATTTGAGAGCGTTAACCAACCCTCGAGGTTGAGATTTTCAGCTGAAAAAAATGTTCTATCTTGGTTGAATTTTATCCTCTCAACTTTTTCTTTTAAATGAACGTTTTTCGTGGAAAATTGATACAATTACGTACTTAAATACGAGTATGTAATTACAAATGTTTCACAGAGTTTTATTAAAGGATTGTTTTGTTCACATGTAGGCAGTTAATTTGTTACTAGGTTCGTGTTTTTTTTTTTACACAGGCTAGGCGTTTCACGGCAGCCCACTTTATGCTAAAGTATGGTCGAAGATGGTAAGTATATCTAGCCTGGAATAGCAACTGCTGCGTAAGAAAAATCGTAGGCATATACGAGTTAGCCCTGGTGCCGGGGCAATAGAATACGGCACCGGTACACCCTGCCTGTAGTAAGAGCCTACTAAAAGGGGACCTATGGGTTCGGGATGGTCAAAGTTGAGGCTTTGTCCATCCACTTAAGCGTGCCCAGGGAGAGAACGTTGTGTGACCAACGTTGTCGCGAGTGGAGGGACTGAGAAATCACGCAGTTGTCTCGGGAGGAGCCATAGCGCAGTGCTGAGGGCTCCGGTGCTTTCCTCTGGAGATCCCGGAGCCCTCTTGTCAAGCACTAAGGCTGGTCACCAGGGGGGTTTTAGTGGGTACAATCCCACATTACCTGGCTGCACCTCAATGCAGGGTATCTTCGGAAGATTTCCCCCTCGAAAACAAAAAAACAAAAAGGCATATACGAGTATTAGACTTGATGCCTTTAGTTGAACTCACCCTACAGAGGACCTTATCACCCTATTTTGCATACGGACTAT
Source organism: Agriopis leucophaearia (assembly GCA_949125355.1). NCBI lineage: Eukaryota > Metazoa > Arthropoda > Insecta > Lepidoptera > Geometridae > Agriopis > Agriopis leucophaearia. Next base: position 4,562,019 of record OX421275.1, read on the forward strand.
TAGTAAATTCATTGATGTCACTGCAAATTTCTTAGTGTGTATGAAAAATAAATAAACAGGCCGTACTTGCAGTTTTTGAGTCATGTGGTTTAGCATTATAGTGATAAAAGTGGGTGAATTATGGAGACTTTTTGAACAAACCGATAAATTGTACTGATATATATGATATCTCAGTTTAGACATGGAAACAGACGTTGTATTCAAACATTTCGTTTATATGATACGGGAATTACTCACGTATGATTAAGTCGGTTACTCCGACCATAGTTTCAACCGCTTTCAGAGGTCTTTTTCAAGTTGAAAGCGCACGCGCGGCTCCGTCTCGCTTTGCTTTGCGATTTCACTTTGTGTCGCTTTGCCGGCTTAATTATATCGTACGTGAGTAATTCCCGTGTAATATAAGTAAAAAGATATATCTCCCTTGTTTGTCTGATCTGAAAGAGTACCAGTCTACCACCCATTACGATTTTCTTAGCCAACCACCATGCTATGATTTACTCTAGTTAAATAGTTGCTCTGCCTAGAGTAGCCTTGAATAACGACACAAATGAACCTGCCACTTCTAAAAACACTACAAAAAGCTCTTGGGAAAAATAACAATTTCCTAGAAATCGGTTACCTAATAAGTCCTCAGCCGGATGTGAGGGCCGGAGACAAGGGCCACTTCAATCTATTTCCGGTTCCGGTCAGGGCTCTCTGTGAATCTTTCACTGGAAACTATTCAGAAAATGGTTTCTTTTTGTAGATACGCAACTAGACAGCAGGTCTTTCAGGTTTTTTTACTCCTTTTATTACATTGAACATGACGATCTACGATCAGCCTGATGGAAGACGACGTTTGCCTAGTAACCTATTAACCTTAGACAAAGTCACATTAGTCCTATAATTTACAACACCGGACTACTGAGACGAAAATGTCTTACCAGCACGATCATCGGACTAAGTAATCAGACTACTGATACTAGGCAAAAAAAAAACCGCCCAAGTGCGAGTCCGACTAACGCGCGAAGGGTTCCGTACCATTATCTATAAAAAAAACGGCAAATCAATCATGTCTATTGTATTGGAGCTCCCCTTAAGTAATTGTTTTATTTTAAATTATTTTTTGAATAAATACCTAAATATTCTGTAAATATTTCAAGCGTTTTCAAGCTACCTGTTGCCGTTATCAATATCGAGCAAAAACGAGCACGTTTGTTGTATGGGAGACCCCTTAAATATTTATTTTATTCTGTTTTTTAGTATTTGTTGTTGTAGCGGCAACAGAAATACATTATCTGTGAAAATTTCAACTGCCTAACTATGACGGTTCATGAGATACAGCCTGGTGGCAGACGGATAGACGGACGGACAGCGGAGTCTTAGTAATAGGGTCCCGTTTTACCCTTTGGGTACGGAACCCTAAAAAGTACTTTGTAGACCGTGATTGGTTTCGAAAACCATTATATTTTTTGTAGCCTGTGATACCGCAATCAACGTATAGAATGTTAAATTATTTATTTGAAGGAAACGGATCCCAGTATCAGAGTATACTGGGATCTCCGTGATCAGTCTTATCCCAGGATCCGTGGATATAAATCCATTTGAACACTCTAAGATAGTAATGATGCAGAAACACAGACAGAGGCAAGGCATTCCATTGTTTTGCCGGTCTAATAAATAAAGAGCAGGCAAAACGCTTGATGCGAACAGCTTTGGTAATTCGACCATGTAAGGATGGCGCTTAGCCGTTTGTCTGGGCTTCCGGTAATGGAAAGGTGATGGGGGAACAAGTTCGTGAATTTTCATTGCATACTCATTTGGAACTTGTCACTACTTGTTTTTATAATTATACAATTATCTACTAACAATCAGCGCCTCGCGATTAAAATTCGCGTTATGGTGACACGTTTTCTACAAGAACCATTCATTATTCCGTGATAAAAATTACCATAATATGCTAATTAAAATAGTTTTTTCTATCTGTTTGTAATTTTTATTTCTGGTGTACACAATAAAGAGTCTATCTATCTAATTCAGGGTAATTTGTGGGAAGCTAAATTCCCACAAATTCACAATTTCATTTAAATCCGTTTAATTACACATTTTCTCACCTATAATATACGGTGATACTTTTTCCAGACACCTCCTCTGGTATCTTTAGTATCCGAAAGTAGAAGATTTTCGGTTGTAAAATCAACAGTAATGGTAAATAATTTTTTTTGCCATCACAACGATTTTCATTGGAATTTCATCTGGAACGAAGTTATTTGCCAGAGAACCAAAGTCACCGACATAGCTCAGCGTATTAGCAAGCTGAAGTAACAGTGGGTCGGTCATATCTGTCGCAGAACCAATAACCGTAAGACTAGACGTGTTTTAAAGTGCAGACCATGAGTTTTTTAAACTAAGTGTGTGACGCCCTGAGACTTAATGGAGAGAAGATATGTAAGATACCTGGCAGTAGCTGAAAACGGAAAGCCGAAAATGAAGCTGAGCACTGTGTCTTGGGAGAGGTCTTTGTCCAGCAGTGGACTAGTACAGGCTGATTGTGATGATGATGATGATAAAGAAAATACTAAGGTTTGAAAGAAGGTTCTGTTTTTATGTTTTAAAACGTACCTATAACGATACTTTGTCTTGTTTCAGGTACATACCAACATTTGTAAGAAATCTCAATACGTAAATGGCAGTGGAAATAAGTACTTAGAATATCTTCGGTGAGTTTTTTATGACATAGCATAGGTGGCAAACAGCTGGTTACTGGTTGATAATGTGATGTGAATTTAAACATCTGCAATATTCTCAACATGAACTGTGTAAGTACCTAATTCTAAGTTCACAGTGAAATGTAATATTCATATCATATTGCGAATATGATTGATTGCCAGCGAAGTTGCGAATAAACCAAACAGAGTTATATTTCGACAAAGTTCTATTACTTAAAAGATTTATGCTCGTCCTCATCAAACTTTTGTGACAACTTCGTGTGAGAAGTTATAATTTGGCCTAGATTTATGCCCGTGGATATATTGTTATACAAGGTCATATGGAAAGGTAGTGCTCAGTCGAAAGCAGTTTTTTTGATATACAGGGTTACGCGGAAAGGGTGTACCTACTAAGCTGAAAGGGTCCATATTACCCATCATTACGAACAACTTTACTACGGGAACAACTCCTAAATCTTGAAAAAAATATTAGCTGTTCCGTAGAAAACGGTCATTCACATTCGACAAAATGTATGGAACAGTATGGTATATTTTTTCTCAAAATAATCTAAAACAAAACTATACTTAAACTAGCGGTTGCCCGCGAGTACGTAAGCGTAGATTTTCATATAGACTTTTAACTTAAATTTATCCTCCCTCCTTTATTTCGGCGCTTTCGCAAATTTCTTCCTTAGCGGACCTCTACATCCCATAAGGATTCTACCGGCTAAATTTCAGTATTCTAGATCTCGAAGTTGCCGAAATTTCCTGGTGAATCCAGTCAATCAGTCAGTGACTGACTGATATTTTGCTTTTTTATACATATATAGAGTTTCTAATATTGGTAGTTTCTTTTACATTGAATACGTTAATGAAAACATGTCATTATAAAGCTATTGGAGCGGTCCTCACAGAAACTTGACTTACTTATTTACCGCCCGCGACGCACAATTTCCTTTCAGAAAACTATAAGTCATAAGAGAACCAGCCTTTAATGCCAACTCTATTCTGGATCAAAGCCATGTCGCAAGCCTTCAGGTCTTCAGCCTTCGGATGGCCTAAAATTGCTGACATTACTCTAACGCATCTACTTGAAGTGGTTCTTGGAATACGACACAAGAGAACGCCATTGGTGTCAGTCACGATAAGAAAAAAAAATTGTTTAAATTAGAACGGCTATCAAAGAATTTTTGTAAGAAATTTGTTGTAGCCACTTGCACCCACATAAATAGCAACTGTTTTAGCAACTGTGACGCGGAGTTCGACGCGTTGAAGTAAATAAGAATGTTCAATCAAGTATCTGTCACAATATCTGGCAACAGAGTTTCCTTCTCATTTCCGTTCTATTTACTTCTCTTTTTTGTGGTTTCAGTCTCGCGCTGTGGTGTTACTTGTTAGTGAAGATATAATTAACATAAAAATATATTTAGTACGTGTAGTCGTATACTGAAGAAATCGACCAAACGCAAGTAAATTTTATTCATAGAATAATCCGCCGGTTATTCGAGAGTTAATCAATTTCACATTTTACTATCTAATTCTAAGAATAGAAAGCCTATTCAAGAATAATTACCATACCACCGTTTTTGGTGGAAAAACAGAGTTATTCCGAGAATATTTTAATGGCGCCAGCGCGCCATATGATTCTATGTTTGTATTGTCATTTCAAACCAACGAGTATTTTTTTTCAAGTCTCGACGTCTGACGATATTTTTTGAAATTTGACGTTTACTTTCCTACAATATAGATGTTGTGTATATCTGTGATATAGATAATACGACAAAAGCAAGTTGATATGACATAAGCTTGAATACGGTGGTGTTGTAAAACAACAATTGTTAGCTGGGTAAGATTCGTTCATCAATCATTCCGCTATTCGCGTATAGTAATTATAAGCGTAGCTCTACTTTGTATTGCGTGGAAAAACGATGAATGAATTACTCGAGTTTAGGATCGTGGAATAGATTTATTTCTGAGATAAAAGCAGGGCCGAATTTAGGGAAGGGCAACCGGGGCTCCGCCTTCGCAAAAGAGGGGTCTACAATAGAGACTTCGGAAAAAATCAAATTCAGACTAGTAAACACTAGTAAACCAGGAGGCCACCGCTCCTTTGTTGCCCCGAGACCTCCAGACCTCTAAATCCGGCATTGGATAAAAGCATTTAACTTTTTTGGTCGAATTAAGAAAGGATGCTTCTCACTTTCCCGCAAAGTGAGTGTCATTTATTTTTAGTGCGTTCTGTCTAGCAAGACATTAAAATGCTTATATATAAGTCTAACAGACTGATATTTTTATTGACTTATTAAAAATCTCAGTCTGTTAGACTATTATGTCATAATGTTTGTACTTGTTTGCCTTTTTTATATGCCTTTAACCTATGTAGGTACTTTTTTTGGTGGCAAAACGTAATCAAACCATTTACACATTATATACGCACTTACTAAGATATTGAAGGAGCCAAAAATTACCGCCAATCACGATAGAATTTTAAAGATAGGTACTTAACCAGACCTTAGTTAATTTTGCTCTAAATGTGCACTTAAATTAATAAAAGACACATTAACCATCATCGTCATCATTAGCCAGACGTCCATTGCTGAATATAGGTCTCGCCCTGAGAACTCAACACTGAACGACAGCCTGCCATCTGCATCCACTGAATGCCCGCGACTCTCACGATGTCGTCGGTCCATCTAGTAAGAGGCCTACCTACATTGCGTCTTTCACTTCATACGGTGAACGCTCTGCGACCTCCAAGCCACCTGCCAAGCGTGGAGATTATGGCAATACTCCCTACATGAGACACATTAACCATGTCTGAGAAAATAAAGGTCTCAAAATCTAAATTCTATCATTTTTTATTGCGGTTCTTATGTCTCCCGTCTGTCACAATTCCGGATTTCGCACACAACATTTTACCAGCGTTCTGAAAAGTTTTACCTCACGGTTACATTTTGTACTTCGTATTTAACCAACAAAAAGTTTTATTTTGAGTGAAAGTGTTATGTCAAATGGAGTTACGTATTTTGGTTATTACCTAACTCAGAGAAAGTTAGCATAATTTTGTAATGTGTCTATGTCACCTTCCATCTGTTGGAAGAGGGTCGATTTAACCATTAGCCAATTGGACATCGTAGATGGCACCTATTGTACCTTTTGTTGTGTATTAGTATCGTAGAAAAGAAAAAACGATTAGTATAGCATTATCTAGTGTATTCTTGGTCAAAGTTTTTTTTTTGTTCTGACAGCTGTAACTCTATAAAGTTGATTTTACAATTACAACAATTTTGTAGTTGATTTACAATTTATTTTATTTCACCGATCTTTATTTATATGTGTTATCTACAAATGTATATGAAATGAAGCAATAAAAAATAAAAGCCTTAAATAATACATTTACATTTATTTTGATAACAATTTTTATATTAGCATAGTTGACAAAATATAGTGGCAGTATAAGTTTGCAAAGAGAACTGTAGAGCACACAAAAGACAATAAAAAAAATCTCTAGACTGTCATCGGCTAGCACCTACAATCATACTTTTTAAAACCTAAAAAAAACAGTAATTAACAGTTTTTACAAAATACTGTAGCTAACAAAAGAAAAATCTAGGTTTTTTTGTTATAGGCTTGCGTTTAACAGCTTACGTTTGTATCCCGTGTTAATGTGTGTTAAATTACTCGTTGAAAATATAATGATGCCTCAAATCTTTAGTTACTTAAATCCTATTAAAAGTGTATTGAAGATTGTACGCAATTTTGACAAACTAAAAAACTATTTGATCTGATTCGTTGTATTGTGTTTTAGAGTTAAATATGAGAACTTTTTGAGTTGACTCCATAGCCCTTGCTTGAGTTAAGTGTAAATGACACGTTTCTATGGCACTGCTGTTTTTTCGCGATTACAGGCTTGGTTCCATAGTAAAAATTGTTCATAAGGATGAGTAATATAAAAAATATTTAGTTAAATTAGCTCTCGAAGAGACTCGAGTTCTCGTAAAATGCGCGCACGCAAAATGCACAACGCGACGCTTCTCGTCGAAGTGGCTCATAGAAAAAACTTCATGAGCCCGCCTACCCAACGATTTAGGCCGCCCGGCCCCGCCCGCGCGCTTTCTACTCCTCAAAAAGATGATGCAATATGTAATGCACGTTCTATTGCGCCACCCTGTATTATTAGTCTGGGACCAACAGGCCAGGATCGGCCAATTGAACTTTTTCAAAGGTGTCCAATCTTTGTACCCGGGTATGTCCTAAAACTGCGACCAGAACCACCGGAGGATGGGCAGCGGCGTCCTATTAGTACACGGTGAACGTACTGCGATCCCCAAGCAGCCTGCCATGCGTGGGGATTATGGCAACACCCTTCTATAAGAAGGAGGCCTTTGTCCAGTAGTGGACATTTAATAGCTGCTCACACAAAGGTGTCCAATCAGTGGAGAGCCCCAAAAATATTGCTCACCTTTAAGCTAATCATGGAAGTACACAAACTAAAACTAGAATGATCAAAATTTCTAGAAGTGGTGTTCCATAAATTATTATCATCCGAAAGTTATTGCCTCACACCACACCGATGATTCGCTAGATTTAAGCCGCGACTATCTAATCTTCCCTCCGCACTATTCATCATAATAATTATCTGTTGGCAGCTTACCCTTCATACACTGTTTTCTTAATACTATAGCTTCGAGTTCATTTTTATAACCATTATGTTACGTTATAACACTTATAACGTAACATAATGATTATTTAAGATTTAAAGATTGCAAAAAAATTACGTTTGTCAGGATTCGAACCTGCGCTGTCCAGGTAAACGCCCTGTTCGAATTTTTTGAGTTGTCTGTAACATTTATACAGGGTTACTGGTAATCAGTTAGCACCCTCTATCCTCATATTGACACCTTTGGATTTATTAGACAGGTATGATAAATCCTTATTGTGAATCATCAACACTTCAAGATTTAAAAAAAAAACTTATGATATAACGTAATAAACTTAAACTTATAAGAAAAGATCAGGAAAACCTTTTATACGAGACAAGCAAGTCAGTCCCCTTATGGTAAGCAGCAGACTTGCTCCATACAGTTCAGTGCCCAGAATTTAAGATTTCAACAGTTCAAAGCAATGCGTTGCGCTCGTCATTTTGAGATATTAGATGTGAGATCTTGTCATGCCACACTTGTGCCAAACATTGCATGAAACATTGCCCTTCAATCCAAAACACAGTAGTGTGAAATGTTGCGGGTATTTTTGCTCTACAAAATCTTTTTTAAAGAAGCCTTAAAAGGCTAAATTTTTAGATTAGTTTTTTTTTTAGTTTATGGTTAGTATATGAATGTTTAACACGCTTATATTAGCTTGGTATGTATTTATGTAACGGAATATTTAAACTTGAGTTTTTCTTTCTTCTTAAGATTTTCAATTATTTCAAAACGTCCAATAAAATTGAAATTTTGCACACTTATCAAGGACCGATGACAATGCAATAATTTAAATAGTTTGTTCCAATATCCTTACCAGGATCTTCGGGATCATCGAATTTAAAGAGTATTTTTTGGTTTTTAATCTGCGAGAAATACGATTCATTTGAAAATGTAAAAAATGTCTTAATACTTTACACCTCAGTCAAAAGTTTGACAGCCCCGTTAGTTTAGTTGGTAGTGAATCTGCCTTCTGCGCTTGGGGGCGTGGGTTTGATTCCCACCTAGGACAAACATTTGTGTGATGAACATTTGTGTTTGTTATATGTCTGGGTGTTAATATATATTTAAGTATGTATTTAAAAATATATATGTATGTATATCAGTCTCTGGCAGCCATATTAACAAGCGTTACTTAGTTTGGGAACAGATGATATGTGTGCAATAATGTCCAAAAAAAAGTTTGTAGGTAGTAGATTGCACATATTTATTTATACCGAGCCTTTATGAGAACATAAAAGTGAATAATACGTAGCTACATTAATAAGTTTGTTTGTTGGTGGGTATATGACGCTAAAGTCAACACAATTATCACAAACACCACAGGTTAATGAGACTAGCCCTAAATACAGAATAAGAAAAGACAGAGACACTACTTATGACAGAAGTACTGGAGTACTGCTCCCATCTTTGGAATGGAGCACCCAATCATCAACTTGAGCCTCTTGGTGCATTGCAGCAAGAATTTTAGATGATCCCAAGTTCACCAAACACCTAGAACAGCTCAACATGCGCAGAGAGGTTGGTTCTCTCTATTTTTTTTTCGAATTTACAATGGGGAGTGTTCTGAAGAGCTGTTCGGTCTAATGCCGGCGTCGCGGTTTTATCATCGCACTAGCTGCCATCGTTTGAAAGCGCATCAACATATCATAGGTCAGTGGAACTCGCATATTGTGCAAATCACACGATCTTTTTTGCCTCACTTCTGCAAAATGTGGAATGAGCTACCTTCCGCGGTGTTTTTGAGAAGCTACAACATGTGGTTCTTCAATAGGTGAGTTAATAGAGTCTTAAAGAATCGGCAACGTATTTGTGATGCCTCTGTTGTTACAAGTATCCATAGGCTATGGTGACTGCTTACCATCAGGCGGCCCGTCTGCTTGTTTGACACCTATGGCATAAAAAAAGCAAAACCCCTTTGCAGGCCTAGCACAGGTCGTGGAAATATTGTGTTTCGGCCGTTATTATCCCGCACGATGCCATCATCGTGCGAAGTGGCACGGAAGCGAAGCGCGACAGTTTTAAGCCTTGGGTAAACCGTATAGAGTTTGATTTTTCACGGCCGCTTGTACGCCGCGACGCCGCCTTGACTCTCCAGTCGGTGTTGATACTAGGGCTGCCAAATTTTTCACAAGAAATAAAGCATAGAAGCTAATTGAATATTATTTTGGATAAATAAAATTAAACTTCGTTCTAGGTACGAAAAAACATTAAGATCCGCGCGCGCACTTAAATTTATTTTAAACGGGTTTAAAGTGAATTAAACAGTAATTTGCATACGTTTTTGTTTCTTAACAGTAATAATCGAGCTAAAACAGTATAACACTGTTTTGTTATGGTTGGCAACCCTAATTGTACCTTAAACTGACTCGACTGCCTCGGTGGCTCAGTTGGTAGTGATCCTACTTTCTGTGCTTGGGGGCGTGGGTTCGATTCCCATCTAGGACAAACATTTGTGTGATGAACATTTGTGTTTGTTCTATGTCTGGGTGTTAATATCTATTTTAAGTATGTATTTAAAAATATATATGTATGTATATCAGTCTCTGGCTGCTATATTACAAGCTTTGCTTAGTTTGGGGTCAGATGACCATGTGTGCAATAATGTCCCAGATATTTATTTATTTATTAAAAAAAAAAAAAAAAACTGTCATGTGTTGTAGGTATAACACATTAAGAGTTTCCTATCTGTTTCTAGTCTGTCTGTGTACGCCACGTAGTTACCATTTACCATAACAGCAATGCGTTCGCTTCGTTAACCAAACGTAAACGTCGCGCTTAGTTTGATTAGCTACAGAAATGTACGTTAGAATCAGTAATACGCATCGTTTAGGCCTCGTTTACATTACATACGCAAGAACGCAGTAATTACTGAGTTTATTGTATTCTCGACTTTCTTGAACAAACATGAGACGTGTGCGGGTGCGTCTGTAATGTGAAAAATGCGGTATTTTTAATAATAGCCTATATTCGTAATATTTTCAGTGAAATAAATTTCGATTTATATTACACAGCTGCAGACGGACTCTTAAGCGTTAGACACTCATAGAAATGTGAATGCACGCTTTCAAAGCAATTTCAGCCTTAGTTTCCTTTTAATCCAATACAAGTAAAGAAAGGCGTTGCACGACGGCAAAGGATGTGGTACGACCATAGATAAATTATATTATGGTCAGTGGACGCGACCTTCATCTATTTGGTATAGGGCTCGTAATTTTTTTTATGCCACTCTGACGTCAGTAAATTAAAAAAAAATACTTGCTAAAAAAATTGTTGTGCAAGTAACAATTAACAATTGGTTTAGTAATTGGTAAACCAATTGTATTTCAATTGTTAATGAATTGCCTCAATTTTTTTACATGTGACACTTTATCTATACAAACAATCTAAAAAAATTACATTTTGTGGCAATTCATTAACAATTTAAAAACAATTTTGTTTTTCACTTTTGTCACTTTATTAATGCCAAAACTTTCAAAAGGGCAATTTTTTTGAAAATTCATTGACAATTCAAAAACAATTGATTTAATAGAATCGGGCCCCTGATTTATTAACCCATTAAGATACTTATTGGCTTCCAAATTCTTGAACTGTCTGCGACCAAACTAAGCGTAGGAGATCCTAAAGTGTAGAAAGCATTATTATTTAAAAAAAAACGAGATAATTTTAAACTCTTGGTCAATGTTTAATCAACCAGCTAAGAACCACTACAATAAAACTTGCTTTCATGTACATATAAAAAAAAGTCAAATGGGTAAAGTCGTTTCGGAAATTGGTAACAGACTTACAAACATACATACATAACTTTATATTGTTCACACCAGAAATGATAAATAAATTTGTCATAAAAGGCTACATAGTCATACACACATAATACACTAACACATAAACCCAAACTTCTTATCTTAAACATAATATACACTTACCCATTTGGGTAAAAGTACACAAAAGTTGAAATTGCTTTGAGGAGAGCGCGCGTCCTTGTCCGGTCTAATGAGATGGACGCGCGCGGCGAGTGTGTTTTACGCCTTACATACACAGAAATCAAATGACAAACTTAGAAAAAAATATGATTAAGGTACAATAACATTTTTAATATAAACAAAATAAGTGAAAACCACGTCAATTTCCATAGCGAAACTAATTCTAAATAATGATAAATAGATAGAACTCTTTTTTGTGCACACTAGAAATAAAATTTACAGATAAATAAACCTGAGAGTTGTGCCACAAGTGGCGGATTTATCGCTAAGGGTGATCTTTGCCAGGCAACTATTGGATACAATGTACTCTAAAACTTAGTTTTTAGAAGAAAGTGTGCATATTTGCAATAAATAAAGAATAAAGATACGTATAGGTAGGTACGTTACGTATAAGTTATACGGGGAAAGTTGTAAACAATTTTAATTAACTATACAATTAATATATTTCCTGATTTATTTACAATAACTTAAATAACATTTCAACAATAAAAGCGACAAATTAATAGCTAACTACTAAATTAATCTATTAAACCGCTACCAGTGGGAATCGTCCCCAAAATGCTGGCCCCATTACCACTTTGTATGGCAATGCTCACTCTTTGAGCAAAGTAGAGGCCGGCATTAATTAAATACTACTAACATAATATATGATACAGATAATTAATAATGGCACGTCTACTCCTTGGTATTTTGGTCCTGTCAGTTATTTTCTATGGATACATTTGGCAGTTTACTACGAGTAACGGGTTTATTACGGGCAATCCATTTCCAAATAATTTCTAAACGCTCATTCATGCTATTAGCATAAAACGGAAATGAGACAAATCGATCAATTTATCATTAAATTTGTCGCATGATGTTTTGGATTAACCTGATTTAGGAATGGTACTCATACCCAATATCGATTTCGTTAATAGTTTGTTCAGTTCAATTTGACGTTAAACGCGTGTTGAAACATTAAGTAATATGATACCGCCTGGAGGTGTTTTAGAGTAGGTATTGGTGTTTGAAGGGGGGAACGTAAAATTAGTAATATTGAAACTAATTTCTATTTTTTTTTAATTTAACGCGTTATATGGACTTTGAAACGGTTGGACCGATTTGATGGTATTTTCAGGCAATCTTCAGATTAGCCCAGCAAGTGATCATGTGAAGTTTGGTAGCGATCGAATCAACATATTTTTTTGGTGTTTTAATATTTTCCCTACTAAAAACAAGAACAAGAATTGAAGTCTTTTTTTAAATATTATTCAGTAATAGGCTTGCGTTTGACCGTCAACTCGCCTGATGTTAAGCGCGATGCGGTCTACGATGGAGAACGCTTGCCCAGAAGAAACCGTTTCATTCGAGACTTGAAGACACCCAGATTGTAACCATCGGGGAACACCCATTCCGGCAGCGCATTCCACAGACTAGCAGTTTGCACAATAAAAGTGGAATCAAAGCGCTTTGTACGGGTTCTCGGAATATCAACCATGAAGCGGTGTCGATTTTTCGTGTCTCATACATTATCATTATTACAACAAAAAACATCTAAGTCAAAGAAGGTTGCTGTCGCTACCAAGGAAGTTGTTTCAAGGAGGTAAATAACTCAGGTGAAATAGCTGGGCGCAGCTAGTTATGTATAAAATCCAATTTATTTATACCGATATGCAATGACACTGTTTTGTACCTACGGGATCTTCATAACATAACTTGTCAAACATGTATTTTTACGAATTTATTCACGACTGCATGGTTTATAAGTAGGTTTTCTTTTCCTCGGCTGCTTTTACATGCAAATTCTCAATTTGCATGTAAAAGCATAGGCTCCTAAAACTACAAGCGGTTTAGCATCCCAAACGTGGACAAGATTAGACACGAGGCAGACATTATAAACGTTGACATGTCACCACAAACAAAGCTTTTAACCTTGACACAGGTTAAATAATGGTGGTAAGTCTGTGTACCTGTGTGTCTCTGTGTGTAGTGGGAATAGGTAAAGCATAACACTCAAAACATTTGAATTCTATATTGATTTTTAATAACAACTTATTCACTTACAGATTATACAAACTTAGAAGGTAGTTTGTTGCTTTTGCGAAAGGGCCGAATTAAAAGGGCAAGTAGAGTTTGAAAATCTTATATTTTTTTTTTTTTTTTTTTTTTTTTTTTAGATAGATATATAGATAGATAAACTCTTTATTGTTCACACTACAAATAACATACACAAGACACGATAAAACAGCTTAAAAACTAGTGCGACAATCGGCGGCCTTATCACCAAGAGTGATCTCTTCCAGGCAACCAGGTATTCAGAAGTTCTTGTAGGATAGCGGGTAAAACCGCAGGGCACTGCTCACTGTGCCCCATGAATCTAATAAAATGAAATTTATTACATGGCCTTAAGTTGATTCGTCCAAGGTTCAGCATTCTAAACATGGACAAGACATAGTCACAAGGCCATGTCAAGGTTCTATTGTGTGCCAAGGGCAGCCCAGGCCGCGATGAGGGCCCTCGCTGGGACATGTGACGAGTTATGCCCCTCAGCCTCTTGGACTAATTCCGTGCTCGTTGACTTTCGAAATGGGTTGGAGTTTCTAGTGTGCCTTCAAGCATTGTTCTAAACTAGTTTTTGTGTGTTAGAACGCAGTATTGTTTATTCGAAAATGTCCCGTTAGACAACAAGATGATATGTCGCAAAAAGCCACGAGACCGGACGGCAAACATTATGAAGATTTATCAACGTATCTGGTCGACTAACCTCGTGAAATGATGGCCTCTACCAAAGAATTAGCATTGTAATTTCACGGCAATTCGACCTTTGGAAATGACGCCTGCTCGGAGCGGTTAAATTAGTTGTTGGGTTTGGATAAGCTTTACTAAGTTTCCTACGAGTATTTTCGTGTAAACAATAAAAGTCAAAGAACCATGAAAGTTTAAAGACTGACATTAATGATATTCACCAACATGCACTGGGACAGCATGTTGGATTAGGGCCCATCCTCTCTTTCTCTTTTAGAGAAGGCGTGTGTCCCAGGAGTGCGAATATAAAAGGCTGATAATGATGAATGATATGTCGATTCTCGAATCTCTCGAAATTACGGGAGAAACTGAAACGTAGCACCTGTCGTAACAAAAGTTTAACTCAGGCATCAAGTAGGTACGAAATGCCATAAATAAATATGTTAAGGAAAATGAATCCCGTGGAAATTGTTTTCATTTTTAATTAAGTCGCCACTCTGAAAGGAAAATAATGTTTTAAGTTAGAGTAAATATAATTAAAAAACATTTTGGAGGCTTCTCGGTGGCAGAAGACAATGAAAGGCTAAAGTTGGGTTTACTTTCTGAAGCAATATAAAGTTTAAACGATCTTTGCATACAAGTGTACTTTTAGGAAACCGGAAAAGTATAGGTGCATGGAAATCAGAAATTTTGTAGGTGTACAGGGTTATTTTTAATTCACTTAAAACCAGTCGCTGTCAGCTTCCCTACATCTTACCGGACAAAGTTTTGTTCCACGACTTTTCACAAATTTTAATAAGCACCCAACAAAGTTTTAGCTCTGCATGTTTTGTTTTATTGCTTTGTATTATTTTGATGCACGTTGCGGCTCTTAATTGTTGCTAAGGCCCCCGTATACATTCTTAATTGAGACTCGTAAGGTTATTATTATTAAGAGGCAAATAACTGTTTTTATTGTTATTTTTTGAAAAATAAATAAATGAATTTATAGGTACAAGTCATAGAACAAAAGTTGTCTGGCTGGTTGTTTGTGGTCTTGTTTGTTGTCTGCCTACGGGGGGTTTTAGGTGAATTATAAATAACCCTGTATATAAAACCTACTTCATGTATTCCTACTCTTTATAGATAAAAATAGTTAAGAGACGATACCAACCTCTCGATTTTAGAAAAAGCCTCTCTTTCGCAGAGTTGGCGTGCTGCCAACTTCACTAGTAAGTACCTATCTACCTACCTAACATTCACATTTGGGTCATAATAATGTATTATCTGCACAGCCCGCTTCGAACGTTTAGAATGTTTGTGAAATCGGGCGAAAGGTTGAGAATATCTGGTAATAACGGGTCATAACCGGTAATTCCTACTACATTCTCGTTTGGGTCTAGGTTTTTCTGCCGCGTAATGGGAAGGGATAGGCTTAGGCACCCATTTTATTAGATGTAGAATGTAATTTAGCCCATTTGGGTAGACATAGAACATTGTGTAAATTGTTATTTTATTCGAAAGACATGCAAAGTTAATCGTTTTTGGTGAATCTATGTGCAAGAGATATGTAGCGAAGAAAACGGATAAGAATTGAAAAGGGTCCAAATTATTATAGTAATTATTTTTATGCCATAGGTAGCAAAAAAGCTATCGGGCTGCCTGATGGTAAGCGTTTACCATCGCCTACCTATGTAATATCCATCGGATCGCATCGGATACCTATGTAATACCAGGCGCATACAGACAAGTTACCCCCTGGCCTGGGGATATATACCTCCTTGAAGCAATATCCTTGGTAGCGAGAGCAACCTCTATTGAAAGACTTTTTTTTCTATGATGTAATATGTTAAGTTGAAACGTTTCACTTTGGCGGGAAAATCAAATTTCAAGCAGTTTTTTTGTCCTTGTAGCTAGGCCGGGTAAATCACACATACACATACATACACACTTTGCTTTTTATATATTTAGTAAGATATATAAATAAATGCTATACCGGTATATTAAAAACCCACTGCGTGATTTTTATTAAAAAAAATTTATTTAATATTATATGAAAGCAATGCATCTGTGAAAAAGCCGGCAAACTGAAGTGGGACTGGGCCGGCCACGTAAGTAGAATGTCGGATGAGCTGTGGGCTAGAACCACTACAGAATGGCTGCCGCATGCCACACGACCCCTTGGAAGGCCCAGAAAAAGATGGCGGGACGAGCTTGACTCCCACGCAACAGACTGGTACACCATAGCACAGAACAGAGAGGAGTGGAAGAAAGGAAGGGAGGCCTTTGCCCTGCCATTGGATGACCACGGCTGAAATAATAAATAATAATGCATGGTGAGAAGCAGTCTCTCAAAAATAATTGTATCAAAGCAATTATTTAGACCACATTAGTCGTAGTTGTAGAAACTTTATACTACGAGCAGTAATTCCACGTATGCTTTTAATCCTTTAAGGGCAGTCTTCAGGAGAAATAATGCCTTTCCAAAGACTCTAGGGTCCGCTTCAAACTGATCTAATCATTTGGTATTCAAATGAGGGTTGGTCACCTTAATCTTTTCATTTAGGAGTCTCATACGGACATACAACACCTTCAAAACAGTAAATGAGGTACTCGTAGTGTACGTTCCATATAAACTTTGTGGGTGGCCAAAGTGTCACCTACGAGTACCTACGAATTGTTTTGTATAGTTTTTTTTTTATATACAGGATTACACGGAATGGCGGTACATAGGAGGTTTTTTATGCTATAAGTAGAAAATAAGCAGACAAGCCGCCTGATGGTATGCAGTCACCGTCGCCCATAAGGATAATTGCAACCCCAGAGGCATCACAAATACGTTTCCAACCCGTTAGAACTTTATTAACTCTCCTTTTGATGTCGTAGCATCTCGGAAACACCGCAGAAGCTAGCTCATATCATCATTATTTGGTAATTACAAAATACTTATAGTATGCGACCGACCCTAAAGAGGATGAAATTATATTTTAAAACACTGTTTTAAATTATTACGATTGTTCACTACAGACTTAGAAAATTATATTTTTTGATCGACGCTACAGATATTATGATTATTAACGGATTATTAATCATATTATTATAACTGTCAATTATATTTTCACCTAACGGCCCAGAGAGTTAAGTTTTTTGGCTGAATCTGTCTTTGACTTGTCTCATAGTAGGTACCCTCTGTGTCACGCCTTGCCTGATTTTGAAGTGCGAGGTTTTGATGGAACTACAGTTTTTAACATGCGTTTATTAGCTTGGTATGTATCATGTTACGAAACTTTTGAACGTGATTTTCACCCCTTTAACGTCGTATTCATTGGACACTTTGCATACTTATCAAGGACCGATGACAATGCAAAAAGCGTGTTTTTTTATTTTTTTAAACTACGAGAATTATTTGTTTCAGGAAACTTGTCTTATTATTAGATTACATACACTTAAATTCAAATTTATTCAATGTGAACGCAAGTTTTTTTTTTATGAAGCTTGGTTACTGCATACATCTCTCGAGCAAGTAATAGAGAAAGATAACGTACCCTTTGAGAATTAGTTTGGACACGGGATTACAAACGCGGTGAATGCTCGATGGGGGCCTTTATGCCCAATGGGAGCCTTTAAACTAGCGTCTTTGTAAATAATTGATACGATGTTTTACTGAATTTGACAGTCAGTGACCATCCACTTAGTTTTGGACGCTATTAATATTCTGTACGAAATGACACCCATACCAATATTATACCTAAACAAAGCCTTGGATACAGTTAGAAAGAAAATTTAATACAACTAATATTAAATTGGTCTCTTTTTAGGGTTCCGTACCCAAAGGGTAAAACGGGACCCTAATACTAAGGCTCCGCTGTCCGTCTATCCGTCTGTCACCAGGCTGTCACCAGGTCTGTATCTCATGAATCGTGATATTTAAACAGTTGAATTTTTTACAGATGATGTATTTTTGTTGCCGCTATATCAACAAATACTAAAAAATGGAATAAAATAAATATTTAAGGGGGCTCCCATACAACAAATGCGATTTTTTTGTTCGTTTTTGCTCGATATTGATAAGGGCAACAGGTAGACGCTTGAAATATTCATATAATATATAGTTATATAATCACTTTAAATAAACAATTAAAATAAAATTTATATCTAAGGGGTGTTCCCATACAACATACGTGTTTTTTTGTCGTTTTTATAGATAATAGTACGGAACCCTTCGTTCGCGAGTCCGACTCGCACTTGGCCGGTTATTTTCATTTAGTTTCTCCAGATTGTCGGAGGGCTTTCGGGCGATGTGGCCACTGTAATTACTAATAATGTTTTTTTTATGGTACTGGGTGACGATACGGGCGAAGTCGCTCGCCTGATGCCTCTTCACGCTTGCCCATAACAGTTCAACAAGTTGTTCTCCAGAGTCATTACAAACCGTCTCGAAAGCAGGTTTGATGACTTCCAGCCTCCCGAGCAAGCCGGTTTTCGTAAAGGCTGGGTAAATTCCGTACCGGTAATCGTTGGGAACGAGCGATACTCTTGAAGTTGTTGACCATTACACCTATCTTGGACAGATTGTTCAGTTAGGTAAGTCCAACTTAGGCAAAGAGCTCGCCCGAAGAATCCAACTCGGATGGGCAGCGTTCGGGAAATTGCGTGACATCTTCTCGTCCAAGATACTACAGTGCCTGAAGACAAAGGTATTTGATCAGTGTGTGTTGCCAGTGATGACATATGGTACTGAGACGTGGTCCTTAACTGTTGGCCTTTTGGAAAAACTCAGAGTCACACAACGGGCAATGGAGAGAGCTATGCTCGGAGTTTCTTTGCGCGATAAAATCCGAAACGTAGATATTCGCCAAAGAACCAGAGTCACCGACATAGCTATTAAAATCTGCAAGTTGAAGTGGCAATGGGCACGCCACATCGCTCGAAGAACTGTTAACCGATGGGGAAGAAAGGTTCTCGAGTGGAGACCGCGAACCGGAAGACGCAGCGTAGGTAGGCCTCCCACTAGATGGACCGACGACATCGTGAGAGTCGCGGGCATCCAGTGGATGCAGATGGCAGGTTGTCGTTCAATGTGGAGGTTAAAGGGGGAGGCCTATGTTCAGCAGTGGACGTCTTATGGCTGATGATGATGACAACAAAAGTTATTTACATAAATTAAAGTTTATCACAGAAATCATCAGAGAATGCTCGAATTTCCTTACGCGTATTCCCATATGTTTGCAGAAACTTTCGTATTTGGTCGAAACCCCAATGTATTTCAGCACGGAACTTTGCCCGGATTAGGCGTGACACATTTCGGTTCACTTCACATCAGTGATTTGTTCGCACCTTGACCGAAGACTTACCGTACATTTTGTTTTATTAGATTTGTCTGCAAAGGTTATCAGGGTGTTAAATCATGGGTCGGGATTTAGAATTCTGGAAGTAAAGAAGATAAATTAATAAATTAAGTTTCACAATCATAGGATTAGGTTTCTAGGATTTACTATGTCGGGGATGCCATGAAAATTGGATGATACAAAGTAAAAGACAATCAACACCCAAACCTAGAGCAGATATTAATACTCATCATTGCAAAATTGAACCCTGGACCTCCGTTTGTAAAGCATACCGCAAACCCTTAATATGATGGATACCTAGGTGGTTTTTACAAATATTGTTTATATTTTAAATTTTTTATTGTATGTTAGGCTTGCGCTTGGCCGCCAGCTCGCCTGGTGTGATAACACAGGAATTACTCACGTATGATTAAGCCGGTTATTTGGACTGTAGTTTCTACCGCGCTCGGCAGTCGTTTTTTTTCGTGTAATCATACATGAGTAATTCCCATGCATGTAGTTTAAACCATTATGCTCCTTTTTATTTAAGTATTTAGGAATTGGCTTGAATTTGACCGCAAACTCGCCCGATTGATGTGATCTACGATGGAGCACGCTTGCTTAGAAGAAATCAATTCACTCGTGATTTGAAGACGCCTAGATTGAACTACTGAGGCACACCCATTCAGACAGCGCATTCCACAGACTAGCAGTTCGCACAACAAAAGTGGAATCAAAGCTCTTCGTACGGGTTTTCAGAATATCAACCATAAAGCGGTGTCGATTTTTCGTGCCCGCTCTGGCAGTCCGATAGAAAAATGGGCAGGAGGGAATTAGATCATGCTCTTGATATGAATCATATTTTTATGGTTTCGTAGTACTACAAGGAAAGTGTTGATCCTAAATTTCTTCTGTTCGTTCGGCTGTCCGTCTTAAAATTCCTTGGAACCTCCTTTCTTCAATAGTTACTAAGGCAAATTTCGTACAGTTACAGTTTTATTATAAATCCCAACACAAAAGTATAAAAAAATGTTATTTTGCATTTTACGGGTGGTGTCCAACAGTGGACGGATGCAGGCTGATGATGATGATGAAGGCTACCTACCCATATGTGAAATTTTGACAATTTTAAACCTAGGGCCCTATTCAGATTTCTCGTAACAACGAATTATGAGCTTGCTGTTGTTTGATTATTGACAGTTTTTAAAGTTCCAAAGTTTCTATTGGCCCCAAGATTGCATCTACTAATGACTTATTAACAGATATCCCTTAAAAATCGATAATTATTTCCGTCAGTGTTATGTTTATGTCAATATTGGCGATACTTTAACCTCCCCCTCTACAGCGGGCGTGGGGATTGATGTTATTAAATTATAATACCTAACTCAAGTTTATTGGTAAATATTTTATAGAGGAAGCGTCCCGGAAACACCCTTCCCTTTAGGATAATATCAATTTGTTTATGTCTCCACTTGATGATTTATTTTATTGCCATGTTTTTATTTCTGTAAGAAAAGGTTTGCTTATTTTTTAAATGAAATATTAGATACTTGGATCTACAAATATACCAGCATTTATATAAAAGACGTTAATAATAAAAAACCCTAAAAATAATACTGATATACTAATATTACAAATGCAAAATTGTGTTTATTAGATATACTTTAAAAGTAGTAGTTAATTAAAAGAAAAGCAAATTGTCCCCAGAATGCACATAATATATTTTTATTTTGCTTTAAAAGTTAAAGAAAAGTAAAACAGTCTGCAGAATTCACTTAATAAATAACAATTAAACCCGTTAAAACAGGAACACAACTCATTATTTCATTAAGCATTTCAAGTCCAAGTCAGCAAGTCCAATAACTCATAACTCAAAACTCTAAAGTCTTTGTTTTGAGCGCGGTCAGGGCTGGTGCAAAACTCGTGGCAACAAGTGGATCACATTAAAAACCTACTTCAAAAATATGTTTAAAAAAACGTAATAAGTGCAACCAACTATAAAATTTGAGGGTTGCCTTCGATCCCATCATAAGATCCCGACTTGTGACAATGGGACCAAATTGAAAGTATACTCTAACGATATCAACAAACAATATACAACAAAATATAAAACTACAGAATAATACAAATAAATGCAGGTTGTTGATATACCAGCATCGTTGACCACGGATTAATAATAGATACGAACATAAAATCCCGTCTTTCCGTGAACATGGTGCATGTAACTGCGTCGAAATATCGGGAGCTCCTTCCACAACCTTACCACGGTAAATATCCCGTAAATAATCATATAACTTTAGTGAACAATCGTGATAGTTTAAAACAGTGTTTAGATATGAACATGACAAAAACAAGAAATATTAATTTACGTCAAGTATTATTTACTAACTGCCACCAAGGCTAACCACCAGGCATCAGGCTAACGCCTGCCAAGCGTGGGGATTACGGCAACACCCCTCTGAGAGGGGGGGCTTTGTTCAGCAGTGGACATTGATGGCTGATAATGTGATGTGATTAATTACTAACTAATACTTAACAAATATATATGTTTAAATATATTCGGTAGGTAACCACTAAAACTGATAAGTAAGTCAGTAAGTCATGAATTTTAACAACATCCCGTTGTTTGACGATATTAAATAAGTCTTGAAAAAATCTCTATACTTGGCACTGGCAAATGCGCAAGGTGTGCATAATGAAATGAAATCAAAAATGAAACGGAATTTATTCACAAAAAAATAGGGTTATACACTGGTCTGTGCGAGGCCAAATTCAAGAAGAAAAAATAAAAACATTATAATTATGATGAATTCAAGTAGCAGCCCTGATAGGACAGCTATAAATTCCTTCGGATGAACGCGCACTCAGGCGGGAATTTACGCAATTATTCAAATTGTTTCCAATTCAAACGAGATTTTGTATCTTCATTCCATGATGCGTTTCTGATAAAGAAAATGCATATATATTTGTTATGGCATTGATTGATTTTTTAATAATGACAATCGAAATTCCTTTTTGCACTAAGTAGGAGGACAACGTAATTTTTACATTTAGGTATAAATGATTATTGACGGGATATTTACCGTGGTAAGGCTGTGAATGGAGTTCCCGATATTAATCCCGTCAATAATAATATAAATGTAGTGTATAACCGTGATAGCTTAAAACATTATTTATTTTGATTTTCAAGATAATTGATTGTCTATATGTATCTTATTATCAGATAGTGTTTTTCATGAAAAACGTCCCACGGCAAACAGCAGAACTGAATTTCCATGTTATAGTAGTCAGGTATTGTTACTGCGTATGGATGCGTGGTGTTGATTTTTATTAATTTGACATTGTTAAAGAGTCTTCTACGATGCCTAAAAATGTTAAAATAGCTGCTCGAGACATGATGCTGACAGTTATTAATATGCGAAGACAGCGCCGCGTCTGGGGGACTTTATGAAAATGCACTATGCTTATTTGTTGTCATCAACTTAATGAAACGTAATTTAAAAAGCTGACTCCACGGGAAGAACAATAAACGGGGTTAATTACCCTAATTTTCTATCTTTAGAGGAAGAAAATGAAAAAAAATCAGTTTTTTTTTTATATTTAGAACCATATGGAAACAAATAAAATGGTAGTGGTTGGTAGTGGTGGTATTTTATTTAAATTCAGATGATACTACCCTTGAGATATAAATAAATAAAGAATCTTTAAAATTGATTTACAATCGGCGAATAATCGATTAACATCACAGAAGAGATAAAAAACAGTAACAAAAAAAACCAGTCGAATTAAAAACCACCTTTTTTAATCCCGACTCGAAAAGTGGCGTGTTATAAGTTTAACGTATGACAATTGTGTCTGTATATCTGTGTGTCTGACTGTGGCATCGTAGCTCTCAAGTGGCTGAACCAATTTTGATTTATTTTTTGTTTATTTCAAAGGTGACTTGATCGAGTGTTCAGAAAATCTGTCCAGCTGTTTGAAGTTTATCAGCTCCTTTATCGCGGATTTAAAAAGTATCAAGTTATCATCATCATTATCAGCAATTTAACGTCCGCTGCTGAACAAAGGTATCTCTTAGGCTCTTAGAGAGGTGTGTTGCCATAATACCCACGCTTGGCAGGTGGCTTGAGGATCGCAGTACGTCACCCACCATATTTACTAATAGGACGCTGCTGCCCATCCTCCGGTGGTTCTGCTCAAAGTTTAATTTATACTTGATAAAATAGATCAGAATTAATTTGAAAAAAATCAAAAGTACCTACATACTCTCAGGGGATGCATTAATTGCAATCGACACTGGTTCACCTCAGATACTATATAAACGAAAACTGTTCCTATCACAAATTGTCACTACAAGGCAATAGCCTGTAATGCTTGCGAAAGTTTCGAACTAAAACTGTTGTTTTGGGCAGTATTCTGCCAGTTAGTAACTGATAACACGCAATACAACTTAGCCCAGAGTGGCACCCACAGACTTTATTCTTACGCTCAAAGATAATCGCTAGATTATCTCTGTCTCTGTTTATCTCATTTCAAATGTCATGACAGTAAGAAGGATAGAGATAATCTCGAGCGCGCAGGAATAAAGACCCATGTCATTATCAGGGTAATACCATCTTCAAAGTTAGCTGACGATTACAGTTTCACAACTTGTATTAGGTGGTCGGTAATTGTTTATGATTTGAGGTTTAGAGATAATAACATAGATTAGGGAAGTTGGAATCCTTGAAATAATAAGGTCCGGTAATGGAACCCCATTTACCACTGGGTTATTAGGTGAGGAGCACGTTGTTGGTTTAGTGGAGAGTGGACTATAGCAAACTGTAGGATAGTAAACTCTCGTTCTTTTTTAAAACGGTTTTTTTTTTTGTAAATAACTTTGTCGTTCAGCAGTCATCGGCGTATAGGACAAAACAAAACTAAATAACACGAAAATTACCAGCTTATACAGAATGATCAGACTCAGGCCAGGTTAGAATAGAGTTACAAATTCCGACATCTCTTTTAAACAGGTTATTTCCTTGTTGGGAACTTCTTTCTTCTTTGATGTATATTGGATGACAGCTGTGAAACTTGGTTGGACGATATCTCGGAAACTGTCGACCCTGGACTAGCAATTACTTTACAAAAGTGATAGATCTTGTCGAGATCTTCATTTTTGATGACAGACGACATCGGATCGGATTTTGGATGACAGCGGTCATCCGAAATGAAGATCTTGACGAGATCTGTCACCTTTGTAAAGGAACCGATATATCGTCCAACCAAGTTTGACAGCTGTCATCCGAAATGAAGATCTCGACGAGATCTAGCACTTTTGTAAAAGAACTAATTTGCTAGTCCAGAATTGACAGTTTCGAATATATTGCCCAACAAAGTTTGAAATCTGTCATACTGACATCTGTCAATGCCCACATCTACCCTGAGAGAGAGGCCCAAGTCCGTCTGATAAGAGTAAATTAATGTTGATGAAGGTGGATTAGGGCCCATCCTCTCTCTGAGAGAAGGTCCCAGCAGTGCTGTAAACTTCTTTCCTTTTGGAAAATAACATAAAATAACACTAATATAAAAAAGTACTAAATAAAATCGTACAGATGCCTGAATTAGTTTGGAAATCGATTTTAATCGATTTTTTTGTAGCCACGGATACCGGGATCAGTGGGTAAAATATTGTTTTTTTATTATTAAATGAATTCCGATATCTTAGGATTCAACTCTTTGGGATCAGTGGAACTAATTCAATCTGATACCGGGACCCGTGGATACAAATTCAAAATATTAAGGAAAAATATTTTTTTACAAATTGACGGTAATACGAAAAACTGAAAGTAAAGCCGCAATACTTGGAGGGCCCTCTGGCGGGAGACGCAGCAAAGTCAATCGTCAAAGTGGCAGAAAGCGGGTCAGGCGGGAATAGCGGTGAGCACTCGACTTGATGACGGTGGAGCTCTGATGACGAAACTACAGATTATCATCTTTTCTGCTATTGATATTATGAGATAGTAGAATCTGTTCAAAAAGGGAGTGGACTTGGCCAAATGAAGAACTAGAATGAATTTTAAATGGCAATCCGCTTCTGCTATCTGAAAAACTACAAACTCAGCTATCAAGAGCTGTCCTATCATCATGTTGTTTTGTTGGGTGAATTTGCATTTTATTTATTGAGATATTTGTCCATTCATACACCATCCAAGGCCACTTCTTCTGAACAGACTCTAATTTATGCTTTCATGATGGTTTATTTAGAATATTTTATGATATGTCAAATGCCCGATAATGCACACTCTATCTAGCAAGACATTAAAATGCTTCTCTATATTCAAACACATTTTTATTTTATTTTTCTACAAAAGAGGACAGGTTTCTCATTTCGATTGTTTTTTTTTCTTTTTTTTCTTTTGTGTTTGTTTAAACTCCGTCATTAATGAACCGATTTAGATTTAAAAAGAAATTGAAAGTATAATGATATACTTTCAGATTGGTCTCATGGAAATTTCATCAAATCGCTTTAGTAGTTTGCAAATAATTGGGTTTTTTGTCGGTTATGAATAATCGAAATTGAGTATTTTATATTAATTTTGTGAAGTCAGGTTTTCAATATGATCTGTTCTATTTATAGTAGTAGCTTAAAAAAAACAGTTCGGGTGCATAATTATTTTTAATGTTAATTTATCTAGGTTCATTCTGATATAGATATTTACTTAGACAAACTGCGTATTTATTAATTAATGTCTATTACACTCTGCTTAAATATTCGTGAAGTGATTAAGTTGTAAGGGCGGAATATCGATTTACCGTCAATGAATCACGGCCTTCAAACGTCAAAGATGTCATGTACGTTCAAACCAGTTTGAAAACTTATGCTTGCTTGTGATTTTGGAAATATTATTATGGCATAGGCTAAGTAAAGCTATAACAGAAAGTCTTTGGTTGTGGTTTTAATAATTTTTGGCTGTAAAACGACGGACTTCAGAATAGTTGATTGGATCAGGTGTCAAATAATATATGGCTCAATCGGTTTTAATTATATTTAAACCATAAAAAGTATATGATATGTCGGGATAATACATAAATGAATGAATATATAATATAATATAATAATAGCTGAAATATGGCCAAGTCCACAGAGCACCGTTCGTTTGAATTTTTGTATACCCAACCATCAATTCCTGACCTATGAATGAATGTGACCGCAATTGTATGAACAAGGGTCCCCACCATAATATACGTGTTATGATACGCTCTTGGTCAGTTATTTGTTAGATGTACCGTTTGCAAAATTATGATGTCAAAAATACCGTTGTCATCACTTTAGATCAATATGTAGAATAGAGAGAACTGATAAAAACGTATTTACCAAAGTAAAATAGATTTGTGCATGTTTCGAATAAACTTAATAGTCTAAGATCCGGCTGCAGAATTAGTGCGGTCATCGAGTTTTTGCTTAAAACCAATTTTTTACGCTTATTTATGATTAGGAGAATATATATCAACCAATGGTGCCAATCAAAATGTGGCCGCTAGTATTTTAAATAAAATTATTGTTAAGTAGTTTATGGGAAAAATTCATTCACATGATTTTTAAATAAAATATCGTCCACTTCCCGGCATATGACAAAATACTAGTTTTTGAGCGTCCTTCGAGTTACTAGCACAATTTCAGCAAAACTGCTAAGTCATGTGTATCAAGTTGCCAGTGTCAATATAAGATTTCTCTAATGGAATGTTTCGTAGATAACTCAAGACGTGATTGAGGGAGGTATGTTTGTAAAGCTTAGATGAGTTTTTAAATAATTATTAGTTTGTTTAAAAAAAATGCTTTTCATTTATTAAAATTAAGTTTGCCATAAAAACACGATGCCAACTAAAAATATAATTTTTATATAAGTTTATGTACATTGCTGTAGAAAAGTGTACTGGAGTTCTTAATAAAGTATTGTATTTATAAAAAGTAATAATGTAAAATATACTAATAATGACATTTCCTCATACTAATAAATGGCGAAATGGATTGAACCTTACAAATATACCTATAACATCATTAGTATACTCTATTTTTAAAGGAATAAAATCAAACATCGGTATTTAAACCGATCCATTTCAGTACACCCACGTTTCTCGATGACAATAAAAAATAAACAATGAACACCTCTCTAAAAGGCCTATTTTTCCTTCATTAGAATTTTTCCAAACAAATCTGTTAAACCGAGAGTTGTCGTACTTATTTCATTGAAGCTTGTAAACAACCTTCTAAGTCGAAGCAATTAAGTTGAAAAATGTTTTGTGCGCTCTAATCGAAGGCCATCGAAATACAGCCGACATCCGCAACCCTAAGGGCCGATTTCACCATCAAAGTGAACGCGATCAACGCAAAACTAAACTGGTATAAAGTGGCTTATTGAGTTCAAAACATCAATTTGGGTTTCACCAACATAAACTTAACTGCGATCAGTTTATGTTGGTGAAACCCAAACCACCACTTTATACCAGTTTAGTTTTGCGTTGATCGAGTTCACTTTGATGGTGAAATCGGCCCTAAATCGTACGAAGCATCGGAATTTTATATGATGTTTATACGACTTTCCAATTACTCCGTATTAAGAGGTCACACTCAACAAATTGATCTGAAACTTATTCCTTTCCAGATACGTCACTAATTCCCTTGATAAATTAAATCACATGGGATGTTTAGGTTATCTTGAGTTCCTAAACATTTTAGGTAGTCTTTTCATAGGTTTCTAGTTACACCGAATGTGGAGTTATATGAATAAAAAGGGTCAGGATTATTACGGTACCCGTTGTGGACTAATCATATGCGGGTTCGGCCAATTTCAGTTCTGTGTCAATAGGTTTATGTACCAAAATTATTTGCTTAGGTAATATGTACTAAAAATTCGGGTAGAGACTAAAAATTCAATGTGTAACACGAATAGATTTTTATCGCATATGCGGCACGAGCGTAGTAAGGTTGAATTAAAAAAAACACATAAAAAATCAATCTCTCGTCACCCCTCACCAAGATTAATTAAAAAATATTATTTTGAATACAAATTAAGTTAATTAGTTTAATATTAAGTGAGTTGTGGTCAAAGGCCGAGCCTATAAACCATTAATAATTATCAGTATAAAAACCGACTTCATCAGAACAGTACCAAATTGAAATAGGACCAAATGAAAAGAACCAGATTTCAAATAAAATAATAAATAAAAAAATCGGTTCACCCAGTCAAAAGTTCAGAAGTAATGATCAAAAAAAAAACAGTCAAATTGATAACCTCCTCCTTTTTGGAAGTCGGTTTAAAAACGGTTTTACTTTGGGGACTAAATAATAAATTTATAGAATCTGTACCTAAAAACAAAGTAACTTACAATCAAATTAGATAAGTCTTATAGTGAGTCTGAACGGTTCCCGTTACGCAGCGTTTGCGCTCGAAGTGGCAAGTAACCAGGCGCCGTCGGTCACGTTACAGGTGGGCTCCAGTATTTCGCAAACTTCAACTCAACTTAGACCTAAAGCTCGCGAGCTATAAGTTCAGATTGTTTTTTTAAACCCCCGATATAAGATCTGATGGTCTTCAAATGGCTGAATAGATTTTCTTGAATCATGTCTAAGATCACTCTCGGTGTAGTCACATTTCAAACAAAAGAAACTAAATGTAATCGATTCAGCCATATGGGCGTTATAATGCCACAGACAGACATCTTATTAACACCCATCTGTTTGCGAAAGAAATAGCATTAGACCTTGAAATAAAATAAAGAACCATCAAAATCGGCCTACTCTATATTTTCAAATTTCAACAACTTTTTTGCTCCCTTAGTCCGGCCCTTTCGGAAAATAACATAGCTTGTACTTAAATCTGGTCATAGCTAAGCATATTCGTGAAAACAGCATTTAAATCCGTCCAGTGGTTTAGGAGATGTGCGTGAACAAACAAACAAACAGACAAAAATTCTAAAAACTGTCTTAACGTATTCAGCTGTTTATTTTAAGACGCCCTCTATATTTTGATATCTCGCAATAACGTTTTTTTTTTCTCTAGGTTTTTATTATATGTATAAATTTTTATTATATGTACAGATAGATATCTATATATACGCGTCATCTTGAGAACCTCCTCCTTTTCTGTTCGGTCAAAAAACGTGTTTAAAATAAAAACTCAATTGAAATTATATGTTAAGTTACCTCTCTTGCCTCCATCAGAGAATAATGCACGACCCCTCCAAGGCTCTGTCAAGTTTGGGTTCCCTAATTAATGATAGACAAGTTTAAGTTACAGCCTTGTTAGAAGCCCAGATGTGTTGTGACGTCATTGATTGATTCCCTTGGGCTGGGGTCACATTAATCATGCCCATTCTAAGCTATAATAGATATTATGCTAAAGGCCGGATGGAATCCAATATCGTGTCAATTACGACATAATAACCTTGATCATCATCATCATCAGCCAGAAGACGTCCACTGCTGAACATAGGCCTCCCCCTTTAACCTCCACACTGAACGACATCCTGCCATCTGCATCCAATGGATGCCCGCGACTCTCATAATGTCGTCGGTCCATCTAGTGGGAGTCCTACCTACGCTGCGTCTTCCGGTTCGCGGTCTCCACTCAAGAACCTTTCTTCCCCATCGGTTATCAGTTCTTCGAGCGATGTGGCCTGCCCATTGCCACTTCAACTTGCAGATTTTAATAGCTATGTCGGTGACCCTGGTTCTTTGGCGAATATCTATGTTCCGAATAACCTTGATGCATGATTGAAATGTTGATGACGAGATTTTCAAGCTGGATTTGTGGGTATCGGATGTTGTAAAAGAATGATGAGGGTAGATGTGAATTGAATATGATTATTATCTGTACACGGACCACACAGCACTGTCTAACTGCAATGGTATGCGTCTCAAACATTGAAGATACAATTTTGCTAAGAAGGAATACAAATAAAAATAAATAATAAATAATGTTACGCATCCAATGTATAGCCGGCCCAAGCACTCCCCTGGCTATAGCCTCGACGTCACGGAGGGGAACCAGCGGAATGTAGTGTAGTGGAGTGATTTGGAGTGATGTGCAGCCGAAATGGGACAAGGCGAATAGGTCTTCCTGGAATCTTGGACCCTGGAATCAGTTTACGGTGAAAATTCGCCCTTCAGTGACTCCGCTGGTTGTGGCTTTTGCCGGAACAAGAAGGAATCACTTAGGCATTGAAAGGGCGTATTAAAGGTGTGTGAGAAAGCCACAATCAGACGGAGTTCATAAGAAAAGAGGAAGCAGACACTTGGCAAATATATAACATAATTATTAACGGCCATCTCTCATGGCCTACCCATCACTATTTTGCACAATAAGAAAGATTAAATTCAACACTTACCCTTTACGGGGTTTGGCACTGAGTTCAATATTTTAACAAAATAAGTTTGTTTAGATATTTTAGAGTATTATAAAAAAGGCACCACGAGTAAAAAGTTGGTTGTACAAAATTGATGACGACTAGCGTGCATTCGTCTTCAATACAGAAAGTGGTCTAGCGGCGTTTTTTTTTTTTTTTTTTCTAATGTGACTTATTGCTGTTGGCCTTGCGGCCTCTACAGCTTGACCGGACTAGTTGGTGAACGCAGTGGGCGTTGGGCCAACATGGTTTAGATTTTGGGCGACAAGCGCAAGGGCACCTCGGAGGTACGAGCCTCGGCTTGGACCGTCGCCGGGAGTAGGGGATCAGACATGCCCTGGCACCCCAGAAGGGGTGTGCCCTGGGGCCCTAGTAGGTTGTTGAACTGAATGATTATTTGGAGAGAATCTAACCGATCTTCTAACAGATCCTGGGGGAACAGATCCTGGGGGCAGATCCTGACATGACTCGGCTATTTTACTCTGCGCTTGTGCAGGTACCGTCCGCAGATGGTATGGAGAATAAGGCCACCGACTAAGGACGGGTGATCGTTGGGCACTATTAGGATTAGTTAAAATTAATTTATTATTAAATAGTTTATTTTTATTAGAATCTTATTTGTAACGTTTTATCGTTACAACTTTTGTGTTTGAATTTGAATTTGAACTGAATTTGCGATCAATTATTGTTTTACCTAAAACAAAAACGAATACACAACAATAACAAAACAGACCAACAAATCCAATAACACAATAAGTCCATAACAAGCAAACCAAACACAAACAACAACAACACAACAAAAAGTCCAACAATAAGTCTATATCTTAAATTTCTTCTATTCATTTCGCATTACTCAAACATGACTCGTGTAACATTTTAATTATCCGCTCCATGGGTTCCTAATACAGGATGTTTGTTCAACATATAATCACAACACTCGCAATACAGGGCGATGCAAATTTCAATATTAGAACCGATCAATCAACATTGCGGCGCCGCGTCGTCGATCGAGGAAATGTGCAAGCGTGTGGCTTTCACTGAACACCATGTAATACATGAAACGGAAATAGAAATTATACTTAGTAATATTATAAATACGTAAGTGTGTTTGTTGTACTATGGACTTGGTTTTCACACATTTTGTTTATATCGACTACATAATTGGATTTCTGATACTATAGGCTAGTTCGGGTTATCAGTTATTCCGACTATATAATCCGTTGATCGGACTAATGAGTGTTTGTCGTCTCGCTAGTTCGGTGTTACATACGATCCGACTACTGAGCCTTCTATTTCGATGTTAACACCATTTTGTTAACAACGAAATAGACTAAGCCTTCTATTTCGATGTTAACACCATTTTGTTAACAACAAAATAGAAGGCTCAGTAGTCATCATAGTCTTATTAGTCCGATCATGATGATCATCGGACTAATAAGACTTTTGTTTCACTTGTTTTGTGTTACTTACAATCTGACTACTGAGCCTTCTATTTCGATGTTAACACCATTCTTTGTTTGATAATTGTCATGATCGGACTAATAAGGCTTTGTTTGCTCACTTTTTTTTTAAGATCTCAAAGATAAATATATTAACTCTTAACAAAACACGAGTAAATCATATGCTCATTAATAAACGCATGCACAAATAAGTGTTTAAACAATATTAGTCGCATTGTTTCAGGCTTTTATTAGTTAGTAGGCGTACAAATCTAGAGACATATCATAAAAATACCTTAAATATTACCTATATGTTTTTTAGTTAGTCATAAAATTAAGACCAAAAAACTCGAGTCTTTTACAACACTACTTGTAGGACTGTATGAACCACAGACCTCGCATTTTTTAGTAATACTAAATACTCCGGCAGCACCTTAGTAGCAAAACATTGCGGTGTGTATTCATCAAAAAATCGCATTTACTCGCATTTTTTGATGAATACACAAAATGCGAGTTCTATGGTTCATACATTCCTAAAAGTAGTGTTCAGGACTATATAATGTAGGTACTCATAGTTAATAAATGTTGTCATCTATACAATCTATCTATCTTCTATCTATTCTATATCTATACATATAATAAAAACGTAAAGATTAAAAAATCTGTAATGCGAGATATCAATAAAAAAACACACAGGGCGTCTTAAAATAAGCACCTGAGCTCGTTAAGACGGTTTTTAGAATTTTTGTTTCTTTGTTTGTCCACGCACATCTCCTAAACCACTGGACGTATTTAAATTGATTCGTGCTTTGTCATTTTACTCGTTTGGTCTTACTTGAAATCGGAGTACCGAGCGTTTTAGTTCGATGTCCACCTGCTGTGTTCACTATCTCACTGTTGTACGACTTTAATTCCTCTCATCTTGCCATGCCACGTATTTAACAGCAATTTATGCAAATTATCATGCTATGTTTTTCTGTTTCTTATACAAATACGGTTTTTACTCCAGTCCGTCCCCTACCGGTCCATTTAAGGCCCTCTTTTTCGAATTTTAGCAATTTTGGTCATTTTAGTTGAAGTTTGTATATTTCCATTGTAAGCTAAATAAAATAAAAACGGTGTTTATATCAAAACTGAATATGTTATCTAGGAAACCGCATTGCGCTCTATAGAAACAATATATGTAAGCAACACTGAATTAAGTTTTTCTCCCTGTTTTTAATAATTTTTTTTGATTCTTTTTTATACCTATTTATTAAATGATGTTTACGATATCTAAATATACGGATTTTATAATTTAGGAGGGAATTGTAAAGCTTAATTTTACATTATACCTACATTTACACCTATATTTACCATTACACCTATTTTCGAATAATATGAGAAAAAAACTCAAAAATAAAGTAGCGAAACGCAAGACTGTTCTTAAGCCGTTTTGCTCCACTAAATGCGACTTTTGTTATTGCTAGCTTGTATTTTGTTTACTTAATAAAGGTACTTGGCTCAAAAAGAAATTATAATCTCACTAATATCATATATGTGAAAGTTTGGATGGATGGATGTATGGATGGATGTTTGTTACTCAATAACGCAGAAACTGATGAAATTTGAACTATACATTGCTTATGTCCTGGATCACAAAGGCTACTTTTCATCATCATCATCATCACCGATTTTCATCACCACGCGGGTGAAACCACGGGGCGCAGCTAGTAATATATATGTATATATGAATATATCTCAAAATTTTGTGTTCCAACTCAATAGTAAAAAAAATTAATGAGAGTAGATATCTGCCAACAAACTGCTACGTAGTTTAGCAGAGTTGTGTAGGTATACATAGCATGTAAGTTAATCACTGAGAAAAAAAAACTATAATTATATCAAGCCATGCTTAGTAATAAGCTTTGCTTAAAAGTGGGAAAACCTCGCCTTAAGTCTTGGGTTCATTTTAGATCCACTCTTAGAAAACATTTGCCCATGTCGCCCGTTTTAATTTACGGCAAAGGCTAGAGGTGCTCCTAAGCAAACATAATTTTCTTTTAATAAGCCCCTTAATTTATTTTTGACGTTTTTGTCTCTGAAGGGTTTTTCTAAAAGTAATAAATTATATAAAGGTACTGTGTCCTTGTATTAATTACAAGCATTGAACCAAGATTATTAGATTAAGGTACGATAATTAGGCAATTCCTAATCATGTTGTACTTACCTAAATATAGTAAATGTACCTAATAAAGAGCCCTTTTCATCACAACTATATCGCTCACATTACATTTAACTTATTTAAAGATAAAATTAACATTGAATGAGAATGTATCTAAAAGTAATCGCATTAACTTATTGTAAATCAAACTATCACGATGATATTTAATAGTTTGGCGGATAAAATCAATTAAAAAAAAAAGGTTTTAAAGATAATTCCCAATAATTGATTTTTTTTTATGAGCCTGCGCCTGCATTTGTGTCTGCGTCTGCGCTGCGTAGATTTTGTTTTATTTTGCATTGTTAGGGAAACTTACAGCCTAATAGTATAAACTTAAAAATAGGTTTGGTGACTGGGCCAATTACAAGTTTCCGCCTATAGAAGTAGATGTCAACATCTGCGCCTGCGTCAGTGTCTGTGTCTGTTTTTTGGCAAGCTCTGAGGTCGGTAAACATCTTAGAAAATGAACTTAAGTGACACAATAGTCGATTTTTAGGTCTCTTTTGCAGACCGGAAGTTTTCAAGAGGAAATGTGCGCAATTGGATGTCGTGTATGCATTTGTGTGTGTATGTACACTTATATCCCCCTACGCCACTTTTTGCAAATAATTTTAGCTATTTTAACTGCACTTAGCTCAAAAGAACTACAATGCTTTATTTTTGCGACAGACAAACCGAAATGTATTTATTGTTCAGGGATTCGAAAAACATCTTCGCTCTAATGGGGTATCATGTGTCGAAAAGTTTCTTGAATCATTGTTTTACTTTAGTATATTTACCTAAAAGCTATCGACCCTCATTCATCATTGTGAATGAACGCAATTTGGATGTGAAGGTATCACTTACAAAGTCCTATCAATAATACTGAAAAGCATTATGTTGATATGAACTAATAGAATGTTTGAATAACGAAATAAAAGCAAATTGAAAAAGACGCTGTTCACTTTGTATGGAAGTTTTGGCCCTGCAAGGACAGACATACACAAGTAATTCAATTTTAATGACACAGCTTTATGGTTGATATTCCGAAAACCCGTACGAAGCGCTTTGATTCCACTTTTATTATGCGAACTGCTAGTCTGTGGAATGCGCTACCTGAATTGATGTTCCCGTCCCTTACCTCTTCTGTATGTCTTCTCCATACTAAGGTTGCCTGGAAGAGATCACTTATAGTGTACATTTGTAATTTTTGGTGTGAACAATAAAGAGTTTTCTATTCTATTCTATTCCATTCCATTCCATTCCATTCCATTTCATTCCATTTCATTCCATTTCATTCCATTTCATTCCATTTCATTCCATTTCATTCCATTTCATTCCATTTCATTCCATTCCATTCCATTCAATTCTGTTCCATTCCGTTCCATTCAATTCCATTCCATTCCATTCCATTCCGTTCCATTCCATTCCATCCAATTCCATTCCATTCCATTTTATTCTATTCACCTGTAGTTACAATCTGGGTGTCTTCAAATCACGAGTGAATCGGTTCCTTCTAGGCAAGCGTGCTCCATCGTAGACCACATCATCGCTTAACAACAGGCGAGTTGGCAGTCAAACGCGAGCCTATTTCTAATAAATAAAAAAACTATTGGTTTATTTTGAATTTGTTATTAGCTGGAAGTGTAATACACTGGGGATGGATGGATGGAAAAAGATCAACCTTTTGTGGTCTTGTACCTTCAAGGTGTCCTTGAGCTGGTCGCTCCATAACAAGTTAGGAGCTCCATCTGCGTTTGCACACCACCCAAGCAGTCGAGATGGTCTAGGTCATCTGAGGACAACATCGTAGTCTTTCATAAAAAAGTGCGCTAAAACCTAGATTGACGTCCGCCAAGTAGAGTTTGATCTAACGGACTTTAAAAAGACATTAATTCTTCTGCATCTTTTGTTATCAATTTGTTCTTTAGTTTTGATAGACGTGCGTAGAAAATACTACAATTACCCGAATAAACGGAAATTAAAAGATTTTAGTTAATTAATAATGTTTCACACTTATAAAATAAGATTTCTCTGTGTCGGGGACGCCATTCAACACATACAAACATGCAGACCACTATGTTAAACATATTATTATAGTTTAAGTTTATCAAAATGTCGAAGTATTTTTATTTATATATTTTTTTATGATACTGGGTGACGAGACGAGCGAAGTCGCTCGCCTGATGGCTCTTCACGCTTGCTCATAACAGCTCAACGCCACTCAGAATTTTGAACTTCAACAGTTCAAAACCCTGGATGACAATGCACTGCGCTCGTCACCCCGAGATATAAGGTGTCAAATCTCTGTTTGCCCTGTAATTTCGCTGGAAACATTGCCCTTCAATCCGGAACACAGTAGTGTTTGCACACTACTGCTTCGCGGTTGAATAACTGGCAAAGGTGTGGTACTTCCCCAGGCGGACCCCTGCAAAAGAGTCCTACCACTACAAATACTTATACAAAGTATAAGTAATTAGTTACTAAATTAAATAATTTCTCACGTAAGTGAAATTGTAAAATTTCTTGTTGAGAAATAAAGTTCTTTAACCCGAGACCAAAAGCAGATATTTTTCATTCACCATTCAAATATCTACCAGGCCAGCAATCAAACCCAACATTGACATTCACCAACATGTAGCGGGGCAGCATAGTGGATTAGGGCCCATCTTCTCTCTCTGAGAGAAGGTCTGTGTCCCAGCAGTGGGTGTTCCCAATAAGAAAAAATATAGGTAACAGTAATAGTAATAATAGGTTGATAATAAGCAAGTCCTACGCTGCGCTTACCGGTCCGTGGTCTCCACTTGGGAACCTCCCCATCGGCTATCTGTTCTGCGTGCTATGTGCCCTGCTCACTGCCACTTCAACTTGCTAATCCGGTCCACCCACAAGATGGACAGACGACCTAAAAGAGACTGCAGGAAAACGCTGGATGCAGGCCGCTTCCAACCGGTCCTTTTGAAAATCGATGTGGGACGCCTTTGTCCAGCAGTAACGATGATGATAAAGGAAGTCAGTTTCATTAATAATTTTAAATTATTTAATCTAAAAGACTGTCAGAAGAATGTGTACATACTCCAAATTGTAGTGATAATTTTTTTTTTGTTTTTGTTATAGTGGGTGTAATTCTGCGTGGGTAATCAAGTACCGATCACTTAAAATAATAACAATCGTAATAATAATAAGGCTGAAGATACACAAAAAGCCCATCAAGTTTTACAACAACGCCAACACAGAAAGTAGAACCAATAAAATTCAGTACACAACCTACTTGCAGTTCAGACTCAATTCTCACGATATTAAGCCTGCTTCTTAGTATTCAAATCGTTTTGGGGACACATTGAACAAAACGTCTCTTTTCTCTTTTTCAAATGTTGACTGGTCCAACTCCGTCCTCAATTCTTGCGTAAATGCCTCGAAGGAGTAATATTGGACCTTTCCTCAAATGAAAAGATCTAATCTTGAGTTTTTATCCGATTCTTTACAATAAATTGGTCTCCGTTTATAAGGGCATTGTTATAGAAAAGTCGTAGCTAACGAACGGGCCGCTGGACTTTTTTGCGGACCGACTAGGTTAGTTAGTTAGGAGTTAGGTAGGTAAGGTGGTAAATTGAATCGTGGTGTAGGATTCTACGGTTAAATCTAGCACGCACGAACACGTATATCAAATTTTTGTATTTAAATCAGGGCTTAAATAATTCACTCTTTTACACTAATATTATAAAAGTTTGTTACTTTATGATCATGTTTGTTGGCACTGATATCTGGAATTTATGATTTCCCCAATACATATAAAGCTACGCTGTCTATGAGTGTCATAGATTATGTTTAATATTATGATGACAGTTTTTATAATAAATAACCGTACTAGTAAAATATTTCAAAACTATTTAGGACTTTAGTACAGGATAACACAACAGTTTAATATTTATGATTATTAACGGCATATTTAGCGTGATAATGATGTGGTTTGCCAGGTGGTTTCGAGTTCAAGTTCCAGTGATAACTGTAGCAAGAGACTAAGAAAGAAGGTAGATTGTTTTATCTGCACCTAACTTTGAACTTTGCCGCCAATCACCAGAAATTCTTCAGTCTTCCCGTAAACACGGTGCATGCAACTGTGCCAAAATATCGAAAGCTCCATTCTCAACCTTATCACGGTAAATATCACGTTAATAAATGATAACACAACAACAACAGTGTTTTAGGTTAACACAAGATTTAGAATCGCATTTTTGTTTTAATGGATGACCTAATGTCCTTACGTGATTCAGATTCGAGTTGTCTTATATTTTATGGCTACTATAGGTAAGACAATATTTATTGAGAAGGTCAACCTTTGACAATAAGTTTTGAAAGTCATACCTCGAATTATCTAAGATTTACTGCCTAAATAAATATCTACAATAACTTAAATATCATTGTAGTAAATAATTATAGTAGGTAACAGTCGTATAAACTGGTGTAAATGAAACTCAGAGATAATTTTCTTCTTAACATACGAGATGCGTTCGATTTTTTTATTAATACTAATTATTAGGCTTGCGTTTGACCGGTACCTGTGATGGTGCAGTCTACAATGGAGCACGCTTGCCTATAAGAAACTGATTCTCTCACGACTTATCTTCACTGGTTTTAACTAGACTATTCATTAGAAACTGTACATTTTTCCGTGACAAAAAGTATTCTCTGTCATTCCGACCCCAACGATTTGTATGAAAAAAGATCACGTGGATCCGTTGAGAGGAAAAACATTCCTTTGCATAAATAATATGAGTTTGATCTATCTATCCAGTAAGATATAATATATATACATGTAATATCTATCTTTATTTATTTATTTTATTATTAGGCACTCATAACAAGTCACAGGACATATACAGATATAGTAACACGTTATTAATTTTGCTCGACCCCATGACCCAAAACAATGAGCACACAACATGGCTTAAACAGGCTACAGTTGTAATTTTAATTTCTTTCACATTAGCTTCTTATTAAAGGAAACTAAAACAATACATTAAATTGAAATGTAAATACATATTATAGTAGATTAAAATTATAAAAAATTCAAAATAATTAAACAAATCTATTCAGCTACCTATATGCTGGATATAGGGTTCCTCTCGTTCACGCAATTCTTTTCGTTTCTACTAGGACCTCTTCTATTGCATTCCGACATGCTTAGTCTACACTAATATTATAAAGAGGAAAGATTTGTACCTATTTTTGTATGTTTGTAATGAATAGGCTCCGAAACTACTGAACCGATTTGAAAAATTCTTTCACTGTTGGGAAGCTACACTATCCCCGGGTGACATAGGCTATATTATATATTGTAGCGAGGCCGAAGGCCGAGCTTACACTCGTGCGAAGCCGGGGCGGACGGCTAGTAATGTATAAAAAAATATAATACGAAACGAGAATATATCCTACATATCCTCTTCCCGCGTAGCGAACATAAAATCCTTTTCCCTCATTTAATTCTCAATTAAATCAGACCACGTTTTCCGTAAGCAGTCTTGTCTAATTTTTCATGTGCCACTCCTTTCAAAGTCGGCCCAAATCTGTCAAAGTGCAATCAAGTTTGTGGAAACAGAATCTGAGCTTCACACGGATTTGTTTGTTTCGAATACGGTTTTGGATAGCATTGCAATTTGAGTGGCTGTAGAGTACACCAGAATACAAAAATCCAGAATTGCTTACACCAGCAA
This sequence comes from Agriopis leucophaearia, assembly GCA_949125355.1. Taxonomy (NCBI): domain Eukaryota; kingdom Metazoa; phylum Arthropoda; class Insecta; order Lepidoptera; family Geometridae; genus Agriopis; species Agriopis leucophaearia. The sequence continues at coordinate 4,602,142 of OX421275.1, forward strand.
GATGTAATGGCAGTGGGCTGGACTTATCTGATGGCGCAGAACCGATAACCGTTGGAGTAAACGTATTCTAGAGTGTAGACCACGAATTACCTAATAGAGCACGATAATTAAATAAATAAATAAATATCTGGAACATTATTGCACACACATGGTCATCTGACCCCAAACTAAGCAACACTTGAAATATGGCTGCCAGAGGCTGATATACATACATATTTTTTTTATTTTTTTTTTATTTTTTTTCTTAACCTATACCTGTCCCACTGCTGGGCAAAGGTCTCCCCCATTTCCTTCCATAAATCTCGGTCCTCCGCCGCCTCTTGCCAACCTCTCCGGAATAAGTCAAGATCGTCACGCCAGCGTTTCCTAGGCCTTCCTTGACTGCGTCGTCCATCAGGCACCCACTGTGTGACGATCCTGGCCCATCGGTCGGGGTTCATACGCGCCACATGTCCCGCCCAATCCCATTTCAATCTGGCAGCCTTTTGGCCCACGTCGAACACACCAGTTATGGAGCGCAGTGTGCTATTGCGAACTCTGTCTATTCTTTTAATACCAATCACGCTGCGCTCCATTTATAAATACATACTTAAATATATATTAACACCCAGACATAGAACAAACACAAATGTTCATCACACAAATGTTTGTCCCAGATGGGAATCGAACCCACGCCTCTAAGCGCAGAAGTCAGGTTTACTACTAACTAAGCTAACGGGGCTGTCAGTTATATATATAAGACTGCTACTCAGTCCGGAGGGTTGATCCTAAAGTAAAAGTTGTTTATAAAGATTAGTACAATGGTATCCTTGAAAATGTCTTTCGTCCAGAGATGCACACGGTATATTTTTTATCGCGAATATGTCTGTGTTTGACCACCAACGCGCCTGTTGGTAAGCGACGATGTGGTGCGAAGATGAAGCACGCAGACTTAGAAGATACTAATTCACTCTTGCCTTGATTAGGCCCATATTATATTTCTCTGGAAACAAGGAAGCCGGCAGGTTGTTCCAATCCATCGCCGTACGGATTACAAACGTAGAATCGAAACGTCTTGCATAGAAAAGGCCCAGATTATAACTCTTAGGAAAAAAGGAAGCCGGCAGGTTGTTCCAATCCTTGGCCGAAACGTAGAATCGAAACGTTTGGTACGTATCCAAGGAAAGTCCATAATCTATGGGCCGAATTTTTACTTGTCTTGTAGTTTTAGAACTTGATATTCGTTTGGGTAAGTTCGTTATGATTCTAAATATTATGTAAAACAAATTTATTAACAAAAGTTCAAAAAAGCTTCCTAAATGACATTTATCGTATCTTCATAACGATAATCTATTAACACATCAGAGGCCAGATTTCCCCAAACCCCAGGTACTACAACATCCGGTCATGTCGGCAAGACGGCACACAGCGAAATTAATGACGTCACGTCACACAGATATGATTCAGTAGTGTGACGTCACGGACCGTCGGATTTATGTCCCTGATATGTCCTCATTACAAAAGGAAATGATACGGTAGATTAGATAGGCGTACGACGGCCGTATGCGTGTTTGTAATTTTTTAGAAGGGTAGCGGGACATTTTTCTTCTCCTTTGTGAGGTTGCGTTGAAAAGGCTGCCACGGATTGGGGGAATGGTCTTGAGTCTTAGATATTTTATATGTACCTATTATAAATATTATAAATCACACTAATATCACATATATGAAATTTGGATGGATGGATGTTTGTTACTAAATCACAAAGAAACGGCTGGATTGATTTGGATGAAATTTGGAATATACATTGCTTATGTCCTAGATTAACACATAGGCTACTTTTCATTATCATCATTATCACCGATTTTCATCACCATGCGGGTAAAACCGCGGGGCGCAACTAGTAATTTATAAAAGTGTATGTGTTTTTTTATGTATTTAGTTTTGACTTGGTGTAGACTTCATTAAATATTTTTTTACTTTTATTAAATACTTTATTAAATGTTTTATATATACTTGTATAATTTTTTTTCAACAGATATCCAGATTTATTACGGATACTTAAAATGCAAAACAGAAAAAGTAGTTTATAGAAAAACAATCTATAGCCATAAATACTAAAAACTAATTACTTAAGCAACGTCGGGAGCGGTCGGTAGTGGTCGGCGCTGACCGCCTGGGCGTGATCGTAGTCTTTTTGCACTATTTTTTTTTGTTCTAGAGTTGTAAAAAATTGTATACGGTGGTACGTAACCCTCAGTGTGCAAGCCCGACTCACACTTGGCCAGTTTTTGTTGTTAATTTTTTTATTTATTTATTAATTTATTTATTTCTTATGTATACATAATAGTTTGAACAATAAGTATCAAAAAACTAAGATGTTTGTATCGATACTTATCTTCACTACACGCACTGACATATTATCTCAAACTTAAATAAATTTTAAATCTATAATTATTTATGAACTAGTTTTTTTTGCCCGCGACTTCGTACGCGTAGATTTTCATATAAAAAATAAACAATAACAATTTTCATATAAATATAAACCTTCAATCCTTTTTTCTTCCCTTAATCCGACCCTTGCGCAAAATAACATAGCCTATACTTCAATCTGGTCATAGCTAAGCATATTCGTGAAAACCGCATTTAAATCCGTCCGCATTTTCTTCCAATTCTTCCAAGGGTCCGCATTTTATTTTACTGTGATATTTTAACAGATAAATAGAGTAGTTCCATTTCATGGCTTTTTAATCAAGATATACAAACAAATGCACGCGAAATAAGAAATAACTAGCCAAGAGCGTGTCAAGACAAGCATATGTCAGGGTTCCGTGGCAAAGCCATATACTTGTGGTCGTATTCATAGTTCGGAAATTGCATGGTCATAGAAAAATTCGAACGAGCGAAGCTGGACAGTCAAATTTCAGAGATGTATCATCCCGACATGACATGATATACTTTTTATGGTTTAGACAAAAAAGAAAACTTCAAAACATGCTCTGCACTGTGGTCACATTATCTTTTTGATTTGAAAACTGTTGACGGTATTTTTACTTTTATGCTTCTATCAATACTTCACACAGGGCGACTTAAAATAAGCAGCTGAGGCAATGTTAAGGCAGCTTTTAGAATTTTTATTTGTTTATCCACGCAGATCTCCTAAACCACTGGACGGATTTAAATGCGGTTTTCACGAAAATGCTTAGCTATGACCAGATTGAGGTGCTATGTTATTTTGCGAAAGGGCCGGATTAAGGGAGGAAAACAGGGTTGAAAGTTTATATGAAAATCTACGCATTCGAAGTCAATACAATATATTTATACGTTATACAATAAAAAAATATGTTTAAGCCTGACCTCCTAAAACACTCATCAAAATTATACAAAACGGCATAAAGAGGATCTCCCAATGGCGAACTTCATTCACGGGATCACAATGACGTATTTCATGATGACCTTTTTATCGCCTACATTGTTTACCTTCGACTGACAATACAAATGGTGCTCTGAATTAATGGCCCGCCCTATACAGGGGCTGACAAATGTACAGAATTTGTTCGCCCGCACCTATTATAATGGCGTATAGAAAATATCTTTATTGTAGCAGAGAAAGGCCGGTGCTAAGCATTCCGGAAGGGAAGGTGCTTAGGCGATTTTATTGTATTTTATTTTCATACGCTTTTGAAAATTATTTACAATCACAAGAATGTTGCGTCTAGTACACTCAGATCAGACAAAAAGTGAGATATGGTATATTGCGTTGTGGGTGTGAACGGATCTGGACTAAGTCAGGCTTGGTACCTTGATACCGACCATCAGACGACTTTGTCGAACTTTTTTTTCCATTTTACATTTTTTGTTGACTATTTGATACTTTATTGATGTCGCAGTGAAAAATTAGTAAGTAAGCCATACTTACAGTTTTTGCGTTAAGCGGTTTAGCGGTGTAGTGAAAAAAATATATAAACATTACTCATACATTGTGGACTATCCTTGGATACGTACCAAACGTTTCGATTCTACGTTTCTAATCCGTACGGCCCAGGATTAGAACAACCTGTCGGCTTCCTTGTTTCCTGAGAGATATAATCTGTATCAAGACAAGAGGGAATATCTTCTAAGTCTGCGTGCTTCATCTTCGACCTCATCGTCGCTTACCAACAGGCGAGTTGGTGGTCAAATGTGGAGTCCACATTGTGGAGTTATTCGTGATAAAAAAAAATACAGAATCATTTGAACACGAACGATAATTGTACTAAGGCATATCTCCCTTGTCCTTATAATCTGAGGTCAATACAGTATATTAATATAAATAAACCAAAGAGCTTGGCATGAACGGTTTCAATTACGAACTGAAATGTACCTTTGGAAAGGCTTGTAATTTGCAGCTACGTCCACCAAAAGGCACACAAAATAATAACTCAGAAGGACTGACCGACCCGGCGAAATTGGTTTCTCTACCATCCATTCAATTCGAGAAAAATATTCTAACTGAAAAAGCTGCTTTGGCAAAACTACTGTTGACCCTTCTAAATTGAAAGATGTTATCTTGCCTCTTTAACCTGACGGGTACCAGCATGTTTTGTGATTGCAGTCTCAATATATGGAATTAAATCGAGTGAAATCCTAGGAATCGATTCTCGCAATAGTCGAATAAACTTAGGGAAGGAGTTCTTAGGACCTCTTTAGAACTTTTTACGGCGAAGTGAAAGTTGTGAATGAGTTTTTAATCTATTTTAAATCGACTTTAGAGATCGATTTAAGTTTATTGTAGTGGGTGGATCAGATACTGATAGTTAAAATGTGTCGTTTCTTGTCTTTTATATGTGTTTTTATTTTTAGAAGTTGTATAACAATTCGTCTCAGTCCTATTGACTAAAAATAAGTTCATACAGTAATATATAGTATTTTAGTTTGAGTATTAATTACTACCTACAGGGGTTACTTTTACTGATAGTAAAGGCTCCAGAAAAGGATTCTAAAGTAAATAGATAAAGAGTTAAACACCCGTATGCTTAAAAGATTAAGCATGACTGGGTAAATGAAAATTCTGGTTTATTCACCTTTGAATTAAAATGCTCATTTTTGTGTAGCGGATTTTAAGAACTTGTAACATAATCTCAACTGCGTAAAATAGCTAAGTAAATGAAAAAGCTTAATCTCAGTGGCTATTTAGGTAGCTTACTTTTTACAAAGAATTATCTATTTAAATTGTATTTTTAAGGTCATGATATTCAATTCGAGTTATCGATGATTATAAACGTCAGTTAATAAAAATATTAACTGGTAGTGGGTTTGAACATTAAGATTGTCTCTAGACCTTCAACGATCTTGGGCAGTCCAAATGCTTTTCTTCAAATCGCGAGTGATTCGTTGTCTTCATGCGTGCTCCATCGTAAAAAAACAGTTCCAATTAAATAAAAAATCGGAGAGCATTCTGTTCTTTTCTGGCAGACAAAATGACAACGTCATATTGTGATACTTTGAAAGAGAGAGAATATGAAATCGGCGATTGTCGGACCAAAATTAAATTTTACATACGCACTTCAGCTTAAGTGTGAACGTTTTGGTCACGATAGATTCACCATTCGAGTGAGGATAGCTGTTGATAACCACTATCTTAGATAGTTGACAAAAAACAATGTTCTCTACGTAACTACTCTTTACTAAATCGGAACACTTAATCTCAATAAACAACACAAAAAACTTAAAGGGAACGCTCACCTACATTAAAGCCTCCTTCAAAAACCATTTAAAGAAAATCCAATACGAGTAAAGCGAGTATGCCATTCTATCTCAGAAAACACGCACTTACGTTACGTATAAAAACTCGAAAGAAAATTAGGGAGAGCTATTGAGATCTTAGACCTATGCATGCCCGAAATTGTCTCGGTCACTCTTTCTCTAATTAGAAATGTCATGAGAGCGAAAGAGACCGAGATAATCTCGAACGCGTAAGGGGGGTTCTGCGAATCGGGAGGTCGTTATGTCCAAACGAGCGATTCACTCCCAGGAGTGGGCAATAAAATCAGGAGGGAATCTCGTCAGTCTTATTAGAGGACCCTCTTGGTCATTACACTGTTTTGGCGGAAAATTAAACGGCTTATCTTTCTGGAGCAACATGAGATTTGATGTTTCTAGGAAAATAAATAAACGGCAATAGATAAATAAAATTAACGTCTTACACAAAAATGTTGAGGGTTCACACACAGTTCAACATTTATTTAGATACCTTTAAAAACAGGTAGGTACAATAGGTAAGTACATTTTATTATTTTTATACGATATGTAAGTGAATAGCTGTGCCCTATGGTTTCACCTGCGTGGATATTCCTTCAGGAACTGCATTTTCCGGGTTAAAAAGTCTCCAATGTTACTCTCGGTCCTTCCGACTACTGAGAAAAAAACTGCTTGCTTTGTTGCTGCATAAAACAGGAACAAACAAACTTACGGTTTTAAAATATTATTAGGTATTTTAAATTTTATTTTATATGTAATTTTATCATGTAATAATTTGTAGGTATTATAATCAATATCTACGACTATTACCTATACAAGTATAAATGATTTTTAAACCTCGTAAAAGAGCTGATAATCTTTAAATGGCTGAAAAGTTTTTCTTAAATAATAATCTTCATAGCTAAAAACACTCTCGATCGACTTCCAAATTTTTCTCGACTTTCAAGCAAAAAAAAACAGATACACTCGTTAAACTTATGACATATAGATATCTCTTAAAACGCATATTTTAGAAACAGTTTTATTTACCACATCTTTATTTTAATCAAAAGGCACTTCTGAGATTATATTATGGACCGTATGACTTGTTTGACGATATAGAAAGCAGTAGTATGCCAATCAGTAGTGTACAGACTCTACTGTGTTCCGGATTAAAGGCCAATGTTTCCAGCGAAATTACAGGGCAGACAGAGATTTGACAACTTATATCTCGGGGTGACGAGCGCAGTGCATTGCCATCCAGGGTTTTGAACTGTTGAAGTTCAAAATTCTGAGTGGCGTTGAGCTGTTATGGGCAAGCGTGAAGAGCCATAAGATGAGCGACTTCGTTCGTCTCGTCGTCCAGTATCATAAAAAAATAATAGATATAATAATTATAGTAAAACTTGAAAATGTTTCTATAGCACACGTTTTATTGTTTCATGAGTGAATCGGTTTCTTCAAGCGTGCGTGCTCAATCGTAGGCCGTACATCAGGCGATTTGGCAGTCAAACTCAAACCTATTATGAAATAAAAAAACTTGATAGGTACTGGTAAATACACAAGACATGCGACGCCAAAATCATCTCTAGAAGAATAAAGAAAAAAATATACAACGTGGTCGACCCACAGACCTACTACCACAGAAAAGAGAAGGGTATAGAACGGAAGAGAGATGGAACATTTGTTACGAGGCATACGAGTGAACATGAGTATGCACGTCAACGCGTCAAACTCCGCATCGCAGTTGCTAACTGAATTCGAATTCGTATGCTGCTCCATCGGATTTATTCACAATGCCGTCTTGCGCTGTAATTACGTGTGGTAGAGCTAGAATGGATTTTAATTTTTAAAAAAGGAGGAATTTCCTGTCTCCGGTATAGTCTAAATTGTTGATAATTTTGTGATTTCACCGTGTTTAAATTATAAGCCCTTGACAAGCCGTTGACAATAATAGTGGTTACCATAATTTTATCGATATCGATAATTTTTTTTTTTCTTACAACATTTCCTACAATACCTACTTTAGGAGTATTTTTTGAAGATTAAACTTTATTGTGTTATTATTCATTTGTCTTATTATGTAGATGTAGACAACAACATTATCACACTATTATTATAAATAAGAAAGTCTGCGTATTAATATGTTTGTTTTCACTGAATTCTGTAATAAGCGAATGGATTAAAATAAAATTTGGTATGGAGGTAGGTTATATTCTGGATTGACTCATAGTTTTTACCCTGAAAAAATAGCAGTTCCTATAGGATAGCGGGTGAAACCACGGGGCGCTGCAAGTCGTCAGTAAGTCTATGAATTATTAGACAGACAATAAATATTGTTTTGGACCCGGGTATGTCCTAAAACTGCGACCAGAACCACCGGAGGATGGGCAGCAGCGTCCTAATAGTACACGGTGAACGTAATGCGATCCCCAAGCCGCCTGCCAAGCGTGGGGATTATGGCAACACCCCTCTCTATGAGGGAGGCCTTGTCCAACAGTGGACGTTAATTGGCTGATGATGTGATGTGAAATATTGTTTTTGTCTTTTTGGTCTAATAGTCCTTATCAAAATGAATTCAACGAGTCCAAACACGACGGAGTAATAAGTAAAAGTATGTAGTAGAGAGGTTACTATGGCCTACTTTTCTGGCTCCATCATCAGGCCAGTTAAGTACCACCATATTATTTTACAAACATCAAATTTACTTAGTGCAACTGAAACGTGCTTAGAAAAATGGATTAGAAATTTTGAATCGGGAAGCTGACAGACATACCAACGATGCAAGTTAAATAAGAGTTTGTAATTTTTTTTAAACGACTAGGGCAAGTTTTACCATAAAATATTTTATAAGGTATACAATAACAGGTTATCGATAAAATCAAAACTGCACACAAAACTGTCCCATCACTAGCTGTGATACCACATTCTAAATTTTATAATATCATTTTATTTTCAATGGCTTCGCATGGATATTGCATTTAACCTTATCAAATAATATTTATTTTTCTACCTATTTAAAGTCACATAAAACGAGCTCTAAACATAGCCTAAATCGATATCATGGTCAAAGCATGACCTATTAAGGTCATGGAAACTTATCTAGCTAAGTTTGTGCGGAGTTTTGGGGCAAAACCGAATTTTTTTTTTTTTACTTCCTATTGTTTGCCTACTCTCATGCAAACCTACGAACTTACCTTAATAGTATTTAAAGGATAATAATTCACTAGTATAACACAATTACATGCGTTAATACACAACTTTTGTTAATTAAAATAAACAAAATTGTTGAAAAACTCTTTAACTCAAATTTTTTACCAACCACTTTTCGTGCAGTTTAAGGTAGAACTGTTTTAATAATGAGGTACGTTAATTTACGATACGGTCTATATTTCTCTACTAGTATTATAAACCGCACAATAATCGTGCAGTTTTTTTGCACTAGCAACATTTACCAAAATAATTGCACAAAATTCAAGGGGAACTGAACCGTATTGCACCACGAGAAGGTCAATTTTAAACTTTATTAAAATGGTGTTCATAACCTTTTGTAATAATACTAATCTTGACGAATTACTGCAGTCCTTCCTACGTATTTATATTTTGACGTATCGTTTGCATGTGTTCAACTGGCTACAACGGAATTCTTACAAAAATGCCTTTTTTTTTTTATTTATTGTTCTTAACTAAAACGGCTACAAAAGCCAATTACATTAGTTGATTAGAATTATTACATAATTCAAATAAGTCAATAAAAATTAGTCGATATAAAACTAAAATAATCAAAAAATAATCAAAAAAATAATCAAAAAATAATAAAATATCAATTATACAAATGTAAAATTATGTCCATTAGCTAAATTCATCATCATCATCATACACCTTGTACACCTTCTTCTCACAGAACCTCAAACATTCAGACCAGACATCCTTCCATTCATCCGCAAACAGATCACAATCAGGTGTCATGGACAGAAGACGGTTGAGCGCAATGAGAACGTGCGGGATCGGAGAAGCACCACGTGCGATGGTACGACAGGGAGGAACAGCAAACAGACGATGGTTCTTGCGACGGGGACAGTTACTGGGGTCCGGTACCACCAGCCGCGCTAACTCATTGAAGAGGTTTGGTGCGTCAATGTTGCCACGGAGTATCTTGCACATAACCATCATTTGGTTTTTGTCACGCCGGACCTCCAGGGAATTGTAACCCAGACAACCTAGAAGAAAACTGGTTGGGTACAAGTAGGGATAGTAGCCAAACAAACGTTTATACAGAAAGCGAAGGAAAGCCTTCTGGACCTTTTCAAGGAGGAGTACGTAGGCACCTTCATGCGGATTCCAGACACATGCGCTGGCTTCGAGTTTGCTGCGCACAAGAGTCTCAAAGATTAACCTAATAACACCGGTCTCTTTAAAATCCTTGGAATTCCTGATAACAAATCCCAACCTTCTGTATGATTCCCTGGCTACGTTTGCAATGTGGTCATTAAATGTCAATTTTGCATCGAAGGTAACACCCAAGTCCTTCACAGAAGTGGATCTGACAATTTCATGATCGTCCAACTTGTAACAAAACTGAATGGGTTGCCTCCTCCGAGTGAAAGTCATAACTTGACATTTAGATGGGTTGAAATCCATTCTGTTTGCCACACTCCATTCGTATATGGCGTCAATATCTCGCTGGAGGTTCAGGCAGTCCTCTACAGAGTTTATCTCCATGACTAATTTTAGGTCATCTGCATACAGTAGGCACTTACAGTGCTTGATAACGGTGGGGAGATCGTTAATCATAAGTATAAAAAGAAGAGGTCCTAAAATAGACCCCTGACTAACTCCAGACCGTGTATGATAACACTTTGAATCATACATGCCCAGTCTAACGAATTGCTGTCGATCCCTGAGAAGGTCAGCAATTAATCTAAGCAATCCTGGAGCAAAACCCAGAGCGCTCAACTTTTTGAGCAGGTGGTCGTTGTTAACCCGGTCAAACGCCTTGCGAAAATCGAAGTAAAGAACGTCAACCTGGCTACCCCGATCCAAGCTGGCTGAGATAAAATCAACTGTTTCCAACAAGTTGGTGTCTACAGATCTTTTTTTCCTAAAGCCGTGCTGTTCATTGCATAGGAGCGGTTCTACCTGCCTATAAACCTCCTTGTGAATAATTCTTTCAAATGCTTTAGCTGGTGAAGATAAAATGGCAATAGGCCTGTATTCTTCGACGGATGATTTGTCAGAGTTTTTGGGAATAGGCATCACTCTAGATAATTTCCATTGTGATGGATAGATACCCGAAATCAATGCCAAGTTGAATATATGACAGAGTGGTTGCACGAGCCACTTTGAGCCTTGCTTCAGAAACAACGGAGGAACGCAATCCGGGCCAACTGAGGTTTTTGGTTTAAGATTTTTAATGCTAGATGCCACTTCATCAGGCGTTATGCGAGGTATGCTAATGTGGTTACCATTAGAGCTACTGTCTAGCTGATTTATACGCTCGGCGTCAAGTTGTGGGGCATCAGGCAGGAACACGCTTGAAAAGAATTCAGCAAAAGCCTCCGATGCGCCAACACCACTGAAAGATGCGCCGTTATACGTTACACAGGGTTCAAAACCTCCTTTAGAACGTAACCTAGAAATATGCTGCCAGAAGTCTCGAGGATTTGATGATAGATTTTCCTCTATAGTTATCAAATAGGTGTCGTGGGCGGACGATATTCGTGTCTTTAGAGATGCTCTAAGGTCAGAAAAAGCTTTGTAACATTCCGAGGACCTGCTAAGTCTCCATTGGTGATGCAGTTTTAATTTACGTTTGATGTCTTGGATAATGTCATTGGTAAACCACACGGGATACCGGCTACACAGCGTTTTTTTTCGGTGCTTCCTAGGAACACATATGTCAAAGATATTATAAATAATGTCATAGAATTGGTCGGTGCAAGATTGCACGTCGTTTGACTTAAGCACATCACACCAAGAAGTTTCGGATAAAAGGTCAAGCAATAGCACATAGTCACACTTATTAAAGTTCCAGTCCTTGCTGGGATCGATATTACTAGGTTCTACTAGCTTTTCATGGTGTTTTGTGTCAATGAAAACGCCCACATCCAGGGGAGGATGAAAAAGGTCAGGACTTACGAAACCGTCAACAGAAGCGACACGTACCTCACGCACTCCTCCTTTCTCCCGAACCAAGACCACATCTAATATACCATTGTATGAATTTAGCACATCATTCTTCTCAGTCAAATTACAAAATGACTTAAAATAACAGTAATAATTACAAACAGTCTCAGATGCACTATTTAGGTTGAGATCTCCAAAGATAAGAACAGTGCCTCTAACATCATTAATGAAGCTTTCTACCTTGGAGAACCAACGCATGTAGTCGCTCTCAGTGGCCCGTGGCCGAATATAAATAACGCCTACACAAAATCTTCGTCCATGCCAGTCAAAACTTGCCCATAAGTCTTCACCACAATCTGTTTCTAAGGAGGTTAGCCGACGAAGTACAATAGGTGCACGTGCTGCCAGTAGTACACCACCGCATGGAGTCTTCCTGTCGCGTCGAAGTATACTCCATCCCTCACTTGTGAGCTCCGGATCCTCCACAGACGTGTCGAGAAAGGTCTCAGTCACTGCAACCAGGTTGTGCTCTGACGAGACAATACTATTTCTCCACAGCTTCAGCTTAGTTTTTAAACCTCGCACGTTTTGATAAAAAACATTCAAACATGAAGTTCTTTTATTTCCTGTTTCCTTTTCGGGCAGAGGCCAGCTGGCTGCTTGGGGTCGCTTCTCCAGGTGCCCGCCCACGAAAGGGCTGCAGGTTCAGAGAGTGGCTGTCACGAGAGGGCCGTGCAATAGTGGTTGTTTCTCCAGTAGAAGTCTGAGAAAATGCTGGTTTATTCGGCGGCCTTAAGTTGATCCAAGCCTTTATTCTGGCGTTTATTGGCCAAACACTAGCAGATAGGCACGTTTCATAGTACGCTACGGGGACGCCTAGTTTAAAGGATTTATAGTTACCTTTAGGTGTGAGCTCATTTACTGTACATACGCCAGAAGGACACAGATGCCGAAGGTATTCTCGAATTTCCTCTGATCCAGACTCCATATTCCACAGGTGAATATGCTTCTTTACCTCGACAGCTTTCAGGGACGTAACAGAGGAATTGGAATTGGCAGCCCTTCTAATCTAAACGAAAAAATTCTCACTTCAGTGCCTACTACCTATAGATTTTCAATGAGCGTGGCTAGCTCAGTGCCTCTCGCTTCAACAAGGTGTGTTGCCACATTAAAATTATTTGCTTTAAGTTAGGGTAATTTACATACTAGACGGGTAGTGAATCTCTTCAATGAGTAATTTTGGAAACTTTGGAAAATCTTGTGAGATGGAAGGATATCTGAAAAATACTTATGAACAAAAGAAATTAATATTAAGATCCAAATCCATCCGTTTAAAAGTAAGACAGCTTTAAACGGCTGTATCTTTCGCGCCGTAATATCGTCAGTTGAAACTTACACAGAATATGTAATTACGACGGATTAACTAAGAAATATAATTAAGTCAAAACTAAAGAGGGTAGACATCCACACATACAACAAACGTTTTTGTTAAGGTATTTTTGTATTTGCTCTGGTGTAAAAACCAAACGGTACGTAATGGTAATCGGTACAAGCGTCAAACTTGGCGGATTATAGTGCACACCCTAAAGTAAAACAACAATTAATAAATACTGGCCGCGTGCGAGTCGGTCACACATTTCTGTTTCCCACAAGTTAAGCAACGTCGGGCGCGGTTGATACTTGGATGGATGACAGCCTGGGTGTGATGTTGTGTATTTGCACTACTTTTTGTATTTTGTGACGGTACAGAACCCTCAGTGCACGAGCCCGACTCGCACTTGGTTAGTTTATTTATTTTCATGGATGGAATTATGGATAACATCCCAATTAATGAGATACTTAGATAAAACTCTTTATTATTTACAGTACTCATATCACACACGATAAACCAGACTTCAAAAAAAGATTATTTTGTTTTATTTGAACAAAATCACGCTGATGATGATTTATGATGATATATTTTCTTTGATTTAAGTACATTTAAGTGTGTTTATTAGACCCTGAGCAGCTGCAGTTGCTCAAAAATATAATTTTTCCCTTTCTGATATTGGATTCGGCATTGAAATGACTGGAACAAATTCTACTATGTTTTCCTGGCACCCAATTTTCACAACCAGTAGCACTGATCCATTTTATTCGTAAGCCAGGATCAGTTGGAAACCTGCAGAACGAATAATTTATGTTAATTGTGGTGGGTAATTTCATTTATAAACTGGCAACATTGATTGTTATTCTTCTCAGTTAATATTTTGATAAAACTCATAGGAAATACCACAAATCGACCATAAAACGGACTAATTATTAATAAAATATTTACGCATTGATATCCTGAATTTATTTAGGTGATCATTACAAGCTCTATATGTTTACTTACGTGTGAAATGATATTTCATCGTTTTTTCTCTCACTGCGGTACTTGCAGCCCAAAATGATACAACCAACCATTGTAAATGTTTGTTTTACAATTATTTCTCAGACGAAACACGCATTTATCACATAAAATCACCAAAAAAATGCAATAAACAATATTCAGACCCGTTTTGTTTGTCGCAGAACCGTCAGATTTTGACATTTCTGATCCAAAAAACAGGCCACGCCGATAAGGACAAAAAAGTCTAGTTATGTCCTTTTTGTACTTGTGCTGAGCCATATCAATTTGTCTCTTTCACTTGCTTTCACTGAAATATATTGCCGGGCCCTGTGGTCGACCTATATGCACTGACGTGGTTTATTATTATTAATTCAAACTGCAATTTTTGTTCCTGTCAATTCATGTGTTGGATAATATTTTACTTATGGCTTAGTTCTCACTTTTCAAAGATGTAATGAATTATTATTATGTGAATGTTTATTTTAAGTCAATTTTAAGTAAGGAATGTTTTGATTGTTAATTGTAAATTTTTCTTTTTCCCTAGTATGTAAGTTTAAGTTTTGCATGCCGAAAGGCCGAATAATGGCGAACCATTTGTTTTGATTCCACCTTTTTGCAACATAGAATTAATTCTATGTTTTGTAAACCCATTCTACGCAATAAATAATACAATACAATACAATTTGTTTCGGAGATTAAGGTAATAAAATTAATTATACGTTACGTAGGGACGTTACAAGTCCCACGTTATAAAACCTAGCCTGTAGGTAATGAGTTATTTTTATCGCTCACACTGGCAGTCAATCCAATCTCCTATGGTTGTATCAAAGAAACCATACTATACTGCTTGTATACTGTTTCTACAATACAAGACCAAATACATAAAATAGCAGATTTTTTCTTGTTTAAAATAGAACGGCTGTCAAGGTCTTTTTGTAAGAAATTTGTTGTAGCCACTTGCACCCATATAAAGCCATAGCAAATGTGTTAGCAACTGTGACGCGCAGTTCGATGCGTTGACATAAATAAGAACGTTCAATCACATATCTGTCACAATACCTGGCGACAGAGTTTCCTTCTCATTTCCGTTCTATTTTTTTTCCGTGCATAAAATATACAATTTCATATTTTCACACAATCAAGCTTTATTCATACTCTTTTATGACTACTATTCGTCTCTGTTGATCTGTTCCCGCAACCTGTTACATGGCTTATTACAACCATTGTTTAGCACTGACAGCCTACGAGATCAATTAGCAAATCAATCATGCCTCTTTGGTGTTTAATTAGTTGTGTATTAATGTATTACAGCGCTGACTGGGTACGTGTATTAGTAAATAGGATTAGAATTTGTATATTGGTATTGAAATGTGCCTTTATTTCGATCGATTTTAGAAGGAACGTGATTAGAATCACTATTTTATTTTTATGGATGTAGGATAAAGGATTAGGCGGACAACACATCATAAAATAAACTGGTCAAGTGCGAGTCAGGCTCGTGCACTAAGAGTTCCGTACCACCACAAAATACAAAAAGTAGTGCAATATACAACATCATGCCCAGGTGGTCACCCATCCAAGTACCGACCGCACCCTACGTGGCTTAACTTGGTGGTGAATAGAAATTTGCCACCGACTCGCACTTGGCCATTATTCTTTATGTGTTGTTTAACTTTAGAGTTCATTTGTGTTCTTTAATCTTGCTAAGTTTGACGCTTGTACACATTACCGTTACCATTAGAACAAATACAAAAAAACTAAAAAAAAAAAAACGTTTTTTGTTTGTTATGGGGCCCTTTAGTTTTTACTATTCTTTACGATTTCTTAGTTAATCCCCCGTAAAATAACATGTCATATTCTTTGATAATTTCAACTGAATATCTATTACGGTTCGAAAGATAACAGCCGTATGCTTAGTAATAAGGTCCCGTTTACACCCATTGGGCACGGAACCCTAAAACGGTCAGAACAATATCACCACAAATAAAAGTGTGATGGTACACAACCTTACCATATTTCCTTGATCTGATCTCATGTCGTGACCCTTCATCTAGTTCTCATTATCTTAGCTAAGCTTATTATGAACCATTAGTTAAGAATATACTGTACCACTGGGCAAAAGATCTTGTCATAATGATTTATCTTATCTAAAAAAGTTAATGCTATTGTTATCCCTATCCCTGTGTATGTCAATGTCACATGTGTCATTTTATATAAAACTAGCCGTCCGCCCCGGCTTCGCACGAGTGTAAGCTCGGCCTTTGGCCTCGCTACAAAATATAATATAGCCTATGTCACCCGGGGATAGTGTAGCTTCCCAACAGTGAAAGAATTTTTCAAATCGGTTCAGTAGTTTCGGAGCCTATTCATTACAAACATACAAACATACAAACATACAAAAATAGGTACAAATCTTTCCTCTTTATAATATTAGTGTAGATGTAGATTTGTCGTCCTGTATTTGTCGTACTGTTTTTATTTTTACGTTGCACTGTTTTTTCGAGCCTTTCGGGACTGCACTGAGTGCCTTCAACGGAAGATCAGCGCTGTTTGGTAAACATCATTATGGTGAGTTGACGCCATTTTTGTGACACAACTTCACTACCTAAGGATCATATTATATCTATGTTCTTTATGTTCAGTTGTTGATACAAAATAAATATTTCTTTCTTTCTTAATCACTTCATAAAGCTTTATACAAACGGCGCTTAAATTATCATCTCTTTTCAATTGAATGTATGACAAAAGAACGGTGACAATTCAGGACCGTTCATATTTAGTTTACCTTTGAAAATGGTGCAAAACAACATTAATTTATCCTTAGCACTGGCTTTGATAACGTCGTTTATTATTCGGTACCGAGATCAAGAACGCTGAGATCTATGCTCTGCTATTTGAAATATTAATTCCTTATTATATCAATATAATAAATGCGAAAGTGTGTTTGTTTGTTCGTTCTTATTTTACAAAGCAAAAGACCAACGGATCGACGTGATTTTTGCATATAGGGAGTTGGAGAGCCGGAGACTAACAGAATAGTTTTATCTCAGAAAAATTACGGGTCGTGAAGGAATGTCTACGCAGGTAAAACCACAATACCCATTTGGTTAGTTACATTTCAAAACTATACTTAAAAGATTTTACAAAATTTAAAAGCGAAAACACAAACACGTTGAAAAATACTGAAAACAAAAACACCCAACACTTGGCTTAAAACTCCGCGGCATTAATAATCAAAGGGTTTAACATAAGCCTCCGGAAATTGAGGTCGATTTGCCGAAGTGCCGGCTCGCTGTGCTATATTATAAGAGTTACTTCGGACCTCGAGGACATACTTTACTTTATAAACTATAGTGAGGAAAAACGAGATGGGTTTTTAGGTTTATTGAGATATAAAGAGGTGATTCAAGGAAGTGATTTAAGGAGGTTAAACTGCATCTTTCGATATTATTATTATAAAAAGTGTGGAAAATGTCTCGTGCAAAAACAATTTTGAAATCTCATGTTTGTAAGCTTGTTAATATCACCATCAAATCCTAGATGAAAGTGCCACTTTTCAATAGACTTGTTATTGCTGTATATTTTGCCAGTGTTAAATATTAACTGTTAGTTGCTTCCCATTCAAAAGAAACCAATGAATTAATGATTATATTTTTTTATAACTCAGAAGAAACTAGAAACATCTTGTGTGACATTGATTGTTTTAATCCCTTGGTAAGCAACTTACTATTTCTAACCACATAATTATTATATTGGGCGGATTGGGGGACTTATTTGCTTGCACATTTTCAACAATTACGAAGACAAAAATCTCAAAGTGAATTTGTAAAAAAAAAAAATAACTTAAGACCTCTTTAGAATAACGTCGCATATAGTATAAAATAATTTTCGTGTTGACATATTTTTACAGGATGGCGACGGGGATCGAAAATAAAACTCAAAAAAATAATATTTTTAATGTTTTTTTTTATTTCGCCTAAATTACACATATCAATGTAAAAATTACTATAAACTGATAAGATTTTTATTTAATAAAAAAACCTATCGTATTTTTCCCCTACTTAGCGAATTTAACAAAGCCTTAGGTAAGTACATGATTTTCTTCAAGCTTCAAGCGGAGAGCTTTATTAAGAGTCGACACTTTGTGCAATTTTAAATAAATCGATTATTTCACCTTTAATGGGTTAGCGTTTGGCTTCACCTCGCTTGATTGTAGGCAATGATGAAACCGAAGATGGAAAACGCATGCAGAAGAAAAATATTCACTCTAATTATAAAATCACTTGGCTTGTAGGTGTCAGGAAAACCGATAACGAAAGAGAATTCCATTCTCCTGCTATGCATACAAATGTTTCTCCTAACGTTGATTGACCGCTTACCGCTGACGAGTAAAAAAACATGTTTTTTCTTGTTTTCTTTTAAAAAAAATTACATGCAGTGTAAACGCGTTACATCAAGAAAAAGCGAACGTTTTACGGCCTTTGCAGCAAATGTACCAATTTACCAAAATAAGGCAAGCATTGTCTGTATTACACAGTCGCCGCTCCAGATTGAACTCGCAGATACCGAGATTTCATTACGATTCCGCATTTTTAACACAGTATCTTCAACAAGAAACAGTATGGAAATGACTGTTTCATCTGGATTAGTTATGCTAGCAAGAGGTGATGTGCGGTCGTAAATGATGAATATGTCAAGCTTGAAATGCAGTGAGGCTCTACTAAATCACACTAATCACACTTCACACTAATATTATAAATGCAAAAGTAACTCTGTCTGTTTGCTACATAATCACAGCTAAACGGCTTAGTCGATCTCAATAAAATTTTGCGACGTAATAGTATGGGGATAGCATGAGGACGGACATAGGCTATTTTTTCTGAAGAAATCGCGGATGAAGTCGCGGGTACAGTTAGTATCATATATGTGAAAGTTTGGATGGATGTTTGTTACTCAATCACGTAGCAACGGCTACATGGATTTGGATAAAATTTGGAATATACATTCCTTATGTCCTCGATTAACACATAGGCTTCTTTTCATCATCATCATCACCGATTTTCATCACCACGCCGGTGAAACCGCGGGGCGCAGCTAGTAGTTAATATAGAAGAAAAAAGCACGCTTTTGTGGCTCGTTATAAACAAACCAACAACTCGAAAAAATAAGTAAAAAATGACACAGCCCCGGATTAAGTAGAACTGCACTACAAAACAATAAAAAAAAACAGCCCAAACTCGAGGAGTCATTACTTTTAGAGACAAGGGTCTGGTGATGGAGCTGGAAGGTGGGTAGTGGAATTCTTGATAGGAGTCTTGTTAAAACAAACCAAATGAACCCAAAATGCGTCAGGTATATTAGTACCCATTGAAGAGTCACTATTTATCTCCTGACTCCATCATTAGATCAGTTCATCATTGTCATTTCAGCCATAGGACGTTCAGTGTTGAACATAGGCCTCCCCCATCGATTTCCAAAAGGGCCGGTTGGAAGCGGCCTGCACGGCCCGCGTCTCTCACAATATCGTCGGTCCATCTAGTTGGAGGCCTACCTACGCTGCGTCTTCAGGTTCGTGGCCTTCACTCAAGAAACTTTCTTCTCGTTTCTTCGAGCGATATGGCCTGCCCATTGCCCTTTCAACTTGCAAATTCTAATAGCTAATATTTCGATATTTGTTCCATACTGTTTATACGTTTAGTGCTTTTTTATCTCAGCTAGGAAGCAGATGACTGTAATCTGTCGCGGAACTTTTTGGGAACTCGCCAGAACTTCGCTAAATACTTTAAACTGTTTGCTAAACTTCTTACGGACGGGATAGTTGTTTTAGTCGGAGTTGACGCTAAATGGCCCGTGTAATGATTTTCGTTAGGGGTCGGTAAGATTTTATATTATGACAATAGTTGTTAAGTTTTATAATAGTCTGGAAAGAAGCTATTCATTTCACATATTTAGTAAGAATGATGCTTTGGATGGTTAGATGCTTTGAAAACTCCTGTTTTGTAAGTTTAATAAGTTGTTGAAAATAGAATATGGATAAAGGAAACTCTACAGGGAAGAAAAGTTTTTTTTTGTTTAAATAATAGGCTTGCGTTTGACCGCCAACTCGCCCGCTGATAAGGCAGCAACTCAGAAACAGTAACTCTTTTTTTTAGTTTACACTATCTGCTTAATTATAATACTATCGGCATCCCGCGGTTTTACCTGCTTCATACGATACAGGAACTGGTAGTCGTACGATACGTAATGACGCTACTGGAAATGATACACGATACTGGAAATTATATTATCTCCGGAATAAAAAGTAACCTTTGCATTAAGGTACACAGTTAATACACAAGGTATAAACTGTCTCGATACCTAATTTTATCCAAATTCATCCAGCTCTTACGGAATTGAGTGCGAATTACACAGTTGCACACACACTTTCGCATTTATATTATTAATGTGGATTATGTGGAAGATGGAAACCACAGACCTATAGACATATAGACATAGATCTAAGTATAGGACTGCGATCGAAACCCTCACAAATCATTTTGTGGAAGATGTCACCCGTCATTAATAAATACCTACCAGATTCAACAAACGCACCAACCTTGCAGCTATTAATTGAATTCGCATTCCAACGATCTGAACGCCACTGACCGGTCAATATTACAGTGGAGCATTCATGCAAGATAAATGGCACAAAATGTTTGTGCAGTTCAGTAAATCAACGTGCCACTTTCATAGCAGCTAACAAATGCGTCTGGTCGAAGCCTCTAACCATTTGTGAATCGATTATTTATCGATAATTTTTATCTAAAACTGATTCTTTACTTTGTATAAACAAGTTAGGTTAAAACAATGTTTTAAACTATCACGGTTGTTCACTGCAGTTATATGATTATTTACGGGATATTTACCGGATATTTTAACCTTACCACGGTAAATATCCCGTAAATAAATAATCATATAACTGAAGTTAAGCTAAGTTAAGTTAGAAAGTCTAAAAAATTAGGACGTACAAGACGGACGGACAGACAGACAGACATACGGATGTACAGAACGAATTTATGAGGGTTCCTTTGTCGTGCTACCGAACCCTAAAAATGAGTAGGTAGCTAATACTTTGTATAAAGACCTACTGTATTTTTTTATGTTAACCTGTATTGGCCACCTGCTAGGCAAAGGTCTGACTGTTTATCATGCAAAACTATACAGCTGATATAATTTTTAAACACAGTGAGGGTTAAAACCGTTACCGGGTGAACTCAATTCGAAAAAATAACAACTATGTCAAAAACGAAGGCTATGGTGTGGGTGTAAAAAGATGTCTGCGATAAAACCTCCGTTTATAAATGGTGGGCGACAAAAGCAGCGGTCAGTTGTCAGATAAACTGGACCCGGGATTCTTAAGCCGGGAATCCGGGACATGTTTAAACTGTGAAAAACTGCGCGAGATCGTGAGACGATATTTTCGCTTAACTTGTAGAGGTTCTTTGGTAAATGAAAAGCAACGCGTCAGAAATGTTATGCGATTTTTATTATGTATTCTGTGACCTAAGTTTTTGTTTCTATTTCGACTGCAATATTTTTAACATACAAAAAAACATACAGACGAACATAGTACCTCCTCCTTTTTGGAAGTCGGTAAAAAGTCGTAGGCAACAGTTACTGCATCATCATTATAGCAACTTATGCCAGAATCATTGTTTTTTTTGCCACAAGATTTTGGTTAACCCACATCTACGTAACAGAGTCGCTACCATTTGTCATTCCAAATTAATCCTGCAACTGTAGCAGTTTGAATCAAAGGCTGAGCTGTCAGAGAGGTCGATGGACACCGATGTTGAAGGCACGTGTAATTACAGCGTAATTTGGGTGCTGCCCTCGAATGTCGGATATGTTGTGATAGCCTCGACGTAATCGCTGGCCTGATGTCACATGATAATGTCTTTCAATGAACGCGTTTTTGTATTTTCGTTTCTTGTTGATTTTAGTCCAGTGTCATGTTTATAAGTTGTCATCATCATCATCATTATTATCAGCCTATCATGTTCCCACTGCTGGGACATCATCATCAGCCAGAAGACGTCCGCTGCTGAACATAGGCCTCCCCCTTTAACCTCCACACTGAACGACATCCTGCCATCTGCATCCACTGGATGCCCGCGACTCTCAGAATGTCGTCGGTCCATTTAGTGGGAGGCCTAACTACCCTGCGTCTTTCGGTTCACGGTCTCCACTCAAGAACTTTTCTTCCCCATCGGTTATCAGTTCTTCGAGCGATGTGGCCTGCCCATTGCCATTTCAACTTGCAGATTTTAATAGCTATGTCACTGACTCTGGTTCTTTGGCGAATATATATGCTCCTGGGACACAGGCCTTGAATCAGAGAGAGAGAGAGAGAGAGAGTGGTTGGCATAACCACCTTGCTAGCCCAGTAAATGTTGGTGAATATCATATGCATTTGAGCTTTTGAGGTTCTTGGACATACCGGTTTCCTCATTATGGTTTCCTTAACAGTTTTTGAGCGATGGCATCGAAACTGAACTTAATTTATTTAAGTGCTAAATAAGTAAATCGTGCAGAGCCGAGGCTTGAACCAGGTGCTGTAAGATTGTAGAGCGCACATGCTACCGCCCGGTCACGATCGCGGGTACAAATTGTCTTGTAATACATGATATTATAGCATGGGCGCTGTTTTGTCATCCCATAATTATATGACAGTGGTGGCTATGGTATTCCCATGCCATTAGGTTTTATTACGTCCATGGGTATTCCTTATTACTAACAAGTTTTATTACGTCCATGGGTATTCCTTATTACTAACAAGTTTTATTACGTCCATGGGTATTCCTTATTACTAACAAGTTTTATTACGTCCATGGGTATTCCTTATTACTAACAAGTTTTATTAAGTCCATGGGTATTCCTTATTACTAACAAGTTTTATTACGTCCATGGGTATTCCTTATTACTAACAAGTTTTTGAAGTAAAAACTTCTTTAGGCGCGTTGAGCACTTTTTGGGTGAACAAAAATCATGGAACTCGCGTCATCGTAACCGAACGTGTATTTTAAAATAGCGCCATCTCATGTAGAATATGTGAATTACTACTTTTTTTATTGGCAAGTGCCTTTATTAAATAAACAAAATACTAGCTAAAACTAACACTAAATAAACAGTTAGACTGTCCATAGACCGTTGAAGATCTAAAGACAATCCAAATGCTCAAACCCACTATCAGTTGGCAGCGTACCCAGCATGCTGGCGGCATTACCACGTTTAATGGCAATGCTTATACGTTGAGCCAGATACACGCCAGCATTTTGGTCACGCGTCGCGTTAATCAGACGCTCTGAAAGATTTTTGAAAATGAGGTGAGCTCCTGGTCCCCAAGGGCCCAATGTCTCGACACCAAACGCCTCAAATATGTAACCACTGCCGAGGTTAGCATATTTGCGCCGCTTGTGCTGCTCTGCCGAATTGGCAGCTGCACCAGCCCTACCCTGTGTCTCAGGAAGATGTGACGGTGCCAAAGTATAAGTTTAATTACTACTTAAGTTTTCACTTCTGACGTGTATTCCTATGACTGATGTGTTTTTATTTTATTAACTACGAATAATCATTTCTTCGAAGTTTCCTTATTTGGCATTATTTGTTAAGCAAAAGTTCAATCTCCAATATTCTTTTCGTCACAAAAAAAAACAAGGCTCAAAGAAGCCAAATTCTCGATATATAATTAAATGTCCCCATAATGTGATTTACTAACTCTACAGTG
This sequence comes from Agriopis leucophaearia, assembly GCA_949125355.1. Classification (NCBI taxonomy): domain Eukaryota; kingdom Metazoa; phylum Arthropoda; class Insecta; order Lepidoptera; family Geometridae; genus Agriopis; species Agriopis leucophaearia. The sequence goes on from OX421275.1 coordinate 4,626,099, forward strand.
CTACAAAAAGAGGTACGTTGTTCGAATCACACAAAGCGTAAAATATCAAGAAAGAATTTTCATTTCACATTTGCGAGAACAGAAAATCTGTGAATCGCGTGTAGACAGTATATTCTGTACAATTTGTGTGCTCTTTGTATACGACACAGTAACTGGAAGGAGAAAACACTCGTTCCGAACATGTGATGTCAATTTTATCCTTGAAAAATAGATGTTTTGGAGGATAAATAATCACTCTTTCATTTATAGCGAGAAGCAAAAATATATGTTGTAGCAAGTGTGTGTGAAAGGGCAGAATCATTGTTAGTTAAAAAAACTGAGTTCAAAATTTTAGCGTTCCAACAAAATAATTTATATTGCCAAACATAATTAATCATAATATTATTGGAGCTGGTTAAAAAACTACTCAGTCAACGACAATTAAATTTCTGTGTGACAATTTCAAGACCTACATAATGTAAGACTATTACCATAATTACGAGTATATAATCATTTGTATCTAATATTAATATGAACCATAATGTAAAAGTATTTATGCTCTGTGGTGACGAGCATCCGTTGACTGTTGACAGATACCATTGTAATGACGTTTCAAACGGTAACATTGACTTTGACAGATACTCGTCACCAATAGATAATTGTCAGTTGAATTTAAGACTGGCACTTGATATCGAGCTGTAAAGCAAATAGCACATTATTGTAATATAAGGTCGGGGAAAAAGTTTCTTCGTATTTTATAAACAAATTCAAGACATATTTTTTTCAAGTTTAATTACATTTAATTATAATATATATGTGCCATTTTGTTCGATAACTTGTTGCTATCTTGTAGGTAGTGACATGATCCCGTTGCTGTAGAAATTTTGGGACTTCTGATCAAAAAAATGCAACAAGTAGTTTTGACAGTCCTCTCTGGATGTTAATCTAACACTACCCAAAGAATTCTGAAGAGACCGAAACAGGTGGAAATCTGAGGGTGCAAGGTCAGAGCTATGTGGTGGATGCATTAACACTTCCTAACCAAGCTCTCTAAATTTTTGCTGAGTGGCCAAAGATGTGTGCGGTCTGGCGTTATCATGATGAAAGACCACACTCTTTATGTTGATCGATTCCGGCCGTTTTTTCTCAATTTCTTGTTTGAGTCTCATCTGCTGTTGGCAGTAGAGATCCGAATCGATGGTTTTGCCCGGCGGTAAAAGCTCATAATGAACGATGCCCTTCCAATCCCACCATACACACAGCATCACCTTATTACGTGTTAATCCGGGTTTCGCTACAGTCTGTGGTGCTTCACTGCCCTTTGACCATGATCGTTTGCGCACATTCTTGTCGTAGGTGATCCATTTTTCATCACCAGTGATCAATCTTTTCAAAAACGGTTCGGTTTCGTTACGTTTTAACAGAGAATCGCAAATGAGCACACGATTCATTTGGTTTCTTTCAGTGAGCTCGTGTGGCACCCAAATATCGAGGTTTTTTTTATACCCAGACTTTTTCAAATGGGTCAAAACTGTTTTGTGGTCGATCCCTAGTTCTTCAGCTACGTCGTAACTACTAATATGCCGATCTTGCTCCACTTTTTCAGAAATGGCATCGACTTTATCCGTAACAGGGCGACCAGAGCGAGCTGCATCTTTGACATCAAAATTCCCGGACTGAAAACGCTTGAACCAACATTGTGCTACTCTTGATGACACTGCATTAGGTCCATAAACGTCACATATTTTATTCGCGGCTTGTGTCGCATTTTTCTCTTTTTTGTAATAAAACTTCAAAATATATCGAATTTCTTCGTCAGATTCACTCATTTTATCGAACAAAAAAACAATTGAAAAATGGCGGGAAATTGCTTTTTACTTTTTGTATTTCTTTTTTAAAATGTCATATTTTTAATAATATCAAAACCAGCCAGATACAAACAGTACAACCGATGAGATTTTACTACAACTTTATACATACAAAATACGAAAAGACTTTTCCCCGACCTATTATTATAATAAATCCTCAAATAATAGGTCGGGGAAAAAGTCTTTTCGTATTTTGTATGTATAAAGTTGTAGTAAAGTCTCATCGGTTGTACTGTTTCTATCTGGCTGGTTTTGATATCATTAAAAATATGACATTTTCATCCAGAGAGGACTGTCAAAACTCCTTGTTGCATTTTTTTGATCAGAAGTCCCAAAGTTTCTACAGCAACGGGATCATGTCACTACCTACAAGATGGCAACAAGTTATCGAACAAAATGGCACATATATATTATAATTAAATGTAATTAAACTTGAAAAAAAAAAATTTCTTGAATTTGTTTATAAAATACGAAGAAACTTTTTCCCATATTAATAATCCTGGTTTCATTTCTGAGATTTAAGCGTAGTCTTTCAATAATAAAGCAAGTATACATTGAACAATGAAATAAAAATTACGATAAAAGAGCTGATAATCTTCAAAAGGCTAAACAGATTTTCTTGAATCTTAACTACAAACACTTTAAATCAAATCTCCTTGCAAAGAAAAAAAAACTAAATCAAAATCGATTCAGCCGTTTGGAAGCTACAATGCCACAGACAGATATACAAACAGAACACTCTCTCTGAACAAAATGAAAGAAAACGAATTTTTGGGAGAGGAACTCTCAGTGCTCGTGTTGCACTCGCACTTGGCCGTTGTATATTGTTCAGTTGGCGAAAAAAGACCCGCCAAAAACAAATTTAGCAGTTTTTTTTTATCCTTTAGAAGAAAAAAGACTTATACCGACTTTAGTTTAAATTACATTTTAATAGCAAATATTATTGTTAATAGCATTTAATAGAAGATCCTCTATCTTCTATTAAATGCTTTGAATGTATACTTTCATAATAATATATTCGATTGCAGGTTTTTCTAACGTGCATTGAATTTCTACATTTCTTCAAAATAATATAATAAATATGTAAAACGTGTAAAAGCTCAACATCTCTTTAAGTCTTAACTCCTATTACTTAGCAAAAATAGAACAGGTTCTTGCATTACAAGAGTTCAAAGATCTAAAACCATTGACCTTTTCAACTAAGCCGTAGGAAATTACGAGAGAAAGGCTATTCGTACAAAAGGTGACATCGTACAAACTCTTGTCGCCGTCATTGTCGACAATTTTTTTGTCGACACATGTAATGAATGTCCATCCAAACGTACTGTCAGAATTGGCCACTGGACAGGTTTTTAATGTGTTAACATCAGGCTTAGTGAAAAATATAATTTAATGTTAGAAAACTACTGAAAAAAAAAATCGGCTAATAAAGTTCTGCGAAAAAAAAACTTTTAACGCTCATAGCATTTCACGTTTTTTTTTCGGATTAGGAAGGGATGCTCTATTCCTTTCCCGCAATGTGAGTATCAGTACATAGATTTTATATGGCGTAGTCACAAGTGACGTCATTAAAAAGTATAATGAGCTCCGGAACATAAAACGTGTGTCCTCTCTGTCTAGCAAGACATTAAAATGCATTGTTATCTTTATTAATTCTGTTTTTTTTTTTATGATTTTATTTATGGCTAGCTTTTTTGTAAGACAATAAAAATAATCATTTCCAAAAAATAATGTAGCCTATTACGATGCTACTAAGTTATCCGTTAGTTGCCCATGGTAATACCAGTATTACTAACAGTAGTAATACGTGTAAAAAACCCGTAGAACAAGCAAACGATCCAATAGTACCACGGGAAGTTTTATTTATCCGTGTTCGAAATTTCATAGTTTGACACCTGTGACATTTAATAATCGAGCATCCGATACTTTAGTCTCGTGTACGAATGGCTTTAGACAGGTAGCAGACGACTATCGAAGATTACGGTGAGCTCTTATCGACGTTACGTAAAATTTTAGATGTCAAATGAATAGGATAACACTTGATTATTTGAGAGGTTGCAACCTATTTCTTTTCACCATTTAAAGTAGCAATGTTTTTGTTTGGCGTGGCAGTATGTATGTATAAGATACATAACATAAATCTTAAGTAGCGCTTGAAATAGCCTTAAGGTCATGTGTCTTATACATATAAACCGAAGCCAAAAGAGTAAGTGCTTGGTAATAATAAAGCAATCAAGGCTGTTATTTTGATTCAATTGAAATAATGTCACTGGAAGTGTCCAAAGTTCTTCCTGTTTCCAGTCTTTTTACTCGACTGCCCGACTCGACTTAGGGTACGGAACCCTAAAAACTACATGCCTAGGCATATACCGTACATAGTTGAACGTAAGTCGTTCCTAACTACTGGTTGGCTGGTTACTTTTTTGTGACGTAATAACTTTACACTATCGAACTGAAACCGGAGTTTACTGGCACAAACACAAGAAGAAATTACAGGCGTTTTACGTTTGCAAATTTGTGACAATTCGAACACAAAACTATAATAACCGAGTTTGTATTTGTTTAAATTATTGACACAGTCTAGCCACTGTAATTATACGAATACAATGCATTCGATTCAATCGATTCTAATGAGAATTGAGTTTAAGTTGTTATACGAATGTTCTGTTGGATTACATCAAACAAGATCATTACTTGTGATGGAAGCTTTGTAGGCTTGTAGGCTTTGTTGCTTGGGTTGTACCTATTTACAAAAACAGCTTGGCTGAGTAGATATGGTTGGCACATAATACACATAACTTAAAACTAGCTGCGAAATCACGAGTGAATTGTTTTTTTCTAGGCAAGCGTGTTCCATTTTACACCGCATCATCGCGTTTGCTGAACGCAAACATATAATTAAATACCTAATTATAATAAAAAAAACTAGCAGCCTCCCGTGGTATCACCCGCTATTTTATAATAAGGATTCATATGAATATCGCCATCTATATAATATATAAAAGGCGATGTGTGTTCCTATGGATATGGACTCCTAAACGGCTGGACTGATTTTTATGAAATTTTTAGGCATTCTTCAGATTAGTCCAGTCAGTGGTTATGTGAAATTTGGTAGCGATTGAACTAACATATTTTTTTGGGGGGTTTAATGGTCCCTAGAAAAAACAAGAACAAGAATTGAAGTCCATACATTGACGTATTACATCTGATGATGGAGATGGAGATGATGATGGAGCAGGGAGGTGGATTGTGGAACTCTTTAATAGCTACCGCAGTAAACTCTACGAGTTTGAAATCCTTTGGTTAGTTTTAACAATTCATATAAGCGTGTTTTTTTAATAGCAATAATTAATCCAGCAATTCGTCCTATTAGGCGAGTAACTAGGTAACTCAAGGTTGTACAGATCTACACTCTATCTCAAATAATAATTATCAATTTAAAAACCGACTACATAAAAATTTCAGAACTGAACCAAATTAAAATAGAACCGCACGGAACCGCAGCAGGTTTCAAATAAAAAAAAAGAATCATCAAAATCGGTTCACCCAGTCAAAAGTTCTTAGGTGAAAAACATAAAAAAAAATACAGTCGAATTGATAACCTCCACCTTTTTGGTAGTCGTTTAAAAAGAATACTTAGTTTTATTTGAACTCGTGCTTTTTTTTCAGGTACAATCAGTCGCTATGCAAGTAATCACAAGTTATATTTTGGTAAGTCTCACTGGCACGTCTGGGCACCAAACGGTCTCTTTAAAAACCAACAGTTCAAAGTAACGAGACATACTTTACATTGAATTTTAAGACCTCATTACGAACAAACGTGTTACCCTCAACCACTCTTTAATCAGTCAAGAAGGGTTCCCCGATGTTTTCTCCCACAAATAGCGACAAGGAACGCGCGTCTGACGTAGTCATAGTTTAACACTACCGAAACGTACAGGTTGTACAGTAAGGGCAAAATTGGTATGGCAGATGGCTTGGTTAGCACTGAGAATTTAGTTGACTGGTTATCCTCGGTCATATAACAAAATCTTCAAACTTAGCTTCGGCTGCAAAGGCATTTGGCGAATGGCTTGAATAACCAGTTGCATTTACACTTTTTTTTGCCCGACTAGACAGGCAACTGGCAGGCTCCTGCCTCTAGGAGCCTGCATAACCTGAGCAAGATAGTAGATAAAGATTAATAGATATTTGTTCGATGACCGAAAAATGACGCAGGAAAACGCTGGATGCATGCCGCTTCTAACTGGCCCTTTTGAAAATTTATGGGGGGAGGCCTATGTCCAGCAGAGGACGTCCTATGGCTGAAACGATGATGTCTGTTTGTCCGTGTTTTTTTCTTCATTAGCTAGAAGACGTCCACTGGTGTACATAGGCCTCCCCCTTTAACCTCCATATTGAACGAAATCCTGCCATCTGCATCCACTGGATGCCCGCGACTCTCACAATGTCGTCGGTCCATCTAGTGGGAGGCCTACCTACGCTGCGTCTTCCGGTTTGTGATCCCCACTTAATGGGTGTTTTTTGTACTGTGATGTAATTTATAAAATGTCCATACGGCGAAAAGCACGTACCTATATCTACACGCTCGTACCAACAGAAGTGAAAAATCCTTTAGCAAAATGTCGCCCTTGAAGAGAATAAACACTCCAACTGTACTTGGAATAAATTGGATCCGGAACGGAAACGCTTTGCCTACTATCGACTTCTGCACTATTTGTGTACTTATGTGGTATACGAAGTAAACGTATGGAAATGTTAGGCCTATACACGGTCTTAAGGAAAGGGGTCAAAGGATATTTTCCTAAGAGACGATCATATGAGTGTTATCATAGCTTTTTAAGCTCTATAGTATTATAAGGTAAGGGTACGTATGCTAAAACGAAAGAAGTTCGGTAAATTCATCATTATGAACTACGTTTACTATGGGACTAAACCTGAAATCGCAAAAAATAAAACATCAGCTGTTCCATGCATTACGTGTAAATAACCATTTTCTATGAAACAGCTTACATTTTTTAGGGTGGAACCAATAGTAAATGTTTTATAAAAGTATAACGAATCTCTTTCAGCTTAGCGTACCCTTTCCTTATAACCCTGTATAGTTTGAAAGACAATGATAACTCATAGGATCAATCTTAAGAAAACAACAAAAACTCATTTTAGTTTATTTTTGTCATTTTATATTACAGCGTCTAAAACACAAACATATCATTTCCCTTTTTAAACTAATATTTGTGTTAATATTTATCCGATCGAAAAGTTGTCTAAACCTCGAAAGCCACGTTATTTGAGTCTATTTTTACTGATAAATAAATATATTGCAGTAGATGGCCACATAAAAAGATACTTTTCCTTTCGAACTATTAGTTAGATTCCTGTTGAGCGAAAATCACCTCTCCTTAGCAAACTTTTACGAAACTAAACGACCACGTCCACAACTTCTAAAAACAGCTTCCCAATGCTACAACTGTCTGCAACACTGCCATCTAGTTCCCAACTTTGAAGCTTCCCGAAACTGGAGCAAAAACTATTTATTATTCATTAAGTTAGAAGGAAAGATCCCAGTAGATATCAATATTTTCCTACCCTTAATACGTGTGATGGTTGACCGGTTTTTTATTTATTTAGGGTTCGTCCCTCCAGCCACGATAGCTCCTTAAACTGACACCCAAAGTTGGTAATAGGCGGTCTACGGATAAAATGTTTTGCGTCCCCAAAAGATTATGAAACATTTGGGTGGCAGTAATATTTTAGCGTGAAAAAACTAGATGGAATATTAAAAGTGTTCGCACGAGATAGAGGCTCGATTTGCGTTGTCTTTACGAGTTATTGTATAGGCTTAGATGAATATCATCACATTTGAGAACATGGCTAGGAAAGTAAATTTTAAGAATAAATAATAATAAAAGATGTTTATATCAGGCAAGTAGCCCACAATTCCACCCAAGTAGTAAAAAAACTATCTTTAAAATTAAAATATAAGTTACTTCTCCAAGTTTAAGGATTCTTATTTGTTGTTCATGATTTATAAATTTGATATTTTTCAATTAAATAAGATAGAACTGTTTATTCAAGAACTACCCAATGAAACACAACAAATACGAGTAGGTATATTAGACGAAATTTATTTTTAAACGTTAAGTTCACGAAAATCTAAGTACCTACTATAGGACGCATTGTAGTCAACAATATACAGATGAACATACTAAAACCAGACTGTAAAAAATAATAAAAATATATTTTAAAATAGTATGAAATTTTTCGTAGTGCGAAACTAGGTTATAAAATCTGCCATATTGGATTTTGTGCGACGTCATATATCTTAGCATCAGTGGTGTTCAGACGCATCACGAAACATCAAATTTGTTTAAATCAGATTAGTGGTGTTGAAACACATAAACACAATAAAGCATGAAAATTCATACATATACATGCATTGACTTCATATTAGTTGATTTACATGTTAAAAAGTTATACATTTTTGACGTGTTCTCATTAAGCTGTTTCTTTTGATTGCAAACATAATATTAAAATAATCGACGTACGAAATTATCGATTCTTTTTAAGCATGCGTGCTCCATTGTAGACCGCATCATAGCATGGCATCAGGCAAGGTGGCGGTCTAGCACAAACTTATTAATCAATATAATAAAACACATTGAAGCTTATCATAGCCATTTTCATTATCAGCCAAAGCACGTCCACTGCTGAACATAGGCCTCCCCCTGAACGACAGCCTGTCATCTGCATCCGCACTGGATGCCCGCGACACAGCCGCCTAAGTGTTTGAATTTGCAATCATTAACGCTTTTGGTGCTCTCAGTTCGAACAATATTATTCTCAAACCTTTTCGAAAACATCTGAAAGCCCTTGAAAAAGTAAAACGTCACGTATCCATTAAGTAGTCTCATATTCAGCATTTTCAATGTACCTTACCTGGGCCTAATGTACTCGTAACATATATTACGTCTCACTAATGTGTACGATGAAATTTTGGAAGCTTCTGAATTTTGGTACTGATTGAAATACTGTTTTATATTATGTGTTTTGGATGAAAATAATTGAATAATTACGTTTATGCGAAACCAAATGCAAATGAGCTAAGATTTTTTATTTAGCATGAAATTTGTCCGTATAAATAATATGAAACACTGAAAAAAACACAGCCGAGTACCAAGAAACTTTTCAAATAAATTTTATCTCAGCTAAAATTTGTCAGCTTAGAAATAAGCGGTTATTCATGATTCATTAAAAAAATATCTCAGAATGTTCAGTGGCGCTACCTCAATAATTAAATCAACGATTCATACTATCCGATACTCATGAAATATGCAACGTGGCAATTTGCAGGAGATTCCCTCGACACCTTACATCCAGATTTACAGTACTTTGGGTTACTTGATTTTGGCTTGTAACATTCTCTTGAATGATTTACAATACATATATGGGGTTATTGGAACTTTATTTAAAAGGCAAGTGCCTTTATTAACTAAACAAAATACAAGTTAACACTAAAATTATAAAAACAGTTAGACTGGCCATACACCATTGAAGGTCTAAAGACAATCCAAAATGCTCAAGCCCACTATCAGTTGACTGCGTTCCCAGCATGCTGATGGGATTACCACTCGGAATGGCTATGCTTATGCGTTGAACCAGAGACACGTCAGCATTTTGGTCACGCGTCGCATCAACCAGGCGCTCTGAAAGATTTTTAAAAACGAGGTTATTTAATTTTGGATTGTAAAGTTCTTGTGGATGATTCAAAGTATATAGGGTTACTCAATTTTGGCTTGCAACATTCTCGCGAATGATTGCAGCGTCCAACTCACAACCTATAACAAAACAATAAACTTTTTGGCGCTTGTTCGTATTCCATTTTTGTGAATAGCAAGAAAAGGGTTGAAAATCGCAATGTTATAATGTGTAATTCAGTGGTGATATAATGTATAATTATGTATTTTTATTAAAAACACAATATTGTTACTCTTAGGTCGTTAAAATAAACAAAAAAATATAACAAAAAAATATGTTTTAAACTATCACGGTTGTTCACTACAGTTATATGATATAGTTATATGATAGTCTTCCCGTGAACATGGTTCATGTAACTGCGCCGAAATATTGGAAGCTCCTTCTACAACCTTACCACGGTAAATATCCCGTAAATAATCATATACGTAACTGTAAAAAATGTGTATTTAAAATGTAAAAGTACATTGTCACAAAAACTGACCCCAACTCAGCATGTCAACTCAACAGCAATTTGCACAACCGATAATATTAAATTTTTATTCCTTGTTAGACATTTTCAGATACACTTACAAGGTCACTGTATTCCATCGTCCGCGAGTAGATAATTCCTGACTTTTTACCGACGCCTCGACTCGGCATTACACTAATGTCCTCCAGTTATTCCTCCGTAATCTAGAGGTATTCCAATTGAATGAGAGCGGTTCAAGAGCGGTAAGGGGATAGCAGGAGGTTTATTCTGGTGTGAGTGGGAAATATACCCTCGCGAGTAACGTAAAAAATACACCTTATTTGTGAACAAGGGAAATAAAGTAGATATTATTCTGAGAATGATGAACTATTATTAATATTATTTGAAACACTCCGGAACTAAAGACGGTCAAACAGACTGACAGATAGACATACACCGTAGCTTAGTAATATGGGCCCGTTTACGCCCTTTGAGTAAAGAAAAAATTGACATGCAGCATTAAAATACTACAATAGCAAATCCACAAGACGTGCAACGCCAAAATCCTCAAGAAAAAAAGTCTCAAATTACAATGTCATTGAAATACTCTCGTGTTTCATTTGGTGATGGAATAAAATGGGAGATTCATCAAATAAAATCGTCTGTATTCGACCAAATCAGGTTACCCAACTTAATTAAGCCGTTCCTGGAGATTCTTTCCCTTTCCTCGTTTTTGTTAATTAATGATATTTTTGGGGGATTCTAAAAAAGCCCATTTTTTCTAAGCAGTTATGGAGCTACAATGAAAGGTATGTAACATTGCCTCTTTTAATGTTTTAATAAAGGGCAAATTATAATTTAAAAGTAAAATATAAAGTAGTTATCAAGAAAAGTATTAACTAGTTACATACCCATTAAGAGTTTCAAAGCTTAAATCCATTGAGTGTTTCATCAAAAATTCAAACTATTTTAATAACTTTTCTATTTCAGTTTTCAAGTTTCATAAGCGTTAGCTCGTTAGCGAAGAAATTATTTTACACATAATAATAAATATGCTTTGCGGGAAGGCATGATACTAATTATTAGTTAATAATCAAAGTAATTTTTTCAGCTTTGCATGTATGTAAATTATTTTTCGTAACCTTCTTGAATGGTTTAACACTTTAATAATTTGCAATTTGAGCATTTTTTTCCAATAATTTATTCAAATTTTTTTAAACTATATTTTATGAATAAGAGACACGCAAACTAACAAAAAAATAGCTAATTGTTTTAAAACAAGTAAACTGACAGTGTTAATGTGTATTGTTTGTTGTTGATAGGCTTGCGTTTGACCGCCATCTCGCCTGATGATAAGTGATGATGAAATCTAAGATGGAGCACGCTTGCCTAGAACAAACCGATTCACTCGCTTTTTAAAGACTGAAGAAGTTTGTAGCTATCGGTGAACACAGATTCAGGCAGCGTACTCCACAGACTAGCAGTACGCTCAATAAAAGTGGAATCAAGGCGCTTCGTAAGAGTTTTGTAATATCAAGCATGAAACGGTGCCTTAATCAAGCATGAAACCTTTAAGTGCCCACTCTGGCAGTCTAATAAAAAAAATTGCAGAAAGGAATAAGATCATGCAAATCCGAAACGTATCCAATAAAAATCATCACACTTACAAAAAAAAAACACTTCTTGATGTTTCCAAAACTCTACAGATGCCTCTAGTAAAGGCTTCAATATTTTACTAGGGCATGACTTGTACTTGACAGTGATTTACTTTGCTTGAATCTGACTGCGACTCTGATTTGTTTAGCGTTTTTTTTTTTTTACTTTTCACTGGCCAATACCTAAGACGTGCGACGCCAAAATCCTTTCAGAAAGCAAGAAGATTTTTAAAAAATATGATATCGTCGGGAATTTTAGAGAATATATACTTCAGCTATAACATAGTTAGCACAAAACACACGTAGCACATATAAATCAAACTTCTAAATGCTAGCCTCACTGATACTGCAGATGTTCGAGTTGAAACTCCATTAATTAAGAGCAAGTATCAAAACAGTTCGCGCGTCTAGTTGGCTATCCCATCTCGGGCTAAACTTTGCAGAATCTTGGTACTTGCAGTACAATTATAACTCGTGAACTATACATGAGATATAGCGTTTCTGTTTATCTAGCTCATACTATAAAAACATAAACATACTCACCCATGTTTAAGATAACAACTTTAAAACTTATTAAATAAAACATAACTTCCCAGTCAACATTTTCTGCCAAAAAACGTCATATATGACGTGATTTTTAGGGCGTTTTTTCAAATTGACGTCTTGTGAAAGAAAATGACGTCAAAAATGACGTTGTTTTATGTTATTTGACAACACTTGCTTAAAAATGACGTCACATACCACGTCGAAACGACGTGAACATGTGAAGCATGACGTCTGGAGTGACGTGATTCAACGTCTAAAATTCCCAAAATTCACGTCAATAATGATGTAACCTTGCTGATGGGGTTATTGCCTGAAAGGTGTGGAATATCCTTCCCCAAAGGTCTTCCCGCCGTGCTTCAACATGAAGCGTTTCAAAATGGATGTTTACAACTACCTCTCCGGGCTGGCAAAGCACCGTCAACACCGCTAGTGTTGCAGGTGTCAATAGGTGGCGGTTTTGCTTACCATCAGGCGGGCCGCATGTTTGTATGCCGCTCTTTTTATGAAAAAAAAACGCGCTCATTATTCTATTCATGGTAAGATTAGAATGTAAAGAGTTCTTTATACAAACACACGGTAAAGAACTGTACCATGTAGGATGTTAACTCGACGTTCATTGTCCCGATAGTCATTTTGGTGAATGCGTTTAACTAAGAGCCTCGACCAACCTTTCACTAGATGGTTGAGTCAAGGGTCAGATTTAAAAGGCAGTCATCCTGAACACGGCACCCAATGTCAGGAGATTCCTTACTCTGCGGCCCTGACCACCGGTATCTTGGTTTCTGCCCCGCCGGCGGCAGCACCCTAGTTTTTAATTCATATTTTACATATTTAATGTCAAAACTCTAAGATCAAATATATCATGTCTTTAATAATAATGACATATCATTCGAATACTGAATTGTAGTTCCATAGTAAGGGACTAACTACTTCAATTAAACTGCATAGTAGCAGCGCAAACTCGAGATAGTTTGGAGTCTACTTTATATTAATAAAGGATGTAAGATTTTGTTGCTAAATATCCCGGTCCCGTATAGAGTTAACTCGATTGCAAATAAAAAAACAGTACAATAAAAAAAATACACATCAGTCATAGGATTTCACGTCAGAAGTGAAAACTTAAGTAGTAATGCACTTATTCAACAAGAGATGGCGCTGTTTTAAAATACACGGTCCAGCGTGACGGTGACGCGAGTTCCATAATTTTTGTTCAACCAAAAAGTGCTCAAAGCACCTAAAGAAGTTTGACTTAAAAAAAAATAAAAAATTAAGCATTATCTTTCGAAAACATTGCGTTATACCATTTAAAATTTCCACCCTGGAGCTTAGGTTCTAAGCTCTTGCGGTTTCCACCCCCAGACGGCCGGTTAAGGCAAGCCAGGGGTTGGGGTCTGGGTTTTTAGCCCCCTGGAATCGGAGTACGCGGTGTCGCCACTCACCGACGACTCGCCATAAAGCCGCCCCTGCGTATATTATACATATTAATATAAAAATCATAATTATATACATTATAATAAGTGATTATAGATACTTAGTTAGGCACTAGAAACTATTGTTTATAAATAGTATTCACGTAAAAGACGCTTTAAAACAGCTTTTGATGGCGCTTTAGAGGGATCTCATTCCACAGTCACGCCACTACAACTCTAAATGAGTCAAACGAAGTACTATGACTAGAGTACTTACCTAAACCTAGTAGTTAGATGGTTTGTTTGGGCTAATACCATATTACGCTTGCCAAAGGTTGTCTTCTATTCCGTTTTGGCAGATGGTAAGCGTAAGCAAGGAGGCCAGCATCTTCGATATAAGAACGTCCTTAAGAAACATCTCAACGCCTGCGGCATAGACCCTGGAAGCTGGGAGGAACTTGCAACACATAGATCCTCATGGCGAAATACAATTAATAAAAAGTTTGAAGAAAACCGTCACGAAAATCTAGACCATAAACGCCAAATTCAAAAAGAAAGACCCAAGCCCTCCTATAACTACACATAATTATTCTGGCCAACTCTACTGCACAGCTTGCGATCGGGTCTTTAAGACTATGTTTGGCCTAGCGAGCCACATTAGGGCTCATGATAGGAAAACTTTATTAGGAAATAATAATGAAGGGTCGCCGTCATCAAAATCGATGAGGAGGATTATATATACACGCTTATAGTTCTTAGTTTTATTACTTCAACTTTTGAAAATCCAAGCTACGTTCCATTCAATGTTTCATGACTGCTGAAATTACGGGAGACTTTGAATAATAACTTACAAAGCGGTTATTATGTAAATTCAAGCTCCTTCGATTAAGTTATTCGCGTGAATTATAACAGTCTTCGTAATAATAGCAATTGAGTTATTATTTAGGCTCGATTAAACGTACGCTATACTTTGAACGTTTTAAAAACTTTTCGTTGAAAGCTGTAATTTTTATTGCTGTTTAAAATGCAATTTAGTGGCGTCTACTTTTACTATAGGTACTGCTTATTACGGTATTTTTTGTGAGGCATTATTTGATAAGAGTAGGTATGTACCTTTTGAAAACTTTTCGACGTATAATGGCTTAAATTCAATAATAGTCTCAATCACAGAAAATAGAAGTAAATAGAACGGAAATGAGAAGGAAATTCTGTTGCCAGGTATTATGACAGATACTTGATTGAACATTCTTATTTATTATTTATGTCAACGCGTCGTACTCCGCGTCACAGTTGCTAACACAGTTGCTATGCGTTTATATGGGTTCAAGTGGCTACAACAAATTTCTTACAAAAATGCCTTGACAGCAGCCAAAAAAAAACCTGTGGTCTCAATTTATTCCTTCTTTTAAAGCATTCTATAACTATCCTTAACACCTAGATGACTTTATAAATGTATTTTTTTTTCAATAAAATGAGCATGTTTGCAATATTTATGTGAAATTTCGGTGCTGATTCAAATATACACATAATATTTTCACACTGAAGAGTCAGCTTTAACAGATAGCTGAAATAAATCAGATAAAACAGCGAGTCAGTCTTTTCCAGAGAGTTGAATTCGAAACTCAGGTCGATAGTCTCTAAATCAGCTCCCTATAGCTTCCATAAACTGTGCATTTATACAAAGTAACTTCTCGGTACACGATTCCCAAGCGAATAAAATACCTACTAACCACAGACTTTTTTCAGAAAAGACATTGCAAGTACGTCAACTTGTATGAAAATCCAGGCCACATTTTTGTACCTACCATGATATCAAGGGAGCAATATAGTGGTTGTCTTTTATCATTCATAGTACTAATTGGAGCATTGGTCCAACTTAAGACCGGCCATATAAATATAGTAGGTGAACTAGCGCTGTCTTCCCCAGTAAAGATCTGTAGGGGTAACATTACCATTGCCGATTCACCTCATTATGCAGTTTGCCTTCTGAATTTCAGATTTGTGTAGCTTTACTGAGATTTGTGAACCCGTGTCCGAGGAATTGAGTTTAAATCTGTGTCTTGGCAGTGTTTATTTTGTTTGGCAATCTAAATGTGTGTAGTATATAAATTCTATTCTAAACTAGTATTAGTTCGCTTTGAACTCTGACCTATATTTTCGAAACTCGTGGACCGATTTACCTAACTCGTATTTGAACTTACATTATTTTTTTTGGCTTGGCGGTAAAAATGCCTCTTAGGTAGTGTTACATAATTATATAGGTATATCTAACAAGTATACATTCAAATATCAAGCATAAATAAACAAGTGAGTCAAATTAAAAACCGACTTCAAAAATATATGAAAAACGTAATAAGTGCCTATAAAATTTGAGGATCGCCCTCGATCATTTTATGCCCGTTTTGTCCTTAAAAACATTTTTATTAATCTTTGAATTAAAAACTCTCGTTTCATCCCATTTCCTACTCCCGATATGTCCTCAGTTTTTTATGAAGGTATAAAATGGTAATGTGTCGAAATGACTAAAACAACTGTTTTGCAAACGTGGGTTTTGCAATCTCAAGTATTATGTACTAGCCTACGACTTTTCTTACTCTAAGAAATCTTGTATTCTTGTGGTTTGCCCTAATCTCAGTATAATCATATCAAAAAGCTATTATATAAACATCGTGGATATAAAATCGTATCCTAAAAGCTCTCTAAAAGAGTCAAAAAATTCTAAACACGAAAAATTACAACGACAAGAGATGCCGAAAAATATTCTCCAGTTTTTCTCTCTACCACCAATTTTCGCTCAAAAAGCGTAACTCTCACATAAAATTTTCCTTCGACTAGAAAATTACTGAAGAGCGGAATTATAAACCGGTTTCCTTGCTTTCTTTTTTGCTACATTTGCATACAGAAACCAAGCGCGAACTAAACGACAATAACTCCGTACTGCAGTCATTTTACAAGTAGGAAAGTGTAGGCGTTTCCTAGACAATAGCTGGTCGTGTTTCCATCTCTGGAAACAAACAATACATTGACAGATATTCAAAGAGCTGCATGGAAACGTAGTCACAGCATCGGTGCGACAATGTGCATTGTACTGTTCGATTCGTTACCAATAGAAATGGTACCGCCAATCGATGGACAGTCGACTGCGTTCTAATTCAATAAAGTTGGTTGGAACGCAAAAACTGTAGCACGGTTAACAGCGCATGGATTGTGTGATTAGTTTTGAAATGTGCATAGAATTCTCAGTAGTTTTCAAATGCTCAGACACTGCGCAACTTTTTTCATTGAATTGTAATTGCATAAGCTTTAGTGTGATAAAACTCGAATGAGCGACGATATACGGAAAGCAGAGGCAGGTAGTTGGTAACTGCCATTTGTCTGCCTGCCGATTAGCTTGCCCCTGCAAGAGATAAAAATTCAAAGATCTGACTAACAAGCCTGCCTTGAAAGCGGCTTATGACACCTAAAAAGAGACCTCAAGATAGTTATAGCCTATTCGATATACGAAGATATTGCGTAAGCAAACATACATAAAATAAATTAAATCATAAAAAAAAACCTGACAGCATTGTATAAATATTAGGTAACTGAAAAGCAAATAAAAATAATTCTATTCTATAAAATAGAAATAGA
Source organism: Agriopis leucophaearia (assembly GCA_949125355.1). Taxonomy (NCBI): domain Eukaryota; kingdom Metazoa; phylum Arthropoda; class Insecta; order Lepidoptera; family Geometridae; genus Agriopis; species Agriopis leucophaearia. Next base: position 4,643,392 of record OX421275.1, read on the forward strand.
AAAAGCATAGGTAAATGTTAGAAAATGTATGGCGAAGCAAGCATAAGCTTGCCTCGCCATAGTTGTCATTGTTGTCTAAATAATGCTGGCCTTTTATTCATTTTCTAACATTTACTTTATTCAATACTTTATTGAATAGAAAACTTGTTTTTTGCTTTTCATTTACCTACTATTTATATAATACAGTTGGGTTATATTTTTTAGACAGCTTTTGTGACAATCACATGGCAAAATCCATTTAGCCGTTTAGGCTTTAGTGCGTGCCAAAGAAAACTCATATATATATATATATATATATATATATATATACATGCATAAATACACTAAAAAAACATAACCTGAAGCATGAAGGAGTTCATTCGAAGTCGGATAAAAAAATACAAGATAACAGATACAAGAGTACAGATTTTATGATCTTGTGACGAGACGAGCGAAGTCGCTCGCCTGATGGCTCTTCACGCTTGCGCATAACAGCTCAACACCACTCAGAATTTTGAACTTCAATAGTTCAAAACCCTGGATGGCATTGCACTGTGCTCGTCACCCCGAGATACAAGATGTCAAATCTCTGTGTGCCCTGTAATTTTGCTGGAAACATTGCCCTTCAATCTGGAAAACAGTAGTGTTTGCACACTACTGCTTGGCGGTTGAATAACTGGAAAAGGTGTGGTACTTCCCCAGGCGGACCCCTGCATAAGAGTCCACTACAAAAATCTATTATTAACAAAGTGGTATACATCGCAATATCCACGTAATGTAGTTGTCAGGAGCAGCGACGGCATCCACGAGATTACGCCTCGTTGCCGCATCTATAACTCAATCACTGCAAAGGAGGTTTTTATCTTTACGAAGTGGTGAACTACTTTTTAGGTACACTAAAAACACTGGTGTTGTGACTTTGACGCGTTCCAGACAGCAGTATGCCTGAAACGAGTCGAAATAAAAAAGAAACTTAACATCAGGTGTGTTGGCGGTTAAACGCTAGCCTAAAAAAATAGCGAGTCGTACTATTGGAAAAAATCATGAGGTATTTACTGAAAAGTGGAATGCATAAGTAAAACTAACTGCATACCATGGTTTTACCCGCGTGGATATTCTGTCCAGGAACCGTAGATACATTTTCCGGACAATCATAGGCAGAGTCTGTACATTGTATAAACTTTTGTCACAGCGACTTCTAAAAATATCTGCTGTAAACAATTTTCTAAATTGTCACAAAATGCTCGCTTTATTAACATTACATGACAATGCTCAACTTTTCAGCAAAGTAGGGGCTAAAATTTTGGTCACGTTGCATCGACCCATCGACCACACGTGATGACATAATAAAAAGATATAATTTTTTTTGTACCAAATTCAACGCAAAGCTCAGGTCGCAAGAGCGTAGACGGGAAGGTTTAAGATAATGTCATTTACATTTCTGGTCCAACTATCCGCCAGAGTATGCGGGTGGTTACTTACTATTCAAATTAATAGGAAAATTATAATAACACAGATGATTATTGTTATTTTAGACCCCGTTCACATTACAGACGCAAACAGACGTTCTACTCATTTAGTTTATTTTATTTTCTCCTTTGTTTCAATTGGACTTAAGACTATGCATTTTAACCTTAAGCTGTTTTGACTCCTTTTGACTTTGCGTATTTTGACAGAGCTTCTTTTTAAATTTAAAAATAGCTTGCGTTTGACCGCCAACTCGCCTGATGTTAAGCGATGATGCGGTCTACGATGGAGCACGCTTGCCTAGAAGAAACCTATTCAGTCACGATGCTACTGAGTGCTGGGCAATACTGGGCATAGATATTTTGTCAATGTTGTGTTTGTTATTACGAAAAATTTAGTGGTATTAAGATAAGGTCGAGAATTGAACAGACTCGCGGTTTTCGCGTGGAACGCCTGTAGATCAACGCATAACATCAGGTGAGTTGGCGGCCAAGCGCAAGCCTATTTTATGATTTAAAAAAAGATGCATTTGGTATCCCCCCGAATACCGTAATTTGTAGGCGGAAAATCCAAAGCAATACCGCAAGCAAGACCGACGACATTGTGAGAGTCGCGGGCATCCAGTGGATGCAGATGGCAGGATGTCGTTCAGTGTGAAGGTTAAAGGGGGAGGCCTATGTTCAGCAGTGGAGGTCTTCTGGCTGATGATGATGACATTATTGTATTGTCATCCTAATTACATTATATTTGCAAAGTTTCATATTGGTACGTCAATTAGAAGTAGGTACAGTCAAAAATCGACTTTTAAGATATGAATACATTGTTAGTTAGTTGCAAATGAAGCTAATATAAAGTGTGTAAAAATATAGAGAAGTTATATAATTTTAATTATTTATTTATGCAGTTAACATCCTATTAGTCGGAATAGGAGTTGTGTTTGTTAAACAGCCATCGTTGTCTATGTAAGGGTACTAACACACTGCCTTACGCACACATTTTGAGCAATAAAAATAAATTACTATCATCCCGAAGTTCCCTCCTGAATAAAGGAGGAGGCCCCTTAAATTTCCACCCTGAATGACAGTCTGCCATCTGCATCCACTAGATGCCTGTGACTCTTCCAGTTCGAATTTGAATAACGTTGAAACCTTTAATGTTTTGAGCAGCGTTGCAAACTTAAAGTAACTTTTATGTTCATTCATCTTATTTAGGTGGAAGAGATGGAAAAAAAATTTTTTTTTACCGTTTTTTTTACCGATTTTTTTAAAATTGCATTTGTAGATAGAGTAGAAAATAGCTCTAGCTAGTTAGCGCGCCCTTAAGCAATTCAATATAATGGCTAGTGTGATTGGTGTAATACCATATAGATAACGCTGCACGATGTAAATATTGTATTATGTCCAGTAACTACATTGTACAACACGCTTTACTTGAAACATATAATTTCGAAGGCCGCAAAGAATAAACGTGTAAGTACAAAAATACAAGATTTCAGTGGTGCGACTTTTAAATAAAACTGTAATTATTTATGAAAAAAGCTTTTCAATAAACATTTTTTTTTAATAGAATTAACATTTTTCCTTAGTTTTTTGAAAATGTTGATGACGGCTCGGAATTTTTCGTACTGTAAAGAAAACAAACCATCCTACAATAGCATTTAATTTGTAAATAGGTATATTTTTTTATTGATTTCTGTGTTTTACACGAAATCATTAATCAATTATATTATAAAAATAACATACATTTATTTTTTCTTTTTGAATGCTGTTTTAAAATATTGTATAATAACTACCACATAATTTTTTTGTGCCTGGGAACAAAAAGATACAAAAAATAAAAAATAAAATCGAGTTCATTCATAGAAATCTACAAATCAAATAAAATTCATAGTGTAATTTTTGCCATTTTTGTGCAGTTGCTCAAAATGAATGACTACTTAGTTATTGCATTAAAAATGGTTTTTGTCAGTAGCAACTTAAGTTTTCTTTTTTCTTTCTATGTAAGAAAATTAAATTTTATAATTTATAACAATTTTGAGAAACGGACTTTTTTGAAAATCGTATTTATCTTTCTTTACTTCACGGCCGTCGTCTGTCACGACCTGATACGATTGCATCAATCCGACAGTCATTAATGCAATCGATTTTCTAGTAAAACGTTCGATTCTCAATAACAGCATATTATAATTTCAACAAAGCTGGTTTTTGAAATTCGTCTGTTTAAAAGCACTTGTGTTTGTGAATATATAAAACATGTTTTGTGCGTAAGTAAATATAATTTCTCTAACTAAAAACGCAGCCCTACAAATAAATGGACATTTTTACATGCGCCTCATAAAACACAATTAACAAACGCGAAAGTTTATGTTAACTCTTTAACGGCTAAACTTTTTTTTTTATGATATTGGGTGACGAGACGAGCGAAGTCGCTCGCCTGGTGGCTCTTCACGCTTGCCCATAACAGTTCAACGCCACTCAGAATTTTGAACTTCAACAGTTCAAACCCTGGATGGCAATGCACTGCGCTCGTCACCCCGAGATATAAGATGTCACCAGTAATTTCGCTGGAAACATTGCCCTTCAATCCGGAACACAGTAGTGTCTGCACGCTACCGCTTGGCGATTGAATAACTGGCAAAGGTGTGGTACTTCCCCAGGCGGACCCCTGCAAAAGAGTCCTACCACTACTAAAAATAATAAATAATTTGGATAAAATATTTATTTATTTATTGTAATGAGTTTTATATTTAGTTATTATATTGTAATGAGGTAGCCAATTAGCTGGTTCTCTTACAGATATCGTAATTTTTTCGAGGCTGCTGGAGCGGGTAAAACCACGGGCATGCTAGTAATTTTAACAAAAAATTTAGTAAAATAAAATATTGTAAGTGTTATTTTGTTATGTTTGTATTTTTTGCGACTTCAAAATTGGAGGAGGTTTTAATTCGACTGTAGTTTTTTGTATAAGTATTTGTTACGCAATTACTCCGCTAATTATGAAATGATGAGGTAATAAGAGAGGAGCTTCCATATACATTTTATCTAAATTGAAGCAGCGCTTTTTGAAAAATTCAACAGATATAAAAATTATACACTGATGACGTTTTGGTTTGTGGTTCCATTCAGCAAAAGTTTTGATGAGGACTTTCAATCTTTTCTACTTTTTAGTATAATAGGTCGGGGGAAAGTCTTTTCGTATTTTGTATGTATAAAGTTGTAGTAAAATCTCATCGGTTGTACTGTTTGTATCTGGCTAGTTATGATATCATTAAAAATATGACATTTTAAAAAAGGAATACAAAAAGTAAAAAGCTATTTCCCGCCATTTTTCAATTGTTTTTTTTTTTTTCGATAAAATGAGTGAATCTGACGAAGAAATTCGATGTATTTTGAAGTTTTATTACAAAAAAGGGAAAAATGCGACACAAGCCGCGAATAAAATATGTGACGTTTATGGACCTAATGCAGTGTCATCAAGAGTAGCACAATGTTGGTTCAAGCGTTTTCAGTCCGGGAATTTTGATGCAGCTCGCTCTGGTCGCCCTGTTACGGATAAAGTCGATGCCATTTCTGAAAAAGTGTAGCAAGATATTAGTAGTTACGACGTAGCTGAAGAACTGGGGATCGACCACAAAACAGTTTTGACCCATTAAAAAAGGTCTGGGTATTAAAAAAAAGTCGATATTTGGGTGCCACACGAGCTCACTGAAAGAAACCAAATGAATCGTGTGCTCATTTGCGATTCTCCGTTAAAACGTAACGAAACCGAACCGTTTTTGAAAAGATTGATCACTGGTGATGAAAAATGGATCACCTACGATAAGAATGTGCGCAAACAATCATGGTCAAAGGGCAGTGAAGCACCACAGACTGTAGCGAAACCCGGATTAACACGTAATAAGGTGATGCTGTGTGTATGGTGGGATTGGAAGGGCAACGTTCATTATGAGCTTTTACTGCCAGGCAAAACCATCGATTCGGATCTCTACTGCCAACAGCTGATGAGACTCAAACAAGAAATTGAGAAAAAACGGCCGGAATTGATCAACAGAAAGGGCGTGGTCTTTCATCATGATAACGCCAGACCGCACACATCTTTGGCCACTCAGCAACAATTGAGAGAGCTTCGTTGGGAAGTGTTAATGCATCCACCATATAGCCCTGACCTTGCACCCTCAGATTTCCACCTGTTTCGATCTCTTCAGAATTCTTTGGGTAGTGTTAGATTAACATCCAGAGAGGACTGTCAAAACTACTTGTTGCATTTTTTGATCAGAAGTCCCAAAATTTCTACAGAAACGGGATCATGTCACTACCTACAAGATGGCAACAAGTTATCGAACAAAATGGCACATATATATTATAATTAAATGTAATTAAAATTGAAAAAAATATGTCTTGAATTTGTTTATAAAATACGAAGAAACTTTTTCCCCGACCTATAAGTTTGTACATGTACATGACTTGTTGTCGGAAATAAATACTTTATTACGTGTAACTTCAAACGATTTATGTAGGCAGCTGTTTCGACCCACAAGCCCAAAAAAATCATTTCTGAATTTATCGTGTTATTTTTAAATCTTTTTCTTCTTATCTATTCCAGAATAATAACCGGCATGCTACTAGGTATATTTTCATTTTGGAGTTACCACGAAGTGACGGGCCCAAAACGTAAACCAATCACATATTCTGTGATAAAAGAAGCGGACATAGAATTACCTTCCTATATGACGACGCCAGGTTATGAAGGTTGGTAATAAAGCGAATATTACCTCCATTATACCGTCCTTTACCATATGTTTTTTTTATAAAGGACAAAAAATAATTGACGTACGCACATGGAATAAAAATTATCATAAATAACTGGCCAAGACTAGGTCAAGACACGCGTATGGTAGAATTACGTAAGCAAAGCCTTAAAGTTTGAGGTCTCATTCATGGTTCAGAAATTTGTGGTTATAGAAAAAATCGAATAAACGATGCTCTATAGACAGCCAAAATTGACAATGGAACGAACCGATTTTCCTATCCATGCATACTGTAACGTTTCTATAATATAGACTATATCTACGGAGTGTATACTCATCCTGCAGTGTGAGACTGTGGTGCCGCCATTCAGACCATGGAGCATCTGCTCGTGTGTTGTGCCCAAATATATATGGATACCATTGTGAGGCCCACGCTGCCACAGTTTCTGTGGCCTCCTACTCTTCAGAAATAGTAGAAGTAAGGTACATTTCGAATCACTGATTTGAAAAGAAGGTTGGGAATAAATATCAACAAGACACCGCATTTAAGAAACCCAATAAAATGTTGCTTGAACAAATATTGTATTTATCTAATGTAAGTATTGCGATTCTTTCAGACATCGATAAGAAAAAAACTTCTTCTACATCAACAACAACGACAGCCAGCACCCCTGAATTGGATCTACACGAGCCATATGTAACCGGGGTGACTATTTATGACAATCCTTTTAAGTCTATTCCTATTCACAGTAAACCCACAACAAAGACAACAACGACAACTAGCACCGAGTCAAATGAAGACTGGGCATATCTTACCGCGGTGACTATTTATGACGATCCTATTTACAGTAAACCCACAGCAAAGACAACAACGACAACCACCACCACCACCGAGTCAAATGAAGACTGGGCATATCTTACCGCGGTGACTATTTATGACGATCCTATTTACAGTAAACCCACAACAAAGACAACAACGACAACCAGCACCACCGAGTCAAATCAAGACTGGGCATATCCTACCGCGGTGACTATTTATGACGATCCTATTTACAGTAAACCCACAGCAAAGACAACAACGACAACCACCACCACCACCGAGTCAAATCAAGACTGGGCATATCTTACCGCGGTGACTATTTATGACGCTCCTATTTACAGTAAACCCACAACAAAGACAACAACGACAACTAGCACCACCGAGTCGAATCAAGACTGGGCATATCTTACCGGGGTGACTATTTATGACGATCCTATTAAGCCAATTTCTATTTACAGTAAGCCCACAACAAAGACAACAACGACAACCAGAACCCCCAAGTTGAATCCTAACTGGGCGACTATCCTAAATCCATTTCCTAACTAAACCAACAACAACGACAACCAGACTCGTCACAATGAATACAAACGGCTGGTATTTGACCTAGACCATTTTAACGACCATAATAATTAATCCAATTCCTATTTACAGTAAACCCACAATAACGACAAAAACGACAAATAAACTCACCACAACGAATACGACCTGGACAGATTTGACCAAAGACAATTTTAACGATAAAATTAAACCAAGTTCTATTTACACTAAATTGTAATAACGACAACAATAAAAGTTAAAAACAATAACAAAAATATAATGTTGCGCCCAAGGGAGCCAACTTTGTGGTAGCTTGGGAGCTCAAGCCACGCAGAAATAAAGTAGCGGATGCATAGCATGTATGAGCATTGAGCACAGTTTACCACAATCTATAGTCCATAAAACGAGCAAAGTGGCTCGCAGGCCCTCAGCTTCACCTGTATGAATGTACAAAATGTCATCATCATCATTTCAGCCGTCGTCCACTGCTAGACATATGCCTCCCTCATCGATTTCCTAAAGAGCCAGTTGGAAGCAGCCTGCATCAGCATTTTCCTGCGGTCTCTTTTAGGTCGTCTGTTCAACTTATGTGTACAAAAATGTAGATGATATTAAATTATTTTGGTATAATACTATGATTGTATTTTAATTGGCATTTGATTTCCTTATTTTGTGAAGTTTTGATTCTACTCATCTTGTTTATTTAGCCAGTGTCAACTATACATTTTCATATAGGTGATATTGCCAAGTTTTAGAAGAAATTTTCGAACAAGTGAAGCTATTGGGCGGGATGGGAAATTGACGAGGACAATACGGGAACAAGCCGAGGCTAGAAAGAGAGTAGGACAAATGCGGGACTAGACTAGAGATACGTCACGTATACCCCATTTACGTAAAGTTGTTTTTTTTTACTACGAGAGTTAATCCGCGCGAAAATGCATCCGCTATAAATAGTAGGTAAATTCCGTTACAATGTTAAAATGTTATGCAACTATAACTAGTCAGACTCTAATGTTTTACTGGCACCCAATGATGAAATGCAAAAATGGTGTTAATAAATTCGGTAGTATATTTCTAAATAAATATTTAAAATTAATGTGCCCATCTTTTTATTTAAAACAGCTCTTAAAATTACACATGATTATAAAAATATATTTTTACTTCCGCCATTGTCACTGCTGTAAAATAATTCGGCACTTTATTGGTTTGTTCGTATTTTTAACCCCCAACGCAAAAAGAGGATTGTTATAAGTTAAACGTGTGTGTCTGCATGACTGCGTATCTGTGTGTCTGTAAGTGGCATCGTAGATCCAAAACAGTTAAAACGATTTTGATTTAGTTTTTTTTTGAAGGTCGATCGGATAGGATCGAGAGTATTTCTACCTACAATTCATGATCGATTCAGCTATTCAATCTTCAAGATTATAAAAAAAAATACAATTAGATGTTTATAAAAAAACAATTTATACTTGTTACTGACTATATTTTGTTCAAAAGCTTCAAAATTATCACTAAAGCAGAAATTCAAAAGCTGTTCGCCAAACTATTTTAATCTATGGCAGGACGACAATGCAGCACCACTACAAAAATACGAAACAGTCAACCAAAAAGTAAACCTGCTCCGTAAGTTTAAATCCGAATGGTACCTTCAGAGTACGCAACAATACTATATCACAAACCTTGGATGATAACAGCTTGGATAAGAATAATAGCTTAGACAATGATAGACGAACTTGTACTGCCCTCGCATGACAAGTAGTTTCTGTAGAGACTATATAGCGTGCATGTGTTACCCGACGTAAACCCAAAAGAAGGCTATTATATTATGGAAACTGATACATTAAATTAAACACATTAATACATACATAACTACAAGTTAACTATTATAGCCTTGTTATTTATATGACAAAAAAAATACTCACGTATGATTAAGCAAAGCGAGAAGTAGCCTCGCCCATGCAATCACAAAAATAATTAACGTGTAGTTATGTATGTATTCATGTTTGACACATACATATATATAGTGTGTATATATTTACTATACAATTTTTTGTAAAACAAGCCAGTGCTTTTATTAACTGAAGAAAATACAAGCTAACACTAAAAGCTTCAACTGCTTACATATACGTAGGTAGAAAAATAAATTACATGAAATAAGAAATGCCTTCAAAATATTTGTGTATATTTTTACGTGAAAATCTACGCAATGTTTGAGAAAACTGTACAGGCATTGGTGGCAACTAAGCATTTGTGAAATCACCTATCACGTATAAAATTTCCACGTTCGTCCATAAATGCTTTTGTTGAGGGCCGCTGCAGTAATGGCGAAGTCTGAAGAGGCCATAAAAAGCGGTCGCACGGTAACTCGCGTGGCTTATTGTGAAACTGTAACATTGAAGGGTGTGCGCTGAACGCAGAGCTCTGCACAGCTGTGCAGTCACGGCATTGTCTTTTACCCTGGAACTGGGTTATGACGTGCGATGCAAAAACTTTTTGAGAGTTTTGTACAAGTTTTACCCGACTGCCCGGAAAGATGATAATGTTTTCGGTATGTGTGTTTGTATTTTTTACAAGCTTTTTAATTACTTGCAATATGTATGTTAGTTTGTTGTTTGTTTAGGAGTATTAACCCAATTCCTCTTATCCGACGGAGTTGAATTTTTACATATTGGTTCAGATCCGATTACAATGCATTTTTGAAGTGAAAACTTCTTTAGGCACGTGGAGCGCTTTTTGGGTGAACAAAAATCACAAAAAGGAACTCGCGGCATCGTCACGCTGTACTGTGTATTTTAAAACAGCGCCATCTCTTATAGAATAGGTGAATTACAACTTAAATTTTCTCTTCTGACGTGCGTTCTTCCTATGACTGATGTGTTTTTTCATGGTAAGCATGACCTAAATCGACATCGAAGATTAGCTCCACATAGAGGAACACTTCAAGGTTCAAAAGCAGAGAAACAAAAGTTTGTGTACTCACGGCCGGTTTTAAATTTTACCATGTCATGGTTGATGCACTCAGGGTTTGGTCCGGACTAGGAAACTCCTCAAAGGTTAGCTGCATAGACATGAGATTTTGTATATGCATATTTTTATTTATTTATGCATAAATAGGCTTGCGTTTGACCGCCAACTGGCCTGATGTTAAGCCATGATGCGGTCTACGATGGAGCACGCTTGCCTAGAAGAAGCCGATTCACTCGCGATTTGAAGACACCTAGATTGTAACTAATTAATTATAATAATCCATTCTAAGTTCCAGCTTAGAGCATTTAAATAAGCTTGTTTTCATAAATATGTTAATAGTATTTATATAATTTTTTAATGTTTCTATGTTACCTTTTATATCCTAATAGTTTAAATATTGATGTGTAAGGTGTTGTTAGATTCATCTTCCAAGGTGTTCCTAGGCTAGATTTTGCAGTCGGGTATTTTGTTTTTTTATAATAATATAATCTCAATATTCTCTCAAAAGTTTAAACTTGGGGTTGGCCAAAGAGCGATGGAGCGCAGCGTCCTAAGAATCAAAAGGACGGAAACAAGACGCTGCCAAATTAAAGTGAGGTTGGGCGGAACACTTAGTCAAGATGCATCCTGACACATGAGCCCAGAGGATCACACAGTGGGTGCCTGAAAACGGACGAAGGAGTTAAGGCAGGCAGAGAAAATGCTGGCGCGCTGACCTCGACGCGATCCAGACACAGTGGCTAAATTTGACGGGTGATCGCACTGTCTGGAAAGAGATGGGGGAAACTTTTGCCCAGGACAGTATAAGTAAAAAAATATATAAATAATAATAATCTACTTGTTGTTCTTATGGACGAGCAAGATCTGCACTCAAGTAGCATAGACACTCAAACACATAGAAATATCTATTTAAAAAAAAATATTTTAAAATAGATACTTCTATGTGCTTGAGAGTTAATCCTTTTTTTATGTGTACATTTGCTGTGTAAACTCGCTAAAGTTCTTCACTTAAACCTTCACGTTTCTTTTCAATACAACCACAAAAATATCACAGCTATCCCCGTATCTGCCACCCGTCATTCGAATGCTACCGTGGAATAGTTTGCAAGTTCCACAGCCATAGATCCTAATTCACCTGACAGTTAAACTATTTGACGTAAGGCAAGAAACTACTGAATAGTAAGGTCTGAGTTGAAGTCGGTGGAATTCGTACCATTGGGATTATGTTTTGCATGTTTGGTTTGTCTTGGTTTAGTCACTTAAATTGGAATTGATGATCTGGTGATATTCTGGTGAGCATAAGAGAGACAAATGGGAATAGTTCTTTTGAAGGTTTCATAGTACAACAAAGAATCTATGTAAGTTGGTCACGTCCTTCCGTCTGTCCGTCCGCCTGTCCATCCGTCCCAATGTTTTAGAACTTTCTAAGTTCTGCAGTTATGCATAAACCTTTTCACTATTACACTATTATTCACTGTTTTAGGATAGATCTCAATTTTAAAGTAAATAAAAACTAAACTGTTTTTAAGGGATGGCTCTGGTACATGTGAAATGGAGTTGAAATATTTTTTTCGCTGCACCCCTGTCCCCCGTAATATATGTGATCATTAAATAAGTCTTTTGTATTGAAATTTTTTGTCCATACTTTTTATCAAGTATATCTTTAGCGAATTATGGCCTGCCAAAGTGGCAAAAAAATGTCCCCCCTTTCATTTATAACCTTTGTAGAAAATAAAATCAAAATTCTGTTCGAAAGCGACCTAAGCAGCTTATATAATTATACGGATACGACTCCCTTCAATATTTCGTAACCTAATTTTAACATTTCTTGACTTTCTCATTTTTGTTATATCTTCATTACAAAACGTAATCTCAATTTATTTTATAATTATGAAAAGTGCTTATGTAATATAATTAAAGCAGGTGTATAATTATTCTAAGCGTAAACGTAGGTACCAAAATTATACACAGACGCCAGTAAGTTTCCCAAAATGACAACCCAAATCTCAGTTTATTGTTTGGGGCCATTATTTAAGAGATTAGAGGTCTATGGGCCCGCTCTGAGATTTCAATTTGCTGAATAATACACTTGGCGATTTAGGGGGTCCTCGGAGATGGTAATCTTTAGAAGGGCTCTCGTCGTGTATTATAATGAAGTGGGAAGTTAATATGGGTAGATTAAGCATTTGTACATTTTGTACGTAGAGAAACAGAATTGTTGAACATTTGATTAACGTTAAAAGTATACAAAACGCACAATAAAAGTGAAATAAAAGTTAAAAGTAAAAAAGAATATTAACCATGAACCGATGTCATCTTTTCAACATCGACAACATCCAACTTCCGATAGAATAGATCCCTCCTGCAGATTATCCGATGATGCAGATCAGATGCGTACTCCCCGAAATGTACCCGATAATAATACTTGCAAGTGGATCACATTAAAAACCGACTCCAAAAATATTATGAAAAACGTAAGAACATTCATTAAAAAAAATACAGTGGAACATAGAACCGTCCTCCTTGTTGTCAGTCAATAAACTATTAGACACGCAACTTTACGCCGATGTTCAAGGGTTTGTAGTTTAGTTTATACAAAGGATTCGTTACTGCTTAGCTTCTTGGCACGTTTGATTGAATCACGCGTTTCTTAGCGGCTTTTCATCTTCAAAACTCTCTTATACGTATTTCTAGGACAAAATATATAATTAACAAAAACTAGTATGATTTTAGTCTGCTCTTAGTTCGGATATTTTTAAGCGCTAACCCGAAATCCAAATAATGGGATCAGCGGTCGCTGAAAAGATTAAGAGCTGTAAAAACCCATGAAAAATTGATGTACCAAGCCTAACTTTCATTTTAAAAGACCAATTCAATGGTCCATCACACAAGGTGTGACGTGAGGTGTTAAATTTATTTATTCATTCCTACTTGACATGGTCATCTTATATTTATGATAATGTCACCTACCCAGTGACCATCCTTGAACTTAGAGGGAACAAAATCTATTTCTCTTTATCAATGTATTTATTAAAATCGGGTCAGGCGTTTAGACTGTAGGTGACCTCAAATCAGACAAACAAGGGAGATATGGTAAGGTTGCGTAGCGGGTGCAAACGCAACTGGCCTAAACCAGGCTTGATGTTTTTAGTCAAACTCATCCTGCAGACGATGATACCGCCTTTTTTGTATGTGGGCTATTTTTTTAATCTATATCTATACATAAAATAAAAACTTAGAGATAAAAAAATCTGGAATTGCGAGATATCAAAAAAACCTACACAGGGCGTCATAAAATAAGCAGCTGAACACGTTTAAGTCAGTTTTAGAATTTTTGTGTGTAGTATTATTTGTTGGAGCCCCAATTTCCGGAAAAATAATACACTTACTTGAATAAATATTCACCATTAAATCAAAACCTACCATTATTTGTAAAGCCTTGACGGAAAATTAATCGTTTTTGTTTACTGGCTTCGTCATAACAAGGAAATCCTGTTCATTGTGATTGGCATCAAAGACGAATTCCTACCGATTATAATTGAATGTCTAATAAAAGGCTAATAATAGTAAGTATTCTTCAATTCAGTTTGACGAAACGTGCTCACAACCATTGACTAACAAACACTATCAAACAACCAAATCTATTAGATATTAGAGACTGGAGGACAGCCCAGGACCGGGAAAAGTAAAGAAAAAGGCATCTTTCATGTAATAGAAAAAAATTGCTCTTAATAATAATACACCGCTTACCCCGATTCCAGGGGGCTAAAAAACCAGAATCCCCGAAAAGATCATCAGGGTAAGAGCCATGAGGTGCCAGACACAACCCTCAGAAAGAGAGGAATATAACTAAAAGAGTAAGTACGTACAATTTTGTTTCTGTAATCCAATCAATCTACTAAATATTCATAAATCATTCACCAGAGGTTGTTAACTCACTCAGCTTTATACTTTTAATGCTTTCGTCGTAAACAGAAAACTTAACAATTGGAAATAATAAATCACCTGACATAAGATTAAAACATAAACAAACATGTTTACTTGTTTTGTTACCAAATTGAAATACGTAGAATCGTATTGTAATTTACGTAACATACGATATTTCGCATCGTAAATATATTATCTGAATTATGGTTCGTATCGATGTCAACTGCGCAAAACGTGTTTTCGTTTACAAAATTTACTAAATAACAGTTTTAAAAGATGTTTAAAACTATACTTTAAATAGCACGTTTGAGAAATATGTAGTAAATTTGTTGCAGTATTTATAGTTGGTTTTCGTGAATCGGTCCACCATTTTGGTACGTTTTTATTGATGGTTACCAATCGGTCCACTATTTTGGTATGTTTTTATTGATGGTTACCAATCGGTCCACTATTTTGGTACGTTTTTATTGATGGTTACCAATCGATCCACTGCTTTGGTACGTTTTATTGATAGTTACCAATAAACCCGAACGAAAAATTTGTGATTCAGCTGAGCTCCACTGTTTTATCCGTGTAGACATTCAGTAGACTCAGGAAGCGTCAAATTTTCCGGGATAAAAAGTATCTTTGTCAACATCTAGCCCTTCCACTCTTACTTCGCAAAAAATCACTACAATCCAATGCTTCTGTTCCTACGGGACAGAGGAACTAAAATTGTTTGTTAGTTACTCTTTCATATCTAAATCAAAACATTTACATTTGTGACAATGGGACCAAGTTGGAAATATACCCTACCGAAGTTTTTTTTTTTATCGGTCAACAGTTGACGGACAAATCGGTGAACATACATAAAAAATACAGTGGAACTAAACATGGAACCGTCCCGTATGTTCACCGATTTGTCCGTCAACTGTTGACCGATTTGGTCAACAGTTGACGGACAAATCGGTGAACATACATAAAAAATACAGTGGAACTGAACATGGAACCATCCCCCTTTTTCGTCAGTTAAAAAGCAAACATTATTCGTATTTTCTTGAATTTCCTTAGCAAGTTGCAACGTTGTAAGAAAGTTGCAATATTGGAAACATTATAAAAAATTATGCCTGCTATAAGAAGAATATCAATAGCAGCCTTTCATATCTATTTCGTATACACACCTTGATAGCAAATATTCGGGTAAAATCTGCAAATACAACTAAATATATTTTGTATCGAACCTCGATACGTCGCGTCCAATATTTGCCATTTGATGGGCAAGCGTCGACATTCGGAATGCTTGTGCATCAATAATATGTTGTGTGTCAATATTGTAGAACGAACGGTGATCTGGTGGTGATACATATTCGAATAATTCACTATAGGATATACTCGCATCTGTAACCTATCTAAGCCAAAAGAAGGTCATTGTAGTAATCATTATAAACAAACTAGCTGTACCCGTAACTTCGTCCGCGATTTCGCCAGAAAAAAATAAGACTATGTTCGTTCTCATGATACATACTATTATCTCGCAAATTTTTACCCAGATCGGTTAAGCCGTTTAGCTATGTTTATGTAGCAAACAGACAGACAGAGTTACTTTTGCATTTATAATACTAGTGTGGATTTTACTGTGGGACCAACCCTGAAACCGCACAAGAATATCAGCAATTTTATACACTATTTCTATAGAATATATATAGAAAGATAAATATACTCTCTATATATTTATCTTTCTATATGGATTTTTACCCACTCATAGTGCCAGCAATTCAATCAATTTATGAGACTAAGCGTGTTTTTGCGATCTATTTGCATGGCTATAATTTATGTCTAAGATAAAATGACGCCCTTGATTTATTTCACGAAAAAATATATTTTCATCCAGTAAATCACTCTTGTAATATGCTATCAGATCTACATAAAATATGTTAAAATAGCAAATTTTCCTAGCAATGCTTTATTCAGCGCACGCGACTTGCTACCGACAAGACAAGTGACCTTCACGACCTTTGCTCTAGCAAGGAGAAGAATATGTAGAGAGATACAGCTCTCTTACGACATATCCACAAGCCGAATGAGACACGCTCACATCGCTGCACAAAAATTCGATTCATATTCTATATTCAATATGCTGTCACTGGCTCTCACTGCCAAACTGGGTGTTGGAAACCCGTGTCTTGGTAGTAAGTTCCTTCTATTTGTTATACAATGCTTAGGTCGTGTACGTTCATTGTTATGGTATTGTTATAAATACTATTAGTTTTATTCATCATTTAATTTCTATCCGATTAGTGTTACTGCGTTTGTTAAAATTATGTTAGTGTGTGAACCAACAGAAATAATCTCAAGAAAACGGAAAGAGTAGTAAAATCAGGGTAGCATTTGATTTTAGTACGTCCAAGTCATTCACTGTTGGCCTTTTGGAAAAACTCAGAGTCACACAACGGGCAATGGAGAGAGCTATGCTCGGAGTTTCTTTGCGCGATAAAATCCGAAACGTAGATATTCGCCAAAGAACCAGAGTCACCGACATAGCTATTAAAATCTGCAAGTTGAAGTGGCAATGGGCAGGCCACATCGCTCGAAGAACTGTTAACCGATGGGGAAGAAAGGTTCTTGAGTGGAGACCGCGAACTGGAAGACGCAGCGTAGGTAGGCCTCCCACTAGATGGACCGACGACATTGTGAGAGTTGCAGGCATCCAGTGGATGCAGATGGCAGGATTTTGTTCAGTGTGGAGGTTAAAAGGGGAGGCCTATGTTCAGCAGTGGACGTCTTCTGGCTGATGATGATGATGATGAAGTCATTCAAATGCTATTCTATTTTAAACTGCGAAACGTCAAATTGACGTAAGATCCCCGCGCGCGGATAAAGTCGTCTAAGTGCACTGCGCTGATAATTTTAATGTCTGATGAAGAACTTTTTAATTGGTTACGATGACAAGTTTTATTTTCTTAGAAATTGTTTCTTCGTAGATTTTATACTCGGTGTCTCTTTTTACTAATATTTGATGAGATTGCTATTCTCTAGCATTCAACGGGCCATGGAAGACATGCAACGGGATTTTATGGCTACGTTCTGAACAGTAATTGAGAAATACGGGTTCACGTTCCATTTTCTTGCTGGAAACGTCTCGGTTTTTGTCGATATCTCATTCAACATAAAACTCACATATGCGCGTATCTGCATATCTAATGTGATAATTTTATAAGCTTTTTTACATGTCAAACAAATAAATTGATAAATTAAATAAGATATCTATATTTTTCTAAACAAATAAATGCTTTGCTTATAACAAACAGTTTTTCATTTGTTCTCGTCGTTAGCAAGTACTAATAAACATGTTACTACAAAAAAAAACGCTATTTAAATAGTGTTTAGCACTATTATCTACAATATTTTCCACAAATTCGCATTTAATTATGCACAATACAAAGATAGGTACATCCCGTGAACATGGTGCATGTAACTGCGCCGAAATATCGGGAGCTCCATCCACAACCCTAACACGGGAATTACCCCGTTAATAATCACATAACTGTAGTGAATAACCATGATGGTTTAAAACAGAATTTACTATTCTTGGTGCGGAAAGTTTTGAGCGCTAACCCAATATACCGAAACAAAAAAACTCAATACTAAGTTTTTTTCAAAACCTCAAAAAACTAACTTGTACTTCAAAAAAGGGGTAAGGTTCTCAATTTAATCAGTATTTTTTGTATTTTACAACACAAAGTGACATCAAACCAAACTCCATCGGTATTGGTAAAGTCCGCGCGAGGGACTGTCGTCATTTTGCGGTAGCAATAAAAATGACATTCGAGCCACTCGACATTTTTTATAATGCCGTATACCTTCCCCGCATATGCCTTTTACCATTTAAATAATATACTCATGCATATCATACGAGACATCTTAATACATCATCATCATCAGAAAACGTCCACTTCTGAACATAGGCCTCCATCTTTTGATCTCCACACTGAACTTTTATGATGTCGTCGGTCCATCTAGTGGAAGGCCTACCTCCGCTATGTCTTCCAGTTCGTGGTCTCCACTCAAGAAACTTTCTTCCGCATCGCTTATCGGTTCTTCGAGCGATACATATAAGGTCGGGGAAAAAGTTTCTTCGTATTTTTTAAACAAATTCAAGACATATTTTTTTCAAGTTTAATTACATTTAATTATAATATATATGTGCCATTTTGTTCGATAACTTGTTGCCATCTTGTAGGTAGTGACATGATCCCGTTGCTGTAGAATTTTTGGGACTTCTGATCAAAAAAATGCAACAAGTAGTTTTGACAGTCCTCTCTTGATGTTAATCTAACACTACCCAAAGAATTCTGAAGAGATCGAAACAGGTGGAAATCTGAGGTTGCAAGGTCTGGGCTATATGGTGGATGCATTAACACTTCCCAACCAAGCTCTCTAAATTTTTGCTGAGTGGCCAAAGATGTGTGCGGTCTGGCGTTATCATGATGAAAGACCACACTCTTTCTGTTGATCAATTCCGGCCGTTTTTTCTCAATTTCTTGTTTGAGTCTCATCTGCTGTTGGCAGTAGAGATCCGAATCGATGGTTTTGCCCGGCGGTAAAAGCTCATAATGAACGATGCCCTGCCAATCCCACCATACACACAGCATCACCTTATTACGTGTTAATCCGGGTTTCGCTACAGTCTGTGGTGCTTCACTGCCCTTTGACCATGATCTTTTGCGCACATTCTTGTCGTAGGTGATCCATTTTTCATCACCAGTGATCAATCTTTTCAAAAACGGTTCGGTTTCGTTACGTTTCAACAGAGAATCGCAAATGAGTACACGATTCATTTGGTTTCTTTCAGTGAGCTCGTGTGGCACCCAAATATCGAGTTTTTTGTATACCCAGTTTTTTTCAAATGGGTCAAAACTGTTTTGTGGTCAATCCCCAGTTCTTCAGCTACGTCGTAACTACTAATATGCCGATCTTGGTCCACTTTTTCAGAAATGGCATCGACTTTATCCGTAACAGGGCGACCAGAGCGAGCTGCATCTTTGACATCAAAATTCCCGGACTGAAAACGCTTGAACCAACATTGTGCTACTCTTGATGACACTGCATTAGGTCCATAAACGTCACAAATTTTATTCGCGGCTTGTGTCGCATTTTTCCCTTTTTTGTTATAAAATTTCACAATATATCGAATTTGTTCGTTAGATTCACTCATTTTATCGAACAAAAAAACAATTGAAAAATGGCGGGAAATTGCTTTTTACGTTTTGTATTCCTTTTTTAAAATGTCATCTTTTTAATGGTATCAAAACCAGCCAGATACAAACAGTACAACGGATAAGATTTTTACTACAACTTTATACATACAAAATACGAAAAGACTTTTTCCCCGACCTATTACAATATCGAAAATGCTTATCTGACTATTAATTTATTTTGTGTAAACAAGTATTTAAAACTAGCTGCACCCCGCGGTTTCAACCACGCGGATTACTCTTTATAACATCAGCTATTTGCTAGTGAAAGTTCCATCAAAATTGGTCCAGCCGTTTTGGAGTCCATACGGAACATATATAATATACACGTCTATTTGTGTATGATATAGATAGATTAAAAGCACATACTTTTACAAAATTTTGTGTCAACAAGTATTTAAAATTAAATTTAAAAACGGCCCACAAATATTTTGGAAAGATCTCATAAAATGTTAACAACTTGACGTATTTCGATTCGAAATATGCATTCAAGCAAAGGGCCGCATTCAAATCAGTTCAGCGTGAATTCAGTATGTATGTAGCGTTATATTCGTTTAGATTTATAAAAGTTATCATAATTATTTTTTTCGAATGGGTAATGAGTTTTTTAAAATTTTATTTACTGTCACTCGTGCCCTCTCTGGGCACGTAAAGGTGACCCCGTTTCATGGCACATTTCGAAAACTCGTACAAAACTCTTTGATTCAACCTTGAACCAGTTAGTTTGTGGAATGTGCTGTCTGTACAGGGTGTTCCCCGATAATCACCATCCGGGTGCCTTCAAGTCGCGTGTAGATCGGTTTATTCTAGGCAACATGGCTCCATCTTAGACTACATCGTCGCTTCATCAGGTGCAGTTTGGTTTGGTCGCAACGTCAGGTGCAGTTTGGTCAAACGCAAATCTATTATCCTTATCCTAATATTTTAAATGCGAAATTTATAAATTAAATGTTTAAAAAAGAATTGTTTAAACTAATGGTTCTATTTTTTATGACTGAACTAAACTAATATCTCAGGGTCTACAAGAACAAATGCCTTAAATTTGATGGTAAAAGACAAATTGATAAGACTCATCAAAAGTATAGTCAGCTAACTTTTAAATTAACCCCAACTTACGCAACAAGTTGACAGAACTTCAAATATTGTTAACTTGATTAACAATATTTAATTTTGTCGTATTGAATAACCGGCCAAGTGCGAGTTGGACTCGCGCACGAAGGGTAATTGATGGAATCTATGAAAAACGAGCAAAAAACCACCTTTGTTGTATGGGAGCCCCCTTAAATATTTATTTTGTTCTGTTTTTTAGTATTTGTTGTTATAGCGGCAACAGAAATACATCATCTGTGAAAATTTCAACTGTCACTGTTCATGAGGTACAGCCTGGTGACAGACGGACAGACCGACAGACGGACATACAGACAGACAGACAGATGGACATCGGAGTCTTAGTAATAAGGTCCCGTTTTATCCTTTGGGTACGGAACCCTAAAAACTAACGTTAATTGGAATCTTAAACTGTTTAAACAAGTATATATTACTACTGTGGAAAATATCACTATACCTAATATGTACTAAATGTCTCAAAAACGTATGAACAAAGTTACCAATCATTGGATCCTTTGTTGAGGTGTTGGCGAACCAAGAGGACAAATCCTCATTATCATCCACAGCCTTCTTTATCTCACTGCTGGAAAACGGCATTTCTGTAGCTAGGTATGCCTTGTTCCAGTGTGCTGCTGCTATAAAAACTACTCCATACTATAACTTTACAAAAAGTACAGCAACATTTTACGGACATGATGTTAAATATCCAGTACTCTGGTACCAAACTGGTACACTATACAGCCTGTTATGTAGAGATAAGAAAGGGCGAAACACTGTTGTGTGACGATAAATTTTTACCATCATAGTCAGTGACAAAAAGGCGATAAGCTGTAGACACGGTTGTTTGCTGTCTAAATAATTTAGTAGAAGTTACCGCTGTATAAAGATACTTAATATAGTTTCCCCATTTCCCAGTTATTCGTCTACAGTAAATTCAAAACAGCCGACTCGAATACTTGGCTTTTGATGGCTACAACGGTAACCGTACACCAGTTCTACAGTTCTTGATCACATTGACAACAGATCAAATCGTCAACGAAGCAAGCCTTAACGTCGTGTCTAAAGAGCATAACGTCTACTTAGCACACCATGTCTAAACAGAACAAGTTACAAAAAAAAATACTATTACCTTAGCCGTTAATGGTTCATTTCTGTCGCGAGAGACAAGGAACCGTTTGATGGATATGGGCTGATGCACAAATCAGGTTAGTTCTTCAATTTCTTTTTGACGCAACAGCTTATAAATCTAGAAGCTTATCTAGAACAAAAAATAACCGAATATGTTAAGAAAAAGTAACAAAATTATCAAAACTGTTTTCCTGACGTCCGTTTTTCGTTTCCTGTGTTCTGATTTCCGCAAAGTAACGCCTGATTCAATCAACTATTACAAAATTATGTTTGTTTGTTTGTCTTCCATGCGTTTTCACATCGTTCATGCGATTGAGAACTTTGTGTATCTACTTTAACCATGTGGACGTGGCCGCGGATGTACGTCATGTGTAAGCAAGACGTATAGAAATGTTCTGTTACATAGAGACGTTCTGCGATCGACGTCATGTTAATTTTAACTCAAAGTCAGTCTCGCTTCCGTTTGTCGACTGCTTTAATTAAGATCTGTTACCACTACTATGTGATTTTTACTGGACTATAATAAAATCACTATATCACCACTATTTTATATTTGTTAGATTAAATTCTAGTCCAACCAGCGGGGTTATTATAAAAACTGACGCTCGTTATTGCTATCATTTCATCCCCACTTACACAAAGGACGTAAGCAGGATGGCATGATACCGATAGCGTAATGTCAGCATACGTAATAATCCCGATGGCCTATTTCACTGCGATTTCTAAGCTTGAGTCCGCTCTGCGAGTCGGTTTACATCTGATCTAACAAGTGCGAAAGTAATGGATTGATTCTGTAACGGTCAAAGCAAATGAAGCTCTCGTGCGCCGTAATAAAAAACAAAATAATTACCATATTAGTGAAGTATGAAATTTTGGGTCCTCGGATGACATAAAATTGTCATCAAAGTAACCAAATTTTCAGTAATTTAGAAATCTTTCATTATAAAAAAAACCAGTTGTTTTGACCGATTTTTCCCATTTTATACTAGTTTTGTGATGTTGGTTTTTTAAATTGATAATTAAAAAAAAAAAAAACTTTATAAATTGGTCCAGTCGTGTCGAAGGAAACATTTTAATAGACAAACAAGCACATTGACTCACTTACACACTCTTACCCCCAACGCATATACCTTCTCAGTACTATCATAAGTATAAATGAAGTAAATGTTTTTTATTATTTTTATTAACGTTGATACAATCAAAGCTTGTTCAGTAATTATGTTTTTGTTATGTTTCTTCTAACGTTTCAATTCTCCCAGAACTAGGTTTAACTGTTTATTTGAGCGACTTTTATGTTCATACGTCCACGAAGCCAGCAATTAACTAACTTTGCAAAATAGTTCACTTCAGAATAAACGAACTATGTATACGGATTGTAGCGCAGCTACGAAATTGCTACGATGCCTACGCCGTAGCTACTTCTACGATATTACGTAGCATGAGATTGTATCTTTTTCTTCCAGAATCGTTATGGTGATGCTATTATGCTACCAAATTAGTCTTGTATAGTAACTTTTGTGTCCTAATAGCAATAATAGATACAGATAAATATTATATTATAATAATCGTACTCACGAAGATTTTTCAACATCAACGTGTCAAAACGACAACAACATGTAGTGCGTAATGAGGGAAGCACGCCATTACGAATAGTCACGCATTCAAAAATCGTTGCCTCGATTTTAGTACAGTTTATCAGTTATATGGAATCTATAGTTTAAGAACTTTTTGGCTTCATGGATATAAAGCTATGACCAAGCAGACGTTGAAATGTGAAGCATGGATACGAAACAGTTGCCTCACCACAAATAAAACACACAAATTGTAAGCGCAGTAATAATATTATTAGTTCATTATAAATACATAGGACTTACTCAAAAAACAAAAAACTGATTTTTACAATAATTTAAAATGATACTAGATTATTACTACTACTTCATTCGATAGTAAGGGTTTTAAATTCGCATCACGAAACGAGCTGCGACCGCGCTGCCCATCGAATCAGCGAGAATCAGCGCGTGCAATAATTGGATTCCGAAAAACGGATGAGCCGCGTACACTTCAATATTTACCTACCGATGTTCACGTGACGTCATGTTAATGTCGAGTTTGTATACGGCTATGTTACGAGAGTTTAAGCTTTGCACAAGTACCATCGACCTCCGATACGCAAGTACAGGGGTTTTCTAAGTTTATTAACGTTTGTATTTGTGTATCAATCTGTTGCATCATAGCTCTCAAACAGTTGAACCGATTTTGATTTAATTTTTATTTGAAAGGTGACTTGAAGTACCATCGACCTCCGATACGCAAGTAGAGGGGTGTTCTAAGTTTAATGTGTGTATTTGTGTATCTATCTGTTGCATCATAGCTCTCAAACATTTGAACCGATTTTGATTTAATTTTTGTTTGAAAGGTGACTTGATCGACTATTCTTAGATATGGTTCTATAACTCGTTTGAAGATAGTCAGCTTATTTATCGCTTAAACTATAATTAGCAAAGTAATTCCCGTGCCACGTAAACAAAATTTTTTTTAACAAGTTCATTACGTAAAATTGACTTTAACCTCTGGTCATTCAATTCAACCCGACAAAAGCGTGACTGAAACGATTTCGCAGTCGACCCGTGGAAGTTATCAATAACATTAATGGAAACCCGTTGGGTCGCGGAACTCTTCATATTGTTTAATTTTCATTTTGGCCATGGACAGAAAAACCCCTATCACTCAGGAGATTGTTTTTTTGGACTAAGTATAAGCGAAGATGCAGCATGCTAGCCTAGAAGTTACCTATAAACTTTTTTCTTATTATATTCTAGTATTATAGAATTATTTTTTCTCTAATAATATCATGTTAATGAATCATGATTGTATTTGTATATTTTGGTTAGCGGACGGTATTGTAACGCCATAACACAGGTTAATTCCTAGCTTGGGTAACAAGGTTCCTTATCATGGAGTATTATTTATCTAAGGAACCAACTTTTGTAAAATTTTATGACCGACAACATTTGTAGACACCAAATATATTTTAATTTCATTCCATTTCTTAAAAACCCCGGTTTGTAACTGTTTGAAAAGACAGACGGAGGTAAGGAAATCCACACCTCTGCTGTAGTTCATATGAAAAAAAGTGGCAAGGTGATCTGCAGGGTGAGTACAACTAAAGGCTGTTCTCTCTAAACTGACTTAGGCCTGTTGTATGACCCACCACGACGCCTTACCAGGTACAATACAATTCAATACAATAATATATATCTTTATTACACACAAAAAATTACAAATATCTCCCGTATTTCACATATCTCCCTTGTTTCTCTGATCTGAATATATTACAGATAGGTATAGGTTGGGCGGCCGGAAACATGTGTTGTTTAAAAATTAAATTCGCGTGTAACGTAAATCATGGGGACTTTCGGGATGTGGCAAAGCCGCATACAATTGTGTTTCGTGATACATTTATTATTTATTGTTTTTTGGCTGGTATTTGATTATAAGTCTGTCCACCTTGTACGACATGACAAATTAATGAAAACCATCATGGAGGGAAAGGCAGAAGGAAAGGGAGGACCGAGAAGACCAAGAAGATTATTCGTAGACCAAATAAAAGAGAAGGCAAATATCATGTCGTACAGAAAGGTGAAAATGCTGGCAGAAGACTTAATTGTCAAGCCTGGAAATTATTCCATCGACAAAAGCTACGCTCTTAAATGTTGAATGAATGAATTTGATTATAACTTTATCTCATTAGTGTTTTGCTATGATGTCCAAAATAACCTAACAGAAACAATTGCAATTAGATTGTCTTTAGAACTTCAACAGTATACAGATGTTATAATCCATGGATTAAACGTATGGTGGAAGTAACTGATGACCGGAATGCTGGCGCCAACTTTGGTCAAAAAATGAGCATGTGCAATGTGGCCCGCAATCTTACCACTTTACCTTTCACCAAGGAGCTTATAGATTAGAATTTTTAAAAGTTAAATTTAGAGAATAGAAACGCTAAGAAACTCTGGCGTGACGATCTTGAGTCATTCCGAAAAGGTTGACAAGAGATGGTGGAGGACCAAGATTTATGAAAGAAATGGGGGAGAACTTTATCCAGCAGTGGGACAGGTAAGAGAAATGAAAATATTTATTTTTAAGTATGTAGTTGTTTTAAGTAGTGTTATATTATAAAAACCTTAATAATGAAAAAAGAAGAATCCGTGTTTTATTTAGTCGATGTAGTTTAGATTTTTAGTGTAAAATATATGTATTTTATTAACATAGGAGAGTAATAAAGGTACCTGCTTGGTCGAGCTGCCTATAGTAAAAAGAAAAGAAGGTTAAGAATACAGATTTTATTTCTAAAATTTTACTATAAAGTACTTCTGATGATTTAGGCTTTATCTACTCTAAATAAAGCGTTTTTAATTTACCTTTTTGATCAGAACTGCAGATATGTTGGTCTTTCCGAACACGTACACTCCGGATTCTTTTTTCTTTTTTTATATTTCTTAGGACAGCGTGCTACATCTTCAACCTCATCATCGCTTCCCATCAAGTGAATTTGTAGTCATATGCACACCTAGTCAGTTGTAAAAAAAAACGGCCAAGTGTGAGTCGGCTCGTGCACTGAGGGTTCCGTACTACCACATCACTTGTTAGCTACTAAAGTACAAAAAAGTTGTGCAAAAAGACAACATCCCATCAACGCCTGGTGACCGATGGTGAATAAAAATGTGTCACCGACTCACACTTGGCCAGAATTTATAATTTGTTGTTATACTATAGAATGTTTACTATAATCATGCCAAGGTTGAGGGCTTGTACGTAAAACAATTTTTACATTACAGCAAATACAAAAGTGCGTGATAAAAATACTTTTATAAAATTAAATTAAATTTTAATTAAAAATAACCTTTAGTTTTTACTTTTTGACTATATTATTCTTTCTTATATAATATATATATATATAATCTGCTGTAACATAACAATTTGTGAAAATTTCTACTGGCTGTCTATTACGGTTCCAAAGATACAGCCATTAAAATGTAGGATGGACAGTCAGACGGATGGAGCGTAGGCTTAGTAATAGGGTCTCATTTACACTTTGAACCCTAAGAAACTAACAAAAATAAATTTTATTATATGTAGGTTTTATTTATTTACCAAAGTTTTTTTTATTACGAGCAAAACATTCACAGAAGCCTATTCATATCAAAAATAATCAAATATTTCGGCTAGTTGTTTATCAACGAAGTTGAACTGTTTAGCGCACGTCACAAAATGCGACTTTAAACGTTGATAACTCGTTTATAAACGGTTAACTTTGAGTCGTAACTTTTGTACGGAAATGTGCCACTGAGCGCACAAAAATGCGACATCGAGCGTGGGCGGACTCAGGAGTCAACTGAAATATATTTAAGAAAAACATACTAATATTTGGACTAAAAAGGTGGTTTATAGCGTTCTGGGACCGTACCACATTCTCTTTATTATGTCACTTAACTTTTCGCTTGGCTTTTATAGTAGAGACAGAGTAAAAAAAGCAAAGTTGATTAGGTACTAGTGTTGTTGCCCGCGACTTCGTGCGCGTAGATTTTCATATACACTTTCAACCCTTTTCTCCTCCCTTAATCCGGCCCTTGCGCAAAATTACATAGCCTATACTTCAATCTGGTCATAGCTAAGCATATTAATGTAAACCGCATTTAAAATAGTACAGTGATTTAGGAGATGTGCGTGGACAAACAAACAGACAAAAATTCTAAAAACTATTTTATCGTGTTCAGCTGCTTATTTTATGACGTCCTGTAAATTTTTTTTATGTCTTGCAAATACAGGTTTTTTTATCTCTACGTTTTTATTATAATATGTATAGATATAAATATAAGATAAAAATTAAATATCCAAGCAAAATTTACGGCTTGAATAATACCTACGGAAAATCAATAGTAAAAAAATATATGATTTATCGTACCTTGAAACTAACATAACAACAAAATAGAACAAGTACAATAAATAAATTATTAACGGGATATTTACCGTGATAAGGTTGCGGAAGGAGCTCCCGATATTTTGCCGTAGTTACAACTTTACCACGGTTAATATCCTGTAAATAATCATATAACTGTAGTGAACAACTGTGACAGTTCATAGTGTTTTACAAAAAGGTTTACTTTTCAAGTTCTGTAAATAAATACATAAACTTTGAGGTTCGTTATATCCATAATATTGGATCCTTATTACGTCCATTCTCGGTATAATTCACGATAAAATGCCTGCACGTTAATCATATTTGAGCACGCTTGGCTCAGTCATTTTGTACTTGTCTGTACTTGCTGAGCATTTGACCTGAGTCGAGTATGGATCCGAGTTGTGAATTTCTGAAAAGGATTGTAATAAAGTTAATAATTGAGTGTTTTTACTTATTTCAAAATATGTCTAAATAAGTAAATACAAGTTATTTTTACCAACCAGCCACGTCTCAGTAGCAGCTATTAAACAACACAAGAAACAAAAAATAATTCTACAACTTTTCAAAATAAAAAGTTGTTTAAAGTATTAATAGATAGATATAGAATATATTATTTTATGTGATATTCAAGTTTGAATTAATAAATTTTTCAGGAGGAACAAAAAAAGCATTGTCGCAGGTCAATGAGCATTTTCTATTGAACAGCTGTTTTTTTTTTTGTACAAATTTTTTAAGTCGTAGAAACAAAACGTTGTAGGTTATGATGTACAGGCGCTGCCCTTATGAGGTGGCTGGTTAATTAAAAGTAACCCAATATGCTCTATTAAATTTCCCAAAGAATTCATAATCACAGTATTACGTCGATACAACATAAAATCGATTGTTCAATAAATTGGACGCTAGTTGAGAACTTCTACCAAAAATTATACGGCACACAAAATAATTTATTTTCCTTTATCATTACAACGTTTAAAGCTAATGGAAAAAAGCTTTTAGTCTTTTGTTTTGTCGCATTTCTAATAATACTAATACCATACTTTTTATGGTCCTAACTTTAAAAAGCTCCATACAAATTAAACCAAATTATTAGTACTGATTCACACTTATGTTAGTGTTGCTTTACTGACATAAAATAAATAATTGTGATATTATGGTTTGCTTGTTTTTTTTATTTTGACAATTACGGCTTTACTTTTTCGTTTTATGCCCGAAAATTCAAATACCAAAAAATTTTACTATGTATTTTATACAATATAATACATTACTAATAACTCCATAGTTACAAGTCAAACTTCTCCAGTACACTCTTCTACAAAATTGTATATAAAATTATATCTTAATAATATTATTATGCATAGGTCTAGGTAATACGGCACTACACCTAACTAGCTACGCCCCGTGATTACACCCCTGTAGACAGCCTTGTTTAAAATAGCCTAAGTTACTCCTTATAACATTAGATATCTGCCTGTAAAGTTCCGTCAAAATCGGTCCAGACTTTTTGTGTCCATAAGGAACATACACACATCGATTTATATATATCTCAGGATGACGATCAAGCTCGAGTGGACCATGCATTGTTTTTATCAGTTTAAATTCTAGATTAGGTAAGTGTCGATTACCATCAGATGAAAAAATTGCTTGTCTAATCACTTATTTTTTATAAATGAAACAGTCACACACGAGAGTCGCGTGCAATATTGCAAAGCAAAGTTAAGCTAACAGAGCCGCAACTTTGATGCGCTTATTTACCTGTGGTCGTCAGCACAACTACGAATTCATATTACCTTTGTATTTTTCATCGTTTGCAATATAACTTTTAATGCGGTGAAAGTTAGCGGGAGCATTAAAAGTTGCTTTTATTACTGACCAATGTTGTGGCACTAACTTTTTATAACTGACAGATGAACAATGTCATAGAAATCGTCGTGAATTTTAGTAGAGAAATAAACTAGTTGAATAGTTAGTTTAGTTAATAAATAATAATATCTGGGACATTATTGCACACATGGTCATCTGACCCCAAATTAAGCAAAGTTTGTAATATGGCTGCCAGAGACTGATATACATACATATATTTTTAAATACATACTTAAATAGATATTAACACCCAGACATAGAACAAACACAAGTTTTAATTTAACTAGGTGATCATAATTAGAAAGTAAAGTTAAACAGCTATCGTACCGTTCAGTTTTGGGAAACAATCAATAAGTTATACCCAGAGTACGCCCACGGCACGTTTATTGAAAAAAAAAAAACATTATTGCCATCTTTTGCCATAAAAATAATTAATAATCTTCCTGTACAAACATAAGACAAAGAAAATGAAAATAAATTTGTCATACCCAATCAGGGCCATTAATATGATACCACTCGAAAATCATTATTAAAAACTAACTTTAAAATAAAGTAAATTAATTGACTATCAAAACTATAAATTAAAAACCGCATTAAGTAAGTTGTTTACGGGTGCCCAAAAACTAACAACTTTACCACGTTGAATGGCCAAAATTATTGTTTGACCCACATAAAAGAGAAGTAAATAGAACGGAAATTAGAAGGAAACTCTGTCGTCAGGTATTGTGACAGATATGTGATTGAACATTATTATTTATGTCAACGCGTCGAACTCAGCGTCACAGCTGCTAACACAGTTGCTATGGGTGCAAGTGGCTACAACAAAAATGCCTTGACAGCCGTTCTAATTTCAACAAAAAAATACAATTATTTTCTGTCGTTAGACCAAGGTACTCGTATGCACCAACTTTTTGGTCACCTGTCAAATATATTATCATAACTTTATACAGACTTTACTTGAGTCAGCTTGATAATTTTTCCTTTTTTTACTACTTTTCGTGTCGTGTGTTTGTATAAAACGTAATGAAAATTGTAATGTCCGGACGCAGTTAAGTGTTGTTGTTATAGGTTAAACAACCGAGACCTACAATTACAAAGTTTATATTCTCACAGTAGCGTAGAACCGTAATGCTAAACTATCCACAAGCTACCTTCTCCAAATCGGTACGTACAAGTTGTAACTCAAACTAAATAGAAACGTTAACCCCCAGCACACAGACCACGCCACAAACACGCCGCCCTTGGACGTTAGCCAACTAATTAGTCATGTAAATGGAAGCTACACAACGCACTGTGACCTTTAGCACACCTTCGCTCGACACTAACTGAAACCACACTGAAACTGCTTGAGCGCCACCACAGATTTTTTTTTGTTAAATTAAAACGGCTATCAAGGCATTTTTGTAAGAAATTTGTTGTAGCCACTTGTACCCATAAATAAACCCTTAGCAACTGTGTTAGCAAAAAAAGGGGGAACACAGGCCTCCGCCTGTGTTCAGCAGTGGACATCTTACGGCTGATGATGATGAACTGTGTTAGCAACTGTAACGAGTTCTACGCGTTGACATAAATAAGAATGAACATTCTTATTTATGTCACAATACCTTCGATTTTCTTTCTCGTTTCTGTTCTGTTTACTTCTCTTTTCTGTGAGCTCCACCGTGTGTTCTTATATGCCACTGTATGTTGTGTGTTGTTATATGATATGCGAAACAGCCGCTAAACCGTAACTGTGTGTGGGAGGGGGACAGCTGGGTTTCGAAGTTCTACTCAAACGGCAAGTTGTTGTGTATACAACTCTTAAGTCCTGAGTGTTTGCACCTTGGCCTAACGGCCTTACATTTCTAACTACTTAATTCTTCGCCACGCAAAATTTCTGATTATAATTTGATGTATATTATCTGTCACAATCTATACGTTCGGTCCGTCAATGTATATTTTTTTTGTACGGTTAAAT
This sequence comes from Agriopis leucophaearia, assembly GCA_949125355.1. Taxonomy (NCBI): domain Eukaryota; kingdom Metazoa; phylum Arthropoda; class Insecta; order Lepidoptera; family Geometridae; genus Agriopis; species Agriopis leucophaearia. Next base: position 4,675,087 of record OX421275.1, read on the forward strand.
TATTATTATGTTATTTTATTTCAATACTAGCTTTTTTGCCCGCGACTTCGTACGCGTAGATTTTCATATAAACCTTCAATTATTTTTTCTTCCCTTAATCCGGCCTTGCGAAAAATAACATAGCCTATACTTCAATCTGGTCATAGCTAAGCATATTCGTGAAAACCGCATTTAAATCCGTCCGCATTTTCTTCCAGGGGTGTAGGAGATGTGCGTGAACAAACAAACAAAAATTCTAAAAACTGCCTTAACATGTTCAGCTGCTTATTTTAAGTCGCCCTGTGTGAAGTATTGATAGAATCATAAAAGTAATAAATAACACCGTCAACAGTTTTCAAATCAAAAAGATAATGTGACCACAGTGCAGAGCATGTTTTGAAATTTTCTTTTTGTCTAAACCATTAAAAGTATATTTCCGGCCAGTTTCGCTGGCCACGGAACCCTGACATAATGCTTGTCTTAACACGCTCTTGGATAGTTATTTCTTATTTCGCGTGCATTTGTATGTATACCTTGATTAAAAAGCCATGAAATGTAACTACTCTATTTATCTGTTAAAATATCACAGTAAAATAAAATTATTTCTATATTCTTATTCTTATTGCAAATATACACTGTATTCTTCTAAAAGCTAAGTTTATATACCCTGCATAAAGGGTGCAGCAATGACTTATGTAGTGGCTGTTCACAAAACCAGACCACAGACAAACATATAAATTTAAGTATAGTTAAATCTATTACATAAATATTATATATACTATTCAAACTTAACCTAGGGTGGAGCTATTTTACAAAACAAAAAAAAACATACTTTGTGTGATAGGTTACTTAATTATATATGAGATGATACAAAACTTATGACGCTACTTTCTTAACTATTTATATATCGATATTTATTTTCTAATTATAATTTTCTAAAATTTATCGTCGAAAAAATCTTTTATCTCGTAATAACATTTTTGGGTTAGAAACTTACAAAGTTGGTTCTGGAAAAATGTTATTATTTATTTCTTTCTTTATTGCGTCCGGAATTTTGTTGTAGAGGTTTATTTTCATGTACAAAGGGCCTTTTTTGAATATTTCTATTCGCGGGACTGTATTAAAATAGGATGCGGTATATTTTGTGTTTTAAATGCTAACATAGAATAAAACCATGAGAATGTAATATGGAGCTTGGAGCTTCCCGGTGTGGTACTGGATGTAGATGCGACCTGGGCTATAGGGACAACGTCATGTATGCGGTCGGCTAGGTCTGCCAGCACATCGAGTGATGACGTCATCTGCTGCGAAGCAATGATGGTCTGCGTGCTGTTCGGTAGGCGGCTGGTCCAAATCATGCGTAAAAAGTCTTCTGAAACTCCGGGGCCTGCTAGGTGTCGATGACGTAAGAATTGAGAAGGCTTACGATCACCTAGCTCCTCGTGTGTTAAAAGTTGCTGTACCTTTTTTTCTCTTGATGCGGACAAACGTTTAATTAGCTCCAGCTTGAGTTTTTCGTACTTCTCGGTCACAGGCGGGTTGACGATGATGTCTTCGACTTCAGCTGCGTATTGCGGGTCAAGTTGTCCAATCACATAGTAGAACTTGGTGCTATCTGCAGTGATGTTGGAAATCGCGAATTGGCCTTCGATCTGTGGGCTTACTCTCGAATCCAGTTCCAATCTCAATCCAATTTTCAATCCGAATCATTTTCAATCCCAATTGACAGTTATTTGGCACTCTTGAACAAAATCGAGATTGAAATTGAAATCGAGAACGCGATCGACTTAGCATTATGACTCAAAAAGAACAACACTATGTAGGTGCGGCCATACACAACGCAACAAAAAATAATAATTTGAAATTACCCTAAATGTCCTTATTATTTCAACATTTTTGACTAATGATTATTGTTTTCCATATTTCTATCATGTGTTATGATTTTTAGTCATTAAAGGTAATTAAAAGCGTTAGTAAAATACAGAAGACAAGACAGTATGGTCTTAATGGCTTTAGCCTGCTCAGCAACGGGCGAAAAACAAAAAAAATGCTTAGGAGTTATAAAATATTTTTTTTTTGTTTTTCGCCGGTTGCTGAGCAGGCTAAAGCCATTAAGACCATACTGTCTCGTCTTCTGTATTTTCAGTTAGATAATTTTTCATCTTACTTATATTCTCTTTGATTTTTCACGGAAGCTTTGTATAATATACTTACACCCACCAACTGTACAAAACCGTACAATAAAAATTGAGTTTGCTTACTTACTTACACCCGTGCGGTAAAGATCAAGATCAAGGTAAATTTGTAACTTTTCTATATTTTGAGAATCCCAGTAAATGTTTAATAAATGTTTCATCTTTATTATCAGGGAACATAAATAATGAGTAGGCCAACCTACCACCAGCTGCGGGCTTACCCTTGACACTCGATTTCAATCGTAATTTGGGATTGGGATCGAAATTGTGTCATTTGGTACTCTTGAATTCTAAACTAGCGCACGATTGGAACCGATAATGGTGGAATTTTATGGAACTAAATAAAATCGACTCAACTCGATGCTGTCATAATTTTCAGTACTCTTGACACGATTTTGACGTTACAAGATTGAATTGGAATAGAGTTTGCGATAGAAGCTACACAGTTTTCATAGGTTAACTTTTTTGCGTTCGAGTTTGTTGTTTAAAGTGATTATCAAAGAAAAAATGGCACGTTTGGCTCTAATGTTTCGTATTTTGGACAATGCTCCTAGAGTAAACCTAAGGCAAAGGCGAAACATGAGAAGAATGGAGAATTTTTGAGGGCGCATTTCTTGTCAGCCCAGTACAAAAAAAAAGAACTTTTATATAAACTTTGCTTTTATTAAAAGATATTCTTACGAAATTATTATCATCGACGATACCTTTGCCCAACCTTTCCCATCTTTTTGTGCACCGCCTAGCGCATTTACACAAACGGCAAATTCTTCCCATTTCCTTTTGGTCTCTTGCTTTCCGTGGGCAGAACGCAAGAGACCTTTGGCTATCCCCGGATTTTCCACCAGGAAATCGCCATGAGCCTCCAGCTGGTGGTAGGTTGGCCTACTCATTATTTATGTTCCCTGATAATAAAGATGAAACATTTATTAAACATTTACTGGGATTCTCAAAATATAGAAAAGTTACAAATTTACCTTGATCTTGATCTTTACCGCACGGGTGTAAGTAAGTAAGCAAACTCAATTTTTATTGTACGGTTTTGTACAGTTGGTGGGTGTAAGTATATTATACAAAGCTTCCGTGAAAAATCAAAGAGAATATAAGTAAGATGAAAAATTATCTAACTGAAAATACAGAAGACGAGACAGTATGGTCTTAATGGCTTTAGCCTGCTCAGCAACCGGCGGAAAAAAAATTTTTTTTTATAACTCCTAAGCATTTTTTTTGTTTTTCGCCCGTTGCTGAGCAGGCTAAAGCCATTAAGACCATACTGTCTCGTCTTCTGTATTTTACTAACGCTTTTAATTACCTTTAATGACTAAAAATCATAACACATGATAGAAATATGGAAAACAATAATCATTAGTCAAAAATGTTGAAATAATAAGGACATTTAGGGTAATTTCAAATTATTATTTTTTGTTGCGTTGTCTATGGCCGCACCTACATAGTGTTGTTCTTTTTGAGTCATAATGCTAAGTCGATCGCGTTCTCGATTTCAATTTCAATCTCGATTTTGTTCAAGAGTGCCAAATAACTGTCAATTGGGATTGAAAATGATTCGGATTGAAAATTGGATTGAGATTGGAACTGGATTCGAGAGTAAGCCCACTGGAGGCTCTTGGCGATTTCCTGGTGGAAAATCCGGGGATAGCCAAAGGTCTCTTGCGTTCTGCCCACGGAAAGCAAGAGACCAAAAGGAAATGGGAAGAATTTGCCGTTTGTGTAAATGCGCTAGGCGGTGCACAAAAAGATGGGAAAGGTTGGGCAAAGGTATCGTCGATGATAATAATTTCGTAAGAATATCTTTTAATAAAAGCAAAGTTTATAAAAAAGTTATTTTTTTTAGTACTGTGGGCTGACAAGAAATGCGCCCTCAAAAATTCGCCATTCTTCTCATGTTTCGCCTTTGCCTTAGGTTTACTCTAGGAGCATTGTCCAAAATACGAAACATTAGAGCCAAACGTGCCATTTTTTCTTTGATAATCACTTTAAACAACAAACTCGAACGCAAAAAAGTTAACCTATGAAAACTGTGTAGCTTCTATCGCAAACTCTATTCCAATTCAATCTTGTAACGTCAAAATCGTGTCAAGAGTACTGAAAATTATGACAGCATCGAGTTGAGTCGATTTTATTTAGTTCCATAAAATTCCACCATTATCGGTTCCAATCGTGCGCTAGTTTAGAATTCAAGAGTACCAAATGACACAATTTCGATCCCAATCCCAAATTACGATTGAAATCGAGTGTCAAGGGTAAGCCCGCTGGGCGAACCAAATCGCCGGCTTCTTGGGCCAAAACGGTGGAATTCGCACGCCAACTCGGAATACATTGTCATCATCTTTATTCTTCGTGTCAGCCCCAGTGCTATCAGTACGATCTAGCGGCATTCTGACCTTTGTCGGTGGTGTACGGTCCGTTTAGTGGTCACCAATTATAGTGGATTTGTACTATTTATATAGAAGGAGAAGGTTAAGCTACCGACAATGGAAGAAAATAGCTGAGTCCGAAAGAAATTATAAATTTAATGCAAAGAAAAATCTTAGACAAATCTTAGAAAAAGCGAATGACAATTCCATTTGAAAATCGGTGTTCTTTTATTATTTTCTTTTCGCGCCCCAGCGCCACACGTCGTGGAAAATTGGAATGAAATTCACGAAGGTTGGCGCAAGGAGTACGAGTACGCCACACTCCTACTCCATGCACTGGAATGAATCACCAAAGAGGTTGTAAGGCCTATAACATGCTTGATCTACACGTTCATTCATCTAAGAAGGTTAAGGAACCTTCTTTAAATTTAAACTGATTAACCGAATGACAGTTGACAGTTTCAAAATTTTAATGGCTATGTCAATAACATTCTCTTTACTTTGGATCTCCTTGCTTGAGGCTATGTGACGATCCTCATATTACGTTTCGGGTAACGAAGAAATAAATCATTGATTTTTATTTTCGTTTATGTAAAAATAAAGAATTAAAATAAATGATATAAGATAGCCTATGTTTTAATCTGGTAATTTCTAAGCATATTGGTGAAAACCGCATTTAAATCCGTCCAGTGGTTTAGGAGATGTGCGCGGACAAACAAACAAACAAACAAACAAACAAACAAACAAACAAACAAACAGACAAAAATACTAAAAACTGTCCTATCGTGTTCAGCTGCTTATTTTAAGACGACCTGTGTGGTTTTTTTTTTGTTATCTCGCAATTACAGATTTTTTTATCTCTACGTTTTTATTATATGTATAGATAGATATAGATAGATAGATATAGATAGAAGATAGATGTCAGTAAAATATATGTAACAACATATATTTTACTCCTGGTGGCAAATTGGCGCTGGGGATGTCTTGCGACTTTGCTCTAACAAAAAGGCTAGGAACCATTTTAAAATAAGAGAATGTTACTATTTTCAGCTTTATAAACAAAACAATGTACTTAGATTTACTAATAGGCATTTATTTTGGAATTGTAAACTAATATTAAAATTAACATTACAATTTAGAATTAATCGGATAGCTAAATACAATATATTTATTGTCTGTTGAAAACTGCATCATGATGGTGACGTCATATGCGCTGACTCGCTTTCACTCAAGGAATAGTTCCGTAAACAAAAAAGAGAAAGTTGATGCAGGACACCATTTTGACAAGCGGAGATTCTCACAGGGGCAGCGAAGCACGCTGGTTCTGGAGAATAAATTTTTTTTAATTTCTTCCAATTCTAAGAAGATGACTTGAAGAAAATACCGCAGTTTTCCTCCGTGAACGTTGGAATCAGATTTTCGGCTCGAAACCAAGATGAGCACAACTTTTATAGATTTTTGAAAACCACGTTCGCTCTTGAACAAAATATGTTATTTTTTTGGAAATGAAGACTTCATCACGCATCGGGAACTTATACTCCAGAGCTCCATGAAGTGTTCCAGTTTCAGCTTGAGATGATCCTGTGGAAGCCACCTTGCACGCAGGATTTTATACAGATAATCTCTTTTCATTTTCACTTGTTTTTCACGTCGTAGTTTTCCCAATTTTGATGTCGACGCGCAGTAGTGCGCCAGCTTTCCCTTAACTAACCGCCATGAGCCATCTCAGGATTTTAGTTACTCTATAACAATTTGTATTAGGCAATTTATGCAAGTAAATGCATTGTAACCTCAAATATTTGCATTAATTTATTTTCCGCATCCCCTTAAGGTTCAGTGTACTCATTTAACTCCCATAAGAGGACCCCTGTACTCCAGAGGTCCGATGTTTCTGGACTGATTCATATCCAGGCAACGTTTTAATTACATATTTTCTTTGTCATGATTTTATAGGGATCTTTCCCACACAAACATTTCATTGAAAAAACCATACTCCTTTTATTCAACATGACAAATCGCAGTGCGAATGTGTGCTATGGTTCCTTTGGTTTGGCCAAAACGACCGCTGATCTATGGACCAGGATAGGCCGTAAATGTCCCATTACTGGATATAATTAGGTTGGTTTGTGCTTGCCAATGGGGAACTATGAATTACTAGCAGCACCGCGGTAACACCAAAATTAACCACCGAAGACCGTCTAATCATTCTAAAAACCATAATCTTAGGATTAAACTCGAAATTGCCCATAACTTGTATCAGTAAGATAACTTTTGTAGTACTAGGAAATTGTGAACAAAAAATTCGGACGAACATTCGAGCAAAACAAGCTTGTTTACAACCCCCAAACAAAACAAAATTAAAAGCGTGTATTTTGTAAACAATTTTTAGAAAGTCAAACGGCTAATGAATTTGTCGCAAGCCCAGTAGACTCGTTAATTGGCTTGTAAAAACTCGAAAAAACTTTTATATTGCTTGTCGGGTGTAATCAAAATTTCGGCACCCAGAGAATTTTATTACTTACAGAGAATCTTAAGATATACTACAGTGCCATCAGTAAGGACACAATTAATAATCTTTACTACAAACTTATCGAATTGAATGAGTTACAGTTTCCTACTGTCTATAAATTTCTGGAACGATGAATTAGTGACGTAAGTTGTGTACTGCATTGACGCGATGCCATAAAAATGTTGATCAGAGATTTAATGGTAAAAAGCACCAGGGGAAAACCATATCATGATTAGGGAACTTTCAAGAGTTTACATAGGGGCTACTGCTGTGTCATTGCAGCAAAAATAGGTCGAAATAAGTTACTGCTAGATTTTTGTAATGTGATATCTTTAAGACTGGTGTCTTTTTCCAGCTTGTTATATAGTATTAAAAAGTTTACCTTTGAAATAAACTTTGTCCACGTTACGGCATCTAATAAAGGTGGAAAAATAAAATGTAACGTGCCATCGAAATAACACAAAATCTGGATATAATTTGTTCAGAATCGGAAGTAAAATCAATATAGCTATCAATATTAATAGAATATTATTATCTTGAAAATTCAATTTTCATAGCTAAAATACTTAACTTACGGTTATATTATGTTAAATACCTGTCAGATGTATAAAATATAATTCCAGAGCTGGGGTAAATACGGTCCTATTTGACTTGCAACCCTAGGGAGTCCAACTGATTTTGTAGTGTTAGCTTGTATATTGTTTAGTTAATAAGGCATAAAACAAGAAATGAAGCTAATATAAGATTGTATTGGATTGATTTGTTTTGGTAAAAACCGCTTAATTGAATGTGGCAAACTGTATAGTAAAAAAAAACGTTAAATAGATAAGGCAAAAAGATATGGTTAAACGTTTCAGAAAATTAATTATCAAAAAGGATAATTGTTTACCGTTTTCAGCACTGATTAATTGAAGAATATTGGAAAACCATTCTACCGGCAAACAATATTTAATGGAAATTGTTATTATGTTGAAAATAAAGATTAACGCAGATAAACGTTAATCACACAATACCTAAAGTTAATAATGCTTGAGAAATTATTAATTTTAATAATGGTAGGTAATAGATAAAGTTAAGGAAAAAATATTGAATGATTTTTGAAATAAATAATTTTCTTGATAATAATTTGAAAATTATGCGAATTCTAATTAATGTGTCTATTCTTACACGACTGCCCAAAACAGTAATGTTATGGCTCTAGCGTTCATATTTGGATTCTGAACGTCTGAACTGATATTGATAAGTGTATTGTAATGAGTAACAATGGTAATAAGACGAGAAAGTTTGCGAAGTCATTATTATCTCATAAATGTGAACAAAAGCGCTCTTGCATGTTTTTCTCAACGGTTTCCACTTGGCAAAGCGTTGTTTTACAAACCTGGAAAAATACATACGAGTATATTCGAAAAAGTCAACCAAACGTATTTTTAGCGCACAATTCTTAGAGAGTGTTATATTGTGAAAAAATAATGTTTACAGGTCTACCCATTATCGTATAGATCTTGGATCTGATACAAAATACACGAAAAAAACTGCGCGTGTATTGAATCCCTGATGAAGGAGCTCTAATGGCTCCGAAACTGGTCGCTCGTCTCGCCCTTTTGTCATAGTTTAAACCTGACCTAAAAAAAAGCAATTAGGCTAGCGTTTGATCTACAAAATCTACGATGGAGCACGCTTGCCTAGAAGAAACCATACGACAAACTATTTTACAACAATTTCTAATTTATCTTGCAATAACATACCGTTATAGTATTGTTTTAGCCTACATTTAGTTCAAATATTTTTGAGTACTGACCTGTTCATTGTTAAATATAATATCTGTCTGACCCAAAAAATATTTTCGCAATTCGTTGGCCTAAATAGAGCTGTGGCTTTACGCATATTAGCATCATCATACCAAATAATCACCAGCTTAACTACGCATTGACACGTGATTGTGAACTATACAGCTATCCAAGACGTTTGTTGTGTATTAACGTAACTGTAACATTACTGATTATGAGGGACTCTACCACATTAACACAAACTAAAAATCGAACATTGTCAACTATAAAAACGTTCAATTGGCCATGAAGCGCGACCCGCCGATATCACTGGAGCGTAGAGACTTATCGACGTGTCTGAATTTGGGGTGTCCTAACCTACGGTACTTAGACTTGGTCACTGGCTGATTCTTAAAAGTTAAAACTTGGGGTTTGCTAAAGGGCAATGGAATGCAGCGTGCTCGGTATGAAGAGAATAGACAAAGTCTGCAACAATGCGCTGCGTAACAGGTGTGGTTGACGTCGACCAAAAGCCACCAGATTAAAATGGGATTGAGCCGCATATGTGACGCGTATACATTTCAGACGATGGGTCAGCATCGTTATGCAGTGGTTGTCTGAAGGCCGACAGGATAATGCCTAAAAAAGCTGGCGTGACGATTTTGAATCATTTCAGAATGTTTGGCAAGAGGAGGCGAGGGACCGGGATATGGAATAATTTTCATTTTGACCACCGAATGAAGAATCTGTCTGCCATATTTTAAAATTGTTTTAAGCCAGCCAAGCTCAATTTTTCATTCAAAAAGGCGGAGGTTCTATGTTCCACAATAATGTTTTTTTTATGTACTATGTTCTCCGCCAACTGTTGACGAATTTAAAATCTGTTTCTTTTGTTCGGTAGGGAGAACTTCCAATTCGGTCCCATTGTCACGCAAGTTAGGATCTGATGATAGGATCCCAGGAAAATCGAGGGCAACCCTCAAATTTTACAGGCACTCATTTAAATTTTACAGTTAAGTCAATGTTTAATGTGATCCACTTGTTCTGTTTCTTGTCTACTTCTTGATAAAGTTATCTTCCTGTCTAATTTTGTTTGCCATATTGGTTTATGATGTTTATGGGATATAACTACATAACTACGATTCAGATAATAAAGCCGTTAACGTAGTCATTATTGGCCACTTTGAATGCTTGATGCAGTGGTAAAGATAGGACGTGTGTCAAATTGACCTGTTTTCAGTTCTTAAGTACTCGTAATTATAAACTGAATATTTGAGGTTCACTTAACTGTAAACTCGAGCTATATTTTGTATTAAACCATTCGATATTTTCAAAGATATATAAAGTCCATAAACGTTTGTATGTAGCATGCATAGATAAGGTAAGACTAAAAAAAAAGCTACAGCATTTAATATCTGCAGATTACAGAATACAATATCATTATTATGACCTTTGGAACTACCAAATTTAAAAAACGCTATTGTCGTTTTCAAGTTATCGCCGTCTCTTTCGCAGGCGACGGCGATAGCCTAAGAATTTGACAGCTCTATGTGCGAACTGTAGGTCCAGCTCAAACATAACTAGTAGTTCGCCCCGAACTGAGACCTCACGATCCCTACCTATACCCACCCACATTTATCTTCGCAACCCTCTGAACTATATTGCTCATTATATTTGAACTTAAAAATCTTATTGAAATTGTCTGCTAGCCTGCAACATTTTATAAGGATCAGGGGCCTTGGCTACTTCTTATCGCGGGCTTGAAACAGCGCAGGTCGTAAAATCACGCCAACATGAACCTTAACGCACCGAGATAAGGTTTAGCAATTACACGAATAGAATCGCTTAAAATAGTTAGGTCTCAGATAACGGTACGCAAAAGTAACTTTTAAACTTTATCGTTAAACAAATATAGGTACAAACGTACATAGAGACCCTAACTTGTCCCATTAGAATCTGAGACCCCCTTTCGCTCGGTTAATTATAAATTGAGTTGTAAAATATTACTAGTAATTTGCCAGAAAAACTAACATACAAGTGTATTAATAATGCATTTTAGACAAAAATTGTGAACGCTATAAAATGCCAAAGTAAGTGTTCTTGTTCGCTAGACCGTATAAATTATGCATAATTCACATGGAAGTTGATACTATTTTTCATTTTCATGCGAGAGCTAGCGCACTGAATCTTGCAGTTTATTTTTTCAGTTTATTAAAATCAGCTCACTTCTAAGAACTACTTTAAAGTTTTACGGCTTTGTTAATGAAACGGGCGAGTTGATAAAAGTTTTAAGCATAGTAGGTACGTTTACAATCTACTGATAGTAAGGAGTATTACCAACCTAGCGAAATAAAACTTTTTCGCATGATCATATTAATTTACTTTTAAATGTAAAAATAATTATGTAGAGTCGGCATTTTCATACTTTATACTATTTTTAACCGACTTCCATATAGGAGGAGATTATAATATTTATGTTTGTCTGTATGTATTTTTTTGATATTTTCGCCAATTGTGAGCCGATTTCAAAAATTCTTTTTAAAAGCATTTTTTGTTAATTTTCTAACTATTTACAAGAATTAAACTAATATTAACCTGTTACCTATGTATTTATAAATTCAGTATATAAAAATTAGTTATGTATATCATAATATATTTTATTTATTGAGTCACACGTATTAATAATGTACACTAACTAAATTTTATCACGGAAACTGACGTGATTTTCACTCATTTTAATTATATAATACGGGAATGACTCAAGATTACGCCGGTTATTCCAACTATAGTTTCAAACGCATTCAAGTGGAGTGCGCGCGTGCGGATCTCGCAAAACAAGCCGGAAACGTGCGCGCACTTCCCATAAAATAAATCAGTGAATGTAGTTGAAAATATAGTTGGTTTAACCTAATTTACCTTGCTTGAATCGTTCCCGTATAATATAAACAAAACTTATTAAATTATCTGACATAAATTTTCTTTCCATAATTAAGTAGTTTTTAACTATGGAAAATTACTTCTTTCGACAATAATGATTTTTAACTCCCAACGCAAAAAGATGGGTGTTATAAGTTTAACGTGTGTAGATACACATTAAACACATTAAACTTACAACACGTGTATCTAAGTATAATTATGTGTTTGCCTGCGCCATCCTAGCTCTCAAATGGCTAAACTTATTATATTTTTTGTTTTAAATGTGACTTGATCAAGAGTATTTTTAGCTATGATTAAAGAAAATCTGTTCAACCTTTTGAAACTTATGAGTTCTTTTATCGAGGGTTTCAAAATAGCAATAATATACTTATGTAAGTACGTAATGGCTGGGATTGTGCGTCGTGTATAGAGTTCCATGTAGTTGTATAAGTGAAAAAAATAATTAATATGCGCCATCCATAAAATAACATTGAATAATTTTATCTTTACATTCATTAAAGAGCAAGCCAGTGCAGAATTTTTCTTCTTTTTTTTAGTTCTCACCTCAAAACTCATATTTGTCTTTTAACTGTTGTTGGGTCGGCAAAGCAAGCCCAAAAAAAATATCAAACTTCAAAAATACGGTAAAAATACAAAATAGTTTGACTCAAATCTTAGAAACAATAATAGCGTACAATTTATGTCTCCAAAGGCTAAATTTCTGTTTACTATTTCACACAATTAAATATTTAATTTGCACTGTAAATAGAGTTGTTTTTACTACGTAATTAGTTTATACATTCGGTCACATAAATTCCAGTTTTCCCGAATTTTCAGTAAACTATAAGCATGAAATTGAATCCAAAAAATTGTGTCAATTTCAAGTCCAGTAGACAACAACTACAGAAGAAAACGTACTAAAAAACATACATACATTCAGTAGTAGTTAGTTGACATAATATTTTAGTTAAGTAAGATATTTTTTTCTATGGAACAGCTCTTTAATTTTTTACGTGACTAATGTATCACAAACGTACAGAAAACTTTAAAATAATATCTTATTAGGTACATTTTCTTTCATGAAAATCGTTAACAAGCTTGTCATATCGCACGACACATCTTCGAGGAACCATGTTTTTTAAATCTGATAAAAAGTAAATAAAACAGTGAACAATGAAAATGAAACTAATTTTGTGTAATCAGGCAAACTAACGACGCTCGTGTAAAATATGTACACAGTTCTTTTTATTTTAAATTAAATGTATCATAAATCAGGCATTTTAGTTTTACAATACAGTAATTCATGGTGCTCTACTTCGTTCAAGATTTTTGTTAGCTCAGCAGTAGATTAAAAAGCTGAATAAAAAAGTAACTTTTCATAATTTTTGCTAGGATTTTTAACGTAGGATTGTGATGTTAGTGTCCGTTAGACTCAGATATACCATTATTAAAGTAATAGCTTCAATCTCACTTTTATTGTGCGACCTGCTAGTCTGTGGAATGCGCTGCCTGAATATGTGTTTCCCGATAGTTACAATCTGGGTGTCCTCAAGTCACGTGGTTACTTTCAGGCAAGCGTGCTCCATCGTAGACCCATCGCTTAACATCAGGAGGGTTGTTAAATAAATTAAATTAAATTTAAAAAAGTGTAGATCAAAACTTCTAATTTAGAAATAACTTTCGATGTTTTATTTAGCTTTTTACAATGTTTATGCAGCTTTTAGATAAAATAACATTGGACCGAGTTCAATTATTTTATCAACTAACAATCAAAAGAAGCCAGTAGTTACTTTAATAATATAGACTTGAGAGGTTGATACGCAACATAACTATCTAAGCATTCACAAATAATAAACACAAATTTCAAATGAATAAAAACACACACAATAAGTTTATATAAATACGTACATAAAAAACTACTATTATGAGCCATATATTATGTGTGTATATATATATGTAATAGGCATATAAACATATATTGCATGGTTGTACAATTTTTTTTTAATCGTCTGTATATGAAAGAAAAAAACACTATAAATTAGTTAATCACACTAATATTATTAATGCGAAAGCAACTCTGTCTGTCTGTTTGCTACATAATCACAGCTAAACGGCTTAACCAATCTCGATAAAATTTTGCGTGGCAATGGTATGTATCATGAGAACACAGACAGCTACACTTCCAAATAATAGAGTAAGTATTTTATAATGTGGTTGTAAAACCTTAATTTTTATTTTCGGTAAAAAAAACACCTGGTATGTACAGTTCAAGCGAGATTGAGTATTAATAGACGTTCGGTACCAGACTGATACGTTAGGTATATGAAAAACAAAAAGATAGAATTAACGAGCTTTAACAGTAAAAAGTACTTAATGGATCTGAATATTTGACGATTTGAAAGCTGGCAGCACACCTAATGTTGTTAGCAGTTAGACGTCCGTGAGAACTTTTCTATAATTCATACGTACGTTTATTTTTATTTATTTTTGTTCAGATCTTTTTGTCAAAATTCGCAGCGCTCTACAGTTTTTACGGCGATTTACGGGATTATCAAGTTTTAAATGTAAGAACTTTTTACGAAGTATTAGAAAACATAAAAAAAAAATGAATGAAATTGGTAAAGCCGTTTTCAAGTTATAGCGTGACCAGAAGTAATAGGGGTTCATATTTATAAATTATAGATTGTATTTATCCTTATTAATAAACTCACTACTTACTTACTTCTAGTATGCGATTACATTAACATATATTTTTGCAGAAATCCCTAAATAATCCTCAATTGCGTAGTAATTTCACAACAACTAATTTCAGCGCTTAAAAAAAAATTAATGACCAACCTACTCCGCTTTTATCTTTTCGCACGGTGTGTTTAAAACGACAAAAATATAAAATGTGAGTGAACGCATGTTTCTGATATCAAAGCGTTTTCATTTCCCCACTTTTTTGCGTCCAAAGCCCCTAATAAAGGTTTTTATGGCCCTCGCAACAGGCTATGTCCGTATACGTAACTATAAAAGTAGGCACACATGGAAGCCGGACGTATATTCGACGAAACCACGGATTTTACGCTAACGCTCGCACGAAACTTGTAACTTAGTTATGTTTTTCATTCACACCACAAAGTACCGTATCAAAGATTCATTGCGATAGCTCGTGGGTGCAGGAGTAGCGCCCTCTTTGAAGGGAAACATTACATGTTTAAAATAAGGTTCTATGGTATCTCCCATAGTCACTCGAGAGGGTAATTAAATATTTTGTGAACTATTAAAAAGAAGTTTGGTAAAAAGGAGTATCTCAGGTTCAAGCGGTATCAAGCGTGCTCCTTCCACACAGAAAAGATAAATAAATAAAAAGTTTTCTTTTCTGTGTCCTTCCCCATGACGTTTTCAAACTCCGCGTAAAAGCGCACTATCTCGGACTATAGCTGCTATCTATTCTCAAAGTTCTATGTGTCCTTATATTTGTATGGATATTATGTATGCATCTATGATAAAATTATGTAAAATAATGTTTATGTAGATTATTAATTAATTATGTATAATTATACTCGTAGATATAGTACCATGAGTAAAGTAAAAAGTTTATGTATTTTATTTATTCTGGTTATTTGTGTTTGATTGTTTGTTACTTGCTTAAGTAGATAGATAACTCTTTATTGTTCACACCATAAATTACAAACGTATATAGAAGGTAACATAAAAAACAACTTAATAACTAGTGAAACAATTGGCGGCCTTATCGCTATAAGCGATCTACTTTTGTTTAAGTATTTACTTTTGAATTATTTTATTTAAGGCCACTTTTTTACTGTTGTAATTCGTGCATGGTTGCCTGGAAGAGATCACTTTAAGCGATAAGGCCGCCTATGAAAAAAGTTAAAATATGCTTATTCTGAGAAATAATAATAAAGTCAAAAATTAAAAACTAAAAGGGGTCCCCATAGAAAAAACTACTTTTTAACGTATTTTTTGTATTTTATCTAATGTAAAAACAGTAATTTACGTACAATTATCAAACTTGGCATGATTAAAGTACACATTCTACAATAAACAAATAAAAAAAAAAAACTGGGTCATTTTTGCACACACGTGCATCTGCACCGCAGACTAAACAAAGCTAAAATAACAAATAAGAAATAATGGCCAAGTGCAAGTCAGTGCTATATTTTTGTTCACCAGCAAGTTTATACACGTTGGGTGCATTCAGTACTTGGATGTTTTCTTTTTGCACTAGTTTTTGTATTTTGTGGTGGTACGGAACCCTCATTGCGAGCTCGACTCGCACCTGGCTGATTTATTTAAATAATTTCGGCATTTTTGGCAAATCTTCGCTAACGACATGCACACCTGAACTTAAAATGATAGAGGTAGCAAACCTTTAAAAAACAAATGTCTGTCTGTCAGATAGTCGCCATTTTGAATTTACGATGACGTCACTTACCTTGGACCCACCTCAAAACCAAATCGTTTCAAATACGAGTAATTTTATTTATAAAAATCAGCTTAGGCTGTAGATAGGAACATACAAGCATACCTACGTACATGCACGCTTACTAGAATAACCTACTTTTGATTTTGTGAGGTTGGGTAAATCGCATATTCACAATATACGATCAAGCGAGTTACAGGTCAAACCAAAGCCTAAACCTGAATTTAAAAAAAAAACGTAATACTTTGTGCAAAAATCAGAGCAAAAGTATTTTCTGTTTAAAAGTTTACGTTATTTGCGATAGGTCTATGTCAAACTTTTAATTGAAACACGGAGAAAAATCTAACACTGCGTTTGATATGTTCAAAAATTTAATAATTTCCTGAGCTCTCTTTGATGTTTTGCTTTGTTTTCCCGTTTCGTATTTTAGATTGGTATTTGCTTATGAGTCGCATTCCGCCTGGATGCATGTGCCAGACATGAGAAATATTCGCGATCATAATTTTATCAGTGGCGGTTATGTCATGTATGCGAGTAAGACATTTGTAAATGAGAAAAGTATAGCGGGTATAAAAACTAAAAGAGGTATTTTTCCACTTTGTACGACATGACAAATAAGTTATTTAAATCTATCATTAATGGAAAAGTAAATGAAATGAAAAAAACAAAAAAAAAACAGAAAGACAAAAGCGAGCTGTCTCAGATCAAACTGGCAAGTCGGTGGTCAAACGTAGATCTAGTCTGTAAATATAAAAAATATTAATTTTATATATTAATAAAATATAAAAATAATATTTTATTTTATTAAAGAAGCTTACTGCAATTTCGAAGCGTCAATTCCTAAAAGATAATAGTTTGCTTCCATTTATTTGGTGCAGATTGGCGAAGAGAAACTGTCTTTAAAAACGACAAAAGGTGATCGAACGAGGTTTTGCGTGACCGTCAATTTGTAAGGCGTTATTCTGGCAAAATGCACGTTGTTTTTTTCATGTTTTGTTTTCAATTAACCAGTAACATTTGCGGTAGGTAAGTAAAGCTTATATAGGAGCTAATGCTTATTTATGATACGTACTGTCCAAGAATGGAACTCCCTGCTGTCCTCCTTGTTTCCTGAGAACTACAATCTAGGCATCTTCTAGGCTAGAATGAATAGATTTCTTCAAAGTGTTCCATCTTCGGCCACACCGTCGCTCATCATCAGGCGAGTTGGTGGTCAAACGTAGATCTATTGTATATAAAAAAAACATCTTTATTTTACCTACTGTTTAAAGTATGAGTAACCCAAGAGCTTATTAGCATTTTTTTGCTACACTGTCACGTAGTTTTAAATTATTATGGCTACAAGTAGTCATCTTGTCGGACTTGCCGTGCCCGTTGCCGCACGATAGACAGAGATAACGCGACCAGAGTTACGCGATAGACAGAGAGGCAACTTCTAGGTTAATATAGCAGTAGGTAGTGAGCGCTCGCACGTCCTGACTTGCACTTTATTATGTAGTTTCAAGAGTCGCTACTTATTCAAATGATTTTGCGGAGTGAATCTTCTGTACTGTACTTATTATGTATTCTGTGCCTTAGATTCCGGATTAAAACTTAGCCTGCTTTTTATTCCGAAAAATAAACGATCCATCTAGAATAGTGGGTAAAACCACAAGGCTTGTCATTACCTAATAATTATGATGCTATTGTAAAACTCTGTTTATGTTATGTCAAAACTGCACAACAGATTGTGATGAAATGTGGCAAGGGAGAATCCAGAAAAAATCTGGAAACTCTAAAATCACAAATAAGTTGGCTTCCATAAAACGCCTGTCCTCAAATAGTGATCGCACACTGTCACATGAGGCCGAAACGAAAAAAACCTAGAATTTCCAAAACTGACGGATCTACTCTGAAATATCCATGCAATCGCTAGACACGCCGATATTCGCTGCTCGCTCGACGGAAACATCATGGAATATCAGAAGTGTTTGGAATGGCTCTGTAGTAACTATTTGTCGTCATAAGTGTGAGCAACCCATATCTGAAAAATATAAATATTTCAACTTTTACCGCAAAAAAACTTCTTGGTTATATTTTACTTCTTTGTTTCAGCAATCATCATCAGCAATATAGAATCAAAATATAATGTAATGTGTTGTGTATGTTAATCGCTTTTCAATTAGCTTTTGATATTTTATTTTTATCGACTTAACTGCAAACAATACAAGCTACTTAATAAGTTTAGTGCATAATCGCAGTAAGTGAAACGTTTTTCTGACTTAACATAGGTACAGATACTGTTTTGAATATTTATTTCAATTATTTACAAAACAAATGATGATAATAGTGAATTCAAACCGTTAAGGCTAATAAAATGATCTATGCCTAATTATGAACCAGTAGGTGAAATAAATGGTTGTGCGCTTATTACGTAGTTTGAGTAGTCAATGAGCCCTAGTGTACGTACCTACGTATATTTTTATCCGAATTCCAAAAAGGAGGAGGTACTCAATTAGACTGTTTTTTTTGTTTGTCACCTCAGAACTTTCGACTGGATGAACCGATTTTGATGGTTATTTTTTTTATTTGAAAGCTGGTGCTTCCCGTGTGGTTCAATTTCAATTTGCTCCAGTTCCGAGACATTTTTATGAAGTCGGTTTTTATAATGTTAGTATTCTATTACAACCACGGAAAAGAGAAATAAATAGAACGGAAATGAGAAGGAAAATCTGTCGAGGTATTGTGACAGTACCTTGATTGAACATTCTTAATTAGATCAACGCGTCGAACTCCGCGTCACAGTTGCTAACTGATTTCGAATGACTGACGTTTCGTTTATATGGGTGTAACTGGCTGCAATAAATTTCTTACAAAAATGGCTTGACAGCCATTCTAATTTAAACAAAACAAATGTTTCTGTTTTTACAACGGAGTGTCGAGACAAACAAGTCACTTGCCCGTGTCACACGTCAGTGTCATCCAAAATTACTCTATAAGCTTTCGAAGGCTTTTGATATAGCAGAAATCAAACGATAGATATAAAGAAAAATAGAAATGTTATGGATGACCTTTCCAGCTACTTCAGTATTTTCTGGAAACATCGATATACGTGCGAGTTACACTCTTCTCAATTCGATATTCACACTCGCGCGATTTTTATTTTCGATTCATTCGGCCGTGCAGCGCGAGATAGGTGCTGGATTTTTTTTAATGGCACTCAGCTGCAGGGTGTGCCATTGTGTGCGAAATTTAATTTATTAAGTAAAATGGTGAATATTTTAATGACACCCCCGCTGGGAATGCAGGATGCGTAGCATGGATTATTAATTTAATTAAAAGTAAAAATAAAGGATTAAATGGAAATATCAAAAAAACATTTCAATATGAACGTATCTATTTTTATGCAACTGAATTAATAATAATAATAATAATGGCGGCTTTATGGCGAGCCGTCGGTGAGTGGCGACACCGCGTACCCCGATTCCATGGGGCTAAATGAGACCCCTGACCCCTGGCTTGCCTTAACCGGCCGTCCAGGGGTGGAAACCGCAAGAGCTAATAACCTAAGCTCCAGGGTGGAAGTGTTAAAGGGCATAACGCCGCGAGTAGCTCTTAGTGAAAGTGCAGCACACCTCTCTACACCCTAAGCCACCCACGCCGATGTTGCCCCTCCGGTGCCAAGATACGGCAGCCTTTATGGGGGGCCCATTCAGTGGGTGGCAAGTCATCACCTGCCTAAATATATTTTGAGATGAGACAGGATAAGGCAGGTGCCGTTTCTCATTCTATAGATCTGTTATTCCATCCACAAGTTGTTCACCTCAATAGCCCAGACTTTTTTAATCCTATACTGTACAATAGTTTCATATTCCTTTTTATACATATTCCATAATTGTATTTTTTATATTCAACAGGGCCTCTTGGTGTTGGCTTCGGCTCCACCAATGCCTACCAAATGTCCGGGCTAGACCCGAGAATGTAATAAAATAAAGTGTCATAATAATAATAATAAATATGTGGGACATTATACACACATGGTCATCTGACCCCAAACTAAGCAAAGCTTGTAATATGGCTGCCAGAGACTGATATACATACATATATATTTTTAAATACATACTTAAATAGATATTAACACCCAATTAGTCAAGTAAGTTGCTGGCCTGATGGTGAACGTGACGCTTCTCCATAATACTTAAGCCCACCCCGAATTCAAAAAAATCATCAGTTCAAAACCCTGCACAGAATTTTACAGCGCTCGTTACTCTGAGATTTTGAATTTTGAATAGTCAGTAATTTTACTGGAAACATTGTAATTTTATCCAGAACACAGTAATGTTTGCACACTTACTTACTTGCTCACCTATATACTACAAAAGTTCTATACTCTATATAACTACAAAAATGATAAACTATGACTGGATCAACTCAGCAGCTTATTGTGCTCACTCAACAATTTAACAGTTTATTGTACTTTAGCTCGCACTAGATCAACTTAACAATTTATTGTACACACTCAACAATTAGACAGTTTATTGTAGTTTGTCCCGTGATGTATTCGATCTATGACTAAATCAACTCAACGGTTTATTGAACACACTCAACAGTTAGACAGTTTATTGTAGTTTGTCCCGTGATGTATTCGATCTATGACTAGATCAACTTAACAATTTATTGTACACACTCAACAATTAGACAGTTTATTGTAGTTTGTCCCGTGATGTATTCGATCTATGACTAGTACAACTCAACAGTTTATTGTACTCACTCAACAGTTAGACAGTTTATTGTAGTTTGTCCCGTGATATATTCGATCTATGACTAGATCAACTCAACAGTTTATTGTACTCACTCAGCAGTTAGACAGTTTATTGTAGTTTGTCCCGTGATGTATTCGATCTATGACTAGATCAACTTAACAGCTTATTGTACTCACTCAATAGTTTAACAGTTTATAATAATTTGGCCTGTAATATACCCTACCTATGCCTGGATCAAATCAACAGCTTATTATACTAACTCAACAGGTTAACGGTTTATTGTACTTTATCCTGTGATGTATCCTACCTCAGGCATCACACCTGCACAGGAGCAAGTCTATCTCAATCTCTAAAGCGTTCTAAGGTACACCATTCCCAATTTCAATCGAGTTCGTGTTCGCGCATCCTCTTCAAGATATTAAACAAACCTTGTGGAGCCGAAGAGACCAGAGACACAAATTAGAAAATATACAAAAGCTCAACCCGAACAATACTAATAAATACAATTTATTTCACTGACTAGTAGATAGATAGACAGCTTTTTATTGTTCACTCTAGAAATGACATACATATGATAAAAATACTTGTGAAAGAACTGGAGACCTGAAGTGACACCTCTTCCAAGCAATCTGAACCAAAAAAACAATCAAGACTATTCATTCAGTACTATTAAACCCCTTGATTTTGTACTCATCAGTTTGTTATCACGTGTTACATACCAACATACCAAGCGTTCTACTTACTATCCACCTCCTGACTCCATCATCACACCTTCATCCCCAAGTGTAATGACCCTCGAGTTTGAATTCTTTTAGTTTGTTTTAAAAAGTCGTTTAAGCGTGTTTTTTAATTATTTGAACTATAAAAGTTATTACACGTATAATTATTGTTTGTTTCAACTTGTAAGTCTGCTCTTCTTTATTCCTAACCTGAGAGTTATCTCGATTGCAAAGTAATATAGAAGCTGAGGTGTACGTGCTGAAGAATTATTATAAAAGGCTGTAGTAATTTAGTGTTTGACTCTTGAAAGAGGATTTAAAAAATCTTTATTTAAGCTTGATTATTCGGTGCCAATGCCATACACCTCGATAAATTTGCGACGTTATAATGCAATCAGAATTATTAAAAATAAACCTCACATAATCTCTCAATATGATTAGTTTTTTTTGTCTTTTTATTGATTAAAGCATTGTTTAAAACTGAACTATTTTGTTAACAAGGTTCATAAGGTCTTATTTTGTAGATGTTATGGTTTTATTCAGTTATCTGTAAACATAGACGGTCTTAACTAGAAACTTTAGTTTGGGAGTGTGTTGGCTAAAATTTACTTTGTCATTTCTTAATAATAGTCTTGGTTTTTTCACATGGCTTCGGCTGTCGGCTTATTTGTCCCATATATTACACGTGCGTTGTTGTCCTAAAACTGTGACCACCGGAGGATGGGCAGCAGCATCCTAATATTACTCGGTGAACGTACTGCTATCCCCAAGCCGCCTGCCAAGCATGGGGATTATGGCAACACCCCTCTCTATGAGGGAGGCCTTGTCCAACAGTGGACGTTAATTGGCTGATGATGTGTGATGATGTGTGCGTTGTTGTTATTTCCCATTGATGATGTGGTCTGGTGATAGAGCCGGGAATTGGATAGTGAAACTCTTCAAAAGCTATGCAGGTTTACCAGTATTTTTAAAGTAAAATTATTTAATTAGGCGTAACGACAACTGTCTGCGAGACTGCCAAAGCAGTTTTCTTTTACGTTTCTTATTAAAGCCGAGAAATGGTAGCAATTTATGACTTAAAACTTTTCTGTCATTGTATTGATTGCACTCAAATTTTCATTAATTTAATTCTTCGCTCAGGTCCGCTACTTGAGCTAAATCGGATAACGTTTATCATTTATTCATATCGAAATATTCAAATGAATGATCTCATATCTTATTTAATGTCTATATTGGCGGGGGAATCATACTTGTCAGTTCACAAATCTGGAAATAACACAAGAATCTCTTTTGATATGTTTTCTGTCATTTTGTTTATATTATACGGGAATAACTCGCGTATGATAAAGCCAGTTATTCCGAATATAGTTTCAACCGCATTCCGCGGTCTTTTTCAAAGAGGTAAGTGCGCGCGCGCGTTTCTTGCTTATAGCTTTGCGTCCGGTTCCCGTTTAATATAAACAAAATGTATGAAAACTGCGTTAGTTTTCATGACAAAATGTCTTTTCATGTAGGTACTTTTCTTTAGTGTTTGGTTATTTATTATATTATATTATATTATATTATATTATATTATATTATTATTAACTGTAATCAATACAAAAAACCGACTTCATAAAAATCTCAGAACTGGACGAAATTGAAATGGGACCACACAGGAAGGACCAGCTTTCAAATAAAAAAAAAAACATCATAATCGGTCTTATGTTTGTTACCTCAGAACTATTGACTACCCAGTCAGGTAACATACGTAAAACACTGTCAAATTGATAACCTACTCCTTTTTGGAAGTCGGTTAATAAACAAATAACGTTTTATATTATGTGTCTGTGATTCTAATTACTTGATCCTAAAGGTATTTACAGGTAGAATAAACTATATTTACTTTTAACTAATTGCTATTTAAATGATCTAATCACAATATTCAATCAAGAGCTATTAAATTTTTTAAAGAAAATATTAACAAAATATTACCAGAATCATAAAATATGCTAAAAATAACATCGATCTAGAACACCTAATAATACTGTGTACACAGTTTAATAACAAAACCAAACAAAACAGAACCAATTAAGAGAACATTGTAGTCCTCTGTTTTGTCCACTTCATAAGAATCAACAGGATTTTTAATTAACGTTTGAAATACCGGCGACCTGTAAAGGTTCAGGATTAGATATGATTTAATTAAACTTATATTATCCAGACGGGATAAATAAAGTGAAGTTTTGTTTTGATTTGTATTTATTTATTGACACCTTATTAAAAATATACTCTTATGTTTAGAAAGAGATTAAACACTTGTTTAGTCATCTATTTCAATGCTTAATTAGTTTATAAGCATATTCATTCTGATACAGTGTTTGTTTCCGAAGTAAAAAAAGCTTGTTACAAGAAATCAATTTTGAAGTACACCATTTATAGTTATAGGAAAAGAAAAATCTAATATTTTTTTTTATTGCAAAATAGGCTTGCGCTCGGCCGTCAACTCGCCTAATGTTAAGCGATGATGAGGCCTACAGTCACGCTTGCCTAGAAGAAACCGATTCACTCTTGACTTGAAGACACCCAGATTGTAACTATCGGGGAACACCCATAGCCGACTTCCAAAAAGGAGGAGGTTCTGAATTCGACTGTTTTTTTAATGTTTGTTACCTCAGAACCTTCGACTGGGTGAACCGATTTTGATGATTCTTTTTTTATTTGAAAGCTGGTGCTTTCCGTGTGGTTCCTTATAATTTGGTCCAGTTCTGTCATTTTTATGAATTCGGTTTTTTATATTTATAATTTTAAACTCAGGTTTACTACTACTGTGGTAGGGTACTATAAAATATTTTTAATACAAAATTTGTCGTAACATTACCTGGTAAATTATTTAAAAAAACTTATTCTTGAAAAATAATATTTAATGCTTGCATTTGACCGTTAATCGCTTGTTGTAAAACGATGAGTCTACGATGGAGCACGCTTACCCAGAAGAAACCGATTCAGTTACAACTTGAAGACACCCAGAGGCTCAATTTTTGAAAGGCTCGTATATCATATCGGATAATATATTTCGCATGAAAATATAAAGCGAAATGGCTGACTTGCGAACGCAATCCCATTTCCCTCGCATTTTTAAAATGATACACAACGCTAACACAACAAGCGGTCTGAACTATTTGAATTTGCTTTCTATCAATCGAAAATCTTCAAAAATCGAGCCTCAGATTGTAACTATCGGGAAACACCCACATTCAACACCAGGGAACAAGCCTATATTTATTATGTACTTAGATATATCAATGCAAATTAACACACTACGTTTCATTGCACTCGAATAATTAATAAGAATATCAGTCGGTCGGGCAGTAAAAAAACATTAATATCTTGAAAACACCCAAGCTACTACTAAGCTACTTAGACTAGTAGGCCTACAAGTGGATATCATTTTAATTATCAATAGAACGAACCGACTTCATCAGAACTGGACCAAATTGAAATGGGACCACACGGGAAGCACCAGCTTTCAAATAAAAAAAGAATCTTCAAAATCGGTTCACCAAGTCAACAGTTCTGAGGTAACAAACATAAAAAAAATTACAGTCGAATTGATAACCTCATCCTCCTTTTTGGAAGTTGGTTAAAAAACCGACTTCAAAAATGTATGAAAAACGTAGCAAGTGCCTATAAAATTTGAGGTTTGCCCTCTATTTCCCTGGAATCCCATCATCAGATCCTAACTTGGTGATAATGGGACCAAATCAGAAGTAACACCCTACTGAACAAAAGCAAAAAAAAAAAACGTTCAACAGTTGGCGCCGAATTCTGTGAACATAGTACATAAAAAAAAAACAAAAAAAAAAACAGTGTAACATAAAACCATTTTTTTTGAAGTCGTTTTATAACAGCGAAATAACAATGTAGTAAGTACCCAATTTTTTTATTTGTTTCAGAGCGTCTCAACGTCCTCTACGAGAGAAACTGGACCAGATTGGTGCACGAACAGTTGCAGAAGTTTGAGAGCTCTATAGTGGCTGCAGCGAGGCGTTCGGAGGCGCAAGCATCGGAGCTTGCTCTGGACTCCAAGTGGACCTTCTCCGGAGCTGTGGTTTACTGCATCACGCTCATCACTACTATAGGTAAGTCTATCATTATCATAGGTAACTAGCTGCGCAATGCGAACCGCGGTCTTACCCGCCTTATATACCTCCTTGAAGCAACCTGCTTGGTAGCGACAGCAACCTCCTTAGACTTAGGTGTTTTTTTTATAAGATGTAGATAATTTTATGTCAATTTTTTTTTTTTTTAAAAGGAAAAAAAACAAGAGTTGAAATCTAGGTACACATAGACAATATTACATCAAAACACAGAAAAACAAGTTTTATCATCTAAGCTAAAGAAGGTTGCTGTCGCTAACAAAAAGGTTGCATTGCAGATAGAATAAAAGATGAAAACAACACCTCCTTGGTAGTTTTTTCTTATTTTTTTCTTATCCTATACTGTCCCACTGCTGGGCAAAGGCCTCCCCCATTTCCTTCCATAAATCTCGGTCCTCCGCCACCTCTTGCCAACCTCTCCGGAATGAGTCAAGATCATCATGCCAGCGTTTCACACGCCTTCCATGACTGCGTCGTCCATCAGGCACCCACTGTGTGACGATTCTGGCCCATCAGTCATCATCAGCTATAATCCTTGGTAGTAACTTAGGCTAATTTTATCTTGGATATAACGCGGGTGAAATTGCGAGGCACAGCTAGTTTTCTATAACAATCGATCTAATTAGTATAAGTTATCGTAAATGATGCGTCATGATCACTGTCACCAGAACACAGAACCTTGAGGACCGCGATCCTATACAGATAGATACCCATTTTTATTTGCTCAAGGGATTCCACCAGGCGTGTTAATTTAACAAGCTTCTGAAGGAAACTGAGACAGAATAAATATTTAGATTATTAATTTAATTTCAATTGCTTAATTGAGGTATATTGAAAGTTGGGTATTGAAAGGTTGACACTGGGCCTGGCAGGTGAAGCGAGAACTGTGGACGAGAATAATGGATTTCAATTAACGAGGTTGAATAGAATATCTATGTTTAATTTAATCTTGGCAACTTTGAATGAATTTTTAACAGACTTGAAAAAAATGGAGGTTCTTAATTTGACTGTATGTTCTTTTGTATGTTTGTTACGTTAATTCTATGTCAATTATGAATTGATTTTAATGATAATTTTTTTGTTTGGTAGATCATTTTTAAACACTGTTTTAAACTATCACGGTTGTTCACTAAAGTTATATGATTATTTACGGGATATTTACCGTGGTAAGGTTGTGGAAGGAGCTCCCGATATTTCGGCGCAGTTACATGCACCATGTTCACGGGAAGACTGAAGAATGCCACTTTTTCACCAACCACCCGCATTCTTCAGTCTTCCCGTGAACATGGTGCATGTAACTGCGCCGAAATATCGGGAGCTCCTTCCACAACCTTACCACGGTAAATATCCCATAAATAATCATATAACTTTAGATCATTTTTATTTGGGAGATGGTCCCATACAATTTTTATAGTAATGGATTAAACGCTTTGTGAAAAAAATTATACACAGATGACGTTTTGGTTTGTGGTTCCCTTCAGAAAAAAATTTGATGAGGAGTTTTAATCTGTGTTAACTATCATTTTCAACTTTTTAGTTTAAGTTTGTACATGTACTTAGGTATAGTATTGAAATCGGTTTTATTTTCTAAAAAAAAAATACGTTAGGAAAACAGCAAAAGCGGAAGTATTGCATACGTTACCTGCCTTAACAATTTGATCGGGTTAGCATTGTTTGTACATTGTTTAAAATATTTATCGAGACTTATGGCATATTATTTAATTTAGGTAAAAATAGGTACGTTTTGCTCAACGTTTTGTGTTAGAATGGCCTTGACTGGTACCTGTATTATCTAAATAAATAATACGTAATAATTCCCAATAAACCTTCAAACGTTGTTACAAAATAGGTCTTCGGGATTCATGTTCTAAGGATGTGGAAAATTTTCTTGATATTTAAATGAGATCTCTTAAGTTATATCCTATTCAATAACAAAAGAATCTTTGTCAGTTCATAATCGTCAGAGATATCGTGTAACAAATACAAAGAAAAACAGTAATTTAATTGGGGACCTATACTTTTATGAGATAGATTTATAAGAAGGAAGACAAATCATCTGTTTGGCAACCAACTCGCGTGATGGTAAAGCAAAGATGCGGTGGCCAGCAAAGCCAGCCTATAATTTAAATGTTTGAGTGATCATCACATTTTTTTTTTACTTTTTTAAAGATTTATGGAAGGAAATGGGGGAGACCTTTACCCAACAGTGGGACAGTATAGGTTAAAAAAAAACTTTTTTAAACATTTCTTGAAAGCTGCAGAGCCTTGAGCATCGGTGTAGGGTAGCGTGCTTAGCAATTTTTAACAGGCTGCATTTCGGTGAGTTTGCGCTTTAGCTATACGACCTAATTTCTCCATCCCTCTTCCACAAATCTCCGTTCACATTAAGAAGGTGGTTTGCCGCCACCTCCTTAATGCAAACCACCAGGTACTGGAATGCCACCGTTCTTGTTTCCTCAAAACCATAACCTGGGTGTTTTCAAGGTCAGATAGAATAATTATCTTCTAGGTCTACATGCTCCATTTTCGGTCACAATATAGCTTTTCATCAGGTGAGCTGGTGCCCAAACTTAAACCTATTCTATATTTAAAAAAAGAACTCGCCTGATGTTTAGCGATGATGTGGCTCGATGGAGTACGCTTACCTAACAGAATATTCTTTCATGATTTGATGACACCGAAATTTAATAGCAATATGAGTAGTTTTTAACGAACAGTTACCAATTTATTATTTTCTTCCAGGCTATGGCAACGTATCACCTCGTACTGCAGCCGGCCGAGCTGCCACCGTGGCCTACGCTGCTGCTGGAGTGCCGTTGACTCTAGCATGTCTAGCGGGTCTGGGAGCATCTCTCGCTAAGCTAGCGAGACTTGCCTGGTTAAAGGCTACGAAGAGGAAAGTGCCTAACACTTGGAGGAAGGATGGCGAGGTAAGGCACATAAAGTTAAATTAGGTAGTTACAAATGGCAAAGTTTTAAACTAAACCAATGAACTAACTAATAAGTCCACATGCAAAAAAAAGGTGACTAGTTCGTCTGCAGGGTGGGTTTGACTAAAAGTATTAAGCCTAATATAGGCTTGGTGCATTTACACCCGTCATGTTGCCATATCTCCCTTGATAACCGACTTCCAAAAAGGAGGAGGTTATCAATTCGACTGTTTAAATAAATGTTTGTTACCTCAGAACTTTTGACTGGAAGCTGGTGCTTCCCATGTGATCTTATTTCCAATCAATTTGGTCCAGTTCTGATAAAGTCGGTTTTTATACTGATAATTATTTTTCTGACCTGAGACCCCGAGTGTAAATGTTATTCAAGTCTTGTTGATATATCTTACGTACCTACTTACATTAAAATACCTTTCACAGCACGAAAATCACCTCCAGCTGCACGAGCAGCAGCGCTTGCTGCCCCAGCCGACGGAGCATAACCAGTACACATCGTTCCCCCCGCGGGCCCGGCCTGGGACCGTGCGGGCCCGCGCCGGCGACAGAGGTCAATACTCGCAAGTATTCGAGCGGGCCCCGACCGGCCCGCGCGCGGCGACGCTCGGACGCGTCAAGCGCACTGCCTTGGCTGACGGTAAGGTTTTATACCTTACTGTTTCTATAAAAAAAAAAAAAAACTCTCCTCCTCCTCTCTCTCTTTTTTTTCTATTTCATCAATTTCTTGGCTCACTATTAATCATTGTTTTACTGTTTAAATAATTACCTACAGGGTTACGCAGAAACGGTGTTGTGCTAAGGCAAAATGGGTTACTTGAGTAACGGAACACATCAAAGTTGGCCCATTGTTGTCTAAATTGGTGACATTATTAACAACTACTATTAAGGCCAACCCTGAAATCGCTAAAAGTTTAAGCTGATCCATATATTTTTTCCAGTGTGAATGACAGTTTTGGAACAGCTGTTTTTTTGCGATATCAGGGCTATTCCAATACTGAAGTTTATCGTGATTATGGATATTATGGGTTAGTTCAACCTATCCGCGTAACCCTGAATAGAAAACTGTTGATTAGATTATATAACACTATCAATAGAAAATCTCTAAGTTTAACTGACAAACAAATTCATAACCATGAATGAACCTTAAATAAAATCTTAGCTACAAGGTTTTTACCTGATCTCATACCTATAAATATATTAATTATTAGGGTTGGTAGTTAGTCTTATCGTTCAACATAATTACCGAAGTTAGTAGGACAAGCGAGCTAATCAAGGTTGGGGAAAACTTTTAAAATTATGAACACAACTTTCCAAACTTGTTTCAAATTGGGGTTACGTTAACTTAATGTTTTGTACCTATAATATGAATAAGAGAGGCAATAACTTTAACTCACAATTATAAATTAAAAAACAACCCTTCCCATAATTATTTAAAAACGCTTTGTTGCTTACGTATTATATACTCTTTTTTATCAGTTGTAAAGCTGATTTGATTTCAATATAAATTAATTTTTCATTGACAGAGCCTCATTCATCATCTTCATCACTTCAAACTCAGACGCTAGACAGGAAGAAGATAGTCGGTACGAAATGTCAAGCAACGGTCCACGGTCCCTCCCGTGCAAGGGCCAGAGGGACAATACAGAGGCCGAGAGGGGCAGTCATTGAGCAGCTGATTGCCGAGGAGTGTGGAGAACTGCCAAGCAGGAGTCAAGAGGATTTGGATGACTCTGAAGATCCTGATGAAGTGTTAGTACCAATATATTCATTTAATGTTGTAATTGATGAAGGTATTTCAGTAATAATAGAAATTAATACAACTCAAAATACCTTCTGTGTAACGATTTCATAAATTGGCAGCTGTCTAAAAAAACGTACGATGAACAGTCTAGTTATTTGTACAAGACCAGAATTTTAATGCTATAGTTAACGTTCTCGTTTTCTTTAAATTATCGCCTAAATGCCAATCTGTTGTTACAGAATATGTCCACACGACACACCATCACGAGTGCCTTTGATCTGGAATGAAGAAAGCCACAAGAACAAGAGCTGCGCAGTTCCCAGCAGCAGTGCCTCCACAAGTGTCCAACAGCACATGCATGGAATCGAGCACTGCCACATCCCAGTCAGCATCATCCTCTTTCTACTCCTAGCGTACATCTGCATTGGAGCAGCCATTTTCTCTGCCTGGGAAAATTGGAGCTTCCTCGACGCTGCCTACTTCTGTTTCATTGCCTTAGCAACAATAGGATTTGGAGATTTCGTACCAACTAGCTTCTTAACTTCTAAGCAAAGCACGGAGAGCTCGAAAAGCGAGTATGTTCAGATGATAGCATGTTGTGCTTATTTGGTTTTTGGATTGATATTGATAGCGATGTCATTCACCTTGCTTCAAGACGAAGTTGTGAGCAGGTGTTCACAATTAGCCAACAGCTTGGGGCTGTCAAAGCAATGACATTACGAGAAGAGCGATTGCAGCTCCTCAGATAATCATCTAAGGATGTTATGATCGTTATTGTAAGAAGTGAAATTCGGATCTGTGTAAACTTCTCAAGGATCCCCCCGATAGCTAGTCATTATTCTTGAAATGTACTCAACATTATCATTGTAAAGAAAAATTATTTTCTCATGTCTACACGATGTAACTGATAGATTAAAAACGGAAAAATTTGAAACTTTTTACGGAATTTGTACTCGAAAATGAATTGAAGTTTATGATGTAAATATTGTATAAATCTATTTATAAAAGCAAGGCTGAAACTGTAATGAAACAATAAAATTGTGTTGAACGGATGTCGTGTTTCAATTTCCTGGTAATTTGCGGAGGCATTTTAGACAGGTAATATTTTATAAGGGCCAATAGGAAAGAGGATAAAAATCCTTTCGTATTACATGGATGGACAATTTCCTGATTCTCATCCTTGTAAAATCCACACAGGGATTACGTATAGCTAGCGAGGCACCCGCCCTTGAATTAGCAGCCCTTTACCATCGGTCAATATCCGAGGAAAGCTTTTAGGAAGAAATGGTACAAACATAATTGGACAATGTTGAAAAAATAAATTTTGCTTGCCCAAAACATAACTGATTAGGCAAAGATGACCTCTTTGTTTTTAGCTTTTAACCATAGGTTCTAAAACTAAATAAGTATTTCAGTCTGATTTTTTAAGCAAAAAAGTGCCCAGTAAAAAATGCTTTCATTAATTTGCCCATCCAATAAAGTGTCATTCTGATCGGAACAATGTCTAAACTTTTCCTGAACTATCGATCTGTAAAGAAACAGCTGGCTCAGTTTTTCTGCAAGGACTTTGATGTAAGTAAAAAAGTGCGTATAAATGGTTAAAGACATAAGTAAAAATTGTTACCTAACATTGTACTCTAGTTGCATCGCATGACATTCAGTTTATAATTCAGTTAAACCTTTTCGAGCGTACCATTTCTGTCAATAATGAAAAAAATAACATAGTAGTGGAAGCAGATCGCATCATTAAGTACCCGTGTTCCGCACGGCCGTTAAACACGCATGTTGCTTTCTGCCTTCACTTTACGACTCTCTGAGTGCGGAAAGAGACAAAATGACAAAATGTAGAGTAAGCTCGAAAATTATCGTAAAAGTAACTAGGCTGATAAAAATTTAACACAGGAAATGGTCTTAAAACATAAAATGTTTCAAGGAACGAAGACGTAACTGTAAAGAATCTATTTTCATCATACAATGAGCTTCTCTAAATTAGATCGGTTTTCCGAACATTCTTCTGATTAGGTTCTTACGCAGAATTTATGTGGAATTTACTTTTAAGACCGTCACAAAACCAAGATTTTTCTTTCTTTACTACCAGAAATAGAACGGAAACTTTATACGAGGATATTTATAGTTCTCTGGATCGTATCCGACTTGAAGGACCAATTTCGTTCTAGATTAGGGAAAAATTGCAGTCTTTTACAATGTAATACAGGAGAGTTTTATTTTCCGTTAGCTACCATGAACTACAATTTTCTAACAATACTAATTATGACCCCAACCCACAATTGAATATACCTCGCTATATATACCACAATTGAGAGTACCTTCAAGGGTTAACTGAAAATAATATTTTAAAGCAAAAGGCAGTCATGGTACCAAAAAATAAAAACAGCTTGTCCATACTACCATCGACTGCCTCAGTGGACCAGTTCCTTCTGAGCTTGGGAGCGTGGGTTCGATTACCCCCTGGGACAAACATTCATGTGATGAATATTTTGAGTTTGTTATATTTATCTGTGTTAATATCTATTTAAGTATGTATTTAAAAATATTTCTGTATGTATATCAGTCTCTGGCTGCCATATGGCAATCTTTGTTTAGTTTGTGGTCAGATGACCGTGTGTGCAAAAACGTCCCAAATATTTATTTATTTGTATATTTTTTTAAATAAAAAAAGCCGGCAAACTGAATTGGTACTGGGCCGGCCACGTAAGTAGAATGTTGGATGAGCTGTAGGCTTCCACTACAGAATGGCTGCCGCATGCCATACGACCCCTTGGAAGGCCCAGAAAAAGATGGCGGGATGAGCTTGACTCCCACGCAACAGACTGGTACACCATAGCACAGAACAGAGAGGAGTGGAAGAAAGGAAGGGACGCCTTTGCCCTGCAATGGGAAGACCACAGCTGAAAATAAAATAAAAATAAAAATATTTTTTTAAGAATTCAGGATTGGTTAAGCGTGAATTCCATAACAACAATACGTACCCTTTTCTGACTATGTCTAAAAAATACTAATAATATTGCATCTAACAAAAACACGAAATCAAGGAATAGCCTGACTCAAAATTCACTTTCACGAACTAGTTTGCAAATTCTAGAGTAAAGGAACTCCACTCCTGTTCGCTACACTAATAAAAGTTTTCTATGCAACTTCTAAAGTTTCCGTAATTTGTAAGTTTGCAGAGATCGTAAGGTGACATCAAATAAAATGAAGGTGAAATTGTGACTCTGAAGTAGAAATTAACATACATAACAATTTAAATAATTATACTGAAATATTTGACGACAGAAAGATGTTTCTTTGTCACTTAATGGAAAAATAAATAGACTACTAGCAGAGCCCAACGATTTCTGCTGCTATTCTATATATAAATAGATAAATTGAAAAAAAAATAACCCCCCCGCTAATAATTAAAAGCTAATAATTAATAAATAAAAAGCTAATAATTTTCAAAAGGCTGAATAGATTTTTTTGAATCATAGCAAAGAACACTATCGATCATGTCATCTTACAAAAAAATTCTAAATCAATATCGGTTGAGACGTTTAGGAGCTACTATACCACAGGCAGACACACAGGCACACATATCATATTAAACTTATAATACCCTTCCGTTGGTGTCGGGGGTTTTAAATTGGGTAATGTCTTGCCGGCTTCCTTGTTTCGTGAGAGATATAATTTAGGCCTTGACAAGGCGAGAGTGAATAGGTATCTTATAAGTCTGCGTTCATCTTCGACCACATCGTCGCTTACCAACAGGCGCAAAGGTCAAACGCGGACTTATTCGCGTTTAAAAAAAAGTTTTTCTTCTTTAAAACCCGACTAGTAGGTACAAAGATAATAATAGTAACTAATCTAAAAGGAATGGATCAATAATCACACTTAGATTATAAATGCGAAAGTTTGTATGTATAACAAGCTATCGGACTGTTGTTTTATTATCTTTATTAAAGAGCTGACCATAAATGGAGCCGAACACAGAAAATAAAATTGTTATAATTTTTTGCATTTTAATATCTTCCTAGACAGAGATCGCACTATACTTACGTATGACGTCACATGTAAGTACGTGATACAATCACCATACTGACACTCACCTTGCAAGAAAAGGATAGAGCATCCCGTTCTAATCCGAACAAAAACTTTGTACGCTTATATCTCAATACTTTATTAGCCGATTTAAATAGTTTCTTCAGTAATTATATTTTACTATATAGTTTGTTATTTTTGAAAAATGAAACAACTGTCCGATATTCTATTCATTATCATTATTTCAGCCGTAGGACGTCCACTGCTGGACATAGGCCTACCCCATCGATTTCCGAGAGGGCCTGTGGTTGGATATCCTATTGTGTATTTTTATTAAAATCTTTATTCTTAAAGAGGATTTGGTTAGACATGACCGTGTCACCCTCATTGGCCCGGTCTTAAATATTGTGTTCTCCTTTTAATAGTACAAAGGGCAACTATCTCAAACAGTATTCTGGACTCCTCCGATAAAAGATCAGCCAGCATACTCTTATACAACCCAACATCTCGTAAAATTAAGATTGATATGCTGGTAAAAATCAAACCTCTCAGCCTCTGGACAAATTCTATCAGAACATGACATATAGGTGTCTTCGATTTCCCCAGAGCCGGTGTAGTTTGGCGAGTCGGATTTGCCTATCAGATGTAGAAATTCATTAATTACTTTTGTACGCATTCAATTCTGTAACACCTAAACGGGTATCAATAAAATTCGTATAATAGATGTAGCTCATACCCTGGATTAACACATTGATTGTTATTCCGAATAAGTTAATGTTTTCTGTAGGATAAAAACGTAAAACCGCGAGGCGCTGCTAGTGTAAAACTATTCAACAAATAGTCTGAACACCACAAATTGTTTCGTTTCGCCACAGTTTCCGCAGAACTATGCATACTGAGATGGATAGCTTGAGAATCCATTTGTCTTCTAAGACGCTAGAGTAAAAACTGTGATCGATGATAGTGCTCCTACTAACACCTGTTTTGGATGTAGTCGAGGGTAGGCATCAATCTTGGAGGCCTAGACAGACGAGCGGAACAAGAATAGCGTAAAAGCTACTATCGTTAGCATAGAAGATATTATTTCATAGGTTATCTTACTTCTTAGGATGTCCGTCATTTTCATTATTACAGGAGATATTATCAGCCTATTTCTTTTTTGTCAACTGCTAAAAATAGGAGTCTTCTAAAGAAATCGTCATGGCATGGTCTTCTGCCTTCTGTTTTACGCTTCTACTTGCCACCAGTCACATTTTGCTAGTCGTCGCTTTACCTGTCTGCAAGACGCCTTGTTCTACTTTTTGTCAATTTACGGTCTTAAATCTAGAACCCGTATACACCAACGGTTGTCGGTTCTTCTTCAGATATGGCCAGCTCATTGCCACTTTATCTTGCTTTTATTGCTACATCGGTCTTGGCCATACGAGGAATTGCAACAGCAGTGCTGCAAAATATAGTACCTAATGTGATCTCAACGCTACGTGTGGTTCCAGCTGTATTGCTAGAGCACCCGATATTCTATGATTTGGGAAAACAGGTCTCAGCGCGCGACCCTTTTTGAGTTAAGTTGTCCTTACTAGGTAAATGTCACTAGATAATAATTTATTAATGCTATTATATTATGTAAAACGTTTGTAAGAGACAAATAAACTTACAAATAGAAATTATAAATTAAAATTATTATTACTACCATTCAAAAGAAAATGTCAAAATAAATAAATCACAAAAAAAATACATTACCAAGATCTCGTTAAATTGAGAATGTAAATTAATTAACACGGAACTTGCTCCGCTTTTAGCAAAAAAAATACACACCAAGCTACCCTTGTCCGCTTTCCCAAGAGTGTACTAATGAATTCCATTGTCAGAGCACAAACACGAGCTCATTTACTATTCCTACTTCGACAGCCCTAACGCGCCATGCGAACACAGCCTACAAAACTGCAACTTTTAAAAGTTCAATTCTGGCTATGTTGGTACCGTTTTGCGAGAATATAGTTTACTCTGTACGGTGTTTAGTAGGGATGTTTTGGAAGACCTTGTTAAAGGCGTGTCTTTTCTAATTTCGCTAAAAGGGCCTGGGTTGAGTGGGGCATCTATATGTTAATTGTGATTTTGTACACCTTCGCCCATGGTAATGGCGGCACACATGTGCGGAATTAACCATGAAGGGACGGCCATAGTCGTTCTTGTTTTAACAAGTGTGTTTTTTCGCCCAAGTGTTTCGTATTCAATTCGGGTTGTCCTGACTTAATGAAAATACCCGCGGGTGCTTGTCGAAGGTCGTGGGACAAAGTGTTTATTTAGAAGGTAGAAGGAAATTCTAGACTTACAAGTGGTTACTTAAATAAAACAGTAGGTATCTGTTGTTGAAGCTTTGGAGACTACTTTGTAAAATGATGTTTTTCTTGGGATGAAATCAGTTGGCAGAAGCTCTTTTAACATTTTAACATAAGTTTTTTCAATTACGCAACATGTGTGAACAAACGCACAGTGAAGACTAAAATCACCTTCTTATAGTAAGTATAATAACACACATTAACGATCCGAAAAAAAATTTGTTCAGAACACGGAAAAGACCAAACAATTTTTTTTTCTCTTCTGTCGTAGAAGTTGGCGGAACGAAGATGGATTAGCCTATGTTTAGAGATTTTTCAACTCGACATAAGATATACTTTTTATGGTTTAGCCAAAGAGAAAACTACTTGGAAAACATTCTTAGTTAAGATCATTTTATAAAAAATTCAATAAACTTAGAGCTACAATGCCTTAAATTTATTAATACTTCAGCCTTAAATTTATTATTAATGCGTGCTTCATCTTCGACCACATCGTCGCTTACCAACAGGCGAGTTGATGGTCAAACGCGAAATTATACGCCTAAACACAGTTTTTTGGTATTTCAAATGTTGTGATCAAAATAAATTTTAACTAAG
Source organism: Agriopis leucophaearia (assembly GCA_949125355.1). Lineage (NCBI taxonomy): Eukaryota > Metazoa > Arthropoda > Insecta > Lepidoptera > Geometridae > Agriopis > Agriopis leucophaearia. The sequence continues at coordinate 4,712,510 of OX421275.1, forward strand.
GTTTTTAAGATCTGCCAAGTTACTATGACTAATATTTTTGAAATGCAGGGGTGGCAGTTTGTGCAACTTTGGGCGGGCCATGCTTCGCAAGCAATATACTCATGCCCTATTTTTTTAAATACTTTATAGTCTAGTTCTATCGGAAAATATAACTCGCTAAAAGTTCCGATAGACATTTTGAAATGTCTATACCCAAACTGTAATGGTACAGTTTCGTGCACTCATCTTAATAACTATAGAAGTCAGAAGGTTTTAAAATCTAAACGGCGGACAGAACGAACGTATATTATAAGGGTTCTTTGGTAGTACGTACTACAGAACCCTAAAAAGTAAGCAAATTCAAACAGGCGGCCAGTGATAATGTCAGTGGTTTTAGACCTCCCAAAGGCATCTAACATGGCTAGCACTTTATTGTTATAGACAACCGGGACCTACAATTCAACATGTAATCTAACCCACGCTATCGCCCAGTTGTAAATGCCACTCACATACAAAGACCAGTTTGTTCATAGTTAGTTCATAGTTAGTTCAGTAATCTTTTAGCGACACCTAAATACACGCCTTGAACGCAACCTAGGAACAGAGTAAAAGTTAAGCAATTACAATTTCATCAACTCCTAAGAGTACTTTTTAAAGTACCTACGTTGTGTTTAATTCCGTACATTGAACTCGTATTAGCCGGTTCCCAAATTCGCACATTCAAACTTTTAACAAGGATCAAATATTTCAAAACTTGTAATAACCAGTGGTTCAACGGTTTTTTTTACTTTTAAACTCTGTAGGCGGTTTTCAACTCGGCTCGTATCTGGTGGCAAAGGCGGACCCATTACTATTAATAAAGCAAACGTTCGGTCTCATTAAAGTTTGCACTAGTTTAGGATTTAGATTAATGGAAAGGCCTAGAAGTGGGCTTATGCTAACTTTAGTAATTTGTCTCTGCCGAGTTAAGTAGGTATTTGTGTATTATCTTATTTTAATTATAAGTACTGTTTTCTCTTAAATTTAAAACTTAAGAATCGATAATCAAAACCACGTTTTCAGCTCAAACAAATGTACCCCTGCGCAAAATAGTGAGAAATATATGCGTGCAGAAAATAATTATTATATCAATATAGAAAACCGACTTCATAAAAATTACAGAACTGTAAATTGAAATGGAAAGCACCAGAATATAAAAAAAAGAATCATCAAAATCGGTTCACTCAGTCGAAAGTTTTGAGGTAACAATCATTAAAAAAACAGTCGAATTGAGAAGCTCCTCCTTTTTGTAAGTCGGTTAAAAATACGCACGAGTCGGCGTCTATCTCAGAACTAAATAACGTAAGTGACAAAATATGATATAACTCCACCTATTTATTTTAAATATAACGAAATTACATAAAATTATTATTATAACACACTAGTGATTTTTTTATGGGATCATTAGTTTCGGAAATCACCTCCTACAAATAAACATATAATATTTACCTCTTCATAATATAAGTGAAGATAAATGGACATTTTAATATGAAAAAACAAATTGTCAAAAACAACCTAAAAACAACCACTAACAACATTCGGAGAAACAACTAAAACATGTTTTAGAATACCTGTTTTTACCGAACTATTCTGTCGAGAAAAGGTTCTCCAATAATATTTCTTTAAAATTAAACTATACTTATTTATAGATAGATAGAAACTCTTTATTGTGCACACCACAAATAAAAGTTACAGATAAAGAAACCAACATATCCCTATAGAGGGGGAGGCCTATGTTCAGCAGTAGATCTTCTGGCTGATGATGATATAATTATATCCCTATTAGTATTGTTTGCCATAATCCATGCAAATTGATGCAACGCAACGCAACTCAAGTTGACGTTGTTTCCGAACGAAAACAATATAATGAGAACCATAGTGCGTGTTCGGATATAACACAAGTAATATCTGCAATAAATTAATGCATCAAAGTTAGTTTTAATTCCCAGCTTTATAAATTATGCTTAGTATTTAAAGAAAACCACAAAAATATTACATGGATTTCCACAGGCAACAGGAAAGGCGTGTCATTTATTTTTTCAGGAGCAGGACGAAATCTGCTATTCTTTCGCTGTTAAAATATTCTAAGGAAAAATCTAGTTTTTCCTTAGAATATTATAACAGCGAAAGAATAGCAGAAGATTAAAATATTCTAAGGAAAAATTTAGTTTTTCCTTAGAATATTTTAACAGCGAAAGAATAGCAGATTTCGTCCTGCTCCTGAAAAAATAAATGACTCCAGTAGGGAGGGCTCAAATAGGGCTCCAGTTTTGCGGTATTTTATACAGACACAAATTAGGAAAAATGATCTTTTTCGGCTTCGATGAAATACATGAAGCAAAATAACTTCGACGGCATTTCCAGTAAATTATATACAGGATTCTAACGCTCTCCACGTCCTTTGACCATTCATATCGCCCCTCGTTCTCTATACCTTATGATATTACTATAAATATTTCACGCTTAGCTTAGGTAATCTATTTATTTTGAAATTATGATAATAAAAGAAGTTTGCGTGGATTTTATTCAAATATGAAAGTAACAAGTATAGAATAAATAAAAAAATAATTATCAATATAAAAATCTGACTTCATAAAAATGTCAGAACTGGACCAAAATGGACCGGAAGCACCAGCTTTCAAATAAAAAAAGAATCATCAAAATCGGCTCACCCAGTCGAAAGTTACATTTAAAAAATCAGTCAAAATGAGAACCTCCTCCTTTTTGGAAGTCGGTTAAAAACTTTAAACAGCTGAACAGATTTCCTTAAATCAACTCTCTATCAAGTCACTCATCAAACACCAAAAACTAAATCAAAAGCGGTTTGGCCGTTGTTTGGGAGTTACGATGCCACAGACATACACGTAGATACCCACCTTAAACTTATAACATTTTGAAGGTGTGAGGCAAGGTTGTAGGTTACATGGCTTATTTACTTATTCTTGTTTTTGTACAAGCATTGTTCTAATTACCCTGGAACAATCAAACTATCTACAGTTTATACATTCAACAAAAGAAAAAAAACAGTTCACATAAAATAATTTAATACCATTGGGAACAATGGCCTGCTTTTTTCCCGATAATTGCAAATGAAGCGGTAGTTCGTTAGACCTTGATCGCTGCTCCTGGGAGATTCTGCTCTATTGTGCGTAATTACCAAGGAAATAGTTCTAGTAAATAAGTGGGGACTCAGGACAGGATAGGCAGTTCTTGTTTCTTGGGCATACAAAGTTGTCTACACTGTCATACAATACTTTATAAACGGTTACATTGCTACTTTCTAAGTCCATAAACACCCAGTTGCTGCAAAAGCTTGTGTGGTACTTTTCATAAATATGGCGAAAATATTCACGTAAAAGTGAATCTATAAATATTTTAGGGTTATTTTTACATTTCAGTCAAGCGTTGCCTGCAACATTGCATGTGGCACATGGCCACAAGCTGGAACTATGAATCACAGGATACCCAGGAATGGCCATCTAGATAATTAAATGTCTTGAATTATAATCACCAGAAGATGTCAAATCGAATCGTTAATTTTGGTCGAAGTGCCTTCTTTAATGAATTTACAGGACATTTATAACCATGTTAACCATCTATGTTATTTCCTACCCTCTAATGTACGACGACAACTTTTTTTTTTTTTTTTTTTTGTTATATTCTCATGTAAGTGAAATTTATTTCTTTTTGAGAATAATAAAATATCTTTAACCTCAACCATAAAGAGTATTTTTGCTCGAAATGTGTTTTTCAAATAATGAATTATACAATTAATGGACACATTGATAACAATGTTTAAGAATATTTTTTTTCTCGAAATGCGTTATTCAAATAATTGACATTAAATAAATTAAGCCTACAGCATAACAAAAACTTACGTATGTAGCTAAGACCGCATTGAGACACGAATATCGTAGGGTTTCGCTGCTAAAGCAATACAGTTGAGGCCACATTCGCAGTTCAGAGTATGGCAACAGTAAAATCGAACGTACGAATTTCGGTGGACTGTTGAGAATCTATAAAATTTGACTAAGTTCACAGAACTTTGTTTTTTAACTTTTTATTGTTTAGTGTCTAATAGCTTAAGAATGCAGGGCAGGACCAACTTTTGTGACTTCGGCAGGTCGTATTTCGCAAAGAATACACTTGGTAATAAAGTGATTTATTTATATATCAATACCTTACCTTCATTTTAAAAGACTTATTCAACAATAACCGCCAGAGGGCGTGCAGCGTAAAAATCATCGCCATTTCACATGCACCCAGAGCCAACCCTCATAATATAAGGAATTCTTGTGCTACGGAACCCTAAAAATCTACAACAGATACATACATTTCGAACGAAATACTTTCAGCACTCGTAGTATAATTTAAGGGACTATGCTGCCCTCATAAGTCTAAGAGCGGTAACTAAAAATATGAGATTTCAATTTTTCGCGCATCTGATAGCTTAAAAAATTTCGCACCAGATGGACTAAGCAAAATAACCGTATCTACAATGGAAAATTGAAATAAAACTCTAAAAACAGTTTTTTTTTGTTTTTAAAACACATGTTTAAAAACTATTAATTCTAAACGAAATAAAGGTATCTCATAAAAACAATAATAATGGGTTTTGAAACATATAATTAAGAAATATATTGGTCCTAGCATAGACACATAACTGAAAATAAATTAAATTATACCTATGTCATTAATGTAACGAAAAATAAATTTTCACAAAAACTAGATTTTCTCGAAATACACCTAGGTTAGATACCGCTCTTGGGCTTATGAGGGCAGAATGTGTCGCTTAAATCAACATGTTTAGACAATATCCAAGAGCCAACAGCTCAATACCTCATTGTGTTTCCAATAACTCAACGCAGGTAAACAGGGTAAAAGAGATAATTACCGACAGGTTACCCGCGGAGCAGGTAACATGCGAACACATCAATCACCCATTCATTCTACACACTAAATAGACAAGTCATCTTTCTCGAAACCCCACAACTTTACCAGTTGCCCTACAAAACATTATTACCACAAAAGTAATTTCAACAGGAAGGAAATAAAGCTCAAAGTAGCAAGGAGAATGAGAATGGAAGAAAAATAAATTGGGAAAACTGTTAGAAAACTTTTTGGGTTAGATGAGAAAGGAGTTCGGAAATTTTTCTTGGTGGTCATGGGAAATGTATTGGATAAATAGTTTTCTAAGGACTGTAGTATCTGAAACGTAACTTTTTGGATATTAAAATTGGTATGATTTGATAAAGTAAATCTAAGCCAAATTGAGGGCCCTGAACTCATCAATGTTTTTTTTTTATAATTGGACTAACCCTGATATAGTGGGCTTGCGCATTTGAATTACTTCTAGACCAACAACGGTATATGGGCATTCTAACTGTATTTGTACAATATAATACATCAACACTTTATTAACACCATAGAAAGGACATAGTAAAAAAAAGTTAAAAAATAAATAAAAAAGTAAAAAGTACCTATTATAAAAACAACAGGACCCACTAATACAAAAAGAACCTGTTAAACTGCATTTTTATGTACTTTGTAGCTACGAGTTAACAGGGTTACCCGGAACGGTGCTTAAGTCGAAAGAAGTTTTACTAAGACCTATCCTGAAAACGCAAATAAAAATTGAGCTGTTTCAGAGAAAAATGCCATTCTCACTACTTCTAACTCAACTAAATGTATGGAAAGGATTTTATGTATGTATTCTAAGCTATTGTCAAAAACTTTTCCAAAATACAATTTATATCAACACACCAGCAACTGTATCCAAACCCCAAAAACCAGCTTCGATTTGCACACAATTGGAAAGAAATCGAAGGACACAATTCCGTAGCCCTGCATTCCTAACGTCCTCTCCCTTCAATGGCACGTGTGTGAAATAGCGATACCTTTTGTAATGCTTTGTGAAATACCTCACATGTACTTTGCGGTACGTATTTACTTGTTGCGAAAGATTGCTCATATTTTTTTAAAGAATGTAATAGTTCTTATTTGGACTGCAGACTTAGCGAGAATTCTGCCTGAAAACGTATTGCAAAACTTTGAGCCTAAAAAATTTCTCCTTAAGATCCTTCTCACATTTATTACGAAAAAAGCAACGAAAACTGGATTTTTGGCGTTCATGTCAAATATAAAGATCTATAGAAAATTCAATTTCTGTAATAAAAAGATCTGGATTTTTATTGAAAATAACGGCTTCAATTACTGGAAAAACATATGAATCAACTTATTACCTCCAATTTACAGAAGTGGTTTTTCGTAAAATTTTAGGAGGGAAAGTTTAAGAGTGGTTTTCATGAATAAATTACTGATATAAAATAAACACTTTTAACTTTATGGTTTACTTCTTTTATATTCGACTTGATGGTAATACGGCTTTTAGCACAAAATAAAGTAGCCCAAACTAGAAGGGTTCATTGGTAACCATTGAAGAGTGAACTATCTACCTTCCTGATTCATCATCAGACTCTTGTCACCAAGTGTATAGGTAGATAAAAAGTCTTAGCAAGTGTAATGTACGATACTCGTTAAAATAAACCATTTGAGTCCAAACTGGAATTTACTAGGAGCCATTGAAGAGTTTAACCATCCACACCTGGCTCATAGATTCCTGGCTCCAGCACCAGATCTGTTCAATGGTACTAAATGATTGTATTGTCATCCCAATTACATACACTTAGTTGCAAAGTTTCAAATCGATACTACAATTAGAAATTAGGTTATAATCGACTTATATTTCTTTAAATTTTTTACTAACTGTAACACTGTAACAAGTGGTTAAGCTAATAAAGGCTTGCTAAAAGGATCTTTGATCTTTTATTCGATTTAAAACAACAATCTTTTTGCATTAACATAATCCTATACTACTGCACTCACACTTTGTATAGATATGAGCTAGGGAGGGCTTACTATGCTTCCTCTCTTTATATGCATACTCTATCCTATATTTTTGTACTATTTTCTACGCCACTATCGAGATCACGCTCCATTTCACCACGTCTCGTCCGGTGGATATGTGTTACTAACAGTTTCCGTTGGATATTCTTGAACATTCGTGTACTTGGTAGTATACGTTGTACCTGGTAGTATACCTCCGTGCTTGTCGGAAGGCCCTACGGTCTGGGATTTCCCCACCGCACTGGAGCTCCCAGATCATTGTCTAAGCTTATCTTGGTACAGCAAGATGTCGTAGTAAGCCATCTCTCTCAGCAACGTGGACCACACAGTGTTGTCGTCCTCTCTTGGCTCGGTTCTCCACCCCTCATAGATATCCATTTAGTTGGCTCTTTACTACAGACAAGGGATACCCTTGGCGTTTTCTATTGCGCCACCATCATACAACTACAGAGTTATAGGTATGATATCACTTTATAATATAACATTATCATACCTACAATTCTGTACCACAATAAAGCCTTTATAATAATTATAATAAAAACGCAGGGGCGGCTTTATGGCGAGCCGTCGGTGACTGGCGACACCGCGTACTCTGATTCCATGGGGCTGAATGAGACCCCGACCCCTGGCTTGCCTTAACCGGCCGTCCGGGGGGGGAAACCGCAAGAGCTAAGAACCTATGCTCCAGGGTGGAAGTGTTAAAGGGCATAACGCCGCGAGTAGCTCTTAGTGAAAGTGCAGCACACCTCTCTACACCCTAAGCCACCCACGCCAATGTTGCCCCTCCGGTGCCAAGATACGGCAGCTTTTATGGGGGGGCCATTCAGTGGGTGGCAAGTCATCACCTGCCTAAATATATTTTGAGATGAGACAGGATAAGGCAGGTGCCGTTTCTCGTTCTATAGATTCGTTATTCCATCCACAAGTTGTTCACCTCAATAGCCCAGACTTTTTAAATCCTATACTGTACAATAGTTTCATATTCCATTTTGTACACAATCCATAATTATTGTATTTTTTTATATTCAAAAGGGCTTCTTGGTGTTGGTTTCGGCTCCACCAAATGTACGGGCTAGACCCGAGAATTTCATTGAATAATAATAATTATAAGTACCAACTAAAAACAAGGGCTGAAGATTTACTCACCGCAGTTCCATTTTTGACTATTTTGTATTCATTTAAATTTCTTAGCGTTATTTTTGTCAGTGTGACAAACAGAACTGACGTCTTCTTTATATATTTGTTGCTGAAGCTGGCTACAGTTCCTGCATACACACGTATCTCCATATTTCAACACGTCCGTTCTGCGTACTGAATACTCAATGGCATATTTTATTTGTGAGATCGCGGTGACCGATTTACGGAGAAAAATCACAGTTTGGTGAGAATTTCTCTATTGATATTAGATTTTCTAAAAGATCAATGACCATTTTTTGTTTTTTACCTTGGCTGCACTTAAAATCGAAACAGAGCTCTCAATTTATATGTACCGATTCTATTATAATTAATATATTTAAAAAGAAAAAAACTTTACGGGAAGTTCAATAAATTCATAGGGATCTGATTAGATCAAGAAAAAATTGGGCATGACGGAACCCAAACCATGGTTTTCTAATTAATAGACCAACAGCAGATATGTTTTACAATCTATCTATACATATCTATATATATACCTACATATAATAAAAACGTAGAGATAAATAAATCTGTAATTGCGAGATATAAAAAAAACATATACATAGGGCGTCTTAAAATAAAAAGCTGAACACGATAAGACAGTTTTTAGAATTTTTGCCCGTTTGTTTGTTTGTCCACGCACATCTCCTAAACCACTGGATGATTTTAAATGCTGTTTTCACGAATATGCTTAGCTATGACCAGATTGAAGTATAAGCTATGTTATTTTGCGCAAGCGCCGGATTAAGGGAGGAAAAAAGGGTTGACAGTGGATATGAAAATCTACGCGTACGAAGTCGCGGGCAACAGCACTAATATTACAACTTACCTTATTTCCCAAATTTTTAATCCCACTAACGTCTAGTTCTCCTTTTTATTTTATTTTTTTCGTGGAGCACTTATGCCTATCAAAAAACTATTTCCTTAATAAACAGGGACAATCTGTAATTCAACCTAAATACATCACAGACTTTTAATTTTCCGCACCCACGTCGTGAAGTTTGGTAATTTTATTAGACCAACTTTGTCTGAGTTTACCAAAAAATAAATTTGTTTATTAATATTATACCGACGATATTTCGTTCCACGTTCGTGAGTCAGCTTTAGCTTTTGACAGATTTCTCGTGTAATGAAAGCGAGATTTCGTGTAAATATATAATAATGTAAATATATTGATAGTTGAAATTTTATCCTCATCATTTACGGCATAGTAGAGGCAGAAGAAAAGTGTTGATTAAGAGTCATTGGCCCAGGTCACTTTCGTTTTAAATTATTATACGGAAAGAAACTAGTGTAACATTCCATGCTTCTATACCGAGTGGTTTAGGCTGTATATTGTCTGTCAGTGAATGAATTTAAGATAAACTAAGTACTTACCTAAGATGGTAGAAGGACAGTAGGTGGGCGGGAGTAGTTAAGTACCTAAGTAAATAATCCTGTGCAAAGAGGTTTGATTTTGTTTTCCAGTATTATAGTACTATTTATAGTGGAAAACAAAATCAAACCTCTTATCTATCTGTATTTTAATCGACTTCCAAAAATAAAGAGGTTATTATCAATTCGACTGTTTTATAAAATGATTTTTACCTCAGAACTTTCGACTAGGTGAACCGATTTTAATGATTCTTTTTTTTTATTTGGAAACTGGTACTTCCCGTGTGGTCCCATTTTAATTTGGTCCAGTTCTGAAGTCAGTTTTTCATGTTGATAATAATTTATTTATTATGTGTATAAAAGCGAATGCACAGACATTATTTTAAAAAGGCATGGCCTTCTCAAAGTTCTGTTTTCGACATTTGGTTGCTAGGCAATATTTTAATGATATGCGAAAATTACTTTGAAATATTGATGTATATTTTTACAAGAATATCCACGCAATGTTCGAGAAAAGTACTATGTAGGTATAAGCTTTGGCAGCGACAGAGAATATGATGAATCCTTCACACGTAAATGTTGTTGTATTATTGTTCACTTTAAGTTTTTCAATAAATGTTTTTGTTGCCGGCCGCTGAAGTAATTTACTATTCCCGGTTAAGCTGTTTCTGGCAAGCGTGATGCTTACCATCAGACGAGAGACTTGTTCAGCTCTTCCTTCAGTTGCATAAAAGAGTACATTAAGCAAATTCCGGAAATCTAAAAATGCCCAGCTGTTAACAGTTTCCAGCCCAAGCTCATTGAAATATTAACCACGATCTCTAGCAGAGAGAGCTGAAAGAATTCTAAATCGTTATCATTATAAATTGAAGGAGCAAGTTACTGAGACCTCAGTGTTTATTATTTATAGAAACGAAGTTCGAGGTGAAAGCTGGATCCATTATCGTACAATATAGAATACTCAACTAGAGTTTTTTTTTTACCTTTGAAGGATAGGAAAAAATATAAATCCATTAGGTCGACCATTAAATGGCAAAAAAAACTTAATGGTTCGCTTTCAAATAAATACATTTTTTCACAAATCGGTGTAGAAGTATGGTAAAACTAAACTATTATAAAGCAATTTGGTATTAGTTTAATCACATCACACTTATCACACTAATATCATATATGTGAAAGTTTGGATGGATGTATGGATAGATGTTTGTTACTCAATCATGCAGAAACGGCTGAATGAATTAAAATGAAATTTGAAATATACATTGTTTATATCCTGGATTAACACATAGGCTACTTTTCATCATCACTGACTTTTAATCACCACGCGGATGAAACCGCGGGGCGCAGCTAGTAATATATAACCACTTCTTACCTTAAATCTTTTATTATGTTAAAAAGTCATAACAACGTATTCAAAGTATAATTGGGCCCAGTGCGGACAAAATAGATCATTGCAGGTTTTTTTTTTCATTTTGACACTTTCCTTTTTGATACTTACATCGACTACTAACTTTTTTACTTTTTAGTAGGTCTAGTTTAGAAAAACTGTGACAGTAGCAAAGCAAATATCGTATGTAAAACAATATAAAGACAGAGTGTATTATAACAGTATTTGTTATTGAACATGTTAAACCAAACTCAAATAGCTGCGCACGGCCACGTATCAACACAATGATGTAGCGGGCCATGCGCATGCTATGGTCGGCTGCGTGGCTACGTGACGTCACGCATGTCCTGTCTCGGATGCTCTGGCCGAGCAATTTCGCGTCCACGGATCCTCACTTGCTGGACTCGCTTGGCGTGGCGTAGATAAGCAAGCAATGTGTGGCCGTTGCGTGTTACATCAAGCCACGTGGCTGTTATGTCAATCGTGGGCGTGCAGTGCAATGTCGAAAGCAGGTGTATGTGGCTGGCTTTAACCAAATTTACACAAATTAATACGAATATGAGATCAATAATTAAACGTTCACTATAATAAATTCAAAATGAGTCCTTTGTGTAATTTAACTCACCTTGTTACGAGTACTATCTCCAGCGCGTTATAACCTTTATTATTGCGTTAACTGTGTGCCATAAAACTGGTATTACAACGGAATATAAATTAAACAAAGTTTTGGCTCTTTGTGTTAGAAATGACTAGTTATTGCTGCGTCAAACTTGAGTTTTATTACAACTTCACCTCAGAATAAAATTGTACCTACCAATAATTAAATGTCTAATGTTCGTTTTCTATAAAAATAGAACCTTCAATTGGAAGTTCTCACTTCTACTGTTTTTTTTTGAGTATATTATGATATCTTCTCGGATTGTAAACATATTTTTATGGTTATTTTTTAATTTAATTCGCTCTATTTTGTGATTCCCATTTTTTTTATATGTGGTGAGCTATTACGATCTATGATCCTGATCTATTATAGATTTCAATATCTTTGGCGGTTGCAAAGTTTTTGTCGTACGTCAAAAACCTTACCTTATTACCTTGAATTGATATCCTTTATTCTGTTAGCCAACTCTCAGAAATATATGTATAATCTTAAGACATTTATTTCCTTTATACATCTATCAAAAATTAAGTACCCAACAATAAAATTTATTCAAACGATTTCAATGGGAAATTATCAGCCGCAGTAATGGGTTAAGTTTTGGTAATTTCGTTCGGTGTTCGGTTTGGTTAAGCAAAGTTATTTCGCATCGGCTTAAAAATCTTAGATTACATAATGTTTTAGTTTATGCTGGCTCCTACTTTTCTCAAAGGGTGAGCAGAGCATTGCTAATACAACGTGCAAAAGGGCCAGCATTTTGGGAACAAGTGTCACAGGTAACGGTTTCATAGATTCGTTTTTCTTTTCAAGGATTTAATTTGTATTTCTCTGTACTTATACTTTTATGACTATTAAATATTTTAGCTGATTAATATTTATAATTTCTAGACACTTTTTATTTACGGCAGATAACAAATTGAAATTTATTTACTAGAGTTTAGAACAGTCAAAGCAAATCGAGCGGTCAATTTTAAACCTACTCAGTAAACAGGAAAGAGTTGACTTTTCTATACAAGCTGAAAGGATCATCTTCATTATCAGCATGAAACATCCACTCCTGAACATAAGCCCCCTTAGATTTCCACACTGAATATCAGCCTGCCAACTGCATCCACTGGATACCCGTGACTCTCACGATGTCGTCGATCCATCTAGGGGGAGTCCTAACTACGCTGAGTCAACCGGTTTGTGGTCTCCACTCAGAAACCGTTCTGCCCCATCGATTATCGGTTCTTCGAGTGAATGAATAGAACCCCACTAATATTGTAAATGTGGAAGTTTGGATGGATGGATGTTTGTTACTCAATCACGCCAGAACGGCTGATCGGATCTCGATGAAATTTGGCACAGAGATAGATTATAGTCTGGAATAGCATATAGGTTACATATTTAAAATCGGCTGGACCGATTTGGATGAAATTTTGTATTCCTGGAGCGGGTCATAATAGCAAAGGCCGAAGGCCGAGCTAACACCCGTGAGAAGCCGGGGCGGGTCGCTACTATAGATATACATACAATTTCTAATCATTATAGGCCTTTGAAGATACTTTAGGTAGCAACCAATTAATAGCAAGCATTTCAATTCTAAATATCTCTATTTTCACTATTAATCAAGCCTGAGTGAAACGCCTCGCTATGAAGGGATCATAATTCCCTTAACAATGGTCCTTTCCCTTACATTAAGCCTTTCGTTTATAAGCGCTAGATCTAACTAAAAACTCCTACTCAGTAAAATCAACATGTATTATTTTATATTTTATTTTTCTATAACAAACCATGATATTGACGGTATAAATAATGACATCTCATGATCATTTCAGCCATAGGATGTCCACTTGACGCTGGATATGTCCTTATGGCCTTCCCCATCGATCTCCAAAAGGGCTGGTTGGAAGTGGCTTACATCCAGTATTTCCCAGCGGTCTCTTTTAGTTCGTCTGTCCATCTTGTGGGTGGACGTCCTACGCTGTACTTACCGGTGCGTGGTCTCCATTTGAGAACCTTTCAGCCTCATTGACCGTCTGTTCTGCGTGCTATGGGCCCTGTCCGCTGCCACTTCAACCTGCTCATCTGATGGGCTATGTCGGTAACTTTCATTTGTCTACGAATCTCCTCATTTTTGATTCGATCTCGTAGAGAAACCCCGAGCATAACCCTCTACATAGATCGTTGTGCAACTTTGATTTTTCTTATGAGGCCCATTGTGAGAGACCATGTTTCACTGCCGTTCATAAATGTTTTTAAAAAACCGTTAAAAAATAATTGTATAACCAATGAATAAAGAGAATTTCCGCAGTAGCCCGCTTGAATGATACCTAATGCCGCAGCAGGTGGGATCTCATTTCTCGGCCGGGTTCAGACGATCTATTATTGATGTGCTTACCGTTATCATTTATGTGCTGAAATCATAAGGATAGCAATAATAAAGTATAAGGTCGGGGAAAAAGTTTCTTCGTATTTTTTAAACAAATTCAAGACATATTTTTTTCAAGTTTAATTACATTTAATTATAATATATATGTGCCATTTTGTTCGATAACTTGTTGCCATCTTGTAGGAGTGACATGATCCCGTTGCTGTAGAATTTTTGGGACTTCTGATCAAAAAAATGCAACAAGTAGTTTTGGCAGTCCTCTCTTGATGTTAATCTAACACTACCCAAAGAATTCTGAAGAGATCGAAACAGGTGGAAATCTGAGGGTGCAAGGTCTGGGCTATATGGTGGATGCATTAACACTTCCCAACCAAGCTCTCTAAATTTTTGCTGAGTGGCCAAAGATGTGTGCGGTCTGGCGTTATCATGATGAAAGACCACACTCTTTCTGTTGATCAATTCCGGCCGTTTTTTCTCAATTTCTTGTTTGAGTCTCATCTGCTGTTGGCAGTAGAGATCCGAATCGATGGTTTTGCCCGGCGGTAAAAGCTCATAATGAACGATGCCCTGCCAATCCCACCATACACACAACATCACCTTATTACGTGTTAATCCGGGTTTCGCTACAGTCTGTGGTGCTTCACTGCCCTTTGACCATGATCTTTTGCGCACATTCTTGTCGTAGGTGATCCATTTTTCATCACCAGTGATCAATCTTTTCAAAAACGGTTCGGTTTCGTTACGTTTCAATAGAGAATCGCAAATGAGTACACGATTCATTTGGTTTCTTTCAGTGAGCTCGTGTGGCACCCAAATATCGAGTTTTTTGTATACCCAGTTTTTTTCAAATGGGTCAAAACTGTTTTGTGGTCAATCCCCAGTTCTTCAGCTACGTCGTAACTACTAATATGCCGATCTTGGTCCACTTTTTCAGAAATGGCATCGACTTTATCCGTAACAGGGCGACCAGAGCGAGCTGCATCTTTGACATCAAATTTCCCGGACTGAAAACGCTTGAACCAACATTGTGCTACTCTTGATGACACTGCATTAGGTCGTCACAAATTTTATTCGCGGCTTGTGTCGCATTTTTCCCTTTTTTGTTATAAAATTTCACAATATATCGAATTTATTCGTTAGATTCACTCATTTTATCGAACAAAAAAAACAATTGAAAAATGGCGGGAAATTGCTTTTTACGTTTTGTATTCCTTTTTTAAAATGTCATCTTTTTAATGGTATCAAAACCAGCCAGATACAAACAGTACAACGGATAAGATTTTTACTACAACTTTATACATACAAAATACGAAAAGACTTTTTCCCCGACCTATTATTTATTGAGTAGAATTACGTGCCGATAAAGTGGAAAATATAAAGGGAATAAACGGACTACGAATTATCTACTTCTATTGTTTTCATTTATGTGGCAACGTCTTACGCTTTAGAGTGCCTCCTTCTGCCGCACTTATTTTGCCAGAGATTTTCAATTGGACAATGAGCTGAAGTAATTTATATATACTTTTATTTGCTCATGACATGACCGAAGTACGACATATACATAACAGATTTCTACTGTGTTAAAATTCATTATTAAAACAGTTAGGATTTGAGAAAAAGTATAAACAAGTTTATTTATAGGTACTTGTTTTAACAATTGTTTTTTTAAACCCTCTATAAAACGATGATAATCTTCAAGCAGCTGAACAAATTTTCTTGAATCATATCTAAGAACATTTTTGATCAAGTCACTTTTCAAAAAAATGAAATTAAAATTGTTTAAGTCGTTTGGGTGTTACAATGCCACAGACATACTTAGAGTCATTAAGGGTCGGTTACCATAGTATAATGGTAGAGTACCTTCTAATGATGGGTTGAATAGATACTACCCCCAAGGTTATCCTTCCCAAATTTTTTTCTGATTCTATTAAATAGAGAGATATAGATAAAATTCAAAATCTGTAATAAATTGATCTGTATTTTTTTAATTAAAATAATGAAACTAATAACGAAAGCCATCAAAAATCCTAAACCAAACCGGCCGGGGTATCCGGCCTAATCTTACGTAAGTGATTCCCGTGTAATATAAATAAACTGAATGCCATCAAATTTTGAAAAATCTCAATATTATTAACTTATTACTTACCTTACTTACCTCTAATTTACAATAGTAATTTTTCGTAAAACTCTCGAAGGGTAAATTTGAGAAGAATTTCGTTATACTCAGTAGTATATCAGTACCTATATTAAAAAAAAACAATGTCTTGGTTTGCTTATTTTGTTCGTCTTGACAATTACGTTATGTTTTTATTTCGTTAACGCCTAAAATCCAGATACTTAAAATTTTACGATGCATAGGTACTTCTCTGTCGCCAAATACTTAAAGTGTGTTTCGGCAATTTCATTTGAGATCCAGTTTCCATTCCAGGTTAGGTGTGTTAACCATCTTTGACCTTAAAGACATCACATGTGTTTTGGTCAAACACTTATTGTGAAAAAAAAACTGATATATTCCTAAACATATGTAAGTAAGCAACAGGGCATAACTGCTAAGCTTCCGAATCTGCCAGGAATAATAGCACGTCGATGATTGAAGGTATCCCATTATTTCTTCGCTCTGCTGACTCTATTATTAAAGATCCATGACGGCAATGTTTCCAAACTGGATTGGGATAGGCTCTTCAAATAAATTTATACCTATCTGTCATAGCGAAACTGTCTATAAAAGATTTTATAGGTCTGGGAGGCCTTCCATGTTTTGAGAACTCATTCCATTGTTTCCATGTTTTCAAGAAAAATTTAGATATTAATTATGGTTTCGACACATTCTCATTCTTATAATCATTCATTTAAAATTGATGATTAGAATGATCATTCATAGACATGTAGGTACTTATCGATATGGAAATGAAATTCATTTACCGTGTTCATAACAGATCTACTATCTGTGGTGTTCATTGAATAAAAAAAAAACACATCAGTCAATATAAGACTGTACGTCAGAACTCAGAAGTAAAAACTTAAGTAGTAATTCACCTATTCTACGAGAGATGGCGCTGTTTTAAAATACACGGTACAATGTTGTGTATTATGTCTTCTGTGACAGTGTGACGATGACGCGAGTTCAATGATTTTTGCTCACCCAAAAAAAGGTCAACGCGCCTAAAGAAGATTCACTTAAAAAAAAACGGCCAAGTGCCTTTTGTACACAACAAACGGTAAACGTATTATATATTAGATATATATAGGGTATAGGGTATAGGGTATTTTTACTTTTGTTTTGACTTTTTTATTATTACTTAGTTAATCCGCTGTAACAATACATATTCTTTGAAAATTTCAACTGGCTATCTATTACGGTTCTAAATATACCGCTGTTTAAAAGTAGGACGCACGGACGGACAGACAGACGGACAGACAGCGTAGGCTCAATACTATAGTCCCATTTTTATCCTTTGGGTACGGAACCCTAAAAAAACAATTTAGTCAACAATAAAACAACACAATGATTGTATTGATCACTAAGCCGTTTTATCAAAGAAGAATAGACTTCATTGATTCCTAATACACAACAAAAGCTGTACAACATACCAACCAACGATTAACCCATAAGCACCCTCCGTCGCGTCTGTCAGACGTGAAAAGACGGGGCCAATCAAAGAGCAGCGGCCCGTGAGACCGAGTGCAGATAAATGGACTAAAACTTGATTCACATCACACCGAACCCCATCCGAGACCTGATAACGTTAGCTATCATTTGCCATAGTGGTTTTTTGTCAAAAATTACCAAATCTGGCAAAGTTAGTCATTTATCAAAGTTAAACCATCGTTCTGATGGGGAAGAAATGTTCTTGAGTGGAGACCGCGAACCGAAACACGCAGCGTAGGTTAGCCTCCCACTAGATGGACCGACGACATTGTGAGAGTCGCGGGCATCCAGTGGGTGCAGATGGCAGGATGTCGTTCAGTGTGGAGGTTAAAGGGCCTATGTTCAGCAGTAGACGTCTTCTGACTGATGATGATGAAACCATCGTTCTGCGTTGAACAGATGGCCGATAGGGCCGAATGATTCTCGAATGGAGACCACGGACCGGTAAGCGCAGCGTAGGACGTCCACCCACAAGATGGACAGATGACCTAAAAACCGAACCGACCGCAGGATAACCCCAGAATGCAGGCTGCTTCCAACCGCCCTTTTGGAAATCGATGGGGGGTGTCTATGTCCAGCAGTGGACGTCCTATGGCTGAAATGATGATGATGATAAAAACATCGCTGTCACGAAAATGTGAATTGGGACCCATGGTTCATCCAGGCCCGGACGTAGGCCGTTGTAATATGAAACAAGCCTAATAACGGTGCGAGGGACCCAGAATAGATCTGTGAGTAGGTATGGCTACCGCAATTGTCTTATCGGGATTACTAGAGGAGATCTATCTTAGCTGCCTTAATCTAACTTGGCAAGGAAACAGGTTGTATTGTATCGATTAAGAACATATTTGTTTAAGAGTAAATATGAAAAGATTTATATGATTAACAGGAGACTGACGAAAACTTAATAAATACTGAAAGCTGGATTATAAGGTAAAAATAAGAATCAACGCAAGAGTATTATTGATCAATAGTTTTTGCAATCCAAATGGAAGATAAAACCGCCAAGATAATTATAGCAAATACCAATTAAGGTAGTATTAGTCGATACCATTTCTCTTCTTTTTTTTACCTGACGCAAAGCCAAAAGGAGGGTATCTTTTAGTTACCTTATCTATGATAACTTTTTTTAACTGAAATTCCGAAATTTAAACTTTTCGCAGAACATTATTATTGCATTTCCAACAGTAGGCTCTACGTTTGCGCGTATTATGATTTATGTATAGGTTATTAAAATCAAGGTTAGTCTAAGCTGGTCTTCTGTACATATTTATTTTGTGATACTACTATTTTCATCAAAACTATTAGATCTGCAAAATATAAAAGACGTTTCTG
This sequence comes from Agriopis leucophaearia, assembly GCA_949125355.1. NCBI lineage: Eukaryota > Metazoa > Arthropoda > Insecta > Lepidoptera > Geometridae > Agriopis > Agriopis leucophaearia. The sequence continues at coordinate 4,731,384 of OX421275.1, forward strand.
ATTTATTAACAACATTGCTCTGACATATTTATTTTTCTTACCATACTAGTAGGTCCAATTCTTACCATACTAGTAGGTACAAAAACGTTCTATCTGCGCGTGTATTAAAACAATACTTCCTTCTATAACCCAGTAGTTAGGATTTGTCGCCAATACAATGAAATCGTCAAAAATCACCATAGATCTATAGACATTTTTGATCAATGTCTGCCCAGATTCAAGAGGAATATAAAGAAGATTGCATTCACGGCTCATGTGAACGTATCTAACTAAAAGTAAAATCCATAATTAATAACTTAATTTAAATTATTCTAATTTGTAATATCATACTGCTTTTATAATAACCATGATGAGTACGCATATTTCGGGATATGGTTTATTTCACAATTTCAACACACTTAATTTAAACAATCACGGTTGTTCACTAAAGTTAGGTAAGGTTGTGGAAGGAGCTCCCGATATTTCGGCGCAGTTACATGCACCATGTTCACGGGAACCACAACCTTACCACGGTAAATATCCCGTAAATAATCATATAACACTTAATTTAGATTTATTATGCCTACATATATTCTGTTTTGTGTACCTCAATAAATAAAGGTACAATTACTTTCTCGCGCTAGTATAAGGTCCCGGCGCATATGAACAAAGTTCCCCAAAGTTCCGACCCCAAAGTAAATTCATAACGAAATTCACAGACAACAAGCGTCGTCATTGTCGCAAAAAACTTCGGAACAAGTCTGAGACAAGTTCATAGCACCGTTGTATAGAAGTTTTATTCTTACGCTGTGTGACTCGACTATGAAAGTGTAATAACAGAGGCTGAAATAATTTAGACTTTTGTCTGCTTATCTAAGACGATATTTTTGTAGCTTCAAAAATGTTGAGGTCTTGAGGCATTCAACAATATATATCTAACAAAACTGAAAAAAATTGTACCACATAGTTTTGCTTCTACTGCAAAACGCTACTGTTGCGTGCTTTAACATGTATTTTTAACCGTCTTTCAAAAAGGAGGTGGTACTCAATTGGACTGTTTTTTATTGCTATTAAAATTTGCAAATTGAAGTGGCAATGGGCAAGCCACATCGCTCGATGAACTGATGACCGATGGGGAAGAGAAGTTCTTGAGTGGAGACCATGAATTGGAAGACGCAGCGTAGGTAAGCCTCCCACTAGATGGACCGACGACATTGTGAGAGTCGCGGGCATCCAGTGGATGCAGATGGCAGGATGTCGTTCAGTGTGGAGGTTAAAAGGGGAGGCCTATGTTCAGGAGTGGACGTCTTCTGGCTGATGATGATGATGATGTTTTTTTTTTTATGTTTGTTACTTTGATATAATATACCAAAGTTCTGAGGTAACAAACATTAAAAATGTATATTAGAAAGCATAAAAAAATCCATTAACCTAGAAATTATACTCACCTTAACAAATGTTCAAGGAAAATAAAAAAGAAAATCGATTTAAAAGGTATCGATAATTCCATCCCTAAAATTCGAAGTCGTTTTTCTTTCATTCCACCAATCGATTAAAGGATTATTGTATCGCTCCGTTAAGCTTAAGACTAAAGATACTCCGAATTTCTGTTTTCGGTACATTTACGGAGTGTTTTTGTTTTAGGTGTGGATTACTCGAGTAATTTTATGCTATTGTTTGAAAATGAATTCAGTAGGTATTTTAGATTTTATTTGTTAGAATCACACAGCATTTTGTACCTATTATTTATAGTTAGAATTGTTAATTATTTTGTTTTTGAACATTACTGGGAGCATTGATATAGAATACTAGTTAATTGAGGCTAATTGGAGTGCTTCTATTGCAGAAGGAGGTGAACACAGAGGTAACGGATGATGCTATGAAATGCAATGAAATTAGTTTATATATTGTCAGATTGCAGATGAAAAAAGGTAATATATTTCTGACAGGCAAATATTTAGAATTAATTCTTAATTAAACAAATCAAATGATTTCAAACGACATAAAAAATATGGGTTATGGTTAACTGTAAAGAATGTTAAAGTGCCAAATGTAAAATAGAGTATTAGAATATCGAAGTTATAAACTTCTTTGCGTTGAAAGGTTTTCTATAGTTAGGATAATCTAAAACCGTGAAATCTGTAAGACTTTTCGCATAAAAACTGTAAGATTTTACGGTTTTTATTCAACTTTTTTTAAAGTTTACTGCACACAGCTGTCAGAGGCAACAAAAAGTTGGATATAAAATGATTATACGACACTTTCAACTGTGCTAAAGATTTACTGTAGTGCATCTAAATACTTTTAAGTCTTCGTTTGTAATAATCCAATTTACGATAGAGACTTGAGTGCACTTTTATCGACAATTCGATTATTAAGTGCTGTTAACTAAAAAAAGTATAAACCTCTGATCTGAAATTGTTTATGAGATTCGCTTAAGCTTTGTAGTGAACTAGGCAATTTTTTTAAAGTAAATGACTATGTTCACGTCACGCATTTCTTCACTAGTGGTTTAATAAATACCACCGACGTTTCTATGCAACCTCTATTCAACGACCAACACCTCGCACAACGGTCAGTTTACAATTACAATTTACGATCATTCAAAGCAAACTCACAACTCTAAAACTCGAAGTCCAACAACAGTTTGTACAGGTTTATACAGAACTAGAACCCGTGTTTTATAAATATCGAAATGTGTCATGTTGACTGACTGTCACGACGAGTCAGGGTAGCAGCAGAAATACAAGAATCTTAACATGCCCAAAACAAAACTATTAAGCATTTTCGTTTCGTGTATTTTTACTGCTACCGTGACTTGACATGACTTCAGGAGTCCAAACATGATTGCAATTAACACGTTTTGTACACCAGATTGACGTTCCATGCATTCAAAATAATCATCATTAGCAGCTTTAAGCTCACTGCAGTTTAGCCAATTTTCCCTTCTCACAGTATTACCGCAAAATTGTAGAACATTAAATTCTGTATTTAATGAGGTCAGAAACATATTTTTTCGACCACTCGTTCTTATACTAGTGTGCATCAAAGTTGGTAATGTTAGTCTATACCGGATTCAGCCAGGTGGTAACAGATTATTCAAGAATGATAAGAAAAATATATCTGCTTCTTTGTCCTTCACTTGTGAACTTCTACTTCCACATTATTTGTAAGTGTGTAATAAATAATTATAGGAAACTGGAAACTTGCGAGTGACATCGTGGGGCTCAGCTAGTACGATAATAAAATTGTCCAGTCACAGTACACGCAGGTAAAGCTTCGTTATCTAGGCAGTAGTGCAAGTTGTTGTCACTTCCTACCTGGAGTAGATTGCGTCGCATTCAAAGCAGAGTCGAGAAAGTTGTGCATTCAATGGAATAATGTATAATTGGAAGTAGAAATACAGATAGTGGCTACATTTGTAGACACAAACAACAGTTGAATGAAAGCTACTGCAATCAAGCATTATGGAAATTTTGAAACGATGAATACTATTATTCCAAATCCAAAAGGAGATAAAAATATTATGGAAACTGACGTGGTTTTCACACATTTTCACCTTGATAAAGATCGCCGAATGCGATTAAAACTATAGTCGGAGTAACCGGCCTAAGTAATATAAATAAAATGAGATAAAAATAATTATCAATATAAAAACAGACTCCATAAAGCTGTCAGAAGTGTCTAATTCAAAACACTTATAAGAACAACATAAGAGAGAAATATAAATTTTCTATTTTTATCCCGTTGGTCAGATGGCGGTTCGTCAGCCAAGTTGACGTGTCTGTTAACAAAACACAGAAAAATAAATGAAAGAAAACATCAAACGACTAACAAGTAACTAAAATAATTAAAAAAAAACTACTAAATTGTATAAATAGTAGGTAAATAACAGAAAAGTAACAGCAGCGCGCTACGTACCTATCTATACCTGTACTCGTAGCAGATATAGAGCTCTTTTATACCAATTTATTCGTAAACTACTGAATATTTCAAGTAGTGTTATATATTTTAGAAATCTGCAGAGCAAGCTCTACTTAATGATGGTAATATTGACCTATATAGCAAAGTTACTTAACTTACTATTTTTCCCCATATTTTTTTCGCAGACGCCATTTTGAATTCATGTACCTACCTTATGACACTCTCACTATTAAAACGATTCAAATGACACCTCACATGTCGAAATCCATTAAGCCGTTTACGGCGTGTCAAAGAAACCATCATATATATATATATAAGTACATTATATACACTCGAAAAACATAACCCTCCTTCTTGTGCAATAGGGTAAAAAGGTCAGTACTCAGTGGTAATACTGCGAATTTCTTTGCATGGCAAATTTTCTGTAATGAGCTTCTGAGACGCACCGAACTATTAACAAAAAAATGCGAAGTTTAATGTGTGCAAGATTTTATGTATTCTAAATAGAAATAAAGAACAATTCTGAATGAATCTCATAAGGTTTTAATCATAAACAAACGAATTGAATTTCCCAGGCTCTATATCAAAAGTGCTTCACTAACCGCCAGTTTACGCCACCAATAAACTCTGATTAAAATCTAATCAGGCGTGTACTCAGCTTACGCGGCGTTTTTGCTAACCAACGCTTGCAATCTTGCAAACATTGCTGACTAGACCGTTATTACTTAGTGCTTGCTAACTTGCAATGTTATCATCATCATCATCATCACCATTTCAGGCATAGGACGTCCACTGCTGGACATAGGCCTCCCCCATCGATTTCCAAAGGGACCGGTTGGAAGCGGCCTGCATCCAGCGTTTTCCTGCGGTCTCTTTTAGATCGTCTGTCCATCTTGTGGGTGGACGTCGCGTAGGAACGCTGCGCTTACCGGTCCGTGGTCTCCACTCGAGAACCTTGTTAGTTTTGAATGTTGTTATATTGATAAGAAATTAAAACACTAATCTTCGTCGAAAGAAGATACATTTTAAAAGTAATCTTTATATTTTAAGTGTTGTTCCACACTTTAAACTTTACTTTTTACTATTTATCAAGATTTTTTTATCAAAAATAACATGGATCTAGGACTTTTAAAAACTGATTGGGCGTTATCTTTATAAAAACATTGCAAAAAGTATACGGCAGTTTTCGTGTTGATATTTTATAGGATCGTGGAAGAGATTGGAAAAAACTATTTTTTTAGATGCCTAATAGTTTTTTTTTCGGTCTGTGATTTTTATCTTCAAAAAGGTTGAAAACTGCAGATGAGATAGCTGAGGCTTTTTAGCGTGGCCTTCTATTGTGTTTATGAACATTTAAAAAAAAATACGATTGGCTTTAAAGCAAGCATAGCTTAGCGGATAGAGCCCTCGGGGCGTAAACCCGGATATCGCCGGTTCGAATCCTGCCGTTCGCCAATATTTTGAATTGTCTCTAACATTCATACAGATACATTTTTAACTAAACTAACTAAAGCAAACAGGTAGAAAACTTAGTATCCTCTCTCTATAATCTCTTGTAGTTTGTTCTAGCCAATAACATTTCCTTCCTAAGCTTTCTCAGATGAAGGCGAGAAACCCCAACCTCAGGTCAGTTCACAAGCACATAACTCAAGATAGTAATACATACACTATAGCTATATATACAATACGTAGTTTTACCCGCCGTAGTGATCACAAGCACGGAACATCAGAAAGCAAGATAATGGATATCAAAGTGTGCAAATTCAACTATTAATTTGTATAACTGGCACAGAGATGATATCTGTATAAAACAATCCACGATAGATAGGATCAGCTCTCGTGATTCGCATGTGCTCTGTCCTGTGTTGTTGCTGGATCTAGTGGGCTCTTATATAATTTGAGTCATGTTTGTGCACCAAAATGCGTCAGCTGTATTCCAGCTTTGGTCACGTTTACGCATAAAAAATGGGCAATTTTTTTCATGACGCTCTCGTCAACTGGATGGAGAGATTGGAGAGTTTCCACTCTCCGTTTAACCATGAGCAGTTCCAACGTCCTTCGAATAACATTTTCGTCGTCTCTGCGCAGGAGTTATTAATTTCATCTCAGGCGACTCAGTTCTGACAGAACTAGAATACATAATACATACTACACGGTAATTAATTATATGAAAACATGGTCGGGAAACAAGCGTCCCGTTAAACAAGTTGTGTAGGCATAATTTATAAGACTATGAGCGTCCGCTCATAGCTGTGGCCCTAGAATTATACGCAGTTTGCTCATTCCATCTTATTTATTCCGAGGTCACGAGTCGCGGTCCGAAAAACTTAATGATCTGTGAAGTATCGGCTAATCGACGGTGCCATGGATATGAAGGAAGTCTAAGCTGGTACACCGGAGATAAAAAAAAACTGGTTATAAGTGGCACAACATGACAAGACACATAATTTAAGAATAAGTATGTGCATAGTCTTTTAAAGATAAACCACTTTTTACGGTTTCGTTGTACTACAAGGAACCCTTATAAGTTAATTCTGCCCGTCTGTCTTTCTGTCTGTCTGTCCGTCAGTATATTCGTCAACTTAAAGAGTTAGTATGATAAAATTATGCACAATTACAGTTTTTGGTATACATCTAATTTTTTTATAATTTAAGTGGTGGCTCTGGTACATGTATTGTAAAATTTAGATGTTTTTTTTTCGCTTAGTTTTAGTGATAAACTGTAATAAATTCATGACGTTCTAGCTCAAAGGTAATTGACCTTTTCGTAAAATAATCTTGACAAAGAAAGTTTCTGAAGTAGTTTTCTTTTTGACTAAACCATAGAAAATATACACATAATTTGTAATGTCGGGATGATACATCTCTGAAATTTGGCTTAGTCAACAGAGCTTCATTCGTTCGAATATTACTATATCTATTTCTGAACTATGACTATGACCACCATTGTATGGTCTTGGCCACGGAACCCTACCATAGGCGTGTTTCGGCACGCTCCTGGCCGGCTTTTATTTATAAGTAATTTGCCTTTTCTCAAAGACTTACCAATTTTCAAATTAGGTACTACATATATGAATAACCAAAAAAACCTGCTATTTCTAAGTGTGGATTCGGCCAAACGATAGTACATTTAATTCTTATAATAATTCGCCAATTACTCGAGAGTAAATCAATTTCACATTTCACTATCTACAATTCTAAGAATAGTAAGCCTATTCGATAATAAACTACTAAAAGTACCACCATTTTAGGTGGAATATCAGAGTTATTCCGAGAATATTTTAATTACAGTAGAGCGCCATATGATTCTATGCTCTTTTGTATTGTATTGTCATTTCAACTCAACGAGTAAATTATATTGTCTTGTGTGTCTAGTAAGTAGGTGGTCTATTTATTTAATTAAATATGTTGGACTTGGCTGAGTCGAGCTCGAGACATACTTTGACTATCGACTCGACTTTCAGTGTGAACCAAGAGAATGTAATACTCCTAGTGTATATATAATTTGTTTGACAACACTGCCAAATGCACAAGGCGTGCGATGGCAAACTCATTATTGTATACATACTTTTAACCATTAGTTTTACGATAATATACTTAAAGTTGCTATCAGATAACTAGAGTCAAAATTATCTCGTCACAATGTATAACTAAAAGCGGAGACAGCAAAGGAGTCACAATTTTTGAACTAATTAGTTAATTTAGTCAAATTGCACCATTCCGGGAGGTATTAACCGTCTCCTTACATGTGCAAAAGCGACTTTATTGAGCTAAAGAAGATCGTAACACTAAAATTACGTTTTACAAGGGTGCCATGAATTTTACTCTTTCAGGTAGGTAATGAAGTCACCGAAGACGGTGGCTTTGCTTTTCATTTGGCTATGTAACCAACATTAATTTACATTACTTACAATACTAATTAAGCCCAAAATATTATGTATTACTCATTTTTTATCACAGTAAAAAAAATACATATGTATATTTTTTTTCGTTTCATAAATGATATTCAAACATTTAATGACACAGAGACAAATCTTACAAACGTCAATATAAATTCGAACATAAATTCGCATGTCTAATGATACAAACAAAATCCTTCTTATTATATTTCGTTTCCGTAGTTTCTGTACAAAATGCTCAGAGCTCAACCCTTGTAATATTATAAAAACATCGATCAAAGTTGTTTCAAAACATGGAACAAACTCAATCTTCTCTGCCTCGTCGACTATAGATTCTGATTAAAAATTAATTAACGAGTTAAAAGGCCACATTTGGTGCTTCAAAGTTTTGAAACGATTTGAGAATTAACAATTTTATAGGCTTTAAGCTGCCCTTAATTAGACTGCATTTGAATTTAGAGTAGATATTTGGTATAAATATTGTGTCGGAAATTAGCGTCCGGATTATTTGGCCGGTTTAACTATCCGGCTATAAGTATCTAATTCCCTTCTGCTCATTTTTCTATCGGACTGCCAGAGCGGGTACGAAAAACGAACACCTCTTTATGGTTAATATACCAAAAATCCGTACGAAGCGCTTTAATTCCACCTATATTGTGTGAACTGCTAGACTGTGGAATGCGCTGCTTGAATGGGTGTTCCCCGATAGTTACAATCTAGGTGTCTTTAAATCACGAGTACATTGGTTAGTTCTAGGCAAGCGTGCTCCATCTTAGACCGCATCGCATCGCTTAACATCAGGCGAGTTTGCGGCCAAATGCAAGCTAGAAAAAAAAAGTTAAATTCTATCGCCAAGCATCTGATAGTCCGTTTCAATTCAGGCTAGGTGTGTTTGCTATCTTAAACCACACCGTCTCTTAATATGAGGTGTGTTAGGATGAAATGCCTAGTCAACGCTATCTGGTTAATACAAATTAATAAATAATTTATTCGCTGGCCATAACAGTGATGGTCATAATATTTAGTGGCCGGATATTCCACACATCCCTAAATAAGAGGGAAATTGTGAGAAGATTCGGAATCTGTGATTAAATTCCAGACGCTGAATTGAATTTTCAGATTGGTGTTTTAGGAAATTAACAAGTAATTGCGATCATTTATTAGGCACTAGTTAGCGTATTTTGTATAAACGGAACAAGAAAGGTCATGGAAACTTGGTTTTACCAGGCCTGTCTCACTGAAACAGCGAACCGTATATCTACATACCTAGTTTGTATATATGTATATACATGTATCTGGATTGCGACAGTGAGAGAGATTCTAGAACGTTCTAAACGTCTTCTTCTTACTTAATAAAAATCGTAAATCCATTTACTTATATATCCTTGTCAGTCACAATGTAAAGCCTAAACCGTTGGGTCAAGAAGCATGAAAATTTGCATAAATGTTCGTTTTATAAAGCCAGAGAGCATTAAGGAAAGATTTTAAAACGTATTCCCTAAAGAGTTAATATAGGCGATAGAAGTCTGTATGGAAATTCGGAATTTTTTACCGATTTCAAAAAAGAAGACGGTTCTATGTTCCAATGTATATTTAAAAAAAACTGCTTTGCGAAATATGGCCCGCCAAAGTGGCAAAAAGTTGGTCCCCCCATGCATTTTTTAAATTCAGTAATAGGCTTGCATTTGACCGCCAACTCGCCTGATTTTAAGCGCGATGCGGTCTACGATGGAGCACACTTGCCCAGAAGAAACCGATTCACTCGAGGTTTGAAGACACCCAGATTGTAAACATCGGGGAGCACCCATTCCGGCAGCGCATTCCACAGACTAGCAGTTCGCACAATAAAAGTGGAATCAAAGCGCTTCGTACGGGTTTTCGGAATATCAACCATGAAGCGGTGTTGATTTTTCGTGCCCGCTCTGGCAGTCCGATAAAAAAATGGGGAGGAGGGAATTAGATCATGCAGATCTGATGGGTGCATCAGATCTGCATGATCTAATCATCTCACTCTCCGAAATGTATCCGATAAAAAACTGATAGACTAGCAACTTTACGCCGATGCTCAAGACTAAGAAGTTTAGTCTGAACCAGGGATTCATTGCTGATGAGCCTCTTGGCGCGTCTCTCAATAGACTCCAACGCTCCAAGCTGGTACTTAGCTGATCTATCCCAATGGTGAGAGCAGTACTCCATGCACGACCGAACTTGTGCTTGGTACAGTGTAAGCAACTGTTCCGACGTGAAGTACCGATGCACCTTCGATAGGATACCCAGCTTTTTGGCAGCCAATTGAGCCTTGTCCTCAATATAGGAGGCAAAGTTGAGGGTAGAAGACAGAGAGACGCCCAAAAGCTCAAGTCGGTCTGCTGTCGGAATAGATACATCCTGGAAAGTAGGAGCCAGTTGGAATGGCGTCCTTTTTGCGGAGAACAGACACGCCTGGGTCTTAGCGGCATTGAACTTGACCAGGTTGGCATCGCCCCAATCGGAGACTGCCTTCCTTAAGTGACAAGTTCATGCGCTCGACCATGGCCTCTCGGAGAGACTGGATTTGTGGTCCACTGGTTCGTGCATTGGATGTATAGTCTACTACTGTGCTGTCGTCTGCGTACCCAAAGGTACCGGGCTTTAGCAGATCGTTGATGTGTAGCAGGAAGAGCGTTGCAGAGAGCACCGACCGCTGGGGGACACCGGCGATATCCATGTAACGAAACCTTTAGACAAGCCGAACGAGGAGAGCTTGCTAATAAGGTTGTCATGCCAAACCCTGTCAAAAGCCTTCGAGATGTCAAGGGAAACGGCAAGCGCTTCCCCGTATTTCTCGATGGCCTCACTCCAGATGTGTGTGGCGTACGCTAGAAGATCCCCAGTGGACCGGTTTTGGCGGAATCCGTATTGCCGGTCACTGAGGAGATCATTAGCATCCAGATACGCCAGGAGCCTGTTGTTGAGGACACGTTCCATAGTCTTACAGAGTATGGACGTGACCGAGATTGGCCTGTAGTTGGCAGGGTCAGCACGACTACCCTTCTTGGGCACAGGTTGCACGTTTGCAAGCTTCCATGACCTCGGCACTTGCCCCGTCTCAAGCGAGAGACGAAAGAGGCGCGTCAGTATAGGAGACAAGTCAATTCCAATTTCTAAACTATAAGACATAGCAACTTGAATCTTACAATACAGGTAGGTCATATTTAAAACCTTCATTCAAAATTATTTTGACCATTATCTGCAATATATCTAACAGCGATAAAACTGTAAAAAATTCAAAGCATTCTAGCTCATAGGTCATTGACCTTTCTGTAAAATGGTCTTAACAAATAATGTTTCTCAATCAGTTTTCTCTATTTTTAAACCATAACAAGTATATGCTATGCCGAGATGGTACATCTCTGAAATTTGGCTAAGTCCACAGAACTTTGTTCTTTCGAATTTTTCTATAACCATAATTTTAATTATATGGCTTTGTTTACGGAACCCTACCATATGCGTGTCTCGACACGCTCTTGGCCAATTATTTATAACTTAAGAAGTTAAATATGACATGAAAGTTTGTATGAGCTTCGCCATAACAACCACCGCTCCTCAATGGAAAACGTCAATAAAAGTTCAATGCCACCTTATATTTACATGCCTTTTATTTTATTTTTTATTTGGTAGTGGTGTACTGTATGTGTGCCTGTAGCGCACCATCACCAAACGGATCCAACGGAAGACCAGCGCTAGTTAACAGCCGGCATTATGCTGAGTTGAGTTCGATTTCTGACTTTATTTTACCCTTGTCTTATATTAATATTTTTTTACGTAGCTTTTTGGTCTCAAATAAACTTTTTTTCTTTCTTTCTTTCTTTAATATTTTGAACTGCAGTAGTTCAAAAACCTTTAGTTAGCACTCATCAAACAACTCAGCATGGCAAGTCAAGTCCGTGCATACAACGCCACGTCCAACTTATTCAAGTATCACACAATATTCTGCAGACTCCTTGATTAAACCTTAATCAATGTCAGGGCTGCCAAACGCAACGTCGAGACTGTTTGCAGGGTTGCCACATGCCACACATGTTTACCTAATTGTTTGACTTCTAGGTAAATAGTAGTACTTATATTGATACAAATATTAGGTACAGTGGTATGTCTATATATAACTAGACTAGCCGCCCGCCCCAGCTTCGCACGGGTGTAAGAAGCTCGGCCTTCGGCCTCGTTACAAAATATAATATAGCCTATGTCACGCGGGGATAGTGTAGCTTTCCAGCAGTGAAAGAATTTCGAAAATCGGTTCAGCAGTTTTTGAGTTATTTCGTTACAAACATCCAAAAATATAAAAATCCAAAAATACAAATCTTTCCTCTTCATAATATTAGTACACATGTACTGTGTTACGCAGAAAGGGTGCACTAAGCCGAAAGGAGTCCATGCTAACCATAATTGTGAACAACTTTTACTATGGGAGCTACTCTGAAATCGCAAAAAAATATCAGCTGTCCCATAGAAAACGGTCATTAACACACAAAAAAAGGTATGGAAGAGCTGATATTTTTTTCGCGATTTCAAGGTTGATGCCATAAAAAAAGTTGTTGATAATGATGAATAATTTTGCATATAACGGACCCCTTCCGGCTTAATACAACATTTCCGCGTAACCCTGTCACTGAACGTTCTGCAAACTAGTAAGAACTATTTTGGAAGTTCAACGATCTCTAAACAACTGAACTGATTTATGAAGTAGGTAAGTTTAGCAAGTCAGTAATTTTTACTCTAATTTTGTTATTATGGCTTTTCTTCTTAACCCTCGCAAACGTAAAAAAGGGGTGCTATAAGTTTAACGTGTGTATCTATGTGTTTGTCTAACTGTGTATGTGTGTATATATGTGTCTTTCTGTGGCATCGTAGCACCGAAACGTCTGCACAGATTTTGATTTAGTTTTTTATTTGTTTGAAACGTGACTTGACCAGGTGTTCTTAGGTATGGATACCTACGTAAACATCTGTTTACGTAGGTAGCCGTTTGAAAATTATCAATATTTTTGTCGGGTGCTTTTTAAAATTTTCAATGTATACTTGTTTATATTTTGTTTGAACTGCTAAAGTTGATTACAGCCCCATCGTAACCTATTACATTAATAGTTTGTTCATGTGTTGATGTTACAAATATTATAGATATCATTTATCATATATTGGTAACAAAAACACACACAAAAACCTACTTACCAACAGGCGTGTTGGTGGTCAAACGTGGACACATTCGCAATAAAAATAAATAAAAAAATTACAGAAACGTTTCATCATCATCAAATTCCACCCATTGCTGATTATAAATCGTATTTTAGCGTACTATCTTTTCGTCTTTTTTGGCTCGTCTCGTCTGTTCACTGCTTTCCTGTCATCTTAAAGGGGCCTTTTCCCGTCTGCGGTTTAGGTTTTTTATATTGAAAATTATCTTTCAACCAAGTGTCTCGCCCATCTCCACTTGATTCTTGTCATCTGTTTAACCACGTCTTCTTTATGATATAAAATGCTTTTAATATAGTAAATTTTAGTTTTAAATATTAATACAACGCAGATGATTAAGAGCACTTAATCGTGCCTGAGCACAGATAGGAGTTTGGAGAAGTAATCTTAATTTCTAAGTAATTCCGATGTCTGTTGGTAGCATTAATCGAATATTACAGACAAACAGTCCATGATATTTTTCGTTAGTCCGTTTACGCGCCATTATAAATACAATATCTCTTTATTACACACCGAAAAATACAAATGAAACTAAAATAAAAAATAAATATAATTATGGCAGTATAATGGGCGGCCTTATCGCCTAGAGCTTATCGATTATAATAACCTAATACAAAAAAAAAATATGTCATGAAGTATATTTTTTTTATTTGCTCAAAGAAATGCAGTTGAATCACAAAATACCTATAGTGGTTAACGGTTACGCTATTTTTGTTTGCACGCTATCCTAACATAGAGGAAAAAATTCTCAATATTTCGGGAAAATATTTAAGCTCGTTTATCTTCATCAGAAATTAGATGTTGCTCGCGTCAGATTATATTTTCCCCGCCCTAGCCAGTAAAAAATATTTGCAGCAAGATTAGTTGAAGGGAATAAATTGGAAGTATTTAGGAAAGTTGCAACAAATTGTTTCGCAAGTTTAGATAGGTCTTGTTGAAAACTTATAAAAAAAGATAAAATAATAAATAAATAAAATAAATAAATATCTGGGACATTATTGCACACATGGTCATCTGACCCCAAACTAAGCAAAGCTTGTAATATGGCTATGTAATATATAAATTAAGATAATATTTTAGCTGAATAAAGTAAAATACTTTTTTATTATTGGAATGTTATTTAAGTTATTGTAATAAGGTTAAATAATAAACGGATTTAACCCCTAAAAAAATTTGTTAAATACTGAACGATACAGTACGTTTCAAACGCATAAAATCTTATTACTGTAGCATAGAAGTTAAGTCCACAACAATAATGTGTTTAAACGTAATTAAAGTTTGTGCGCTTGATAGTGATGGGGTAAAATGAGCTTTTATCGATAAAATTGTGCTAGTTTTGTTATTAATTTTCTTTATTAAGTCACTCTCAGTCTTTACTACAACTATCATAGTGTTTTATGTATATGTTGCAGGTAAATTGTCAATGCCGTGAAATTACAATTTCACTGATTAAGCGGAAGACGCAGCGTAGGTAGGCCTCCCACTAGATGGACCGACGACATCGTGAGAGTCGCGGGCATCCAGTGGATGCAGATGGCAGGTTGTCGTTCAGTGTGGAGGTTAAAGGTGGAGGCCTATGTTCAGCAGTGGACGTCTTATGGCTGATGATTATGATGAAATTATAATTTTAAGGTAGTTTTTTCAGGTTTTTTATAAACTAACCTAACCACTTAACTAGGTTACTAGTAACATTATAATTTCACGGCATTAACAATTTACCTGCGAAATACATACTATTCATACCCTCAGATCAAATAAAAAATACAGATGGATTACAGCAAAAACGAAAAGTGGGGCTGCTTTTTCAAACGTGTGTGTGTGTAGTCGTTTGACGTTTTCAGTATGAAATTCACGTAGTTTTGAATGCATATGTGTGCGTGAGTCCGTGTATTTATATTGAGAAGTCACGTAGTTTTGGAAGCGATTTTGACTTCACTTTGGCAGTACGCCGTAATCCATCTGTATTTTTTTTATTTGATCTAAGTTCATACCTAATATAAATTCCTTTCAATTCTTATTAAATGCTCAGTATTTTTGTTACGAATGTACTTGGTCGACGACAGCATCTTTAAAAAACTACAACGTTCTTGTATCGATACTTTTTATCGATAATTTCCCACCCCTAGTGTAGCGTTGCAGTCGTGGCTGCAGTCGCCGAGCCCTATTGTGAACGAGGTATTGTTGATTTATAATTGTTACGGTTTCTGCAGTTCTTTCACTTAGCCCCTACCTAGTTTAACTCTTCAACGATAATGTTTTAGCTAGCAACGGGTTCTTTAATTTCTGATTTAATTTAGCACTTATCATTTATTTACTAAACCTATGTTGTAGTTTTTTTTTATATTGAGAACGCTCTTCAAATTTCAATTAATTCGTGTATAACATTTATTTAAATATTCTCTTTTTAACTGGTTTTATGCGAATATAAGACACTTGTGGACGAGATCAACTTTTTAAGCCTTTGTAAAGGGTTAAAAAGCTAGCTAAAAGTTATTACTTTGTACATAGATAGGTCTTACTTTGTTATAAGTTACTTGGTTGGTTACTTATAACAAGTAGCGAGGCGAATTGGTGATCAAACGCAATCCTATTCCTTAAAAAAATGACATGCTACACACTCACGCTTTACTTGAATTTATCAAAACATTCAAACTCCTTTAGAATGGTTTTGAAATGCTTATACTTAATGTTTTGTCCATTTTGAGCGATATAACAAATTTCTACAACAAATTTATATACTTTTCCAAACCAACTACGTAATAAACACTGTTTTAAACTATCACGGTTGTTCACTAAATTTAAATGATTATTTACGGGATATTTACCGTGGTAAGTTTGTGGAAGGAGCTCCCGATATTTCGGCGCAGTTACATGCACCATGTTCACGGGAAGATAACATCATGTCATGGCATGTCTTCCCGTGAACATGGTGCATGTAACTGCGCCGAAATATCGGGAGCTCCTTCCACAACCTAACCACGGTAAATATCCCGTAAATAATCATTTAACTTTAACTACGTAATGTTGCATGATTACTAGGACTTATCATTATTAGGTGCTTTTAAAATTCTCATCTAACTAACAATACGTCGTAATAATTAAAAAGTTACAATAAAACTTTCTACCCCTATACATTACTCTGAGACGAATCTAAATTGAACCCTTAAATCTGGACATAAAAGTTAGATTTGTATAATGAAGGTAGTTAACAATAAATGTCCAATTAGTAAAGACTGTCGGGTCGTGCGACGTCACTTGTACCTATATTTCGTGAATCTAAAGCAGGCGTATAAACTCATATTGTGAGATTGTTACAATTAGCTCTTGCCCGACGCTTTAAATATGCAAAGGGAATAAATGGTACCCTATTACTAAGCCTACAATGTCTGTCTGTCCGTCCTACCTTTTAACGGCTGTATCATTCGAACTGTTGAAATTTTCACAGAATATGTAATGTTACGACAAATTAACTAAGAAATAATAATAAAGTCAAAAAGTAAAAACTAGACCTAGAAGCTACTTATTAACTCTCACCTTGAATACACCCAGGTTATAGTTTTCAGGAAACAAGGACTGCATTCCAGTCCCTAGCTCTTCGCATTAGGAAGGTGGAGGCAAATCAGTTAGGTCGAGCTGGAGGCAGGTCGACTATGTAGGGATGTTGTCCCATGTGTTCTCTGACTTATCCTGTTGTAGCAGGGGGAAAAAAGGATTAGGTGGTGTACCTCAAGCGCACACTTACCGAAATACAGCCTGTAAAAAATGCTCAAGGCTCTGCAGCTTTGAAGAAACCAGTTTTTCATTGCCTTTTAGCCTCACAGCTCGTCGCTCTACGGTCTCTAAATCTCTAGCTGGTATATAGCAGAACCATCAAAAAGATATCTGCAGTACTCCACACACGACCGAACCTGAGCTTGATAAAAGCTGAAAAGCTGTTCCGGTGTGAAGTACCGCTTAATCTTAATGGGAATTCCAAGCTTTTGCCTGGTTAGTTTAGCTATGGACTCCAAATAAGTTAAGCAATCAAAGTTTAGCGAGGAAGAGAGATTGAGACTTAGTAGTAATTATACCAGGTATTTTTTTATTGCTCTGGTTTTATTTTTATTCCTTTTCCATTTTTATTAATGACAGTCATGTCTTTAACCCTTGAACAGTTATGTGATTTTCTTCGTGCGAGTAACTTAGCAAATCACGTAAATGCTCGCGCGGAGTCTCCCGGGACCCCAATTTGTTTTGAAAACTTCTGATAAACTAGCAATGGCATTAAATATTCAAATAAATGCAATATTTTTTACTAAAACCTCAAACGACAAAGAAAATAAAAACTAATAGGAACTCATAAAAAACAAGTCAAAATATTGTCATTGAATTTAACTTTTGAGGCACAATGAGATCATCTTTGAGATATTTTTAATTCTTACGTACTGATTCGATTCGTTTTCATCACCAGGTTAGTTATACAATAGATCCTGGAGTAATCATTTCATGCAAATTTTATTTTGACTCCAAATTTGATGCATTACTTACCTCGGACGAAAAAAGTTACGTAATTACTCATGCACACGGGTTCACACACTTAAGAGTGTAGCAATGTGTACGGATTCTCCAAACTAGGAAACTATTATTGGTGGAATCGGTGTCTGACCGATCAAAAGTATATTTTTTGCGCGTAAAAGTACGTAGACCCCATGCGAGTAGTTAAAGGTTAATTATGTGAAAATAATGGGCTAATAAAATGAAACAATTTGTATGCTTTTCGAGTATATCTGGGTCAAAGCTCTTGAAAATTAGGCACTGAATTAAATTACCCAGTGAGATTCGTAAACATCACAACAGAGCTATCAAAGTTTCCGATCGAAAGTTATCTGATAACGCCATCAAAATGCCCATTAAATGTAATCAAATAACCTAAAACAGCTCTTCCGTTTAACAGCTCCATTACAAAAGCCGGTAACTTTGGAGATTGACCGGTGAAGGGTGGTTATACATTGGCTTATTGATTTATTACCTGTTCTGAAAGCGTATTTTCTATCTTTGGAAGATAAAATAGGTATGTCAAAGCTTTTACTGTAATTTTATATCTGATTTTTTGACAAAATACTGAAGAATCTTTAACACTGTCTGTAAAAACCAATTCTTGAGTGGAGCCACGAACCGGAAGATGTAGTGCAGGAATGCCTCCCACTACCTCTCTCTCCCCTCCCGTGATATCGTGATAGTCGTGGGCATCCAGTGTATGCAGATGGCTCACTGTCGTTCAGTATGGAGTTCTAAGGGGAGGCCTATGTTCAGCATTGGATGTCTTCTGGCTGATGATGACCATAAATAATCCTTGGTATTTTTCTACTCCTTTTTTCACTTTACTTCATGTCAGAGTGAATAAAAAATCTGACGTAAAGGAACCTACTTACTATTTAATTGAAAACTTACAATGTAACCCCAGCTTACGCCAAACAAATCCGATGATAGACTGATACATGGCAGTAAAACTTCCTAAGATTTATGGCATTGCCCTTAAGTGCTACATCGCCTCCGATTGCCGTTTCAGATAAGTGAACAATAT
The DNA here is from genome assembly GCA_949125355.1 of Agriopis leucophaearia. Classification (NCBI taxonomy): domain Eukaryota; kingdom Metazoa; phylum Arthropoda; class Insecta; order Lepidoptera; family Geometridae; genus Agriopis; species Agriopis leucophaearia. The sequence continues at coordinate 4,749,981 of OX421275.1, forward strand.
ATCGCGTTACAAATGAGAATGGGTCGTAAGTGAAAAACATCTGTCTAACTTTAGCTACAATGTACATAAATAAACTTAACTTACTTACTGGAAAATCAACGTGAAGCTTTATAAGTAAACAAGAAACAAGTTTTGGTAAAATAGTTATGTTTGCCGAGCTATGGTGGCCGAGTGGTATATGCGTTTCACAATCAGTCAGAAACATAAAGCGGATACAGTCAGAACTGCATCCGGTGCGAGGCTAGGATAAGGAATAAGTCATTGGTTTAGGGATACCAATGACTTATTTGATACTTCGAAATCCCAAAAATTCAAATACATTTGTCATTCCGCGTGTTAATGCCGCCAACATGCTGGGTGCGCTGCCAACTGATAGTGGCTTTTGCATTGGATTGTCTTTAGACCTTCAACGGTCTATCTGCTTTTAGCGGCTATTTAATGGGTAGTCTGTCTTTGTAGTGTTCGGTTTAGCTTGTATTTTTAACCAACTTCTAAAAAGGAGGAGGTTCTTAATTATCAACTGTGTTTTTATTTTTATGTTTGTTATCTCAGAACTTTCGACTGGGTGAACCGATTTTGATGATATTTTTTTTATTTGAATGCTGGTGCTTCCCGTGTGGTCTCATTTCAATTTGGTCCAGTTTTTGAAGTCGGTTTTTTAGGGTTCCGTACCCAAAGGGTAAAACGGGACCCTATTACTACGCTGTCTGTCCGTCTGTCCGTCTGTCCGTCCGTCAGTCACCAGGCTGTATCTCATGAACCGTAACAGTTAGACAGTTGAAATTTTCACAAATGATGTATTTCCGTTGCCGCTATAACAACAAATACTAAAAAATAGAATAAAATAAATATTTAAGGGGGCTACCATACAACAAACGTGATTTTTTTGCTCGTTTATGCTCGATATTGCAACAGGCATTAACGGCAACAGGTAGACGCTTGAAATATTCACAGAATATTTATTGAGTTAAAGAATATTTATTGAGTTAAGAGTTATATATTTAATTTAAAAATAAATAGTCAAATTAAAATAAAATTAATATTTAAGGGGGGCTCCCATACAACAAACGTGATTTTTTTGCCGTTATTATAGAAAATGGTGCGGAACCCTTCGTGCGCGAGTCCGACTCGCACGGGCCAGTTTTTTTATAATGATAATTATGTTTAGTTAATAAAGGCACTTGCCCATAAACAATAAAATATTGACATTTATAAACATGCACTGGGCGACCATGGTAGATTAGGGGCCCATTCTCTATCTGAGAGAAGTGGTCCCAGCAATAGGACACAAGACTTATTCAAGGTATCTTCTAAGATATTTGCGCTCTGACTAGTCTTAATAAAGAACCCACCGAATTACTATCGCTACCAAATTGTCAAACATTGCAGCATTCTATAGATACGACCAATAACCATTTCTCTACTGTTGGCCTAAAATTATCAGATCAAATCCTTTTAAATATCAACAAAACTGAAACAGACCTTGCAAAAATGGTTCAAGTCTGTAATTCTCCGACTGATTCTTTTTTTTATGAGTCCCACAGATAACGAAGAAGTTGAAAGCATTATAATGCACTTGCAAAATGGTAAAGCTCCCGGGATAGATGGTTTAAGAAATTCACTCATAAAACACATTAAAAATGAAATTGTTATTCCACTAACGTACATTCTGAATCTAAGTCTCTCAAATGGAGTATTTCCCTGTGATTGGAAAATTGCACAAGTAACACCAATATTTAAAAGTGGATCAAAAGACTCTGTTGATAACTACCGACCAATTTCTCTTTTAGGGACTTTCTCTAAATTGCTTGAAAAATTGGTTAATAAACGTCTTTTTAACTTCTTAGAATAAAGGCAAAGGCATTCGACACTGTCTCCATCCCTATACTTCTGAACAAACTGGAAGGCCTGGGAATAAGAGGCATTGCCCTAGACTGGTTTAGAAGCTACTTAACGGAACGGCAACAGTGTGTTAAAATTGGTCAGTCTACTAGTTGTTTACAATCTATTAAATTCGGTGTACCACAGGGTAGTATCCTCGGTCCCACACTATTTTTCATCTATATCAATGACATTCACAACGTCCATATAAAAAACGCTGACATATTGTGCTATGCAGATGACACCGCGATTATTTTTCACGGACCTTCATGGCCTGACGTAAATTCTTCAGCTGAACAAGGTATGGCTCTAATTTATAAATGGCTGCAGCAAAACCTTCTTACGCTAAACACAAAAAAGACCATGTACTTATGTTTCCATAAGACCACTGCCTCAGATCCTAACATAGACACAAAAGTAAAAATTCATGATGAACTTTGCAATAACATACAGCTTTGTACTTGTGAAGCTTTGATACGCACAAAAATATGAAATACCTTGGATGGTCCATATCGATGAGAATCTTAGGTTTGATTTGCATATTAAGGCTCTTTCAGCAAGGGTTAGAAAAGTTATTTGTGTAATGCGCAATCTGCGGCATGTGGCATCTATAGACACACTTAAATCTGTTTATTACGCATTATATCAATCCCTGTTAGTATACTGCATAACATGACATTTATCTGCAGAAATAGGCAAGAAAAAATCACATTTACTTAGCTTATCACTTCAATTGCGCGTTCACTTAGCTTGCAGAATAGACCGGCTGTATAGTGTATAGGTATCTATAAGTATGATCGTTATGAAACTTAGCTATGAAACGACAAAAAGATCATCCTCGGGAATTGTCTTAAAAAGATCGTTTCGAGAAAAGAAATTAATCGGCTTTCGCTAAGTCTTTGCGCTAATTAAGACAGATCTGTTCGCATTCAGCACATTTTTATACCTTTTAATTATCATTCAGATTGCGCACCTTTTTTTTTATTTTTTTTTTTGAGATCTGCTTACGGTGGCCATTTCGGTTTTCGAACAAACATGTTTACAATGTCATAAATGGGATTTTTTTACTTAGATTTTTCCACGTGTTTCCACACGAATTTGACGTTCCAAATTCAAATCACTTTATTCCCTAGAGAGTTTCACACAACTTTATATCCCTTAAGAGATGATGCTGTACTTTATGTTGAGGTTGCATGGTATGTAATTGGACATTGTCGAGCAGGTGGTGTGAAAAATAAATGATGTACAGTTGGATCAATGGCATTGAGCCATTGCTCAACAACGAGTAAGGATAAGATCTATGATTTAAAAGCTCAAAGACTTAATGACATTCACCAACATGCTAGCATGGTATGAGTAGATTAGGGTCCATCCTCTTTCTCTCTGAGAGAAGGCCTGTGTCCCAGCTGTGGGATCATAATAGGTTGATAATGATGATGATGTGCTGCTACATTTTATTTTATTCTACATGTTGTTGTCTAAACCTTAAGATGGTGACCATATGTTCTGGTATCTAGACATAAATATCGTATTTTTACGCCTTATGTTTTGATATTTTACTATGAACATTCCAAATGATTAAAGCCATTCTTATTCATGCTTCCAGTCTTTTGAATCTCAAATAAAGTATTTTCTCAGTGTGAACACTAGCATTGTGCTTTCTCTGCGAGCTGTAAGTCAGTTTAAAGATCTCTCGCGAAAGATACTAGTGTAAATCTACTGACGGCTTTTTTCTTTGTCCTTCGCTTGCTGTCTGGACTCCAGTCGTTTATTTTGATGAGTTCACCGTCTTGGAAGTTTAATCTCTATTTTCACTGCAATGAACTAGGTTTGATAGACTTGGCCGTTTTTAACCAACTTTGTTTCTCAATTGAGTCCGTATTTTTTGTATGAACACTGATTTACGTGATATTTTTTTACTATGTAAAAGAACCTCTCGAGGTAGGTAGTCACACAAAAGTTTAATTGACTGTGGCTGAGTAGATTTTAATCCAGCTCCAATAATATTTATGAAATTTTGTTTGGGCGCCTGTTAGTTCGGCAATACTCGTATCAATATTAAAGTCATATTTTATTTGATAATTAATTCAACCAGTATTTTTTACATGAAATTATTGTTTCTTCCGCTGGCATACAAGCCAAAATGGATATGAGTGTGACACTAGATAATTATCATTATAAAAAACCGACTTCACAAAAATTTCGGAACTGAACCAAATTAAAAAATAATCATCAATATCGGTTCCCCCAGTCAAAAGTTCTGAGGTAACAAAAAAACTGTCGAATTGAGAACCTCCTTTTTAGAAGTCAGTTAACTTACTTCAGTACAGACTTCTGTCAGCGAATGATAAATAAATCATTGCACTCGCCAGTATAAACAATTTTACTATGAGACTTAACGTTACAAAATAATAAACAAAAGAAACATATTATTGTATATATATTTGAAATCAACTTGCTTCTAAATCAATTACTACGCAAGCTTACTGCAATTTCATAATTAGTCCTGTTTATTAAAACATTCATTTATGTACCAGTTTTCATCAAAGGAAAACATTAACTCTGAGCGCTTATGGAAAAAGGGGAGATGGCGATAGGAAAAAGAGAAAATTAATGAAAAAGTGGAATTGGTAGATTTCTGTTTTCAATCGTAAATAATCAATTAATTGTGTGACCAATTCAAGTGTTACTCAAACTTAAGGCTGGAGAAAGATGCAAAAGGTCTATAATAATGATGATTATGCCCATTCAACATTAGACGAAGAGATAAGACAAGCACAGCATCCGTTGGAACCAAATATATTATAATCTATAGATATCGGGACAGTGGCGCAAAACCAACTGTTTTTTTTTTTTTACTTAATTTATTTCACATTTCAAATAAAACAAAATCGTTTTTTTGCATGAATATATGTAGGTAGGTAGGTATAGAGAACACAGTTTAAATTCAAATAATTGTAGCACTATATTCAGACCCTATTGAAATTCTAAATATAAAATAATTATTAATTAGGTAAAACAGTCGACAAACTTACTTTTAAATTAATCCGTGTATTTAATGGTCTACATTTGTAGTAAGCCAATTTAGACACTGTGATGAAGTGAAATTTAAAATAGTGTGTTAGTATTTCTAAAATGTACATATTCATCTATGTGATTGTATAATTAAAATTACTTGAAATCCCCTCGTCCTTTCTTTGGTCCGCTAAAAAAAACTAAAACTAAAGATCTTTATATAAGCACGCCAATTTTTATGAAAACCAATTGTGTCACATTTTTTGTATACGTCGTTTCGTCGCCAAAGTAAATCTGACGTTACGACAGCAGATATCGTACTGAATTAAGTTGGTGCACCGATCCAACTTAAGACGCGCAAAGTAGGTGAACTTGAGTTATCTAATCTGATACAGATCTCATATATTACAAACGGCTTATACTCACGTTATTTTTATCGGACGATCAACCGGTTTCGTAGCCGTTAGAGCTCCTTCATCAGGAAATACGCGCGCTCCCGGTCACTGCAACATGATTATTATAACGTGAGTGTAAGTCGTTTGTAATTACTGATAATGTTTCCTCACGCGAGTTTTGATGAACTGATCCTGTTTTGAGATCTGTCCCTAAAATAAACTATTTCGCATTTTTAAGGTATTTGATGGTTTACTTATGTACATTTTTAAAGCTGTTGTCATAATATTATCATAGAAATGTCTATTTCTAAGCAATTACGAAATACACCTCAAGGAAAACTCGATATGAAACGAATGCCGTTTGCCCGTCGCGGTTTGAGCATCATAATGAAGTGCTTCACAAAAGAAGCTCAATTAGTTTTTTCAATGAGCCCCCAGTGGGGGAAGAATCATTTTTTATTTTTATTTTTAATTGGTTTTGGGTAATGCCGTGGCCTTTCAGCTTTTATCGTATTTACTGAGTTAATGAGCTAAGCGAGTATAATTAAATGTCACCGAGCTAAGCCTTCAATTGCTTTTGTTAAAAAATATGCTGGAAACCGCAATAGATCAGTTTGAAAGATTTAAATTTAAACTGAAATGTAAATACAACACAATTTACAAAAAGTAGTTAATTAATTTTATTTATACGCATCGGTAGACAAATCGTATGACGCAGTCATTTTTGTACTTTAGTTACATAAAAGTTTAATCAAACATAAAAATCCCCGAACACGACACCTTTGCTGTATATTGGTAAGAAGTTCAGTACCCTAAACATGTGAGTAAAATTATGAATAAAAACATTTTGTTTTAATATTTCACTAAAATATATCGGGTACCTCCTACAGTCTTACGTTAAGACCCTATCGAAAGTTGAAGTAGAACTCGAGTAAATATCGAAAGTTTTTTCAGATTTTTACAATGATAATGCTGCTGTCAGATTACGTATAAATACTTTGACCGTGTTTAAATGAAAAACTAAGTAATTCTACTTCATTATGCGATCTCCAGACGCCTTTATCTCAAGTAAATATGCATAACGTATAAAAAGATAGTGAATAAAAACCGAACTGAAAATGCGGAACAAAGTAGCGCGAGGTGAAATGCAGGCTTTGTGGTGCGCCCTCTGTATCCGATTTTGTGCAGCGGATTATTCTTAAAATGCTCGTTAGATATTTGTTTTTATGAGCACTAAATTACTTTTTACTACCTACTAATTAAAATTTGACGCTGTCTAAGTATAACAGGTAATAACTAAGTCGATAAGCATTGCCATTCGCGTAGTTACGCCGCAAGCATGCTGGGTATGCTGGTAATTGGCAGTGGGCTTCAGCATTTGGATTCTCTCTCTCGTGGGTAATCTAACTGTCCGTCTAACAAGTTCACGGTTTAGTAGCTTAGATATTTAGTATTAGTTAGCTTATATTTTTTAGGTAATGATTTAAACACTTGACTGATAAAAAAGTAGAATACTAACCTCATTAGCGATGCAAAACTATTGGCTTTTGACGATTAAAGTGAAGAAGTTATCATATAAAAGTTAAGTGACTTTGTTAACCAAAGAAAATACAAGCACAATATCATACAATACCTACCTAAACTAACTAGATTTGATATTTTTAGTGGTTTTTTTTTAATGAAAAGTTGTCACGTTTTATAAAAAAAATGCATCAGTCATTTCCCAACATCAACGATACATTCTAAAACTTGAAATTTAAGACTAATTAATATTTTATATCATAGTTGACACTGGCTAAATTTACAATATGTTAAGAGCCAAACCATTAAAAAGGTCGCAGTAACACTCAAATTTGATTTTACTCATAATAGACCCACTGTATCAAATGACGATACCAGTCGCTTTCAGAATACGTCCTAGAGTTGTTTGACTTTTTTTCTCAGACTTGCTTGCACAGAACGGGCACAAAGAGGGTATTTTAGGAATGATGAATGAGAGCAAAGAGATTAGCGCACTGTTAAAAATTTCTTGATGCAACCGTTGCTTTTTTACTTTGTTTTACAAAATATATACTAGGTAAATAAATAAGTACCTAACTACTAATTAAATGACAAGATATAAAAGGGATTTCAAACAAGGTATTATTTCTGTTACCGCCGTCTGTAGTAAGCGAACGCGAATGCTCTGCATCTCGTTTAATTTCTATTCAAATGAAAGAGACGCTCGTTCAATCGGTTTTAGAGGTATTACATTGTATAACATGTCATTATCTCTCTTGTTGAGATAGACACGGGAGTAACGGGGAGAGAAATAAAGTTCTAATTATTCTAGAGCAGTCGTGCTCTAGAATCAGCCAAGTGAACTGAATTTATATAATAGGTCGGGGAAAAAGTCTTTTCGTATTTTGTATGTATAAAGTTGTAGTAAAAATCTCATCGGTTGTACTGTTTGTATCTAGCTGGTTTTGATACCATTAAAAATATGACATTTTAAAAAAGGAATATAAAAAGTAAATAGCAATTTCCCGCCATTTTTCAATTGTTTTTTTGTTCGATAAAATGAGTGAATCTAACGAAGAAATTCGATATATTGTGAAATTTTATTACAAAAAACTGAAAAATGCGACACAAGCCGCGAATAAAATTTGTGACGTTTATGGACCTAATGCAGTGTCATCAAGAGTAGCACAATTTTGGTTCAAGCATTTTCAGTCCAGGAATTTTGATGTCAAAGATGCAGCTCGCTCTGGTCGCCCTGTTACGGATAAAGTCGATGCCATTTCTGAAAAAGTGGACCAAGATCGGCATATTAGTAGTTACGACGTAGCTGAAGACCTGGGGATTGACCACAAAACAGTTTTGACCCATTTGAAAATAACTGGGTATACAAAAAATCTCGATATTTGGGTGCCACACCAGCTCACTGAAAGAAACCAAATGAATCGTGTACTCATTTGCGATTCTCTATTGAAACGTAAAGAAACCGAACCGTTTTTGAAAAGATTGATCACTGGTGATGCAAAATGGATCACCTACGACAAGAATGTGCGCAAACGATCATGGTCAAAGGGCAGTGAAGCACCACAGACTGTAGCGAAACCCAGATTAACACGTAATAAGGTGATGCTGTGTGTATGATGGGATTGGAAGGGCATCGTTCATTATGAGCATTTACCGCCGGGCAAAACCATCGATTCGGATCTCTACTGCCAACAGCAGATGAGACTCAAACAAGAAATTGAGAAAAAACGGCCGGAATTGATCAACATAAAGAGTGTGGTCTTTCATCATGATAACGCCAGACCGCACACATCTTTGGCCACTCAGCAAAAATTTAGAGAGCTTGGTTAGGAAGTGTTAATGCATCCACCACATAGCCCTGACCTTGCACCCTCAGATTTCCACCTGTTTCGATCTCTTCAGAATTCTTTGGGTAGTGTTAGATTAACATCAAGAGAGGACTGTCAAAACTACTTGTTGCATTTTATTGATCAGAATTCCCAAAATTTCTACAGCAACGGGGTCATGTCACTACCTAAAAGATGGCAACAAGTTATCGAACAAAATGGTACATATATATTATAATTAAATGTAATTAAACTTGAAAAAAATATGTCTTGAATTTGTTTATAAAATACGAAGAAACTTTTTCCCCGACCTTATAAGTTGTTATACTTTTTAGTGTTTTGCTGTCCCGTTTCATGCATTAGTGGACAAATAACAAGTGAACTTATTACTATACTTTAGAATTGATAATCGAAGCCAACAACATAATCACAGAGGACTAACTTTCGAAAACCTTGAAAAAGGAAGCATTACATCATTAAAGCATTTATCGTTCATATCTCGAGAAGAAAATGCTAGCATTATCGACGAACCAGTGGGCAAAGCGGACATCTACAGCTATCGAGGATTATTATTCAAAACTTGCTTGTTCAACGATGGATGTAAAGTTCAGCTGGAATGGCCATGCTTGCACGGAAGTTGAATCGTTATTAGTTTTTGTCGTGTAGCGCGATCAGAAGTAAAAATCATCGATATCATGAATACAATCCCACCATTGCGCTTGCAGCATTTTGTTCAGTTCACGCCATGGCTACGAACATAGCACTATCGCATAATTATCAATATTAAAAACCGACTTTGTAAAAATGACAGAACTGGACCAAATTATAATGGGACCACACGGGCAGCACCAGCTTTCTAATAAAAAAAGAATCTTCAAAATCGGTTCCCCCAGTCGAAAGTTCTGTGGTAACAAATAAAAATAAAAAAACAGTCGAATTGACAACCTCCTCCTTTTAGGAAGTCGGTAAAAAATAGTACTATTTTGTGGCAGTATTGCAATTCTGAGTGACAGGTAACTTAATCAGACTGCTAGACCCGATTAGCTCAGGACCGCGGCAGATAACATAATAAGAGAGATTCACCAAAACGCCCTTTACTGTGAAATTAGGATAGTTTTAGCTTTTGAAATAATTACATCAAAAGACAGGCAATAAGTAACGATCTGTCCATTACAACATATTATGCATCGCAGTAGAGCTTTACTTGAGAAATTTACGCTAACTGTCAAAATCTTTACTAACTAGATCGAATTGCTTTCAAGTACGACAACCCAAGGAACATATTACTCACAAGGAGACAACCGCTCACCAACGAAGCCGACTTGCGACTGAGGTCATGGTGGTGAGTTTTATACTAGTGCTCACCACTGAGGTGATGCTATTAAAAAGTTCCGTTGGCCCAGTCTGTGCAAAATAATATACATATCGTAATATTATAAATGCTAAAGCTTTATATGCAAGTATATGAAGTATATATGTATGTCAACACTAAACTCTATAATTTAACGGATTTGAATGAAATTTGGTGAGAAGGCAGCTTATACTCCGGCTTATGCGGGTGAAATTGCAGAGTGCAGTTAGTAAGTCAATAAATAAGTATCGGGCATCCAGTGGATGCAGATGGCAGGATGTCGTTCAGTGTGGAGGTTAAAGGGGGAGGCCTATGTTCAGCAGTGGACGTCTTCTGGCTGATGATGATGAAATAAGTATAGTAGACCATCCAGTGTTTCAACACCGAACTGCTACGAAGAAACGGAAACCCGTAGAAGTTATAGGATCGCGGTCAGCGCAACCGCTGCTGGCTATTTCGAACATCAATTAAACATCGTATTATGATTAAAAAACTTTCAGTGGTTATGGTGAAACCAATCCATAAACTTGAATGATTTATTAGTTTTGTAGTTTAATTGCTTTGTACAATGATATATAAAATAGAGTGTTGTTATACACTTTTAAACTATCACGGTTGTTCACTACATTTGCATGATTATTAACGGGATATTTTATCGTGTTCTATAACCTAATGTATATTCAAAGTTATTTTAACTCCACGGTAACCTCTATTGATGTCTGTACTACTTTACTAGGGCATAATATTGTTGGCTTTTACTAAATCTTGTATTGTGTTTAAATATATTATATTGTACGAAAACGTAAACTATAAAACAAAATATAAAATACATTTATATGATTATTTACCGTGGTAAGTTTTTGAAAAGGGCTCCGGATAGTTCCCGTCTTCCCGTGAACATGGTAACTGCGCCGAAATATCGGGAGCTCCCACAACCTTACCACAGTAAATATCCCGTAAATAATCATATAAATATAGTGAACAACCGTGATAGTTTAAAACAAAATACAAAACATTTAAATTAAATTCTTTACACAGACAAATGCACAATTCTTGTGACGCCAAAGCAAAAAAGAGGAAAAGAAAAAAAAAACTTGCTGAAAATTCAAATTAAACTGTTCATCTTTCAGATCATTTCTGGCGGCGGTCTTTATTATTGTTTCACGTGGGAGTAATGGCGATAGAAACAATGTCCACTGCTTTAGTGGATTCACGGGTAAGGTCGCCCACAAGAAAATAAACCAACTGTAATTTAGTTTCCATTGGTAAATGGATCTGGCTTTTACGCAAATGGATTCTAGGTTTTGTCTGTTAACAATAAGGTTTATTACAAAAGAAAATAAGAATCTGTACGAGAAAAAAATGCTATATTGTTTCCAGAGATATCAATGCTAGAAAAAAACAACACAAATACGTAGCTGTACCATCTGGTTTTCCAAAGTTTTTCTAGTTTATTTGTACGTGGGTTCGATTCCCGCCTAGGCCAAACGCTCATGTGATGAACATTTGTGTTTGTTCTATATCTGGGAATTAATATATATTTAAGTATGTATTTAAAAATATATAATACGTACTAGCTGATACCCGCTACTTCGTACGCGTAGAGCTCGGCCTTCGGCCTCGCTACTAGGACCCGCTCCAGGAACACAAGATTTCATCCAAATCGGTCCAGCCGTTTACTCACCGTTTAAACCTTTCCTGAACTTCCACAAATATTTCAAGATCAAAATTAGCCAAATTAGTTTTGGCGAGACAAATAACATCAATTGATTTTTATATATATAATATTTATATCATTTTCTGGCAGCCATAGTATAAGCTTTCTTAGTTTGGGGTCAGATGACTGTGTGTTCAAAAATGTTTAAATATTTATTTATTCATTATGAAAATACTTTAAAACGCTACGTTCTATCCCGAAAAATAATAACTGAACCTATGGAATACGGGTGAACCCGCAGGGGCTGCTAGTGTTTATTAAACTTAAATTTCAGTAGAAATGGGTCTAATATTGAGCTACAAATTGAATCGTAAAGCGACTCTCCCACAGTCTCTATTTGTCTTGTAGAGCAAACACCCATCTGTTGCGTTTGTACGGAATGAGCTCACTCACTTTGGTGTGGACATTTATATCCGTGGTTGTCTTACAGAGTTTTAAATGAAAAATATGTTTTCACTCGTATTTATTTTCTCGGTTAACGATATGAAATTAACTACAAGGTTCTTACGGCTACATGTTTTAAGTGATTCTGTTTAGGTGATTGCAAAAGTTGCGCGACCGTAAACCGAATCTCGATGCATGTACCTTCGAGTGATTTTCCGTACTGCGCTATTTCAACGCTGTTTCGAGCCCGCTTTTAGAGGTCGCCGTAAGGCTCCTGAAGCCTTACCATTACCTGTTTTAAGTGATTCAATTTAGTTGGCTGCGAAAAGTTGCGCGACTGAAAAAGAAGTCCACCTATATAATAGACCTATACCATAATTTATACTTATGTTAACTTGCTTGTTTTTTATTATTGCTTTTTTTATGATACCTTTATTTTATGTTTATACAAGGGTGTACAAAAGGCGATAATACACATCATAATCTTCTACTATGGGACCAACCCAGAAATTGCAAAATATCAGCTGTTTCATAGAAAACTGCTATTCACACTCGAGAAAATGTAGTACAGCTGTCATTTTTTTCCCGGTATCTGGGTTGGTCCCATAGTAAAAGTTATTTGTAATGATGGGTATAATGAACCCCTTCCGGCTTAGTACACCTTTTCCGCGTAACCTTGTATTCAATTCAATTATTTCGATCCAATGTAAGTAAATTTTTCAATCGTGCCCGTTGCTGACCCAACGGGATTAACGCCAATGTCAGTTAATCTCCACTAGTTATGGATGCAAAGATGTTCAAAAACTATGGATATCAGAGTTGTTAATATTGACTAGTTAACCATAGCAACACAAGGGGCATCACAAATACGTTGCCGACCCTTAAAGACTCTATTAACAGCCCAGCTCATTAATGTGAAGGATAATTTAGTATTTATGTTGAATTATTATTCAAATAAATCAGTCACTACTTCAAACTTTGTTTTAACTCACCCACCGCCGAGAAGACAAGCTCTGAAGAAAGCCCTATCTATTACAAATTTTGTGTAATTTGTCCAGATTCTGTTTTAAAAATATTTACAAACAATCTGAATATAGGGCCCAGGACACTTTTCCGTGAATTATGTATTAGACTCAACATCCTCGTGTTTATAAGTCAATGATTGCAATGCAATACATAGTACAGGCGTCCGGAAAATATGTAATGTGTCGATTTGTTCAGTCCCCATATTTATGGAGCTCCTAGAAAATGGACGTATAATAATTAACTATTTAAAAAACCCACTTCACTAAATTAATATAAAATTTTGGAATTCGGTTACTTGGATGAATCGGCTACGCCTATTTTATTACCGACTTCCAAAAAAGGAGGAGGTATGTTGGTCTGTATGTTTTTTTATTTTTTTTATTCATATTGTCAACCATGTAACAAAATTTTTCAGTTAATTTGATTTAAAAGCCAGACCACTGAATCGATTTTGATTTAATTTCTATAGGAACTGAAATCGGTGAACATACATAAAAAATATGCAGTGGAACATCGAACCTTCCTCCTTTTTTGATATTAAAAATACCTTCATTCAAATTATGGTCCCAAACATTTTTGTACGTAGACTGAAATGTAAGTTTTAAATCAAATCAAATCAAATCAAATCATTTATTTGCTAGAATACATTACAATAAAGAGGTCTTAAAATTATTTTTGGTGTCATAGTATTCAGTCTGCAAGCAGACGTGCAAATATTCTTAAACTAAATAAATTATACATTTTAAGAGGTAATATTATATTAAATTAGGTATATTATTATATAAAATTAGGTATTATTATTATTAAATTTTATTACATTAAAAAAATCGACAAATTCCTTAATACTATAAAAACAATGCTTAAGTAGCCACTCCGATAACGATTTTTTAAATTTGAAACCGTCCAATAATTTTATTTCATTTGGTAGTTTATTATAAATGTATATGGACATATTATATAAAAAAAAATCTTACAAGTTTTTTCTGACAGGAGGTTGATACAATAGGTTAGTGAACTTGGCTCTTTTCTGGCGGGTAATAACTTGACTTCTTTTTTGGAAATATACTGGGTGTTCTTTGGTAAAAATACAAATGTCCCTAATATACATACATGGCAAAGGAAGTATGATTTAGAAGCAGTTAAACAAAGGATGACTCGCTCTATGCTCGGTGGATCAAAGTAAAACAGAGGTAGTTCTAACAAGTATCATTGTAAACTTACTGCTTAGTGCAAGTTTAAATTGAATTCTGTAACTTTTTAACCGGAGATTGAAAAAGCTGACGGAGTTTGTTGTTTTTGTTTTAAGCATGGATGTAATGCTATTGACCTTTTATTACATTGTGTCATAGTTTAGTAATAGTAAACTATGGGTCGCAACTAGTATATTATATAACGTTACGAAGTTAACTTAGTATAGTACTTAGTAGTAGTTGATGAACACCGGAAATACTTTTTTTAACTACTAGCTGAACCAACAGACATTGCCCTGACCTAATTTAAATAAATTTGTTGGAGTTATGGTATTGAATTCATAGTTTTTTTGTACTATATATCACAATTATCATTGTAGTGTGGTATTTAGGTCACGAATGAATCGATTTCCTCTAGGCAAGCCTGCTCCATCGCAGACCACATCATCGTTTAACATCACATGAGATAGCGGTCAATATATTTTATCAATAAAATATAAAGTGTATACACCTTGCAAATATACATTTATCCCCTCCACTCGACATAAACCACCGATCTCTCATTTTTTTTTTGCCTAGATCTTTGACGTAAGCCCCATTATAAATAATTAGATATCAATTTAAATAATTGGCCAAGAGCGTGTCAAGACACGCATATGGTAGGGTTCCGTAACTAGAGCCATATAATTGTAGTCATAGTTCAGAAAATGATAGTTATAGACAAACTAGCTGTACCCGCAACTTCGTTTGCGTGAACTTTGAATTGTCCCAAGAGATGAAGGCGCCGGAAATTGCAGTAATATGTTAGTAACAATATTTTTAGTTAAATTTCTTGGAGCGAACACAAATAAATTTGTGGCATCGTTTACTCTAGACAAGGCCGAACAGCTGGCCGTGACTGAAGCAACTGGTAGAGAGATCCACGCTCGCAGTTTGCAGCGTCTGTCCCTGTGGACTGTTGATTGTTATGGCGAAACTAAAGCGCACAGGGAACTGCACATGCTTCAATCAGAACAGGAAGTTGTTGGGTATTAGCGGTATCCAAGGAATGAGGAGGAATCCGTGGCCTCAGTCAGGTTCAGGTCATCGCTTTATGGTTGACATTCTGAAAACCCGTGCGAAGCACTTTTATTGTGCAAACTACTAGTCTGTGGAATGCGCTGCCTGAATAGTTGTTCCCCGATAGTTACAATCTGGGTGTCTTCGAGTCAAAAGTGAATCGGTTTCTTCTAGGCAAGCGTGATCCATCATAAACCGCATCATCGCTTAACATCAGGCGAGTGGGCGGCCAAGCGCAAGCCTATTTTATAATAATAATAAAAAAAAGCTGCCCAACAGAATGATTGGTAGGTACTTAAACTTTTAGTTGTATATTGTGCGCCGTAAGCCCAGAAGCAGACAAAGCGTTTAAAAATTCAACCGGGTAGGTAGTGGCTTCGTCTTGATCTATAACCCAGTTGATGGCGCAGTTGTACACAATAATTTCGCCAATGACACGCGTTAATAAAACTCCGTTAATTTTAGCAGCTTGGTCGTTGCGTGGAGTAAGTTTATGGCACTCTCACAGAGCCAAGAGTTCTCTCGATGTGTTATTCTTTCTACTTCAACGGAAACACATGAAAGAAGGCCCAGAAGCTGTCAAATAAGAAGCCAGTCTTACTTTTACTTCTTTTTTTTTTTTGGGAACCTGTCGTCTTCCCCAAGTTTTGAGTAACAAATCCTATCCTAACAATCCGCAAACTCTTAGGCATTTGGATTACCGCCTTTGTGCCCACCTCTTGATGGGCACAAAGAGTTCTAATGCAGCCATGTGATGATGGGTCAGAGACTTGAACTTTTGAGACAGGCGTTTACTTCGGCGAGGCAGTGTTTGTCTGAAATCTCTGCTAAACAGCACCGTATTACTCATTTTGGTCGTTTATTTAGCCGTACGTCTTTAGCCTATATTAGTCCTCTTTCTAGTAGGCATATTGGCAGTTTAAACACCGTTACTATATGATTATTACTTGCCTATCATAACGTAAAAGAACAGATAACGCAACACATTAGACCAATTTGTAATTATCAATGGAAAAACAAAAAATAACAACGAAAAATTAACAAAACAACAGTTGGGGTACTACAAACTCAAAGGTATAATAAGCTTACATTGAATTTTGTCTTGCTCATTAGCAGAGAGAGCCAGACAAAGAACAAAATGTAAGAACTAATAACTAACAACAACACTCTAAATACCAAACACAATAGCAGATGTCTCCATTTAGGTGCCACTATGAGACGTAGCAGAGCAGGTGCCCCCATGCGCCAACGGCTCTCATACTCCTTGCCACGCTAGTCATCGACGGGGTTCTACGCGCCGATCTACACTATCCACATATATACCGGATCCGGTGCGCTGGATCTAGCGTGGAGAAGCGTCGTGCGTCTTGTGCTCCAGTCTCACCATTCATCCATGGGTCAGCGAAACGAAAAAATTCTCACTTCAGTGGGTCAGCGCACCGCTTGGACACTACACCTGGTATCTGATAGTGGCAGTGGCACGGCTGACGCGATGGCAATATGGGAGCGGTGCCACATACTCCTTGTCAGCCGGTGACAGTCCCGTGGGTACAGTCACTCACCCTTAAGAGATGGGCGTGTACTACGCCCATCTACTACGGGTGATGGTGGGGTACGTAGTCGCACGCGTCTTTGGGTGCGACGGTCGCACTGCCGGTTGGCCACCCACCTCGAGAACTGGATCCAGTGCGACCGCAAGGAAAGCAACTGCGCGTTTTAGTCCTTTTTCAGAGCTCCGTCCTTTTCCTTTCTTTTATTGTATTCTCCTTGCGCCGGGTCTCCAAAAGTATAATTGACAGTGTGTCAACATTCATACAAATTTAGTACACCATTTCATCACCATAATAAGCCGTGATTGTGTAGCAAACAGCAGAGTTACTTTCGCATTTATAATATTAGTGTGGATTCGAACGAACGAAGCTCTGTGGACTTAGCCAAATTTCAAGATGTACCATCCTGACATAGCATATACTTTTTATGGTTCAAAAATAGAGAAAACAGTTTGAGAAACATTATTTGTTAAAACCATTTCACAAAAAAGTCATGACCTTTGAGCTAGAACGCTTTGTATTTATTACAGTTTTATCGCTGTTACTCAAAAAGTCATCATCAGATAATGTTCGAAATAATTTTGAATGAAGGTTTTAAATATGACCTATCTGTATTGTAAGACTCAAGTTTCTATTTCTTATAGTTTAGAAATGCAGGGGGGGGGGGACCAACTTTTTGCCACTTTGGCGAGCCATATTTCGCAAAGTGTAGACTTTATAAAAAAGTTATGTATAAAACCTTACCTTCATTTTAAAAGACCTTTTCAACGATACCCCACACGAGTAAGTGGAGTGAAAAAAAAAACATCCCCATTTCACATGTGCGAGTGCCACCCCTAAAATGCAATATAATATATTATTATACTTTTAAAATTGAGATCTACATTATAACTGTTATTATACAAAATTTCATTCTATTATCTTAATAATTATAGAAGTTTTTGAAAAATTCGGACGGACGGACAGACAGACAGACGGACGGACAGAACGAATTTATAAGGGTTCCTTGTCGGGCTACGGAAGCCTAAAAACTGACTTTATAATTAAATTACAACCGAATTAAAAAACCCTCCTTTTTTGAAGTCGGTTAAAAATAGAGTTAGATGTACTTGTATTATTATTTTTCAGTGAGAAGTATAACAGTGTTAGTAAATATAAATGATATTTGCAATCAAACGCTAATTTTCATTAAAAAGAGTACAAAAGAAATGGTCCCATTTTTACAACTTGTGTAAAGATCTCGTAAATATCTTGAATGGAAAGTTTCGAATTAAGTTCCGACTTTGTTTTCTACGTCAACAGTCAGTGGAAATAAAAATTAATGAAGTAAGTGACAGTAACTTAAATTATTCTTAAAGTTGTAATTTTATGTATTTTTGTGTGTATAATATTGTTGTAATTTTTCTACATCGCTACTTACTTAGATAGGTTTTGTGCGAGTTAGCACAAGATATGCTTTTGATTGACGGAAACACTACTTTTCGACTATAAAACTGTGTAATTACTCGCTAGTTAAAGCAATCTCTAAATATATTTTTTATTCTTTACTATTGAGACCTACATATTTTTTCTTCATTTTTTCTATTGAAAATAGGGCTTTGTCACAAAGTTATGCCCCCCTTAAGCTAAAGTAAACACATTAATCACACAACAACTGACAACTCCCAAACGGGCACTTATAATCTATAAATAAAAGGTACATATGTATCAGCATCTTGGCTTCTCTGGAGCCAGGTGAAGCCAAGACACTGTTGCAATAATCTACATTGTTGCCATAGTGAGACAATGCAAGAGATCAGCCGGTCTATTCTGCAAGCTAAGTGAACGCGCAAGTGAGGTGAAAAGCTAAGTGAACGCGTATTTTTCTTGTCGATTACTATAGAGAAATGTCAAAATGTCGAGTGATCACCCTTGACTGTAATCCCTTGCCCTTATAATTTGATGTTTTGACATTTATCTGCAGAAATAGGCAAGAAAAAATCACATATTCACTTAGCTTATCACTTCACTTGCGCGTTCAGAATAGACATGCTGTACTAACACTGTAACTGTGCATCAAAGTTTCATGCACTTTCCTTAATATCTATTAATATACAGCCCCGTTAGCTTAGTTGGTGGTGATCCTGCCTTGGGGGCGTGGGTTCGATTCCCACCTAGGACAAACATTTGTGTTTGTTCTATGTTATGTATGGGTGTTAATATCTATTTAAGTATGTATTAAAAAATATATATGTATGTATATCTGTCTCTGGCAGCCATATAGCAAGCTTTGCTTAGTTTGGGGTCAGATGACCATGTGTGCAATAATGTCCCAGATATTTATATCTAGAAGTAAGAAGGTTCTAAAGCATTAGGACAGCCCGACAGATGGACGTCCGTCCGTCCATCCATTCATCTGTCCGTCGGTCCGTCAGTCCTATTTCGTTGTCCAAGTAAGTTCGTTCTGTTCTTGTGACTGTCCATTTGGATTGACGAACTTCTAGTATTATGGCCCCAAAAAGCTGTTTTTCAAGAATAATGACCTCTTAAGTTTGGGATTCTTTGGTTTTGTTTTACGAGTCACATAAACGTGTTATGTGTTTGTTTATAGAAAAAAAAACATTGTTTTGTTCAATAATATTTTTTTGCCTTTGGTTTAATTATACGGAATGTTATACTTTCATCAAATTGAGCCAGATTATTTGATCTACATAATGGTATCAACCAAATTCAGTACTTATTATCTACATTTTTGTATCACAGGTATAAACTCGCCAGTTCCTGTAATTTATAAAATTTAAAGCTATCAGATATATCTTTTCCCATGAAATGGGTGGTAATGTATTTCTAATGTCAAAATAATGCCAAAATATCTACATACATTTACCACACTCAATATTAGATATCACATCATCTTACTGCATCTTATAACGACACCTTATTTGTTAGCTCAAAGTTAGCAAGGCATTCAAGATAATGCGAAACTAAGCAACGTATAATTTGTTCAATCCTTGGATGAGTGGACCGAGACATATTCTACAACTTAGCCCTGCGTAAGTACTTTTAAAATAAAGTCGAGAAACAAGTTAACTATGTATTTCATAGTTTTGGAATATATATAGTGCATAAAACGCGTGCAAGAAGATAGGTACATATACAGGGTGTTTGGTAGAGGGTCTGACAAATCAAATGAGCGTGTTCGGGGGCCCATTTGGAGAATACAAGTTGGGCAAAAAAAATCCCTGACCCCCCTAATTTTTTTAAAGGTTTTTTTTGTGAATTTTCCCATTTTCACCGAAATTGTACCTATTTACCTCCATAACATTTGTAAAATCTGTTTTAGACCGGATGTTTTTACTTGAATTTGGTCTCTAATACACGTTCAGGCCACGCAAAGCAAAATTGGATACAAAACAGAGCTAAATAACTGATTTAGAGCTCATAGAGTGAAAAAATGTAAATAAAAATTACCTCATAGTTCAACTTTCACAGTGATCTAAAAAAAAAACACTAGCAATTCTGGAGATAATATGCATTTAAAAACTTCTCTATTTATTACTTATTACAATGACATACTAAATTGGTATAATACTTACCAGCTTATTGAGTTAAAATAGGATTCTAAGTAACAACTCTAGAAATAAAAAAATGTGTCATCTACGTAAAGTAAGGGACCAATTACGACGAGCAGGTATAAAACAATTGTTATTAGTTCTTCTTTCTCCGTCTCTCCAAGAATGCAGAGGCAGCGTGCTAAGGCTTTAAGCTACCAGTTGTCTAACCAATAAAATCAGTGTGACTGATTATCAGTCGAGCTTTGACTGCTATCACTGTTTGACGCGTGTACGAATAACCCAACGGTTTCTGTTTTCTGTTTTGATTTGTTAAATTGTTACCTTGTTGATTGTTACCGTTGTTGTCTGTTACCGTTGTTCTGTTGTTTTTGTTGAAGTTGACTGTTGTTGCTGATTCTTTCTGCGCCGACATGACGGAGTTTAGTAACGAAGAATACGCCGACATGGTTTTTGCCTATGGCCGAGCTGATGGGAACTCACGTGCAGCCCAAAGAATGTACAGAGAGTCGTATCCCAACAGACATGTACCACATCACACCACATTCTCAAATACTTTCCGGAGACTGCGGGAAACCGGCACCCTACATTTTAGGGAACCACGACTCAATGCTAGACAGCATCGTGTTGTTGTAGATGAAAGTATTCTACAAGAATTCGATGTGGATCCCACCACCAGCATTAGAAAAGTGGCCCGTGACTTGGGAGTTTCGACATGGAAAGTTTGGTCAGTAGTCAATGCAGACGGAAGGCATCCTTTTCACTACACTCCGGTGCAAGGTAAATTTAATTTATGACATTAACTCTAAACTGTGTTCTAGATTCTGACGCTTGAGATTATTTTGATCACTCTCACTCTTATGACTTTTGAAACGAGAGAGAGATAATGACCTAGATAATATCTCACGCGTCAGAATATTAGAGCTCCTGATTGCTCATTTAAAATACGAACCTTACATAAATTGTTTACTGGACAATGGGCTTTGCTCAAATTCTCTTGAATAGTGGATTGTAATTTTTTTATTATTATGACTTCGGTGGTGTATCGAACTCTACAATAATAATAATAATTGCCGTACAAGTTGCCCATCTCATGTTCTCAAACGGTTTTGTTTTGGTTTCAGGTTTAGTAGAAGGGGACCAAGAGCGGCGTTTGCGGTTTTGCCGTTTTCTTTTACATACGGACGTAGATAATGACGAATTCCTGAAGACCATTCTCTGGACGGATGAATCTAAATTCACGAGAGAGGGCATCTTTAACCAACATAATCTCCACAGATGGGAATCGCAAAATCCTCGCGCGACTAGAGAGGCCTCACACCAACATAAGTTTTCGGTCAACGTATGGGCAGGTGTCATTGGGAGAGACCTCATAGGACCCCATTATCTCCCAGATACACTGAATGGGGAAAATTACCTAGAATTTTTAATGAATGACCTACCGGAATTAATGAGTGACCTGCCGATTTTTGAAGATGATCGGGCAGTTGTATTTCAACATGACGGCTGCCCGGCTCACTACCGGAACATAGTACGCGAGTACCTAGACAACGTTTTCCCCAATTCATGGATTAGGAGAGGTGGCCCAATTGAATGGCCCGCACGTTCCCCAGACCTAACACCACTCGATTTTTATGTCTGGGGACGTGCTAAAGAGTTGGTGTACGAAGTTGAAATAAACACAAAAGAAGAATTGGTGACGAGAATTGGGGATGCTTTTTCAAAAATGAAAGTAGAAATGACGCTGAACATGACTACAAAAGAAATACGCCGTAGATGCCGGGCGTGTATTCATAACAGAGGAGCTGTGTTCGAACAAAATTTAAATTAAATAAATAATTGTATTTATTTCTGTTGTTTGAATTTTCCCTTCTGCCTCATTTATTCAACAAGTTGGTAAGTTTTATACCAACTTAGTATGTCATTGTAATAAGTAATAAATAGAGAAGTTTTTAAATGCATATTACCTCCCGAATTGCTAGTGTTTTTTTTTAGATCACTGTGAAAGTTGAACTATGAGGTAATTTTTATTTTCATTTTTTCACTCTATGTGCTCTAAATCAGTTAGTTAGCTTTGTTTTGTACCCAATTTTGCTTTGCGTGGCCTGAAGGTGTATTAGAGACCAAATTCAAGTAAAAACATCCGGTCTAAAACAGATTTTACAAATGTTATGGAGGTAAATAGGTACAATTTTGGTGAAAATGGGAAAATTCACAAAAAAAAAACTTAAAAAAAATTGGAGGGTCAGGGATTTTTTTTGGCCAACTTGTATTTTCCAAATGGGCCCCCGAACACGCTCATTTGATTTGTCGGACCCTCTACCAAACACCCTGTATAATGTGAACGACGCATAAAACATTCCTGGTCACTCACGGTCGTTTTTAAGCGTGTCAATTTAACTAAATGCCTTCTCATTTTTGCATTTAACAATTTCCGTCAGCAAGAAGTTGACAAAGCAGTTTAAAAGATTAACTAAATTAACGTTTCTAAGTACACCTGTCAGTGTTTATGTGTGAATATGTATGAATTTACTGTGTATCTTGAAAAACAAACAAATGAAGAGCGATTAATATCTCGCAAATAACGAGCAGCACTCAAAACACTCGTTACCTGTGTGAAGTATGTTTTTATGTTCGGTAGAGTAAACATTTATCACTGTAAAAACAACCAACAACAGCACTCTCAAGGTTTGAAGACATGAAATGAGTAAAATAATACTTACAAACGTAACTGTTTTACGTATTCCTTTTGGTATTTTTATTACACGTATAGATTAGCTTCGAATCGAACTCGGATCGACAGCGTTCGGGAAATTGTGCGACATCTTCTCGTCAATACCACAGTGCGTAAAGATAAGGATCTTTAATCAGTGTGTATTGCCAATGATTACATAAATATGGTACTGAGACGTGTTCCTAAACTGCTGGCCTTTTGAAAAAACACAAAATCGCACAGCGGGCTATAGAAAGAAAGTTAAATAAATGCTTGTTAAAACGACACTCCTCTTTTTGGCAGTCGTGTAAAAAAGTAGTTATCTTCCGCTGAACAAAATCACAAATATAAAATGCACAAGCAGGCATTCTCATGACACGGTTACGGGTTCGTACCGTGAAGAATTTACGTGGAGGTAACGCAATATTTCACGTTTCGTTGCGGTTAGGAGCGCTCCCCGCCGCCCGGTTTAGGGCTCTCTCTAGGGACTGTTGTACTGTATTTATGGATTTGTTTCCGTTTCCGTGTGAATAGGTGCGGTTGGATTGTTTTTATTTTGTACATTTCTGTATTGGCTGGGATGGTATTTGGAAATAGTCATTTATAATGCTTAGGTGAAATGTTTAACGATCTGTCTCATGTATGATTTTCTTTTTCAATAGTTTGCATGAAATACCTAGATAATGTGCCTTTATTATCTAAACAAATATCAGCTGAATAACACTAAATATCTAAACTACTAAGCCCTCAGGACACGATACATAACATACAACCTCTTGGAATGCCCAGAAAAAGATGGCGAGACGATCTTGACTCCCACGCAAAGACTGATCCACCATAGCACAGAACAGAGAGGAGTGGAAGAAAGGAAGGGAAACCTTTGCTCTGCAATGGGATCACCACGGCATAATAAATAAATAAAAATAAGATTGGGCATTATCTTTAGAATGAAATTGCAATTTTTGTGCTGATAATTTTTATGGGATAGCGGAACGGAAAGGAAGAAAACGATTTTCAGTTTTTTTTTCTTCTAATTCTAGTTTTTTAACAGTGATTTCTTTCTTCAAAGTTTTTGAAATTCGCGAGTGTAATAGTTGCTCGCCTTTAGCTGTCCCTTAATTACATTTACCTGCTTCGTTAAATAAATCACCATCACCAGCATCATCACCATTTCATGAGATCCATTACTGGATATACATGAGTACAGTTGTTGTAGGTCTTACGCTGAACTTTTCCCACCTCATTTCCCAGTCCTCTGATGAGAGCTGCGATCCATCCGTCAATAGTATTTGTTCTTCTCTAAATTGGTTGTATCATCATCATCATCAGCCATAAGACGTCCACTGCTGAACATAGGCCTCCCCCTTTAACCTCCACACTGAACGACAACCTGCCATCTGCACTCACTGGATCACTGGATCACCCGTGACTCTCACGATGTTGTCGGTCCATCTATAGTGGGAGGCTTACCTACGCTGCGTCTTCCGGTTCAAGGTCTCCACCCAAGAACTTTTCTTCCCCATCGGTTAACAGTTCTTCGAGCTATGTGGCCTGTCTATTTCCATTTCACCTTTAATTGGTTGTAAACACTTTAAATATGTAATTTAAAGTGTTTAATAGTGTTTGTCTTTAAAAGCTAAAGTACATTTCAATTGTTACCTTAAAAAGTCATATTAGTGGCCTCTAATATAGCCATCCTAAATCATCCTAATACAAACATTCTACTGGCAAATTAACTGCCTGTCTCCATTTATACTCTTTGCATTTTATAAAAGCTATACAAAAGTTATTTTACTGCATAAGTACTTCAAAAGCTACTAGTTGCGACTCAGCCAGTTGCTAGGCGCAAAAATTGCGTATTTGAAAAAGCAAACTAAATTACTCGCTAGCTCTCCAAGCTAGAATAATTCTACTGCATCCTATGCGAGGGTTCCGAAGATACAGTTAACGGTGAAACAGTAAATAAACTCAACCTAAATACTTGTAGACGCATCGTAGGTGGTAGGCCACATAGTGATACATAGTCGCGGGCATCCAGTGGATACAGATGGCAAGCTGTCTTTGAGTGTGGCGTTCTAAGGAGAAGACCTATGTTCAGCAGTGGACGACTTCTGGTCAATTATGATGATTAAGGCGGTCTTACAGTCAAAAAGGCTTCACAGAACATTTTTTTAAGATAATGTATTCATTTTGAAGCAGTAAAAAAATTATGTGTTAATCTTGATCATATATCTGAGTGGACCATTGGATCCAAAACACGATTCCGATAAATTTTCTCGATAGAAAAAAATCATGAAATAACCTCTAAGCTTGAAATTTGCCTAAACGCATACAATTTTATCTCGATAATTTATAAGCAAATCTTGACAAAATTTACAAGAATGATGGTAAATATTGTGACAAATAGCATCATTGTTTTTGTTTATCGATAAAAATTCGATTTTTTTAACTATTATTTAATTATCAATCAATCAATCAATCATTTATTTATTTAAACTTATAGTAACAGTACATTTAATATAGTGAAGCCTCTGGATCTCGAACTAGTTTACACTGTATTTCGAGAACCAGCGTCTTCTCCCATCTATGGGTCTAGGATAATGTTACAAATATTATTACATAGGATATTAACGAGTATGATTATGATAATTATATAGGAATATATATTATTTATGAACAAATGACAAAAAAAAAACTAAATATAGGTACATAAAAAAAAAACAGGTAGAATGAAATTGATATTAAGTTTACGTTAATTTTCTGTTTTTTGTTGTGCATAATAAATATAGAATGAAGTTATTGTTTTACAGCAAGTTGTTAAAGTTTTAGTTGATACTTAAGTTTAAGTTAATTTTCCATTCTTTAAGCTGTGCATGATAAATATAGAATGAAGTAATTGTTTTACAGTAGTACCTAAATATTACAAGTCAATTCTCACAGAATAAATAAGAAAACCTACAGAGTAATTAAAAAAACAAATACTTACTATACTACTTATGGTTAAAAAATTACATATGAGGGTACCTAGTCATTAAATTTCCAAACATTCTAATTAATTTTACACATTTATACTTAAAACCATTATTATAGTTAAATAAATACAACGCATACAATTTTTAATTGATAAATATTCAAAGAAAAAAAGAATTCACAAGATTCGGCTCGCACGTAAATATTGTTCTGTTGTCAATATCACATGTGCGTCTCCCCAGCAGGACCACCGACCAAAGTGTACATACTTTCACGAAGTAAATGTGTTTCTTTGTATCATGTCTGTTTGTGGGAGTGTAGGCAGGTATGTATATATATATTTGTATGTAGTTACATATTTAAACTTTTGTGAATTACTTTTCCATAAAATTATCTTTAAGCATTTATTTTTGTGTTAACTACGTGTAAATATTATAAGAACTTCCATGTCTTACAAAGTTTATCTCACATAACGAAACGTAACCATAGGATCAGATATTCTTATAGCATTCGCCATTCAACACACATCGTTTTAGGTATTAATATTAATAAGGTTATAATATTATAGTGTATACATGTAAGGAATGTTAACATGAGCATATATCAAATAGGTGAGTACATGGGGGAAAAAAAAAACCCAAAAAACTTATGCATTAGAACAGTGTATAGCTTTGTTCACAACATATATATATATATATACATATATATACACACATACACACATATATATGTATACACATAGTATATTTGCACACATACAACATACATGCACATACGGCGCGTGGACACGTGTAAGTGTATATATGATAAGAAAGTGTGCGTGCAACTATGTTTTTATATATTAAGCAAGTGTATGCATATGTGGGAAGTACATGAACATGTGGTAACCATGACAGCTGGTACATGAAAAGAAGCAGATAGAGTGCATGTAGCAAGTTTTATTTATATATATATATATATATATATATATATATATTTATAAATTTGAACTGCTAAGTGAATACTTTATAATGAAATTAAATTAAAGAGCATCTCGCTTATTATTTAGCCAACATATTCTCAACATCTTCATAGTCTAATTTTCCGAGCCACGTAAGTATCACTTTTTTGATTTGATTATTATTGAGGCTTTTGAGTTTGTGAATTTCGTTAAGTTTGTTATACAGAGTTGGAGCCACGGTATCAAAATGTCTTAGTGCAACCTGACAGTGGCTTGGAGGTATCGGGCATTTTTTACTACGTTTTTTCGAGCCAATGAGGTATGGTATTACAGATTGGTGAAACCTTCTTAGGATTTGAAGAATATATAGTTTTCTTACAGAAAGTACCTGAGTTTTAACATAAAGATCTGAAGTCGGATGTCTAAAAGGCAAGTACATCATTACTTTGAGCACTGCTCTTTGTGCTCTCTCTACAACAATTAAGTATGATTTAGCTGCGTTTCCCCATACACAGATGCAATAGTTAATGATGCATTCACATAATGCTTTGTAGGTTTGGATCAATAATGATTGGCTAGCCACTGTTCGTAGATTTTTAAATATGTAAATGAGTTTTCTTATTCTTGCTGATAGTGCTTTGACGTGACTTATCCAGTTTAGGTGATTATCAACTTGTACTCCTAAGTATTTGATATTGGTAACTCGAGATAATTTTGCACAAGTGCAAGTTCCATAATTAACATTAGTACGTCTATTACAGGGATAGGTGTGGATGGTGAGATTGAAGTCAGTTGTCGGATTAGAGGCTGCTGTTTTACAAAAGCATACATATTTCGTTTTTTTAGTATTAAGAGACAACAAACTGTCTTCAAGCCAAGTAGTGACTTTTGATAAGCCTCTTTCAGCAAGTGCTGCAGCTGCATGCCAAGACTTTGCGTGAAAAAGTAGAACAGTGTCATCAGCGAACATTAGGAGTTCCATCCCTGGAAAGGTTGTCTTACACAGTTCATTAATGTATATAAGAAATAAAGTTGGCCCCAAAGTGCTCCCTTGTGGAACTCCAAACGTGCTGAATCCAACGTCACTTACATGGTCACTCACTTTAACCTTTTGTTGCCTTTCGCTTAAATAGGTCTTGAACCATTCTAGCGCCACTCCTCTGATACCCGCGTTTTCAAGTCTTTTCAGGAGAATTGGGATTGAGACAGTATCAAAAGCTTTTTGCAGATCCAAGAAAACACCTATGCAACGTTCGTCATTATTGAGATAGTTTTTTATATGTGTAGTCAGTTTCAATACAGCATCTTCAGTTGATCTTTTTTCTCTAAAACCATACTGATTATGGCTCAAGATTTGGTTCTTTTCGATAAATTTTACCAATCTTTTATTCATCAACTTTTCAAATATCTTGGATAAAGAGGAGAGGAGCGATATTGGTCTGTAATTGGATGGATTACTTTTTTCCCCGGATTTAAAAATTGGACAGACTGTAGCGTTTTTGCATATGTTCGGGAAAATACCATTCATAAAACTAAGGTTACATATATACGTTATTGGATCTACAATAGCAGGTAATATTAGTTTTAGTGTTGAGCTGGTAATGTTATCCCAACCAGGAGCACTGTTAGTTCTAAGTCCATTTATGATTGCCTGTACCTCAGAAGCATCAGTCAAGAACAGTGACATTGAGTTGGGAGACATATTTGATGATTTAGATTCGTTAGCTAACTCATGCTCTGTTTTGTTCATTTTATTAAGAATAACATCTGCCAGGTCTTTACCGACTGTAGTAAAAAAATTATTAACTTCATTTAATGAATCTACAGGGTTATTTTTGATTTTAAGAAGCTCGGTGGATATGGTTTTGCTTTGCTTGAAGTTACATACGTCTTTAATTACCTTCCACGTTTCTTTAATATTGCCACTATGTTTTTCTAACTGGGATTGGTAAAATTGTTTTTTTAGGGATTTTATTATATTGTTACATAAATTTCTATAGGCCAAGTAACGTGATTTTAAAATACCATCACCAGGGTTATTTTTCATCATGATGTGCATTTTGTCTCTTTTTCTAAGCGATCTAACTACACCAGCTGTGATCCATGGTTTGATAGGTCTATTTTTTTTGGATATTTTTGAAATGTGTGTATTGTTATTAATATATGTCAAAAGGCGGGTGGCAAAGAGTTCAGCAGCTGTATTCACATTGCTTTCCTTATAAATGAACGACCAAGTCTCTTTACTAAGCACTCTATTCAACTCCTCGTAGTTGATCCTAATTTTATTATATGTGAGATGTCTTTTTTCTAACTTAGAATTTGCGATGAACAACATTGTGGCAGAGTGATCAGTTAGTGGTTGTTCAAAAACAAGAGTTTTCCATTTTAGGGAACTTTTCACCATAATGTGATCTAAACAAGTCTTAGTACCTGTGCGAGGGTCTACTCTGGTGACCCGATCTATCCCTTGTCTAAGCCCATACATTGCCATAAGATTTAAGTAGCTGTCTGCTTTGCTTGATAAATTATCAGATAAGATGTCTATATTCACGTCCCCTGCTAAAATTATGTTCTCTTTAGAGATGTTTTGTAAAACTAGCGCCAGTGAGTTTAAATAGTTTGTGGGATCTCTGAAGCCCGAAGGTCTATAGGTACAGATAATAGAGTACTGCTGAGCTATTGAGATAAGCAAACAATTTCCATCTGTAATCGTAACCTCTGAAAACGACGCATCTATTTCTTCTCGAACATAGGCTACAACTCCGTCATTTTGATTTAATTTGTTTTTTGTGTAGGACATATTATAGTTATCAAGAGACGGTGGGGGGTTGCTTATACTTGACCAGCATTCTGACATGATAATAATATCAATGTTGGTATCAAGCGTTGCAATAAAAGCTAAACATTTATCAAGGTTACAATTAATACTACGTATATTTACTGACATTATGCAAAGTGAACTACCACGCGTTGATTTTGTGTAGTTAAGGAGTTGAGCACATTGATTAGGATCGCTGACAAGATGACAATCGGGTTGACCAGTATTTTCCACTTCAGATATAACAAAATCATTAATCATTATTGAAATCAGAATAGTAATGTGGAGCATGTATAGTTGTTCCTGAATAGAGTAATGTAATGGTAAATTTTAGAATAGAACTTTCTCTATATTGCACGAGGATATGTAAGAAGTTAGTTTTACCAGAACTACTCAAATTGCTAACAAGGGGAGGTCTGTGACACTGGCGTTTCACAGTATAATAACGTCTCATTAGGTACTTCAAGTTCATCATTTCTTGTTTCACTTGTACACTGGTATGAATTATGGAAAAGTGAGGTATAATATTAGCAGTACGTGTTTTTTGATTATTAAGGGATAGCTGCAGGTTTGGAATTATTTTTGATAAATACATATATATATACAATATGTGAGAAGTATTAATGTGTGATGTACAATTTGATAAACACGATTGAAATAAAACGTTAAACGCTATACTCTTCCAAAGAATTACTAAAATAATTATTAAAAATACATATAAACTCAAAACCATAGGTGATAGGGTTACTAAACCAAGTCATTTTTTTGTTATATTATCAAGATCCGCAACTTCATTAACTTTGATGAGGGGCGATCCTTCAGTACGACGGATGTATATTTTTCCTCGCAATGTCCAGCAGAATCTGTAATTGTTGCTTTTTGCATACTCTCTGGCTTGGTAGTAAAGTTTCTTAGCTTGAAATGTCAGACTTTCAGCGATGTAAACTTGCTGATTTGTGCCCTCGATTCGCAGATGAGTGGTGTTTAACTTGCTGTTCATATTACGCTTATTGAAAGTTTTTGTTGCTCCAATGACTTGATCTCTAAGTCTTACACTCGTGAATTCAGCTATGATTGGTTTATAGTTCTCGTTCCTTGTATTGATTCGATATATATCGCGTATTTCTGCAGGTTGTATAGGAACGCTCAGAACATCTCCTATTTTCATAACTGCTGTCAGCAGATCGTCCTTCGTTTCGCTCTGTTTCTTGGGGATATTTCTTATTTCAACACTAGAGCTATGGAGGCTCCTATCTAATAGTTCCATTCTTGATTCTAATGTTTTGATATATTTTTTATCGGAAGCTCTTTCCTCTTCAAGCTCACAGATCCTAGTTACAACGTCGTCATACTTTTGCGACAAAAAGTCCATCGATTTACGAATTTCTTCATTTTGTTCTGTATTACAGCGTATTCCGTCTTGCATGGTGTTCAATAGCGTAGTAAATCTCGCTTCATGTTTTTTCTCAAGCGACTCGAACATTTCCATAAGCTCCATCTTATCGATAGAGAATTCCTCATGCTTCCTCTTTGCAGTACGCGATTTGCCCTTACTTGATGCAGCTATGTTCGGGTCCGACGCGCAATGTGAAAGTGGCGCGGAAGATGACGGCAAGAACGCGGAGGGTGGAGGTGTACGTGTAGTCGCCATTGTGTTTGAAATTTTTAGATACGTACGTGTATTTTAGGAAGATAACTCTCAACCGTAGCAATATCGTAAGTGCCAACTGATTCTTGCACAATTCCACACAATCTTAAAGCGTCACAACTGGTGGTCCTGCCAAGCTCACGCACATCAGTTGCCGACTTGGTAATCCAGTGTAGGTATCGTACCTCCGGCAAATATAAATAAGAGGCTCGGCGGCGGGCCTTCCACGGTTTGATTGCTTCGGATTTCAGTTAGTCTTGCACACTAGACCAGTTAGTTGTATTAAGGAAAGGGTGAGTAAACTACTTTTTTCACCGAAACAAATGCGCACGTGCAGGTTCGCGACCGACCACAAGTGATGCTGGGAGAAGAATTTAATCATAACTTGGCTCGAACGCGTCGAACGAAACGTCGTGCCACCACGGCGTCTTTTCACTTCTCTTTTATTTTTACGCGATGTGACAGAGACCGCTGAGGCGCGCTGCTAGACGGACGTGTGTCGCTTTGTTCCGCTGACCGCTCAAAAATATAATCTCAACTTTATGACACAAAAACACCTTGATGGAAGTTGTAAAGTAAGTAACTACCTTATCTGCAACGTTTTCTTGGATTATAAGTACTAAAAAGGCAGGTGAATGAAAATTACATTTTGTAACGATTTGTTTGTATATATTATTTTATGAAGCATAATTTCACCACAATTATCATAGTCCAGTTGGCCGGACGGTTTGACGTATAGGATAAGTTCTCTGCGACTGAGTAAGCGCCGGGTTCAAATCTCACGTTTACCATTTACTTTTTTTATTATTCTAATGTTTTTGAAATAATTCGCCATGTGCGTGACTACGTACGAGCGTGCATGCGTGCGTGTGTGTGTGTGCGTGTGTTTGTATGCATGCGTGTAATGTTTTTTTTATAGACTCGATTGATTGACGGGATTTTCACTGTCTGATAACTGATGTCATAACATCATTTTTTTTTTTCTCCCCATAGGGAGAAAAACAAATCGGCAACTTTTCATCATCATCATCATCACCATTTTTTCATTACTACGCAGGTGAGCCTGCAGAGCACAGTTAGACTACTTTTTTAGGGTTCCGTACCTCAAAAGGAAAAAACGGAACCCTTATAGGATTACTTCGTTGTCCGTCTGTCAAGACCCTTTTTCTCAAGAACGCGTAAAGGTTTTAAGTTGAAATGTATACTAAATACTTGGGTCTACGGTTTCTTTCGGCTGTAAAAAAATAAAAGTTGTAAGTCAACGCAATCAAAAGATATGAACGTTTATGTCGCATATTTTGCGATTTCACAGGGAAATCAAAACCTATAGGGTACTTTCCATTGACCTAGAATCATGAAATTTGGCAAAAAGCAAGGTCTCATATCACATTAATGGGAATAAATCTGAAAGTTACAAATTTGAAGTTATATCATTTAAAAATAATTATTTTGCTATTACAAACTTACATTTTGTAGTTGGAATGTATAGAACAGAATGTATACCTTATAGTCAACTACAAAGTTAAGTTTGTCTTTAAATATTTCAACTTTAGGTTTTGGACTCGCGCTTTGAGGGTTCTGTCCAACGGAACCCTCAGAGCACGAGTCCTACTCGTACTTGTCCGGTTTTTTTTATTTAATGTGCCATAGGTGGCAAACAAGCAGACGGGCTGCCTGATGGTAAGCAGTCATCGTCGCTTATGGATACTTGTAATACCAGAGGCATCACAAATACGTTGCCGACCCTTTTACGATCCTATTTTACGATATAAAGGTTAGAAAGTTCTAAACAACTTGAGATGGACAGACAGATATACGGATGGACAAAACGTACTTATATGGGTTTCTTATAGTTCTACGGAACCCTAAAAAGGTGTTACATTCTTCTTTGAACGTTCTGGATTCATTGCATAGTGATACGGTTTCTTTACGTGTAGTTACATTCCGGACCTACGGGTCCGGTCAGCTAACCAAGATTGGCTCTACTCAAATCTTGGTTAGCTGTGACAGGACCCGTAGTCTTTACGGTTTGCGCGGGGGAGGAGGGCGGAGTGCGTTTTAGAGGCATAATAATTATTTACTTCCAAGTATCGGTGGCCGATGTATCAGAGCAATATAAACAACCGAGTTTTATTGTTTTAGTTTTCTACATCTACACTTCGACTAAAATAAAATGATGACACGCTGATGATTTATCACAAGCAGATTTTTTATACTCCATATATTTTAATGTTGCTGAATCGGCACTGGCAGTCCTCTTATTTTTTTTATCTCTGTTGATACGAAGAACTAGTATAACGTACGCTTAGCAAAATA
Source organism: Agriopis leucophaearia (assembly GCA_949125355.1). Taxonomy (NCBI): domain Eukaryota; kingdom Metazoa; phylum Arthropoda; class Insecta; order Lepidoptera; family Geometridae; genus Agriopis; species Agriopis leucophaearia. The sequence goes on from OX421275.1 coordinate 4,783,852, forward strand.
TTGAAAATAATAATAGGGATGATGATGGTTTATTGATTTAGCTATGTTAACACAAAAACATGAAAATTGAGAAAGAAAAAGACTATACATTAAAATACGTAGTATTAGAAATTTTTTCAAAAAATCATAGAAATACCATACAATAACACTTAGTAGCACTTAGTAGCGCTCACAGCGCCTCACTCAGGCAACGTCAAACCAAAGCTTAACCATATATTACTCCCTAATCCCTAATTATTATTATAGATTGTGGTCAAACTGTTAAATTTATTCGATCAGTAGAGAAGAAATAGAGAAACAGTAAGTTTTTATGAAGTTTCATTGTTTATTAATGTTCTACTGGTAGTATTTAACATAAACAATCGTGAATAAAAGAAACTCGAAAAACCCGAAAAACCCGGTTTTTTAATCCTAAAAACCCGGTTTTCAAATCAGTCGGTTAATCGGGTTTTTCGGGTACTCGGGTACCCGGTTTGCATGCCCTACTTGGGATGGACAGACAGACAGACGGATGAACGAACGAACTTATATGGGTCCCGGTTTAACCCTTTGGGTACGGAACCCTAAAAAATAGGTACTTTTCATCATTATCTTCGTCCTCACCATTTTTCATCGCTACGTGGGTGAAAGTTCAAATAAATCAATAAATTGGGACGGACAGACAGACAGACGGATATACAGAACGAATTTATATGGGTTCTTTTTATTTCTACGGAACCATAACAAAGTGTTACAGTCTCTAAAAGGAGATTCGTGTGTGTGTGTGTGTGTGTGTGTAAAAGGTGATGATTGTGTGTATGTTTGTACGAATGAAACCTACATATACGATACCCCACACGCCCCCTCGTTTGCAGCGGGTTAAATACTTTTTGAGACTTCCGTATCTCATAAGCAAAAAAAACAGAATCCTTATAGGATCACTTTATTATCTGTCTGCTATAAAAATTAGAATCCAAAAATATCTACACCCGATCAGATTTGAACCGTAGGCCCACGGCTCGCTAGCGCAGTGCTGAACCGCTGGGCCAACAGAGCTTTGCACTAAGGTGACGAAATTACATGTGTATAAGTAAAAAACGTCGCGTATCTGCCAGATTCACGCGGTGCGTCCCGCAGTAGGTGGGACTAGTCGGCCGCCACTTCATCTGCTTCACCCCCTCAAAAGCATAAAAGTCAGCCAGTCACAGCGCCTTAAATACTTGTTTATATTTTGATTTTGTCAAAAATTGAGTCATGTATTGACATAGCGAACTATCACATGCGAATGCATTGCTTCTCTATTAATTTCAATTTAAATGAAACGTGAGCCAACGCGTTATTTCGCTCCTGTTCACTGGTTTTGTAAACGGCATTAAACTAAATATTCTGCAGTGTTTTGTGACAAATTTATCATTATCACCATAATCTATTTTTGTGTCTTAAATAACTATATTTAAAGGTGGTTTTTGGTTCGTAGTTTTTCAACTTACATTACTTTGTTTGCAAAAATCCAGAGAACAGTAAGCAAGTAAGAATTATTTTTAAATTAAGTACATATTGTTATTACTGTATGACTGTAAAAATCTAACGTACTATCTCGGAGTAAGTAAACCGTGAAACACATGAGAGTTTCAAACTAGCTTCCAACTGCAATCAGCAAGGATTGAGATTCGATATTAAGTAGAAATAAAAATAAACGAAGAGAGAATTACAGGCCTTTTGGTCGACATGAATGTCCAGCGAATTGTGAAAAGCGACGCTTTCCACTTTTGAATGGATATTGGTTGTAAGCCGTAGTCGCCCTAGGGGATGAAAAAGTACCGTGCAATGAGTGCTTTACTCTTTTTTGACTCCTGTATCTACATACTTCACTGGGCTGTTTGTTGTTTTATTTGTTTTACCTCGTTTTTTGAGCACACATGGTTACACGAAAATGTGGAACAACCAAAATGAGGTCATTAAATTATGGATAACTTTTCCAAAAAGACCAACCCTGAAAAATTAGCTTTTATCAATTGTCATTCAATAGCCAATGGAGAGAGCTATGCTCGGAGTTTCTTTGCGCGATAAAATCCGAAACGTAGATATTCGCCAAAGAACCAGAGTCACCGACATAGCTATTAAAATCTGCAAGTTGAAGTGGCAATGGGCAGGCCACATCGCTCGAAGGACGTTAACCGATGGGGAAGAAAGGTTCTTGAGTGGAGACCGCAAACCGGAAGACGCAGCGTAGGTAGGCCTCCCACTAGATGGATCGACGACATTGTGAGAGTCGCGGGCATCCAGTGGATGCAGATGGCAGGATGTCGTTCAGTGTGGAGGTTAAAGGGGGAGGCCTATGTTCAGCAGTGGACGTCTTCTGGCTGATGATGATGATGATGAATTTTCATTCAAATTCAACAAAATATATGAAACAGCTAATATTTTATCGCAATTTCAGGGTTGGTCCCAAAGTAAAAATTATTCATAATGATGCATACAATGATCTCTTTTCAGCTTACCTATCTATAATTCGTTAGTAGTAGAAAGTGCATTTTTACTAATCTTACTAACTATTAATATCTTTTCAGCCCTTATCGATCTAATGCTGGACACGGTAAGTAGCTTTATTGAATTGAATTAGGTGTTACTTTCCGAAAGTTATTCTCCAGTACTGTTTCTTAAACGAATCTCTGGTGTATTTCTGTTTTAACTTTGTATCAACTACAATAAGGAATTAGACATGATGACATTTTTTTTTATTACTTCATAAAAAAGCTGATCATCAAAAAAGCCTATCAACGAAAACAAAATTTAAATTCGTTCAAAAATAAATAATTTATAAGTATTTTAATTTCAAGCTAGACAGAGAGCGCACTATACTGAGCTATGACGTCAAGCCTCAGGCGCGGCATACAAATGCTATACTAACACATGCTTTGCGAGAAAGGAATGGAGCATCTCTATCCCCACCTAAAACTTTAAACGCTCATATCTCAGAGATTAATCAGCCGATTCAAATTATTTTTTCAGTATGTGTAATGTATTTAGTTATATGCATCGTTAAGCCTGTTATTTGCATTAAATTAAACATAAGGCCATGCCTATTGTTTATATTTCATTTTACAAAACTTTGTTAATGATTTAACCTAATCTGAAACAAAAATGAGTTATATTTTATGGTCTACATGACACATTGTTTAAGCGCAGAAAGACCACATAGCAAAATCCGTGTCATGGCTTTCATGATATTCGACCAGAAGGCGCTGTGGCAATGAAGAATTTGCTCTTGTGTGCTCATTCAGATGCGTGAATTATTATTATATATATCATCTCGTCCATGCATACGGCATACGCATCGAAATCGAAATACTTTATTTTTATTTATTTATTTAACCGAGAGGAGGGGTTTCTCAATTAGGTTGTTTTTTGTAAATGTTTTTTTTTTTTTTACTTAGAACTCTTTCATTAATAAACCAAATTATAAAATTCTGAAAGGGTTTATACTTACAGATTAGTCGTATAGAAATTGCATCAAAATCGGGTTAGTAGTTTGGTTTTTTAATCAAATAACTGAAAGAAAAAAAGAAATTGCGTATTTACTAATTTTGAAGTCAGTTTTCAAATTTATAATTATTATCGCATTTAAGTTGTATTTCTGTTATAGTTTGAGCTACGTGGGTAGGCTATAACATCAATGTGGATAGGTGTAACTGCACTAATGTCGTCAAACACTGTGCTCGCGAACTCTGCCCGAGATCTTCCAGACTTAGAGCACTCGAACCGAGATTGAGTGCGATCCACCACAAAGCATCTGAGACTGAGCGGGTTGCAACTACGAGTATAATAAGGAGGGTGACACACTTTGCATGACTATTTCCCTTTTGTATTTTTACATCTCATTTCTCTGTAAATGATATAAAATAAAGTCGGTTTCCGCGTCTGCCTGTATATCCGCTAACTCCTCCTAAACTACGCAATAGATTTTGATGCGGTTTTCACCACCAGTTAGATCATTTTTACGGATGGTTTATTTTTACATAGTATAAAATAAAGTTGCTTTCCTCAGTACATCAAAACAATAGTATATTATGCAATTAGTGAATAAAGGACGGATTTCAGGCGAGTGCCATAGATGAATGACGAGCAATTAAAGGGTTCTTGGAGGACGACTGAATCACGACCGTAAGGAGTGATTCATGATGATTGAATCATGAGCGCAGAGAGATATTCAAGTGTTAGAATCCTGAGCGACGCGAGTGGTTCATAGCCCTAGATATAAATCCCTTTTTATTCAAGAGTTGCATACTATACTTTGATCCCCAAGCCGCCTGCCAAGCGTGGGGATTATGGCAACACCCCTCTATGAGGGAGGCCTTGTCCAACAGTGGACGTTAATTGGCTGATGATGTGTGTGTGTGTGTGTTCGTGTGTGTGATACTATACTTTAAACCATACGTATAACATAAGTTGTTTGTGTTGACGTATTAAAGCCGCCCTTAAGAGGAACTTAACTGTTTACCAGTAACCCTGTATAATCTAAAAGAGATAGAGAATAGGATGTTAAATTAGTAATGGTTTCCTTGTTTTTTTTTTAAATATATATACTTGTATATTATATATAGTACATTTACACCATGGACAAAATCGTCCATGCCTTTGTTTCCTCATGTAAATAATAAAAAATCTTAGACGTCATATTAACAACATTAAGACTTAAATACTAGTGAGTCCATCTTATTTTTTTTATAACTGTATATATAATTGAACCTGTTTTTTTTGTTCCTTTTTATACCATAGCAAGTCTACAACATAGAATTCTACAGAACCCCCTTGTTCGGGCATTGCTCTAGAGGCACACATTTTCCGCTTTTCATATTTTTCACAGTGGGGTAAATGCATTGACAGGTTTCGCCTCCACCACATCTATATAATTCCCTCCTGACTGGAATCGGTTCTTCACAAGTTGGCCCAGGAGTGACGCAGTATTTTATCTCTTGAGGTCCATAGGTCACAGACACCAATGCATGCTCATGGCCTTCTGGACATTGGTCTGAAAACAATGCTTAAAGTATTAGTAACAAAGTAATCACGCTAAAAGTGTATAAACGCGTGACATTAGTATTATTGGAACGAAGTTCCCTTTCGCGCGTTGCGAAAGGGGGCTAGACGGAAAAAATTAAGACCAAAAGTTGTAACGACACTTTTTGCTATAGTTGTAATCCGTGCGGCGTGCGCGTGTTTCTCTGTCTGTCTCTCTCTCTCTCTCTCTCTCTCTCTCTCTCTCTTGCGGCGACAGAGTTTCCATTTCAATTTCCGTTCTATTTACTTCTCTTTTCTGTGGTATTTTTAACACCACAACGAACAATCTATGTGTAAAGTCAGAAGTAAAACTTGACCTGTAAGTTACTGTTTGTTCGTACGTACTTATGTGTGTTCCTACGTACGTATGTGTGGGAAAAATCTTGTAACTGAATTTTAAAACAGTTATCCTCAACCGATTGAGCTGAAATTTTACATACTTATGTTACAGTTCGGTGACAATGCAATGTTATGGACCCATCACGCTGGTCTGATGATGAAGACAGAAGGAACTCTTAAACGAAACTACGTAACCCCGTCGAGTTTGGGTTCGTTGGATTTGTCTTCCCAAGCACTTTGGTCCTAGAGTTAAGTCCATTTGCCTACCTCTCCTGCTGTCTACCCGATTTAGATTTCTAAATGCAATTTAGTCTTCCACAGTGGAAACTCATAACAGCAGCATAGCATAAGTCTCCTTGCTCAACAGCTAGAGCAGACTTTCGTACATTTTCAACGCTTTTGAAGAAAAAAATCACTGAGTGAGAATTTAAAAACCCAATTAGGCATTTTCTTTAAAATAAATAATATTGCAAATAGTTAAAAAAAAAATTTAGCAATAGGCTTGCGATTGAGCGCCAACTCGCTTGATGTTAAGCGATGATACGTTCTACGATGGAGCACGCTTGCCTAGAAGAAACCTATTCACTCGTGTTTTAAAGACACCCAGATTGTAACTAGCGGGAAACACCCTACTATAATGATACTAATTTTTAAACTTTCGTGATTCGAACCCAGTCAGCTCGTGACCACGGCCATTGTAACATGATCGAAACGTCGAGCGAGAGGTATCTATTTTTACCTATATTTAATAGTGCGCGATAAGTCCCGATAAATATGAAAACATATAATGATACTTTTTCATATTACAACAATGTTCGTGTTGATATTTTAAAGTGTTCCGGAGGAGATAGAAAATAAATAAAAAACTAGTTTTTTTTTCTATTATATCTAATACTATCCCGAAAAAAAACGGTTGAAGAAAGTTCCATGCGGGTGAACCATGGGGCGCAACGCAGCTCGTTCATTATAATCGTTTTTAGTGTAGATTTAACTTTATTATAAGTATAAAAAAAATATACTCACGGCTCATATCAGCTATTGACGTAACTACCAATCCCAGAAAGCAAACTACTAGTAATATCTTCATTTTACTGTTTCAGACTTCTGATCGAACGAATGTTGATCTTAAAAACATACCAACATACGATTTGACGTCTTATTTTATACTGCTGCATCGTGTAGAGGGAGGGGAGTGGGTGTAAAGGTCGATTCACACATATCAGTGAAGCCACAGTTCCATCAACGTGTTTGCTCAGTTCAGTATCAGCAAGGATGATTTTAACTAGAGATATCAGTGCTACAGTGTTGCGTCCACAGAAAAGTTTTTTTTTGTTTAAATTATAACGGCTGTGAAGGCATTTTTGTAAGAAATTTGTTGTAGCCACTTGCATATATAAACCCACAGCAACTGTGTTAGCAACTGTGACGTGGAGTTCGACGCGTTGACATAGGTATATAAGAATGTTAAATCACATATCTGTCACAATACCTGGCGACGGAGTTTCCTTCTCATTTCCGTTCTATTTACTTCTCTTTTCTGTGAGTGCTACAGTGTTGCGTCAGTGATTCAATTCACACATGTTAGTCAGTACTCAGTTCACAGAGCTTCAGTGAAAACGTGTCCGTCGTCAAGTATCGTGATTGTTGCTATTGCTCTGTTCAATACTACGGAGCAAGCAATGATAGTTATTGCTTTAGACGAAGAAGAAGAGCAGCATCAAGGAAAAAGATAAAATGAGTGCACGAAGCATGACATTTAAGAGAGACATAAGGAGAACTCACGACATTATACAAAGAATTAGTTAAAGATGAAAGGTTTTTTATTTATTTTTTCGAATTCATGTACTTTGCATGAGTCAATCATACAAAACCCTATTTTCTCGAATCTCCGTGATCCGACAAAAAAAATTTCGTTGTCTACGAATACGTCCGTGATTACCGGTGTCGGCACTGACACTGAGAGCACTGTGTCGTTACTGACACTGACAAGTCGATACGTTCATAGATAATGTATAAAATAATATTTGGCACTGTGCTGGTACTTGTCGGAACTGTGGCTTCACTGATATGTGTGAATCGACCTAAAACCCACACACACTGACGTCTTCACAGGTTTAAAGTATGGTACTAGGCAATAAAATTTATATGCTGTACTCTTTCACTTTTTTTCATATATTTAACGGTCTTCAAAAAAGGAGGGGGTTCATTTTTTTTATCTCACAATTCCGTCATTAGTTATAAACCGATTAAAAAAATACTTTTTTAATTGAAAGTATAAACATTCGCATTTAATACAATAAAGAATTTGGGATGAATTGTCTTTGTTTTACTACTAAGCCAACTAGAGAAAGTGATCAACGAAAGATGAGCTTTCGCAAAATAACGCCTTAATTCAATCAACTACATTATTTTCCTAAGAATGACGCCAGCGAAGCTGGGGCAAAAGCTAGTTTATTTTAAATGTCAACTCTGCATTTAAGTATTTTTTAATTAATACCTCTGCAATACATGCATCTGGAATTCCGGATACATCCGTCTTTAGTGTGACCGTTGACCTATACGTACAGAGCGCAAGTAGGTCAAACCAAGGGCGACCAGGGCGACCACCCGACCAGCCGGCGCCCGCGCACCCGCGCTGCAAAAAAGACATGCGCGGCATATCGCGGCCACTTGAAAGTCATACAGCGGACAGAGATGTATTCTTTGTTGCATAAAATCACGAAATGTGTATAATAAACTCTAAATCCCAATTATAATGTACCTAAGTAATTTAAAAACACAAGGCTACACCAATATTTTTTTTAATATAGAATAAGTGGCAAACAAGCTACGGGCCACCTGATGGTAAGTGGTCACCGCTGCCTATATACACCTACAATACCCGGGGAATTGTCAGTGCGTTGCCTACCTTTGAGGACTCTATTCACCCTTCGTTTGAAGCAGTCCAAATTATACTTAGGAGGAAAAACCGAAGGTGGTAAGTCATTCCACAACTTACAGGTACGTGGCTGAAATAGTCGATTAAATCTAACAGTGGGAGACTTCCACGTATCTATAATGTGTGGATGGCATTTCTGGCGATGGCGTCCGGTTCGGTGGTAAAACCGGGATGGAGGGATGAGGTCAAAAAGTTCATCAGAGCATTCCCCGTTATAAAACAACCATTTTCAACTCTATTCACTATCTTTATTCACAATTTTTTAAACCAATAAAGGGTATTATTATTTACCCTGTATAAACGTGCTAAATGATATCTGTGGGGCTAGTACGAGAACTTGCGAAAAAGTATTCGTTACGTAAATGATAGCAAATGTATGAAAAATTCAGTTTCCCTTTACGTCCGATAGAGGCGCTGTTCAATTTTCCATACATTTTGCTATCGTTTACGGAACGAATACTTTTTCGCAAGTTCTCGTACTAGGGCCACTGAAATCAACGCACTTAAATATATTATGAGATAAAGCGGTTATAAACTTTTTTAATGTCGCTACTTGTTAGCATAGCTTGTTTTATATAGGTGCTTGTTTTATAAGTCTAAAGGCGTCCCTAGTACCCATCAAATTTTACCGTGCGACTAAACCTGAAATCGCGAAAAAAATATCAGCTGTTTCATACATTTTGTCGAGTGTAAATAACCATTATTTATTGAACAGCTGTTTTTTTCCGCGATTTCAGATTTTCTCCCATTTTCAAAGTTGTTCATAATAATGGTGACAATAAGCCCTTTAGACTTAGTACACCCTTTCCGCGTATAAATAATATCTTAGACTCACAGAAGGAAAACGCTGATTGAGCGAAAAATTTGTATGTTCTTCAAAACATCCGCATCGTATATCTTATGTAAATTAATCGCCCATAACGCTTTTTAGCTAACGCAGAAGACAACATAGAGAAATTAGTGTCATGGTATTCGTGAAAAGCTTTTACATGCTAATCCGTTACAAAACTTACTGTAATTTTGAAGTAAAGGGACAGAGCTTACCTTTCTATTCCGGCCGAAAACTTTAAGCTCTTATATCTCCATCGCATCATCGCTTAACATCAGGTGAGTTAGAAGTCAAACGCAAGCCTATTACTAAAAATATATATAAAAAACCCCGGTATGTCCTAAAACTGCAACCGGTACCACCGGAGGATGGGCAGCAGCGTCCTATTAGTACACGCACTAGTAGTGCATTAGTAGTACGTACTGCGATCCCTAAGCCGCCTGCCAAGCGTGGGGATTATGGCAACATCCCTCTGAGAGGGAGGCCTTTGTTCAGCAGTGGACATTGATGGCTGATAATGTGATGTAATGTGATATAAAAAAAAACTGTCTAAGTTGATTTTAATCATCTCTTAAGTATACATAATAACATTTCAGTATATTTTTTCACTAAGCTTGTTATTTTTACAAATTAAATACCTGTACGCTAACCTATTAAAAAACCTACTTTGTTAGATTTGTAGGTATATAAATTCAAATATACTTCAATATTTAATAAAATAACGGTTGATACTTTAAGAAAGTAAGAAACAATATCATTCTTCAAATAGTTTTTATTCGTTTATGACAAATTACAAAAATGTGGGTAGTGAGGTAACAAAGTAACTATGAGGATAATTATAGCAAAGTGGTGATGAAAAGTAAGTAATACTGATGCCACCGAATGTGAGATACCACGGAAGAAGGAACGGGTTTTTCTTTCTTCTTCCATGTGCGATAAAATACGTCATTTAGAAGAGAAAGAGGGTATAACAAAATTAGTAATGGCTTCCTTTCTACGCTACAACAGATGTGTAGAGTAGAATTTTAAAGAACGCCCTTGTTAGGGCATTGCTCCCGAAGCACACATTTTCTGCTCTCCGTATCTTTCACAGTGGGGTGGATGCATTGGCAGGTTTCGCTGCCAGCGCATCTGAATATTTCCCTCCTGACCGGGATCGGTTCTTCGCAAGTGGGCTCAGGACGAACGCAATATTTTACCTCATAAGATCCATATGTCACAGTCACCAATCCATATTCATGGCCTTTTAAACATGAGCCTGAAAAAAACATGTTATTAGTATTAATAAGAACGTAATAACGCTGAAAAGTATAATTATGAGCGATAACCCCCTCCCCGAAAACTCCCCGTCGCATTTAGGTACGTCAATATGAATGAAAGTGACAGGTGAAAAAAAATGCGGGGACTCGATTTTTGAAGAACATAAATGTATACTACACACAATTAACCTGTTTTAATGCAAAATGACCGAAAAATAAACGAAATCACAAAACATCTTTTAATTATTCACAAAACTAATGAAAATTTCAAAAATTCTTATTCAGACGTCAGACCTTTATCAAGATAGACACCGTGAGTTCACCTACTTAGGAAGGTCTAGTATCAGTGGTCCGATGATTGGACTGATGAGACTTTTTCGTCTACTACTTTGTTTTGTATCGCAGAAACCAGAAACAGGGTGTAAAATTTTACCATTGAAAATGGTTATCAGATGCAAATCGCCTAAGTCGTATTTTAGGCCATAGCTCCGAGGATTTAGGGGATGATGAGATGGGAATAGTACCAAAAGATGAGAAATTTATCGAGACACTTGTGAGCGTTTGAATTTTGAAAATCGGCTTGTAATTGTTAATATTTCGTCAAGGACGTCTATTTCGGACTAGGGTATTCGTTTAGCTACAAAATGACGTGTTTTTTTTTTATTGGTTAACAATTGTGACCTGTAGGTGGTCCCTTTAGATTTGGTATTGTAGAAAAACGGGTATTTCCGTATAAAAGTGATGTAGCTTCTATTGTTATTCCGATTTAATCCCGTGTGAAATCACCACACTTGTTAATTATAGACAAATGACAATAAACAATCGTCAAAACCTTCATTTATTTCAGATAAACCTTTAACTGAGGCATGAAGAGACAGTTAAATTAACTCCTCAGTTACAGCAGGCTCAGCACAGGCCGTGGAAAAAATGTCTTTCCACGGTTGTTATCCGCGCGTAGACGCAACAGAGCTAGAATATGCATATATTTGTGTGTGTGTTTGGATAAAAATGCTGGAAAGGCAATCTGTTCACCGCCCCTGCTAGGCCTGCAGGTTACTATAGATAATTATTTTGCCGTCACAAAGACCAATGTCATTAAACAAACGTCAAAAACTTCATTTATTCCACAGATAATCTCTAACTGACTATTGAAAAAATCGTAGTCATGCTACCAATGGAATAAATTCTGCTTCTTTAACTCTGGATTCAAAAATCAGCCCTTTAAGATTTAATATCAAAAAAGTACTCACGGTTCACGTCAGCCATTGACAGAACTATCGATCCCAGAAAACACACTACTAGTGATATCTTCATTTTGCTGTTCGAGACTTCTAATTGAACGATTGATGATTTATTTTCTAATCAGCCATTGTATGATTTAGTGCCCTATTTTATACTGCTGCATCGTGTAAGAAAGGGGGGGGGGGGGGGCGGGAAGGTGCCAAACCACGCATGCATATATAATAGGCGTAAAAGGTACTTTTACAATTTTAATATTTTCATGGATTATTGTTATCGTTGACTAGTCAGATTTTTTTAACTAACTGTTGGCCGTGACTTCTTACGCCTAGACTTTGATGTACTTGCCACTTTCGAGAAATCTTTGCTTGGCGGTCCTCTACACCCCAAAAGGAATCTACCTACGAAATTTCAGTAGTTTTTGAGATTTCATGATTTGTCAGCCAGTAAGTTCCGCTCTTAAGGGAGGTTGGATAGCATTATGGCAATTCTTATCTAGAGGTGAATAAATATGAGTTTTTTTAATAATAATGAGTGTGATACGAAGCCGCTCGCCTGATGGCTCTTCACGCCTGCCCATAACAGCTCAACGCCACTCAGAATTTTGAACTTCAACAGTTCAAAACCCTGGATGGCAATGTATTGCGCTCGTCACCCCGAGCTATAAGATGTCAAATCTCTATGTGCCCTGTAATTTCGCTTTAAACATTGCCCTTCAATCCGGAACACAGTAGTGTTTGCACATTACTGCTTGGCGGTTGAATAACTGACAAAGGTGTGGTACTTCCCCAGGCGGACTCTGCAAGAGAGTCCTACCACTACCACCGCCAGAGATGGCGGTTAAACGCAAGCCTATATAAATAAATAAAAACTCGTTTTAACCTCTTATTGAATTCGGTAGAGATTTCGGTTTTGTAAATATGTAGATAATAGATCCTACACACGTCATACCGTCATTAATTGGAGTGATCTTATCTACGACCACTCTAATGAGTTAGTCAATAAGTTTAATTATTTTATTCTTTTAGTTTATCTGTCAACTAGGCATTTAAGTATTTCCTTTAATACACCTCACCTCTGACTCCGCACGTTTATGGTGTAACCATTGACCTATACTTATACATACGGTGGACCAGTAGGTCTAAAAAGGAAGACCGGCGCCCGCGCACCCGCCACCCTGCAAAAAAAACCATGCGTGGCATATTACGGGCACGGGAAAGTCAAACAGCGGACTGAGACGTATTCTTTGCTGCATGAAATCACGACACTTGTATAAAAAAGTTAAAAACGTTATTTAAAATTACTATCTAAATCGTAAATATAATGTATCTGACTTCAAAAACACAAGACTCTACATACTATTTTTCTACCCCTCTTTTAATGATCTTAAATCGTTATTTTAGTAAAACCCCAATAAAAATGTATTATGTACAAAAAAAAGTTAATAGGTATCTTTACTTTTTTATTACGTATATAAATAGAAGGCTTTATAATTATAATCTTTTTTCTTCTATTAACTATAAAAAAACGGCTTACATTCTTCACGTTTCAGATTGATATTGGGACATTTCAAGTTCTTTTTGCACACACTGTTTTGTTTTAACGAATTAATGCCATCATGGGGCCTTACGCCCAACTCTCAACGCGGGCCCGAATAGGTACAGTTTGTAAAATCACGCGAACCTTAACGCGCCGAGATTATTTAGCAAACTGCATCTATTCGGGCCCGCGTTTAGAGTTGGGTGTGAGGCCCCTGTACTTTCATTCCTTTCGTGCAATCATTTTAAGCTAACCTTTACAACCTGAGACCCCGCAAAATTTAAAAGATTTTTTTTGTTACCCTGCGTTGACCCACTGCTGGACAAGGCTTTCCTAACTCCTTCTACTTATCTCTGTCCTGGGATATGACTTTTCAGTGGCACCCACTCTGAGTAGACTTTAGCTGACCCGTCTGCCTGGATTCGGCTTGCATGACCCACTCCCATTTGAGCCTGGCAGATTTAATCCCTCCCTTCGTCATAGAATCCATTTATGCAGTATGGTTTAACGGGTCCAGTCTTGCCTTTTAATTCCAAGGACACTGCATTCCATCACTCTTTGGCAAAGAGACGGGACTTCCGAACTTTAGTAAGTGACCATGTATGTGCACCGTAGGTTAGGATGGGCAGGACACATACCACATATGGACGGAGTGTGTGCGGAACGAGGCCTTTCGAGGACCCCTTCAAATAAATCCTTGGATTGGAAGGTTGAAGAATATAACAGTATCCTGGCTTATCCATAATCAAGCATACTTTAAGGTGTATGTTTTTGATAATATCATTTTTATTTAAATTCATTGATTATAGTTTGTACGTACGTATAAGAATACCTACCAATCTGAAATATATATATATATATTTTTAACGGATACATATTATGGTGAGTTGGTGGCTCAGGAAGATTGGAAGGATACTGCTTTTAGGATCATTAGCTTTTCCAGACGTTGTCAATAAAACGACCAATCTCTTCATCTTGCCCGATGTCAAAAGAAACTATCTGGCTCAAGTATTTATGTTAAAGGTTAAGGAGAAAAACAATAAGATCTTATACTTATAGTTTCTGAATTTTTTATGCCACTTCAATATTATATATAAAAATACTAAAGTTTGTGTCTTGAACACAGACACACTGTGAAGGTAGCTTTACATTAATACATAGGCTTTTAAGCTCGCGAAAATTATAACGATTTCTGTAGAAAAGCAGGTGAAACCGCTGGCTTGGCGTACAATTCAAGACCATTACATAATTGACTGACACTAGGGCCGTAAATACGAGGAAAAATTGCAACTACCTACCACAACCTACTACCAATGTTGTGGTAAAAATCAACAGAAAAAAGTGGACAAATGATAGAACGCGCATTATGTTTCTAAGAATTTTTATTTGTGTATATAATATGAAAACAATATTAAAATAAAAAATAATAATTATAAATTAGTAAATTGACTGGAAAGGTATACGAACAGAAAAGGTATAAGCGTTTTGAGTTAGAGATTGTGTGTATGTTTTTATATCTGTTATCAGTTTTTACTAAATCCCCTTGTTTTGGTGACGGATTATTTTTTAATTGAAAGCAAGTGTTTGATTTGGTTATTAGTTCTTAGCTATGTCCAGCACTTTAAAAGTATGGCTCTTTCCGAATTGGTCAAGGGTACTTTGCAAAACACTGTTATAAACTATCACAGTTGTTCACTAAAGTTATATGATTATTTACTAAAAAAAATCTCTTCTCGTTTCTGGTGCATAAACTCTTTTGTAGATTTTTGACTTTGTGTGGCTGTCATAGTTTGTCAAATCTTCTCCATGACATAAAATATGATAAAATTGCAAAATACATCTAAAATATTTTATTTTTCTTGATTATTTAAAACGTTATAATTTCACAATTTTACTTTCTTTAGTTATAATATAGTGACTAGCGTATTTACAACATTTATTTTTATAGTTTAGCAATATGGTTACCTTAGATAACCCTGACAATGATGAAGATGAGGCTCAAGAAGAAGCCCGCATTCATTGGAGTAACCTGATCTTTCTTCCATTTCATCCTATTTTCAAGCTTATAGTGATGTGCAGTGTCTATACCAAAATAATTTTGGTGTGTACACTTGTAAAACATACATCTCTTTTTTAAAGAATTTTGGCGTCACAGGTCTTGAGCATTTGCTATTCACAAGTATTAAAATAGATATTTTTAAGTTTTAAACCGACTTCAAAAAAGGAAATCAGTTCTATGTTCACTGTTTTTTTCATGTATGTTCATCGATTTCTCCGCCATCTGTTGATTGTTATCAAAATATTTTTCTTTTGTTCGGTAGAGTATAGTTTCAATCATAGACCTAAAAAAAAAAACTATGGTTTCAATTTAGTCCCATTGTCACCAAGTCAGGATCTGATGATGAGATCCCAGAGAAATCGAGGGCAACCTTCAAATTTTATAGGCATTTATCACGTTTATATGAATTTTTGAAGTTTTTTTTTTGAAGTCGGTTTTTAATGTGATTTTAATGTGATCCACTTGTAAAATGATGCATTTCCGTTGTTTTCATACTCTGTATTTATGTTAGATATCGTCAATCAAGACATAGTTACAGAGTGAACCAAAGTAAGTCCCGAAAATACGTGGTAACCAATGTACATTCAACTTCCTTAGTTGTAACTCATTTTATTATATTTGATAACATGTAGGTAGCTTCTTAAAATCCATCTTCCATTTGGCATCATCTTCCTTTTGGACTGCGTTGAGGAGTTCAAAGAATGGCATATTGCAATGCCTAGGGGACTATCTTGGTAGCCCGATTTTTAAATCGTGTCTGACACTGCACCGGAGTGCGAACCGAAAATGACGAAATTATTTTATTTCACAATTTTACGAAGTATAAGTAAAAATTAATTAAATTTTTACATATTGGCTACTTTTTGAGATTTCTTTTTAATAATGTTTCATACTAATTCAATAAAATTGTTTCATATGTTACATATGGGTTTTTAAATGCCTGAAATAAAGTTTTTATTTTTATTTATTTCAAATATATTTTTTGCCTAATTGGACTCGTGTACTGAGGATTCCGTACCTCCACAAAATCTATCTATGCCTCTAGCAAGCAATGCCTCATTTCAAGATATTGTGGCGCGTGATGACTTTCCACGTATACTAAATGGGCTCCCCATGAAAGCTGCCGTTGCCGTGTGTTGGCACCAGAGGGACAACATTGGCGTACAAGTGTGCTGCACTTTCACTAAACGCTACACACTTCCTCCCTTAGGGTTCCACCCCCAGATGGTCAGTTTAAGGCAAGCTAGGGCTCGGGGTCTCATTTAGCCCCATGGAATCGGTATAAAGATATACGGGGTTGCCACTCACCGACGACGGCTCGCTACAAAGCCGCTCCTGCGTTTTTACTTATTATAATTATATTATTATTTATTTATTTTTGTTTTTTCATTCGTGTTGGTGTTTGGTTATACAATAAAAACTAAGTAGGTAAAAAAAATGCTTAATAATGCTCTATAATGCTTTCATTTATGAATATTGATTTCAGGGTCCTCTACAGGCAGTGTATCCACTAGTGTACTGCTGGGACGTGATGGATCACCATCCAGTTTCGTCAGCCATTAAGTTTTTCTATTGGTATTGTGCAGATCCGATATATGGAATTGACACGTTCCTTTATATTGTACACAGGTCTGATTATCATATTATTTGTACGCGACGACACAAAACAACTAGTTTCTTTCTTTTTATAGAAAATCCTACCATATTTTTTGGCGAATCATATATTTTACGATAGTAGAACTCGTATTTTAACATGCTTTTATTAGCTTAGTTTATTTATTTAATCTTACTTATATTTTATAAATAGTTGACTTGACAGATGAGACTTGCCCTGTCTAAATATAAATAAATTCGTTTAAGTAAAAAAAACTGCAGTTTTTACCGAATTTCTCAATTTTTATTTCCCGTAAACCCTTATTCGGACTATTACGAAAGTTTTTTTATTTTGACAAATCTGCCAGCGTTTTTCAAGTGGTGCGCTTACAAACAGCATTACATTTTAATTTCTACATAATATACTAGCCGTCCGCCCCGGCTTCGCACGAGTGTAAGCTCGGCCTTCGGCCTCGCTACAAAATATAATATAGCCTATGTCACCCGGGGATAGTGTTAAAAATTCTTTCACTGTTGGGAAGCTTCCCAACAGTGAAAGAATTTTTCAAATTGGTTCAGTAGTTTCGGAGCCTATTCATTACAAACATACAAAAATAGGTACAAATCTTTCCTCTTTATAATATTATAGTGTAGATAGAAAATATATATTCAGTGTTAGTTAAATGTAAAAAATAATCTAATGTAAAAGTTCAATGTTATTTATGTGCCTGAAGGGGTGCAGTGTAACTTTTTTATTTTATTTTAACTTTACCTATTTCACATGCATACGCGTTTATATTCAGTGTTAGTTAAATGTAAAAAAATATTTTAATGTAAAAGTTCAATGTAATTTATGTGCCTGAAGGGGTGCAGTGTAACTTTTTTTTTTAATTTTAACTTTACCTATTATTTCACATGCATAAGCGTTACTTGTAAAACACAATTGCCTCCTTTTGGCTTTGCGTCGTTGGGCTAAGAGGAGAGGAGAATTTTGTTTAGCCTGTATGTATTATAAGTATTTATGTTTGTACGAGTTAGTTTCTACAACGTAAACGCCTCAAACGATTTTGATAAACGAGGATAGCAGCATAGATTCTTCTAAGTTGAGGGATAGTCACATTACAAAATAAATAGGCACAGAAGGCTGGCTGCATACAAATCACGCACACAAAGACGCGTAGATACGTACAACAATCTCGGATCAAGATGGTTTAACATTTTTTTAATTTTATTTTTTATTTTTTCGCATTACAGGCAAGTGACAGACGAAGCGATGAAACGTGAACACGTTCCCAAGTCAGCTATATGCCTCATTCTAGATTTTGCTGCTATCATTCCGTTCTACAGGCTGTTAGTCATAAATGACTGTCCACCAGCACAGCTATGGCCAAACATCCTGTCTTTTAGCGAGACTCTGATGTGAGTAGTGTCTTTAACGTAGACGAGCTTTTATCGAGTTATTTGTAAAAAATATTATTAACCGAAAGAGATTAATATTATTTATTGTTATGGCCAGAGCGATGGTGGCCGAGCGATAGAATGAGCTTTTTAAAATATGGCGGCCTCGGCCCTAAACTGATAACTAATCAATTAAGTGCAGTTTCGATGCCATCTCCAAAAACTTATCGTTTTTTAAGCGATGGCATCACGCGAGCATGATACGATTATGAGGAAACCGGTGATATATCCAAGAATCTCAACAGTTCAAATACATTATGACACATTCACCAACACATACAGGGCCAGTAGGTGAATTAGGGCCCATTCTCTCTCTCTCTCTCTCTCTCTCTGGGATAAGGCCTGTGTCCCCAGCAATAGAAACATGAAATAACATGAAACCGCTGCTTTTACTATGCGCACAATCATCAATCTTTAAAAATCTGCTATCCCAATGATGAATAGCAAGGCTATGCAGAAAAGGTGTACTAAACATTATCAACAACATTTACTATTACACCAACCCTAATAAAAAGGGTGTCTTACAACGAGCTCTCCGGGCTGTTAAGCAAAGATTTCACCGGTACAGTTGGAGGTGTCCATAGCGGCGGGCTTACCATAACACATGCCTGTTTGCTCCTCTTTTTATATAAAAAAAAAGTGTGTGTGTGTCAGCTACGACGCACGATTGGAGTTTACTCGGCAGCTGAAGAATGAGATGGAATACATGTGTTGCGCGCAGGCGCGCAACACATGTATTCCATCTCATTCTTTTACACGTTCAATTCTACAGATATATATGTTTGTCTCTTTCTACGTAACGCGTCAACTTTTCGTGTTACACTTGATTTTACTCCTCATAAAATTTCCGTACCGGGCCTTATAACTCAAATCGTTTCTTAAGGAGTAAACTCCAAAAAACACTCTGAAACACAGAAGAAGTATCTGCTGTTAATCTCGCGCATCACTTAGTCCAATGTAGTTCGAATGTAACCAGTACTGCCTGCACGAGTGCTCGCTGTGTAACACTTAACATTACGCCCCGTATCGTCGGTCAGTACGCACCTTTACCGTGCGCACACTTGTGACGCACTTGTAATATAACATCAATATGAAGGTTTCGTTTCTTCCTACCTTGCTCATACAATGAAAGGCCTCGTGTTGAACTACAGTATTTATTCTTCACAATGATATATTTGGTTTACACATTGCGTACACAGGAAATCAACAAAAAGATAATTTTACAAAACGCATTGCCGAAAATATCTCGTCTGACGTTTGTAGGATGTAACCTTATTAAAACTATAGTGATGTAACACTAGGTGCAGGAATAGTGGACAATAACAATCGCCATAAATACGCACCATTTGTCCCATAACGTCTGGCAGCGTAGGCTCAGTGTTTGTTATAACAACTGATTCGATGATATACTTTTGAATGCAGTGCTACAATTTGTAACTTTTACAGTTCGACGACGAATGCTTCTCAGTCAGTGAGTTGAGGTGGCGCGGTTTTGGATCGTATGTGCTCAAAACGGAATCTTGCAATGTAACATTAAAAGCGAATGCTCCCGGTGAATGACCGCCTTAATAATCGAGGCCTAAATGCCTTTTTATGATACTGAGTAAAGAAACGAGCGAAGTCGCTCGCCTAATGGCTCTCCACGCTTGCCCATAACAGCTCAACGCCACTCAGAATTTTGAACTTCAACAGTTCAAAACCCTGGATGGCAATGCACTGCACTCGTCACCCCGAGATTATAAGATGTCAAATCTGTGTGCCCTGTAATTTTGCTGGAAACATTGCCCTTGAATCAGGAACACAGTAGTGTTTGCACACTACTGCTTGGCGGTTGAATAACCGGCAAAGGGGAGGTACTTCCCCAGGCGAACCTCTGCAAAAGAGTCCTACCACTACTAAAAAAGGCTTAGCATGCGATTTCAGATTAACGGTGTATTTGTATAAACGAAATTATGGTGTCAAAATTATTATATATATTATATTGTAAGAAGAAATAATTATGGTTGTTTATATTCGCCTTGTTTCAGATTGTATAGAGTGCTTGAATACCACAACATTTCACAGACTCATTCGGTGATTAATATGGTATTCGGTTTTTTAATTCTGATGTTTTGCATCATAAATTGGATAACTTGTTTCTGGCTTTTGCTTACTTATGATGGGTTTTGCGGTGTATGTAGGCGGATGATCTTTGACTGGAGAAATAATTTAAGATATAAGGTAATTATTTTTATGGGTTCGTTAAGGGAATAATTGAAGCTTAATCAGAGATTGAGTCTCAACTTCACAATCTAGCTTTTGAGCTTTAAACAACGAGAATAACATTTAATAAATCCCTTTTAGATTTAAGCAATTACATACATTAAGACATTACAGACAATATTCAATATCATTATGAGAGGAATTGATTTAAAGCAATGAAGATTACCCTTAATGACAATGACGATATAGACGACTGTTAAAGCTTATTAGGATTCCGTAGCCTCACAAGGAACCCTTATAAATTCATTATGTTCATCCGTCTGTATGTCTGTCTGTCCGTCTGTTTGTCTGTCCGTCTGTCCGGATTTTCTAGAACCTTCTAACTCTTATAATTATTAAGATACGTGCATGAAACGTTGTACAATGACAGTTGTAAATCAGATAAGATCTCAATTTTAAAAGTATAAAATATAATATTGCATTTTAGGGGTGGCTCTGGTACATGTGAAATGGGGTTGAAAATATTTCATCAATTTCCGAACTATGACTACAATTTATGGCTTTGGTTACGGAACCCTACCATATGTGTGTATCGACACGCTCTTGGCCAGTTTTTATTTTTGATGTCAATTTTTTTCTAGGGTCATTGAAATCAGAATCAAGTACATATTAATATTTTTTTGCAGCTTTCTGTTAATTAACACGATAAACATTATTTTTCAGTTCAATGAAACTGGAGTAGCATATGCAACATATACGTATGGAATGGTATTTGTATTGACTTTCGTAACGAACACACGTATTGATGATACAAGACCGTTCACAATGCGAGAATATATTGGCGTTAATATTTTAATCGTTCTCGGTTACTTGCTAGCCATATGCATAATTCTACCGAAAGTTTTTGCTGAGACAATATTGCGCCACAGAAGAATTTCTTCTGCTTTTCCACATGTGCATAGGTTGGTAGAAGAAACGAAAAGAAGAAACGCTTCAGCCAAAGCTTACGCGACAGTGGAAAATTTCTACAATGTCACGTGGAAAAAACGTAGCGGCATTATACACGTCCCTGAGGTACTGTCGGAACTACCGAGGTGTTTGCGAATTGATATCAAACAAGATTTAAGCTGGGCTCTCTTTCAACATAGTCCTACCTTAAGAAAAACTTCAATATCTTTTAAAAGATATCTCACTGAACGTATAACACATGATTTTAAATTACCCGGAGAGAGGTTTTTTGCCGGACCGCAAAGCCACTCAAGCGTTTACTATATAAAATCAGGGGTGGTGCAGATTCTTTCCGCAGATGAAGGAATGACACCTATTATATCTGTTACCAGTGGTACTATATTTGGAGATATAAGTTTCTATATACCACCATGGAAAAGAAACGTTATTATTAAATGCCTCACTTATTGTGAAGTCATGTATCTGACTCGCCAGGAATATATTAGAGCACTTCATAAATTTTCGGAAGATAGAGAAGACATTTTTCAATTGGTTCATGAAAGAATAGAACATGCGAAGACTTTATACGCGTGTAAACAAAACGTGCGAGGCCTGGACAGAGCTGAAGATGAAGGAGTTTTCTGGATTAAGCGACGATGGTGGGAACTCTCAGATTATATAACAAAGTGGAAAAAAAAGACCAAAAAAGATGGTGGGCACTGCGAATTGCCTCCAGAAGAAACAGAATATCACTGTGCAAAATATATTGGCCAACTAGTTCTTTGCACAGAAGCCGAGTTACTGACAAAATCACTGTTTGCAAATGTAGAGTTTCCATGGCTTTTTGTTGCTCATTCCAGTTTTATTTTCGGTTGGCGAATAATTGTCCTGGTCACTGTTATCTTGGTGTTGATTTTATATCCTCCGTTCATCACATCGAAAGTAATTCCAATTTGGTTTAAGTTCTTTCAAGTTTTAGTGGATTTGATATACGTATTTGATATTTGCATATCTCTTCTCACTGCGATGATGCGGCAGGGCAGCGAACCAACTAACTTTGCTTCGGTAATGTTCAGTCGATGTAAGACTTTATATTTCAATTTAGATATTATTTCGACCATATGGGTAGAATACGTGTTTACCATTATTGGAAAACCGGAGCTTTTTTACGTAACCCAGGCCAACAGGCTCATTAAAATATACATTCTTTTCACTGGTGAATACACACATCGTGACATCACAAAGAATCCACTGTACAGCGTTTTTATCAGAATAATTTTATGTTTCTTCTGTTATTTTTATATTAGCGGTTATTTTGTGTACTCGTTAGACGTTTATTTCCATCAAAACCTGACTATGAACTACTTTTTCGGAGAAAAGCATTGCGAATTTATAACGCCTGATTTATGCGATCCAGGAGCTCGAGGACCACTGGGCGTTATTATATCATGGCTCTCAGAAAGTGTTGTCTTTTCCGAAAATTTACCTCGCAAATTGATAGACATTTATGTTAAATCAGTTTTCACATGCATGTCATTCATGATATGTTTATACTGCAGAGGAGCCTTTATATCTGCGATATATCTAAAGTATCGGGATGAAAGTAATTTTCAGAATTTCGTTTCAAATTTAAATAAATTTTACGAATATTATAAAATTCACAAAGACTTGCTGAAACGGTTAGATAGATATTTGATGTGCCATTGGAAGTACTACCATGGAGCGGATATCATGCATCCGCATATACTTAAAAATGAACCTTATGATGTATACTGGAAGGTTCAAGGAGAAGTGGCAGAAAGGATTATCGGTCACTCGGAAGCTTTCTTGGGGGCTGATCCAGGACTTATAAAAGACCTTGCGTACGCTGGAAAGTTTCTGATATTACCAAGGACTTCTACATTGTTTTTGTTTGGTGTGCAGTGCAAAATGGTCACATGGGTTGTGCAAGTTAGTATCTACATACTACTTATTGACATGCCAACGTCCATTAAATCATGCTATTTCAAAAGGGGTATGTTTGTAATAAATTTAATACAAACGTATATTAATCGTAGCAAACAAAAAATCCTTAATTATTACACTTAAACCAAAAATCTAAATCAAGAAGTTGATGTTGTGAAGTTGTAAAGTACCAATAACGCTGGCTGCATTCCCACGTTGAATTGCCAAAGAAATTCTCTGAAAGAGCCAGCTCTCTTATCACCTTTATCATAGCGGTATGTGCCAAGATTATATACAATTTTAATGGTTAATTACTTCGAGACTAATAATACGAGATCAATGGTTCATACTACACTACGTAGGTAGGTCAAATTTGATTTTTTTTGTAACGGTATACGTAGTTTTCTTACTATTATACTGCTATTAACTATTTACTTCTGGCATTTACCATTTATTTATTTTTCTTATTTGCTAATTAAATCTTAGTTCTGTTCACCCTTCGTGTTTAGGCGTTTACGCGTGATCCTTTAATAATATATTCAGTTTTACACAATTTTCTAAGGGCTGAATAGCACTTGTGAGACATGATAATATTTAGTAAATACTTGTATAATATTGTTATGAAATATGTTGTTTGTCTCGTATGGCTAAATTGCGATAATGGCATGGCAAAGGAACGGTGACAGGACGTCGCTGCGCCGGCGCAACGTGAGTAGTTATAACGTACTACTACTAAGCTAATTGGATAACCGTATCTAAATACAAGATTTTATCCAAATCGTTGGAGCCGTTTCCGAGAACGCGAAATAAATTTATATACAAGAACTCCTCGTTTAAAGTTATTATATATTATTAAAAGTAATGATAAGTTATGAATAGGATAGACAACAGCGATATTTAAGTATTAAACACTTGGGCATGTTGGATGATCGTTAATCGTTATATTAAATAATTAATACACAACTAATTTAACTATAACAATGAATGTGCACTACCCTAGCCTTGATAAGTTAGAGGGACTAGTAACCAAGATTTCCAACACTCAGTTTTGCAGTTAGAGCCAGTAATGATGGATGTACATTTATTGAATAGACAATTTTGAGTTTGAATTTTAAGTAGCTAAAAGCGGGACCCTAGTAAATGTGCACCGTCCGGCGCCTGCCCGTTGTATTGTTTGCAGGAACATACAACTAGTTTAACTGATAACAGCTATAAATTTCGCTGACTGATAATGCCTTGTACCGAGACGTCCCGTCACCGTCTTGCCCACGCCGTGTGTGTTGTCTCTTCTGTAATTCAGTATCATACAACTTCACACTCACGGCCGCTGTATCTTGGCTGTGAGTTCTGTTGTTGTTAATGTTGTTTTATTCTTTAGCCTACCATGATTTCTGAGTTTCATCACTTCACATAAGTTCTTCATAAAGTAGTGGACATTAGTGTGTAATAATTGTTAATCAAATAATATTACTTTCAGGGCCACGTTAAATGTGAATACCACAACGAACAAGGTGAACTGTTGAAAGTATTCTATCCGCCAGGCTATATGCTGTCTGTAAGCTCTGTTTTTCTGGGCAAAGCTTCTCTCAGAACCTATTCTGCTTGTACGGATTGTGAAGTATGTACATAGCATACTTTTGAACGATTTATATTAGCTTCTTGATTATCATCATCATCATCTACCAAAAGACGTCCACTGATGAACATAGGCCTCCCCCTTCCACACTGAACCACACTGAACGGCATCCTGCCATCTGCATCCACTGAATGCCCGCGAGTTTCACAATGCCATCGGTCCATCTAGTGGGAGGCCTACCTACGCTGCGTCTCCCGATTCGTGGTCTCCACTCAAGAACCTTTCTTCCCCATCGGTCATCAGTTCTTCGAGCTTGATTATAACCCACTTCTAAATTTCGCATCCATTTGAAACTATGTAAGTATAATTATGTAATTCGGATGACAATACAATAATTTAGCACCATCAAACTGATCTAATGATGAAGGTAGTAGGTGTATAGTGGGACTTTTCAATGGCTACTTATATAGTGCACATTTTTGGTAGAGGGCCAAATTAAGGAAGGCTAAATTGAGATTGAAAGGACTTCGAAGGTTTTCCCGTCGAGCTTTAACATAAATAACGTTTTAAAAAGGGTAATCTATAAATATAATATCTCAGGGCAAAGCATCTAAGCAGCAACTACCGCTTACCATCATCAGGCAGACCGCTAGCCTGTGAATAATGAAATATAGGTACATTTTATTTCAGATTCTTTACATAAAAGTTCAAGACTTCTATAGAATAATTAAACGATATCCTAACGAATGGTCCCACTTAGACAGGTGCATCTCTGAATTTGCACCAATATTTGATGAGATGTTTCACAAATATGCAAAGAAACATAGAGACGTAAGTAGCTCCTATTTTAAGCAATAGCTATGCTCTACTGTTTCACCGACAATTTCCCAGTTTCCCACATTTTTCGAGACAGAATGTCTTAAATCCGATCCCATGATGCTCACAATTTTTTGACAATATTCAGCCGTAGGTAATGTCGTAAAAAAGTATCAAGAACGAAAAAATATTTTGTGACCGAAAAAAAAACGAAATATCGTTCTATATTTAAAAAAAAATATCTTTTTTTTTAAATATAGAATAGATCTACGTTTGGCCACCAACTCGCCTGATGGTAAGAGCGACGGTGTGGCCGAGGATGGAACACGTTGATCTAGAAGAAATCTATTCACTCAGGCAGGGAATTCCATTCTTGGGCGGTACGTATCATAAAAGACGACCCAAATCGTTGTGTACGAATCCTTGGAATTTCCACGAGGAAGGAGTGATAGTGTGCAGTCCTTATACTTGTCCTGTAGTAAAAGGGGGAGGGTGGAATAAGGTCATGAAGCTCTTGCGCACACTCACCGAAATGTATCCGGTAGAATATAGACAGACAAGCTACTTTACGGCGATGCTCGAGGCTTTGTAATTTTTGGGCGACTAGTTTGCTGTCACCAATCAGCTTCATAGCACGCCGGTCTACCGAATCCAAAGCTTCCAGCTGGTACTTGGCTGCACCATCGAATAGGTGGCAGCAGTACTCAACACACGATCGGACTTGTGCTTGATACAAGTGAAGCAACTGCCCCGGTGAGAAGTACCGCCTGACCTTATTGAGGATGCCAAGTATTTTACTAGCCAGTTTAGCTTTAGACACGAGGTAGGCCCCAAAGTTCAGCGTAGGCGTTAGAGTAATTCCTAGTAGCTCTAGATGGTCTGCCAGAGGTATGGATACATCCCGGAATGTAGGATACAAAGGAAACTGACTCTTTTTGGCGGAGAAAAGACAAGCTTGGGTCTTGTTGGCGTCGAATTTGACGAGATTCTCGTCACCCCAGTTGGAAACAACTTTCAGAGCTTGATTCATACGCTCTACCATACCTTCTGTCAACGCCAGAATTTCTGCCTTGTTGGCCCTTGGACTAGATGTGTACTTTTCCACAACTGTGCTGTCATCTGCATACCCAAGGATACCAGGCATAAGCAGGTCATTAATATGCAGCAAGAATAGAGTTGCGGAGAGTACAGACCCTTGAGGTACGCCGGCATTAATCGCCAATTGATCAGACGAACAGCCGTCAACGACCACTCGAATCGATCGTTCCCTCAAAAAGTCTTTAAACCAGGAGCAAAGGGGAGTAGGCAGTCCGTAAGGTGGAAGCTTGTTAATGAGGCTGTCGTGCCAAACCCTATCAAAGGCTTTTGCGATGTTGAGAGACACAGCCAAGGCTTCACCGTGTCCTTCGATAGCCTCGCTCAGTATGTGCGTGGCATACACGAGAAGATCCCCAGTCGACCGATTTCGGCGAAAGCCGTATTGTTGATCACTTAGAGGATGGTTATCCTCAAGGTATGCCATCAGCTTCCCATTCAGCACACGCTCCATAGTTTTGCACAAGATGGATGTGACTGAAACGGGCCTATAGTTATTAGGGTCGGCACGACTACCCTTCTTAGGAACTGGTTGAACATTCGCAACCTTCCAACACTTTGGAACTATGCCCGTCTCCAAAGAGTCGAGTCAGAACCGAAGAAAATTCAGATGCACACGTTTTCAGCACGATAGCTGGTATACCATCCGGACCACTAGCTTTGTTCACGTCCAATCCTCGGAGTATCTTGAGTACCTCTCTCTGATTGATGCGAATGTCTTGCATAGTAGCATCGCAACGAGGTACGCTAGGTGGTGTTTCACCAGAGGTATTAAGACGTGAATTTTCCGCGAATAGAGTTACAAATAAATTTGCTTTCTCTAGTGCGGTGTGGGCTAGTGCTCCATCAGGTTTTAACAGTGGAAGCAGAGATGACTGGCAGAAGTTCGATTCGACCACCTTCGCCAGGGACCAAAAAGCTTTACTACCAGTTGGGTAGGAAGCTAACTTTTTCCCTATCCGGCTTATGTGTTCGAACCGTGCTCTGCGAATTGCTTTTCTACTTGACTTGGCAGCTTGGTTATAGGCTCTTTTCTTCTTACGTGCATCCACAGACTTGCGCGTACGAGCACCAACCCAGGCTAAATATGCATCATGTTTCCGTGCTTCCGCACGGTCGCGTGCAGTATTAAACCATGGGCGAGCTAAGCCAGGAGGTGGAGTGTCCGAATACGGAATAAAATATTCCATGGCTTGGCTCAACACCTCCGTAACGGCGTTGGCGCAATCAGTCGGGTCACAAGAAGAGAAGCAAACAGCCCGCCAAGGGTAAGATGCGAAAAAATACCGCATCTCATCCCACTTTGCTGACTTATATCGCCATATCCGCCGAGTGCACCTAGGTCTGAGATCGGGCGGGGTGTATGACGAAACAGCCTTCACCAGAAAGTGATCAGATCCACCAAGCGGAGGGGATACCGATATGGAGTATCTGTCTGGATCATTTGTACGCAAAAGGTCCAAGCAGTTAGCAGTATGGCTATCAACATCCGGAACCCTTGTAGCTTCTTGGACCAGCTGAGTGAGGTTAAGCGTCAACGCAAGATTGAACGCCTCTCTTCCTGCATGGTCGGTCTCTCGGTATGAGAAGAGCCACTCTTTGTGGTGACCATTAAAATCCCTCAGAAGAACAAGCTGGGCTGAAGGGTACCGTTGTTGAGCCACATCTGCCGTCACACATAGGTGCTGAAAAAGACCGGTTGTCTCTTCGCCTCCAGTGTGCGAGCGATAGACACTAGCATAAAAAAAAAATCACTAAGCCAGTGTCGACCAGAATCCACAGAATGGAAAATCTAGGATCTTTAAGGTCGCGGAGACGCCTGTAGCAGATCTCATCGCGCGTATACACGCAGATTCCCGCGCGCGATTTAAACCTGTGCTCCAGAACATAGCCTGGGTAAGAAAGGTATGCTACGTCTGCGGGACATCTGATCTGGGTCTCTGAGAGGAACAGCAAGTGTGGTTTCGCAGTCTCGAGGTGGTGGTGGACTGGGTCGATATTTGCGTGCAGACCTCGAATGTTACAGAGGTGCACGTGGAGTGAGAGGGCGTGCTTCCGCTGTTTACACAACTTACTTATTCTTCTTTTTGCCATATTAGTTGAGTGTATAGATTTAGGGAGAACGGTAGTTGGGGGAGGCATCGTGCACAGAGCCCAGTGATAACACAGGATGACACCACACCAGATGGAGACTAGTTTGGAGACTGCGGGGACGCCCGTAAACCCCCGAAGATGTCCTTGGGCCCTCTCATCCGGTCGCCAACCGGCACCAAGGCGCATCGCCGGGATTTTTCGCTAGATGGCGGGGCAGCATGTGGCTAATATGCTACTTGGGCCCCCAACTATCTGCGGTCGGCCAGCGGAAACGAAGGAACCGTGCTACGGATCCCGCTACTCTCAAAAACTAGTCGCCAGGCACGGTGTCAGTCCGTGCTAGCGCATGCGGACTTTTGCGACGGTGCAACTGCCCAGACCCGACTCCCATTATGGTTACACCGGACTACATCCCGAAACACGACTAGGTCGATTCACGGCATGGCTTAGTCCGGTGGGTGGTTACCAGCCACGGCCGAAGCCTCCCAGCTTGTTGCCTGTTCCGCACCACCCGGGGGCCACGTTTAGGGATTCCTATTAAGGATGCCTTCCTACGGACGCGAGCAACTCAGCCTCAGACTTGAAAGAAGAATGATTTTGTTAGTAGTTGGTGTTAGATATTTAGAATGAATTAATCAATTTTTTTTAGTATCAGAAGAAACTAAGAGATCGCATTTTCCACGCAAGAAGATCAACAGTGTCGGTTAAAAAATTTAAAAGTTTAGGCGTATCTTCTGAAAACAGACCTACACTGCCTATCGAACATGATTTTTGGACTGAACCGGAATCTGAGTTAGTATATTTTTAGGAGCAAATTATTAAGCATTGTTATTTTATATTTGATTGCCAATTTTTTCTTTAACTATTTATCCCGCGGTTTCACCCGCGTGGCAATGAAATATGGTGATGCTGATGATGATGATAATATGCACCCAGACGAAAGTTCTGAGGTAACAAACATAAAAAAATCTATATAAAATACAGTCGAATTTAAAACCTCTTTCTTTTTGGAAACCGGTTAAAAATATGATTTGCTGTAGTAATTTAATGCACTTAGCAACCTACCCATAACCTGTGCCATAACACTGGATAAATACTTAGGTATTACATTTTATTGTTTTAAATAAATAATTTAGCTGACCAAATAATTTAATTGCTAGATACAATTTGCTGACCGATTGTATGGCATTTAATAAACCTCTTTGTTACAGTTTCATGCAGTACTGGATGCTATTCAGAGCTATTATCGTAGTGGTGTCAATATTAAATGCATCTATACAAGGTACTTTTTTATTTATTTATTTAATTATAGTCCTGTGATTGGTCGCCAATTCGCCTGATGTTAAGCGATAAAGCGGTCTACGATGTTGCTACAATCCTTAGTTCAGACTGAACTTCTAAGTCTTGAGCATCATCTTGACATATTGTTATTATTCGTATATTTTAATGATTACATTAATTACAATTCAGTACATATTTTTTTCTTATATTAATTTTGCTTAAGTATCATAATATTATGTAACATTGTCTCATTAGTGTAATTCGTGCAAGCCGTCCTAATTTAATAAATAAATGTTCACCCAGGTGACTATATTTACAGGTGATCAAAGGACACTAAAGATTCGCCTTTGATCACTCAGGTGATCAAAGTGTGTGTGTCATGATATAATTCCTTCCTTTCCCCTTTTTTCTATTAGAATGCCAGAGAGGGCACGAAAAATCGAAATCGCTTAATGGCTGATATTCCGAAAACCCAGATCTTTAATTCTACTTTTATTGAGGAAACCACTAGTCTGTGAAATGTGCTGCCTGAATTGGTGTTTCCTGATAGTTACAATCTGGGTATCTTCAAATCGCGATTGAATTTGAATCGGTTTCTTCTAGGCAAGCGTATACTCCATCTTAGACCACATTATCGCTTAATATCAGGTGAAATGGCGGTTAAATGCAAGCCTATTATAAAAAGAGCTCTACACAAATTAACTCCACTATTCCATCCCTGGGTAGATGAGTGGAATATATATACCAGATACCAGGTGCGATGGAGAAGTATTCCACTCTAGATTCACAAAATGTGGTCACGGGTCGCGAAGGGGAAAACTACTTCATGGTTTATGCATCATTTTGTTGGTCCATTAAAAGTTAACAAATAGTTTGTATATATTCATAATGCAGATGGACCACGGGAAGAAAAAAATACCCCTGGTACACAGTCAATCTGAGGTGAACCACGGGAAGAAAAAAAAAGCCCCTGGTACAACCAAGTGGACCACGGGCAGGAACCGTTTGAAATACATATTCCACCCATCCACCCTGGGACTGAATAGTGGAAAAGAAAAACCTCTTTTCTCTCCTAGGTGGGATAGCTGGGTGCATGAATAAGTGGAATAGCTGATTATTGCTAGTCGTTATAGCTCAAAGGTCACCATTTTGTTAAAATGATTTTAACAAAGAATTCCCCGAATTTCCCGAGTAATTTGCTTTTCGACTTTTCCATAAATAGTATATGTTATGGCGGGATGATACATTTTTAGAAATTTACATTACATTACATTTACATTAGAAATTTAGTTAATTCCACAGAGCTTTGTTCGCAACTCTATTGCCAAAAGTCTAAATATAATTATATTATATTCTAGGTAATTTCTAAACTATACAGTATGAAAACTTACCGTCTAATCAATGGCGAAGGAAACAAAAAAAAAATTTTTTTCCATAAAATTTAGTTTTTTATATATGTCCTTAAATTATGTGAAACTAGTGGGATGATAAAATAGGTGTTTTTTTTTTGGCGGGTCGTACTTTCAGGTGGCAGTGGCGCTTTTTATAGAAAACAACTTGTTATGGTTGGCGCATTTTGCGATTGCATTGCATGGATAGACATCGTTTTAAAACTATTTGTAAGTTTTTATTATTTACAATTGACACTCGTGTGCGCGTGGGTAGTTACAGTTCGGCCGCTGTAAGAATGCATCACAGCGGAATGCGACAGCGGCATTATAAATAAAATATTGGATACATTTTTAACCCCGACTCATCCCCAACTGCCAGATGTATTCTTTCAACGCCTGCACTTTAGAATCCAACTTAGTTTTTCTGTTGAGGTACTATAGATCAACCAAAAGTCTCATCCATGCTTTTATTCGATTTGTTAGTATGAGTATATTTCATTAAGAATATAAGCTTTATCTTTAAAATTTAAAATGCGTCTACTGCAGAGCAGTAAAATATAAAATTAAGGATGGACAACGCGTGTCGTGTTCTACAAGTTTTTAACCCCGACCGCAAAATTTCTAGCAAGTTCTCAAGTTAATATCGAAAGTCGAAAATTACTAAAATTTTGCAAAAAAAAAAAATTTGGCTTTCAGTTGGCGTATTACAACGAGCAGGGAGTTTTGATTTACGACAAACAGAGATGCATCTTGCATTACCTCTCACGAGGTTTCTTGTTCGATATCATAGGCTGTGGTCCTTGGCACGAAGTTATCAGGTTTGTTATTTTATATTTTTTTATCGTTCATTGCGGATAAGGTGTAAAAATAAAAATAAAGGATAAATAAAGATGAAATACCTCATATTAATGTAGATGCGATCCGTGCGATCGTTCGTGAGGTGCGTCTCACTCACGCATTTCAACATGTATGTAGATAATAATTATCAATATAAAAAACCGACTTTATAAAAATGTCAGGTCTGGACCATATATGCGCCCTCTATCCCATAGCGCGTGCATTAATTAGGCACTATAGGTTTTAGGGAGCGCATGTCTGATTTAGTACTGAGATGTTCCGACAGATGTTATAAGAGACATCTGTCGGAACACCTCAGTACTAAATCAGGCATGCGTTCTCTAAAACCGATAGTGCCTAATTAATGGACGCGCTATGGGATAGAGGGCGCATTCTGACATTTTTATAAAGGCAGTTTTTTTAATTGATAATTATTTCCGTTTTTTTATAGTTTAGCGTTTTTAGCTACCCCTTAATGCGATTTTATTATGTATTTGATTATATTTGTCTTAGTGAACTGGTATCAATGAAAATAGAAGAAGATATTTGTTTGCTTATAAATACGATTTGCAAATTTGCACATCTCTATATTTTGACTGGATATCTGAATTACATGAGTGACAGGCCTACCATAAATGTGATTTATATCCAGGTTAGTGTTTATTTATTATACATAGAAGTATAGTTTGCTGGCGGTGTTTTAAAGTTTCGACTGATTACCTCGGAACTCAGATCAAATTAGAACCAGACTTAGAATACAGCTTGTGTGCCGTAGGAGCCAAATAACTGACCAAGACCATATCGAGACAAGCATATGGTAAGGCTCCATAACCAAAGCCATAATATGTAATATAATTTTCCTCTCCCGTCCCACCTAATTCGATCCACTCTCGCATCTGCCCCGTAATCTACTCTACTCCCGTTCCACTTTATTCACTCTAGTTACGTATTCGTCCCGCGTCCCATTTAACTCCTGTCCAGCTTTTTCCTCTCCAGTACCGCATCCGTCCTATAATCAAATTTATTCCATTTTATTTTATTCCATTCCATTCTTTCTTTTCGCTTCAATCCCACATGCATCAGCAATTATATCAATATTAATAAGCTAACATTAAAACTACAAAAACAGTTAGTCTGCCCATAGATCGTTGAAGGTCTAAAAGCAGTCCAAATGCTCAAGCTTACTATCAGTTGGCAGCGTACACAGTATGTTGCTGGCATTACCACACTAAATGACAATGCTTATGCGTTGAGCCCGAAATACACCAACATTTTGGTCACACGTCGCATTAACCAGGTGCTCTGTAAGATTTTTTAAGAGGTAAACGAGTTAAGCCCCCGGTCCCCAACGGTCCAATGAAATCCACTTTACTCCCTTCCCGTCCTTTTTCAGTTTTAGTCCCGCATCCATCCTGCAATCTACTGTACTCCCGTTCTGCTCATTCTACTCTAGGCCGAACTCTGTCCCGTAATCTACACTTCTTGCATTCCACCTTTACCACGCCAGCATCCGTAATCCCGTAATCAACTCTACTTCAGCCTCACCCTTTCCGATCTAAAAGATTTTTTTAAATCGGAGCTGTAGTTTTGGATATTACCTCCTACAAAAAAACTTACAAACATACAGACTTACAAACATTACTTCTATAATATTAGTGTAGATAGATGTAGATAGTGTTGATATAAAATGTAACAGTATTTAACCATTACTGAGGTGTCCATATTTGAGCTGCTAGTAGTCCTCTGCCAAATTAGCAGTTAGATTGGTTGCAATGACAGTTCAATAATTTGGGGGGCGACAGGAAAGCTACCGTAGCTTCAAATCGGGGCGTTTACCTGGGTCGTTGCGCAGGTTTGAATCCTGCCGGTCGTCAAATTATGAATTGTCGACATCCTTGATAACATTAATAAGAATTAGGTCTATTTTATCACAGATATTCAAAATGCAACTCGTCATGATACTTACATTGTTTGGAACCTGCCATTACCTGATGACGTTCTGTGTTGACTTCGAATTTGATGATCATGCCAAGCTACTAGGTTACAAATTCCTCAATACATGTTGGCTCCCTCACTTTTTTCAAACGGAACATGATTATCATGATCATGATGATGATGACCATGATCATGCTCTTCATCACGGTCCACCAGGGTACCACAATGATAGAAAACATCTGAATTTGGTGAGTAATGGTTTCTTTTTAACTGCCAAGTAGTTTTTTCCTGATGGTAAGTAATGGTTTATTCTCATCGTTAATTTTCCACCCACTATTATATTAGATTATAGGACGTACTCAGTCTACATAACCAACTCGAAAATCTAAAACACAAAGTTACACGGTACGATAGTCATCATAGTAATCTTTATAAACAACTTATAATATTGGACCCTGGAATCGCAAAAAAATCTGCTGTCCCATTCATTTCGTTGCGTATAATTGACATTTTCTATGGAACTGCAGAGTTTTGTTTCGCTATTTAAGGTTAATTATAATGAGTACGATGACCTATCGGTTTAGTACCGCTGTTCCGAATAACCCTGTAGAAGTAGGTAGTATAGTAAGTATAAGCTATTCTTTTGTAGGAGCAGTCTTGTGTCTTGTAGTGATTAAATGTGATTTTTGTAGTGGTAGGACTCTTTTGCAGGGGTCCGCCTGGAGAAGTACCACAGCTTTGCCAGTTATTAAACCGCCAAGCAGTAGTGTGCAAATACTACTGTGTTCCGGATTGAAGGGCAATGTTTCCAGTGAAATTACAGGGCACACAGAGATTTGACATCTTATATCTCGGGGTGACGAGCGCAGTGCATTGCCATCCAGGGTTTTGAACTGTTGAAGTTTAAAATTCTGAGTGGCGTTGGGCTGTTATGGGCAAGCGTGAAGAGCCATCAGGCGAGCGACTTCGCTCGTCTCGTCGCTCAGTAACATAAAAAAAGGGAACTAGAGAATGGAAGAATTCTCTTGTTTCCTTAACCCTGAATACTAATCATCGCCTGTGCGGCCGCGCGCAAGCAGTTTTTTCCCGATAATTCGAAATTTCGGGAACGTATAGAGTTGTGCTTTCATGCCAACTCAGTGTGGCCTGTGACGGGTCGGGAGGGAAGTGTACGTCTCGCAGGCGTTTACCATTATCGAGTTATAAACAATTGGGTCGCCTGGGAGGCGATCATTACTATTAAAGGTAAGTTTTTTACTGTTCACAATTTTATATGTTTACCTTTTTTCTATGGTTTTTACTTAAAAAATGTTTTTTTTTATTGTGTAGATGTCTCTTAACGCGAATGAGAGACCAAAAATGAGTATAGGTCGCTATACAAGAGGTTTTCAATGGAAATACGGAAATTTTTGCAGTAAATGCTAGCGAAGAAGGCATAGTAAATGAAAACAAAATATTTGTGTGCAGCTACTGTCGTGCCAAAAAAGATGTATGAAAGTATACAACTGAACAAAATGTAAAAAAAAAATTGTCTGGAACAATGGTCACGCCGTAACAAAACCAATGACCTATTTGTATTTATCCCCAAGAAAAAATATTATAGATTTTAACTGTTTTTAATTATGTTTTGTAAGTTGATATATTACATTATAGTTTCTATGAGAGCACAGATATGAAATTCACATATTTTTATTTAAAAAAAATACTTCGTTACAAAATTTTGTCAAGTTAGTATTTATTATATGTAAGTCTTATTCTGAGTCTGAATTAATGATAAATTCAGGTTTTTTTTCTATTTTAAAGGGTAGAAGATTCCAGTAAATTTGGTTTTGATTTTATCAAAATTTAATAAAGGGGATATTAGAATATATCATGTTTTTTAAAAAGTAGCCTCCCAGGCGATCATTAGTATTAAGTAGTAATAATTTTACATTAGTATTCTAGGGTTAAATTACATCTCATCGGCGCTTTTCAAAACATTCGTACGATTGTATTTTTCACAGCTCCAGCAGATGCGTGGTTAATGAAAAGATATACACCGTCAGTTGGGTTCGTTCAGATTTCATACTTTTAAATTTCAGGTTTACGCTGAGAGCATCAATTTTGCTCAGTGCGGCCTTGTGGGGGTGAATTCTGGAGGGTTTGTGTTGGATCGTAACAACCTTGCAGTGGGAGCGCCACTGGTTGTATTATTGTTAATGTATTGGTTAGTATAAACTGGTCTACTGTAATTTTATGTTAAAAACTTTTGCTCTATGGTTTTTTTAACAAACTTAATAGGTCATTTCACATTCACCAAAATAATTCATTGTTCCACTTTTATTGTGCGAACTGCTAATCTGTGGAATGCGCTGCCGGAATGGGTGTTCCCCGATAGTTACAATCTGGGTGTCTTCAAACCTTGAATGAATCGGTTTCTTCTGGGCAAGCGTGCTCTATCGTAGACCGCATCATCGCTTAACATCAGGCGAGTTGGCAGTCAAACAGTTAACCTATTACAGTTTTTTTTTTTTTTTTTTTTACTAAAGTTGTTGCCTCATGAAACTTCCTGTACACTGTAACATCTTTGTATATGAAGATAGAAAACTAGCTAATAATGATAAAAATGTCTAATTGACCCACACTTTTCTTTTTTACTATTGTAATAAAAGATATGTGTTTGACCACCACCTTACCAGATCATTAGGCGATGATGCGGTCTACGATGAGCTTGCCTGAAGAAACCGATTCTCTCGCGATTTGAAAACCCCCAGATTGACGCACGAATTCCAGAATATCAACCATAAAGCGGTGTCGCCTTTTCATGCCCACTTTGTTCGTCCGATAAAAAAATAGGAAGAAGTGAATTAGATCAAGCAGATCCGATGCACACTCTCCGCAATGTATCCGATAAAAAACCGACAAACCAGACACTAACTTCTTCAGTTTACTTACTTACTTACTCCGCTGGTGCAGTGACCCGAAGTGGGTCTTGTCCTCCGACATAACGCCACTGGTCCCGGTCTCACGCTGTCTCTCATCAGTAGGCAATTCGGAGCTCACTCAAGTCCAACTCTACGGCATCTTTTCAGCGATATCTAGGCCGGCTGACAAGTCGGCTGTCATTGGGAACTCCAAGATACGCCTTCTTGACATTCATTTAGTTAGACACCATTAATATATTACTGAAGCAGCAAATTTATTTGTCATTACAGGTATGTGATGGGATACTGTGTGACATTACTTGTGTTGAATTCTCGAGGAAACACGCTGTTCCAGCATGGAGTCAGTCAGCTGAGAAGCTTTCTAAAAGCAGAAAGAGTTAATACAAAACTTATTGATCACGCAGTCGCTCATTTCACTTATTGGTGGCATAGGTATGGTACTCGTATTGTGTCTATTTTGAAGGTTATTTTTTAATCTTTCTTCTTGCAAGTATTTTTGTGTACCAGGCTTATGAATTTGCCCGCCAATCACTGGAACTTTATAATGGTCTAACTAGTGTACAGTCATAGGCACGGAGAATGAAAGTGTCAAGTAATTAATTTTAGGGTTTACTAAATATCGTAAAACAGATCATAGCCAAAGTCAAGCAAATTAAGGCACAGTCAAGTCAAGTCATATTGTGGTCATCAAAGTTGTGAAAGTTGTGGACTTTACTAGTGGCTTCTATGGAGTTTTGGAAACAACATGGAGACATGTTACACCTCATAATACCACTAACTGTGATCAATTTAATAAAAATTTACGCTCAATTATTTTATTAATCCGGTACAATTCTATCGTTTACTTATTTTGTGAATCCTTTACTATAAAATCAAAATAGGTGTCTTTAATTTATTTACATTTTAAATATTTTAGGACAAAAGGGATTAACATTCAGCATTTGACTAATGAGCGAATTGGAGTGGTGTTTCGACAAGATCTGAGCTACTACTTCTTTAAAAAGTAAGATGTATTTATAATTACATACATACATACAACTGCACTGTGAATGGAAGTAAATCAATTTATATTTCGATACGTCTTTACTTATATATTTAAAGATAAAGGAAAAGTCGCTTCAGATTGAAGAGTTCAAATGCGGTCCCAACAGATAAACGATCTCTATTGAGACGGTAATGGTCAGTTTGGCGTAAAATAAATTGATTATCAATGAAACTCTATTGTGATAAAACATAAAGGTAACTTTTATATATTAACCTTTTGACGTATGATAAAAAACATGTTATTAGCTACATTTACGTCATCGTGTTGATTGATATTCCGAATTTACTAAAGACTAGCGTCCCAGATTCTGCTAGTGCTTTTTTTATATTATTACAGGTCCAAATCACAATGGCTAATAGTTTTCTATTAGCTCTGACAGTTGCATTTTGTAAAAAAAAAATTGCTTTATTTATTGACCGGTAGTTTATCATGTGTGGTCATAGACGGTAAAGCTGAATGATTTTTTTTTATGCCATTCCATCGGCTACGATACGGTAGTGAACCTGCCTTCTGCGCTTGGGGGCGTGGGTTCGATTCCCATCTAGGACAAACTTTTGTGTGATGAACATTTGTGTTTGTTCTATGTCTGGATGTTAATATCTATTTAAGAATGTATTTAATAATGTATATATCGCACTCTTAATAAAACAATGACCGAACACGAAATTTTGGCAAAATGAGTTTTAGTAAAATATCGACCTAAAAGATCAAGCTTTACAATCTAGGCAAATAAAAACACCACAATTCCTTGCGTAATAAGGTATGAAACTATTTGAGTCTTTATCCGTCTTCCACCCCGCGCGTTGTAACTCAGTAGTACATCGGCTGATTCCGTGTTACACCAACCACAGTGCGAGATGGCGGTGCGCGACAACGACCGATTCCCAGATGCGTCGTTGTTTTACTAAAAATAAAGGTAAGATTTTCTTTATGTATTTTACAAAATAGTAACCCATTTTGAATTAGGTCGTCGTTTTAACAAAAATGCAATAATTTTAGGTGACTTATTCAGTATTGAGTCGTTATTGTTTTAAAGATTACAACAGCTTAAGTGACCATTTTAGTTATGCGTCCATATCGTTTTCAACATTTTGAAATATAATTTCTACATTCCTTAATGGGTCTTTGTATTACTTGACTTTATATTTTTTGATCGACGCATTTTGAGTTAATGCTACGTATTACAAAAAAAAAGAATATTTATGCGTAGTAATACGAATTGCGTCGTTATAGTGATAAAATTCCATTAAAACTGAACGCCGCATCTTAATATTTTTTGTTCTAGACTTTT
Organism: Agriopis leucophaearia; assembly: GCA_949125355.1. Taxonomy (NCBI): domain Eukaryota; kingdom Metazoa; phylum Arthropoda; class Insecta; order Lepidoptera; family Geometridae; genus Agriopis; species Agriopis leucophaearia. The sequence continues at coordinate 4,823,524 of OX421275.1, forward strand.
CACTGGTGTATGGAAATCGTTCATAATGGAAAAACAACGAATTAAACGTTTACTTAGGAACATTAACATTGAAATGGATGGCTTCAGTAAACGCTTATGTACACTTAAACCTTTATTTTGTATAGAACCAATTTTTGTGCAGCAAGTTTTAATGTTGGCTGTCGTTGGGGGATTCTCGTTTATTAAATTATTCCTATTTTGCTTTCCTTAGCTTAAAACGCACTTGCGTAAAATGATGTAATTTTTTTTACAGGTTTCAGAATCCCCTGGTTCCTAAAAAGCAAGTTTAAACGAGAATGGTGAGAAGAAAAAATATATTCGAAGAAAATCAAGACGTCGATTAAATTTTGAAGAGTGTCCTCCGACTACGTCCATTTCGATGATACTGTATTTCAGGAAGTGAATGTGAGGGCAGGTATAAGAAAATCTCTGGCAACGGCCGATGACATTTCTATCGAAAAAGCCAACAGCTAAAGATTTGAACTAGATTAAAAAAAACTGGATCTTAAAAGCCTTATTACTAGCAAAGTGATTCCAGCATATTTTGCTAGTTATTATAATGATAAAGTATATTTTTTTAATTTATAAGTTCGTGATTGATTGACCGTCCTAAGAATTATATATTTTGTGAACCAATTATTACCTGTTGCCTATTATCATCATCAACCAGAAGACGTCCACTGCTGAACATAGGCCTCCCCCTTTAACATCCACACTCAACGATATCCTGCCATCTGCATCCACTTGATGCCCGCGACTCTCACAATGTCGTCGGTCCATCTAGTGGGAGGCCTACCTACACTGCGTCTTCCTGTTCGTGGTCTCCACTCAAGAACCTTTCTTCCCCATCGGTCATCAGTTCTTCGAGCCATGTGGCCTGCCCATTGCCACTTCAACATGCAAATTTTAATAGCTATGTCGGTGACTCTGGTTCTTTGGCAAATATCTACGTTCCGGATTTTATCGTGCATAGAAACTCCGAGCATAGCTATGTCCATTGCCCGTTGTGTGACTCTGAGTTTTTCCAAAAGGCCAACAGTTAAGGACCACGTCTCAGTATCATATGTCATCACTGGCAACACACACTGGTCAAAGACCTTTGTCTTTAGGCACTGTGGTATCTTGGACGAGAAGATGTCACGCAATTTCCCGAACGCTGCCCATCCGAGTTGGATTCTTCAGGCGACCTCTTTGCCTAGGTTGGACTTACCTAACTGAACAATCTATCCAAGATAGGTGTAATGGTCAACAACTTCGAGGGTATCGTTCCCAAAGATTACCGGCACGGGTACAACATGGAAATTGGAGATGACTTCTGTCTTGTCCATGTTCATTATAAGACCCACCTGTCGGGAAAGGCTACTGAGGTCGCTGAGCATCGTGTTGAGGTTCTCCAGCGACTCTGCCATGATGACTATATCATCAGCAAAACGAAGGTGAGTGTTGTATTTGCCACTGATGTTGATGCCGAATCCGTTCTAGTCAAAGAGCTTGAAAAACGTTCTCCAATGCGTTCGTGAACAGTTTCGGAGAGTTAGCATCTCCCTTTCTCACGCCTTTCTGCAATTGGATTGGTTCCGTGCTCTCGTTCTGTAATCGGATCGACATGGTGGCGTTTCTATACAAACACTTCAGCACTTCGATATACCTATAATCGATATGACAACGCTGGAGGGACTGCAGTACTGCCCAGGTCTCGATTGAATCGAAGGCTTTTTCATAGTACACAAGCGCTAGACATAATGGCCGATTATACGCCTCAGTCTTCTGTAAAATCTGGCGGAGCGTGTGTATGTGGTCTATGGTGCTCCAGCCTTTACGGAAACTGGCTTGTACGGGAGGCTGGAAGTCATCAAACCTGTTTTCGAGATGGTTCGTAATGACTCTGGAGAACAACTTGTACACATGGCTCAGGAGTGAGATGGGTCTATAATTCTTCAATAAGGTGTTGTCACCTTTTTTGAAGAAGAGCACCACCACACTCCTATGCCATGCTTCAGGCGTAGTACCTTCGAGTATGACGGAATTAAATAACTTCTGGAGGACTAAAAGTACCGGTTTTCCACCCGCTCTCAGAAATTCTGTCGTGATTCCGTCATCACCCGGTGCCTTGTTTTTCTTAAGTTGTTTCAGAGCCATTCTAATCTCGTACAAGCTGATGTCTGGGATGTCCTCAGAGAGTGTCGGGTCAGTTTCGCTCTCTTGTCCTGAGCTGTACTGACAATGGGCTGTCGTGTCGAGGTGTACAACTGTCCGTAAAACCTCTCGAGCTCTCTCAGAATCTCCGGCTTTGACGAAATGATACTGCACTCCTCGATCTTCACCTTCATCATTTGGCTTTTCTCAATAGACGAATTCTTCGCGAACACTTTCGAGCCTTGGTTCCGCTCAATTGCGTCCCTAATACATCTTGTATTATAGGAACGCAGATCGTGTCGCACCGATTTCGAGATTCGTCTATTAAGTTTGCCATAATCCGACATAACAGCTGAAGATTGCAGTCTCATCTCAGCCCGGTCTTCCATTAGCTTAATGGTTTCGTCTGAGAGCTTCTGAGGTCTTTTTCAGCGTGGGGCCTTAAAGAACTTGGCCCCACTGCTTGGGCAGTTTTCACCAGCCCATTGTTTAGTTCGTCCACAGTTCCGCTATCGGCTAGTCTCTGGAAGCGATTATACAGTTCGAGCTGGGAGTCTTTGGGGTTTTGGACTTTAGCATGACCAGGACGGAGCGTGGACTTCACCAGACGCGACCTCTCGAGCTTGATGTTGATATTCAATGTGCCTCTGACAATACGGGGATCGCTACCGGTTTCACCTTGCTGATCACGGAGACATCATTGAATATTTGCTTCTTGGTTCTCATGATGAAGTCAATCTGTTATTACTTAGTTATAAAAGTGACCAATCTGTAGTTGAGTATTGCATGTTTTGAACCAAAAATACATTACTTTAGAGTAAAACCAATAAAAAAAAAACTTATATAAAGTCACAAGGTGCCATTTTTACTGATTATTAATCGTGTTCTTAGGCTATTGAAACTATTGATAGTTAAAGTGTGTAATTTTAACTTTAATATTAAACTAGTTGCTTGTTAAAATTTTACTGATTGTACTTTAACAAGGCATCACACTTTGATACTCATTACTTATTAATGATTATTTTATTAATATAAAGTATTTTTTTAAATACCTAGATTGTTTTTATTGCGATCCTGAAACCTAAAACACAATTTTTTTAGATGAGTCACGCCCATTGTTTCCTATTCTTTGAATGTATATAGACATAATTCTTTATAAGACTAGTAATTTTTCTATTTTATGAAAAAATAGTGGCTTAATCTAAAATGGGTCAATGATTATTTACTATCACTTAGTAGAATATAGACTCTTTTTCAGATGCGACAATAACTATAAAGCATTTTTAGTAAAATAATGTCTCAACTCCGAAGCATATTGTTGTTACTGTTATTTTATATAAAATAAATTAAATAATAAACATTGTGTTCAATGTAACTTAAAATTAACATATTAAAGATTATATTGCCAGTTTTAGTTTTTAGCTAAACTAATTAAGCTTGATTTTATAGCAGCTTAAAAAAATTGATCACATAGTAAAATTCGTTTTTAGGCGATTCCCAAAAGTTTGCGATTTTGGATTCGGTCATTATTTTATTAAGAGTGCGATATGTATGTATATTAGTCTCTGGCAGCCATATTACAAGCTTTGCTTAGTTAAGGGTTAGATGACCGTGTGTGCAATAATGTCCAAGATAATTATTTATTTATTTATCCACTTTCATATTCCACCAAAAACTGAAAACGCTTATTTTTGAGAATTTTAGTAGCTGATTTGAATTATTTATTCCGGACACGTATTTATCTATTGTAATATAGAAGTGAAATACTGCTCCCTCACTCATCACAAAATCTCGAAAACTCGTACTTGACCTACGAAGCTGAAATTTTGCAAGACATTTTGGTTGGCATTTAATCGTTTTACGGAAAGAAAATAGTGAAAAAAAAAAGACTTTTACTTTTGTCAAAACAAAATCGCGAAAACTTTTCTGATATAATTATTTCAGTACAAAAGTAACTAACCAAAAAAGTTTGGCACTGTTCAATTCACTTAATTGTAACGATCGGAATTTTCAGCGCATAGTGATTTCTAAAATGCCTAAATACTACTCTTGCCGAACCCATTGATCCGATAGAGACTTTGAATTGTTATAAGAAACAGAGAAAAAGCGTGTTTCTTTCTCGATGTCTGCTTTTTAAAAATGTTTTTAAAATCCATAGAGCATCATATATTTTGAGGCCGTTATCATAATATCTATAACGGGTAGGAATATGGCTTTTTTGATCCTTTTGATTATAGAGTTTGCTCCTGATTATAAAATGACAACACATCTGGGACTATTCACCAAAAAAAATATTGTCCTTAGAACGTTCCTAGCTGCGGACACTTTACTGCAAGGTGGTGAGAATCTCTGTCGTCAATTGGCCAGTGTGAGCACCCAAGTATACATCCTGCCAGGTGATGAGGTCGTCAGGCAGATGGATTTGACTTCCTCGGTGTATGTCGTGCACAGAGGGAAGATTATTATCTCCAAAGATAACGATGTTGTGGCCACCCTTGCTAAGGTACTGTGCATGATAAAGTCAATTTGTTCTTAAAATTGTTATTTTGACAAGTGTCCCGACTTAAAATCTTTTCAAAATGAGCACTTTACATGTATTTAGAGTTTCGTACTCAAATCATCGGTCATCGGGACCAAATTGCGAACTCTACGCTGCAGCTCGTTTCATTTAGCTTTAGCTTTCATTTAGCTGTCTTTAGGCGTACTACCTTTTAATTTTATGTATCTTTTAAACCGTATCAGATGATAAGTTGAAACTTAATTTTTTTTTTGTTATTTTCGTGGCCATCCTTACAGATAATAAAACATAAAGGAACAGACGGACGGACGTGCATACAGACAGATGGACATGACTTACAAGGGTTCCTTGTTACTACGGAACCCTAAAAAGTTCACAACTTTATTCACAGGGGTCCATTTTTGGACAGTTGCAAGGAACCAACCCTCGTCCAATCAAAATATCAGCACAATCGGAAGAACACGCAGATTTATTGCTGATGAATGTAAAGCATTTCCAAGATCTCATCACTGACGAAGTAAGAAAAGAGTTGTTACCAAACTTTATTTCTGTGAATTACATGAGTTACATGGACAGTTTATAGGAGAGAGAGTCTTAAGGTTCGGCAACGTATCTGTGAAGCCCCTGGTGTTGCAGGTATCCATAGGCGACGGTGATCGCTTACCGGGCCCCCTGCTGATGGTATATGGTGAGCTTTTTTTTGTTTGCCAATAAAAAAAAAGCTCACCATACCATTGCTGTGTTATGAATTTAAATTTTTCGAAGTAAAATAAAACATGAACCACTTTTCAATCTATTTCTTTGAAAAAAAAAAAAATTTAACATATTCAACCCAGCTCCATGCTATGTAGCTTTAGTGGAATTTTAATAATATAATATGTGTGCAGCATTTTACTCTTTTTCATTCCAGGTCAGAAAAACTATAGATACACATCCTACCGGCAAATATGACTATATGGCCACCAAGAAATATTTTGTGGAAAATCCTTACGATTCCATCATGTACATTCTACGCGGTCGCAAAACTATCTTGTTGCCAGTTAGTGTTTTCTTTTTTATACCCTACACGACTACATACATTTTTTGCGCGACTACCCTAAAACGTATACCTACATAAAATAAGGGTAATGGGGGTGTATGTGGTTCCACCACAACTCTTGAACGCCTAGATCGATTTGAGTATCATTATAATCCTTGTTTATCCCGATTTTCACAAGCTACAAATGGGTCATTAAAAAATTGTACAGCTATGGGAACAATTATATTTTCTGACCTATTTTTTTCATTGTCCAAAACTTTTTCAGCAGATTCTAAACTAACTATACTATTGAATAAACATGCATAATACTAGTAGCTATTATTAGTATTCGACTAACAAGTATATATTGAAAAAAAAGTGCTGATATACGTACATATATTTAAACTTTCCGTGAAAAATTATCTAACTGATGGTGAAAACCGCATTAAAATCCGTTGCGTGGTTCAGGAGGAGTTAAAGGATATACAGACAGACATAAACGTATAGTGACTATTTTATACTATGCTAAATTGCTATATACTCGTAATAATATTAGTTATTATGAAGCAATTTGTGTGTGTGTTTTTTTACTATGTAGCGTGTTTAACTATACTTTTTTAATTTCCAGTGGATGTCAGTACCACAGGAGGCCCACTACGGCAGCTGGTACTTTCGCTGGTTGTATGTCACTTGGCTTTTTGAGCCGTTTGCGACTACCTTCATCGTTTTAACCATGCAAACATTGACGCTTGAAAGAGTGTATAATTCATATTTTGTTATGGTCATGTTGGACGTACTTTTCTTGATAAACTTCGTATTTGAGTTCTTTACTGTAAGTGGTTTTTAGTTCCTAACCTAACCCTGACCGCTGCCCTGCATGTCTAGCATGCGCACCGCGACAAAATCTTGTTGTCACTTAGTCGATCGAGAACGCGACAAGGTGCCTACGGATTCATATACGCCTGTCTTGCTTTGGCACGATAAGAATCGACAAAATTTTGTCGCAGAGCGCATGCTAGCCCGACTGGTGTCTAAGGCCCTTCGTACACAACGCTACGCAAATCTTCGATACTCGACGATTTTAGTCTCCAAGCTACTACCGTCATACAAATCCAATGTGGTTCGTACAGGAGTCGCGTCGCCGACATTGTCGGCAACGCGACTCAATGTATGGCGGTAGTCGCCAGGAGACTTAAATAGTCGAGTATCGAAGATTTGCGAAGCGTTGAGTACGAATGGCCTAGGACTACTGGTGAGCAAAGGTTTCCCCCAATTTCAACGATGGCGCTGCCCAGTTAAAACAGGGTGCAGATGGAGCTAGCATAATGACGGTGCGTTATTGTGTCCAAAAAAGCTCTGAAATTATCATTCACCACTTTCCCAAAAATGAAAAATGTGTGGCTTAGAGAAATTCTATGTATAATTTTGTACCAAAAATTTTGCAAACCTTTAGCTTGCCTAACAATTTTTATCAATTGATCATTTAAAATACGTGTGTCCGTAGTGCTGTTTCCAGTGTGTTTCTTAACACGAAAACTAATATGAAAAGTGATTAAATGTTGAGGTTTCATTGTTTATAATGCGTAGGTAATATCATCATGCAAACTTCGCAAATTTGCTACATGGTACTCCTAAATATATCGTCTGCCCCTCAATCTCAATTGGCAACGTGACAGGCTCGCATCGCCTCTTTATTCATCTCTCTCAGTACCTAACCAGTACATGTCCCGGTATGGGTAGGAGGCTCAACTTCCAGCCCAGGGCGGGAAGAGGGTGGAAGTGGCCACGTATAACCAGATCATCATCGCCAGCATATATTGACCTACTGCTAGGTATAGGCATCTTGTCTCTTGTACCATTGATCCCTGTCTCGGGCCAATCTCATCCACACATAACCGATGAATCAGATATCTTCGAACAAGATATCACCATTTGGTATTATCTCGAGGTATCCATTTCCGCGTATACGCGTGCACGGATTCATCTTGATTTCATTGTTTTGGAGTGCAAAGCGATACGAAGTTACGTGCTACTTAGTGATTTCCGTATAATATAAACAAACTATGTTATTTTAGGTGGAATTAGACGTGATAGAACAGAAATGCATCCGTCGCAGAGTGGGACATCGGATGTTGAAGAAGTTTACTTTCTACATTGACACTCTGACCTTGCTCATACCGTTGCTGACGTTTGTGACTGGAGACGTCACCTATCAGTTGATTAGAGTACTCAGACTGCGACTGTTGTATAATTTCAAAATACAATTTTGCAAGAGTTTCAAGGTTATACAATTAATGTTACTAAAACTCATCATCATAATCATATTAAATACGTTTCATAGATTTTATCACGTATGTTTTACATTATTTTCATTCCTGACGTTTCGAACCATTTGCAGTGTCCGTGGCCACAATAATCTCAGGCTACAGGTAGACTTGAATGGTGGGGGTGATGGAGGTGGGGGTGTGTAGTACCCGTGAAAACCTAAAAAATCATTATCATCATAGTTAACATTATCATTATCGTCATCAGCATCATCACCAGGATCACTAAATGCTGAAAATAGGCTTCTTTGGTTCCCGTTCATAAAATTGGTTTTAATATAAGTATATCTCCGTACAAGACGGCAATGATGCAAATTAATAAACGACACTCGTGCATTTGCACCTACTTTTTTTAATCTGACGTGTATCAAAAAAGTAATAAACGCAGTATTTATTTTTCAGAGTAAAGCTGGTCCTATATTAGTGAAGGTAGCAGTAATAATACTACTTTTGCACGCGTTTTCCTGTGGATGGTTTGTAGTTGCATGTAAAAGTAAGTTTATACGCATATTGTTTGATAGGTATGAATAGCTATCAGCACCCAGTTTTTTCACATGTTTGAACCGCCAACTTCTAAAACATTATTATTATTATTTCCCATGAATTATTTTAATTATATAATTAAGATTATCGGGTCTAGCGCGGACATTTGGTAGATATTGGTGTTGGCCGAAGCCAACACCAAGAGGCCCTATCTGTATATATAAAATTCAAAGTCCTGACTGACTGAGATATCAACGCACAGCCTAAACCGCTGGTCCTAGAGACATGAAATTTGGAGAGTGTATTCTTAGTGAAGTGTATGCACCCCTAAGAAAGGGTTTTTCGAAATTCCACCCCTAAGGGGGTGAAAATGGGTAAAAACCTTAAAATAGCAAATGTAATTATCTATATCTACGTGTACCAATATTCCTACAAATCTTTTGAGTATCTGAATAAAAGGATCGTGATACACAAATGGACATGGCGAAACTATAAGTAAAAAACTGTTTTTCTGATGAATTTCTCGTGTAATTCCGCTTCTACGTCGCTTCAAGTACAATAAGGAATTTGTGATAGATATTTGTTGATAAAGTGAATTGAATTGTCGACAAAGTGCACTAAGGAAACGGGTTAGGCAAAATTAAACTCAATTAAATTTACTTTATCAACAAATATCTATCACAAATTCCTTATTGTACTTGAAGCGACGTAGAAGCGGAATTACACTAGAAATTCATCAGAAAAACAGTTTTGAAAATGGACTTCCGCAACGTAACGCCTGATTCAATCAACTATTGAAACTATAAGTGTTTATTAGCTTACAACAGAACCCAAAACCCATCAATTGTAATTAACTTACTCACCATTTTGTAGAACCGTTCCCGATTCGGACTCCAGCAGATATACCGGCGTGGTATAATGATACGTCAGTGAACGTGGGTGAGTGGGTATACCCCGAGGATAGACCAGGAGGCAATAGCGGTAACTAGATTTTTGGTGCTTAATAGCGTTTCATTTCTACGAGCATGTGACCAAGGGAGACGCCAACGCGATGATAGGCCAGACATTTTTTTGATTTGTTAAAAATAACAGGCTTAGTGAAAATATACAAGTAAAATTGTATACTGAAGAAGTTAAAGTTTATGGTCGGTGTATGGTCGGTGATTAGAAGGAATGGTCTGTCCTTTTCCGGCAAAGTCAGAGTCAGTATTGCGTACTATTTACCAGGAACGTCATTTGTATAGTGCGCTCTCTGTGTAGCAAGACACTGAAATGCTTGTATCTTACTTAATTTTATTTTCAGTGAACGGCGCTATTTATAGTCAGATTTTTGTTAAAAAATCAGTCTGATTACCCTGATTTGTCAGGAAGTCAGATATCTAGCTCGCTAACTATGTGTGTAACTGAGGTCAAATTGTGTTAAACACGCCTTGAACCATACACGTGATAGTAAATTGTTTGTTTTAGGGTGTGCACGACTACTAAGTAGAGTCAATCCCGTTTCGAAAAAATCTATTTTTGTAGTTCCGAAACATTGGTACGACGATTACATTCTTGCCATGACGTACATTTTGTTGATTCATACGCACACTACGATACACGCTGTAAGTGATTTTATGTTTATTTATCTCGCCTTTACCAGCCCTGGTTATATCCACGGATATATTATTATATACGTTTATGCCTACGTTATTCGTTAAGATGGCCTCTCCAGGGGGTCTAGAAAAGAACCACTTTCTATTAGTTAACGCCTGCGGAAAAATAAATTGTATGAAAATGACATTAGCTTGTGAGATGTCACGTGACTGCTAATGTCATTTTCATACAATTTTATCCTTCAGCAGGCATAGAATTTACTATTTTACATTTTACAGATGATCCCCAATCGTTTTTTTTATAAGTGAATTTTTGTTTTAATAAGTTAATAGTAAAAAGATATTTTTAAACAAGCTTTCAGCTTTAGCAAAGAACGTTCGAATAGTTCGATGGGTTCTTGGCAAAATGTTAATATGATGCCCAATCGGTTTTTGATCAGTGTTTTTTTTTTAACTGCAAACGTAATACACTGTGTGGCGGAAAACATCTAACGTTTTTCTAACGAATACCCTAATCGCTTACCTAATATCTCGCTGTTCCCAGTTCATACCCGTGACAATTAGCCAGATATACTATCAAATAGTAATCACTTTCATAATCTTCATTATTGACGTCTGGCTCGTGAGTGTGACTATCAGCTATGTCTACGCGAGATTGCGAGAGCTGTACCAGTACGACTATAATGTCAACAATTTGATCACTTACCTGGGACATAGTGGATTGTCGCCGTTGCTACTGCACACAGTGAGGAAGTATACTAAGGTGCTGTGGATGAGACAGAAAGGTGAGTTTATAACGAGTAGAATTTTTGTGAGTTACTATGCTAGGAAACTAGGAACAGGTACTAGGAAAAATTAAATATTAATACTCTATACATATAATAAAAACGAAGATGTAAAAAAAATTGTAATTGGGAGATATAAAAAAAAACACACAGGACGTCTTAAAATAAGCAGTTTTTAGAATTTTTGTCTGTTTGTTTGTCCAAGCACATCTCCTAAACCACTGGACGTATTTAAATGCGTTTTTCACGAATATGCTTAGCTATGACCAGATTGAAGTATAGGTTATTTAATTTTACGCAAGGGCCGGACTAAGGGAGGAGAAAAGGTTTGAAAGTTTATATGAAAATCTACGCGTACGAAGTCGCGGGCAACAGCACAAGTAACTATTTTATAGTAATAGACGTGTTTCTTTTATTAATTTAGGTATAAAATATAACTAAACTAAAATATGATTGTATCTCCTGCTATATGTAAAGTGGTAATTTTTACAATTACGCTTGTGATGCTAATAAAATCGTGTAAAAATAACTACGAGCGATGGTGGCAATGGTAGCATGCGCGTTTTTCAATCTGATGGCACCCGGTTCGATCCTTAGCCCTGCACCAATGACTTAATAAATTATGTGCAGTTTCTTTTACATGCCATCGCTCAATAACGGCGAAGGAAAACGTCATTAGGAAACCAGTATGTCCAAGAACCTCAGAAATTCAAAGACATGTGACATTCACTGAGCCAGCATGATGGATTGCACTGTACATTTTCAAAAGTGGGCGTTGTTACCCGCGTTATAGTTTTCCAACTATTGTAGGTAACATAGTTCTATTGTTGTTAAAACCCATTGTAAACTTTTTACCGTTACTTTCACTATTCACAATTTTTTCGCCATTCTTTTAACACTTTGTAAACATTAAATTTCTATTATTAGGGCCCATCCTCTCTCTCTGAGAGAAAACCTGTGTTTTAGCAGTGGGACCTAATAGATTAATTATGGTGAAAATGACTACGGCAAGTCTTCCCCTGCCCTTGGCTTACCTATTGCTCTCTCTCCAAGTTCTTTCTAATTTTCCTGATTACTTCTGATGGATACACTTCAAAGCTGTCTTTTAGGTAACTGGCTACCGGAGCTGGCCCAGCAAGCGCCCATGTGTCTACGCGAGGATTTGCTTTGTGCTTTGTACCAACATCACCTGGATGCCCCTCCACTGTTCCGTGAGCTGCCACAATACTTCAAGAGACAGCTTGCGGCTCGGCTAGGGAGGATTGTTATATTCCCTGGTGAGTTTAAATTGATGAACGAGTATAATTTATCTATGTAATAACTTTAAAGGAGCAATTCTTATATATACATTTATTTCGCGCGTATCTTCGAAAATGGTTCTAAGGATATGGATGAAATTTTGCATTTAGATAAGGTTTCAAACACCGAGCAAAGCTCGGTCACCAGGTACCCAGATGATATTTCAGTCAGGATAAGTTAGGACTTTAAATTTTATATAATAGGTCCTTACGTATTAAATTGGCGTTTTATATGAAAAAAAACTATGAAATTTCATATTTGATCAATTGCTACCTAAAAATTTTTGCCATTCCATAGTTCATTGATTCCTATGCTGGATAAATTGTGGGATCAAGAATCAATAAAATCTTTGAAGCCGGTTTGGACTGCCTTATCTTATCTGATGTTAAGTGTGGTGTGGTCGAAGATGGTAAGCACGGAATGGAAACCGGCAATCTATAATATGCTTCATTTTGCTTCATTACCCATTACCCACGACGGAACAGAGAAGGAATGCGTTTAGGGTAAGAGGTTGTGTGTTTGTGTGGTTGAGTGTTACTCATTTAATGCAGCTTTTATATATGTAAAAAAAATTCATTGTTGATATTTTTATTTATGTTTGATTAAAATCCGTCAAAAGTTTAAAAGTTATGGGCTCCTTAGTGAGTTAGTCAGTAGGTTTTTAGAAGAAAAAAAATACATCATGTTTATATCCTTGTTTTTCGTTATATTACTTTGTTCGAAAGGGCGTGCTCCTCAACTTTAGAGTATAAGTAATAACAGAGTTAATTTTGCAGGGAAATGTATTGTGGCAGAGGGGGACGTTTTCCCAGTTATCTATTTCATACACGAAGGTGAAGTTGAGAAATGGTACATAGACAAGGAGTAAGTACGATCAGCTGTTTTTTGACCCGCGCACATTTACAACATTTTATAACATAAAAATTCGCTTAACAAACAAACAACTCTTAGCAAACCAAAATGTGTCATTCTTTTAGAATAACTTTGCATGCATACGGGCCGCCTGATGGTAAGCAGTCGCCGTCGCCTATGGATAGTTGTAACAGCAGAGGCATCACAAATACGTTGCCGACTCTTTAAGACTCTATTAACTCGCCTTTTGAAGAACCCCATGTTGTAGCTTCTCGGAAACACCGCGGAAGGTAGCTTATTCCACATTTTGCAGGTGTGTGGCAAGAAAGATTGTGTGAATAGCACAATGTGCGATTTCCAATGATATGTGGATGCACTGTCAAACAGTGGCGGCTAGAACGATGATAAAACCGTAACGCCAAACTATATTTTATATTTATGTAGATGCTCTTGCACAATAATTTTTTTTACTTAATGTTGCACATAGTTTCCACAAAGAAAGAAAATCAGTAAAATCATATTTTACTACTCGACTGTTCTCGTTAACAAAGGATGTGCTAGTTATGTGTTTATTCTTCTGTGACGCAGTAGTTAGGACACGAGGTAAATTTATTCCCCGTATCCAAATCAGTTTGCCAACCTAGTTAGGCCACGAGGAAACTTTTTTAATGCAGTCTAAATTCGGAACCTCCTTCCTGAAGTTGATTAATAAAGAGTTTTCTATCTATACATATTATTAAGGTTACAAGAAACGGTGGTACTATGCCGAAAGGAGGCCATTGACTCGTCATGAAAAGTTGTGTATGTGACCAATTAATCTGAAATCGCGAAAACGTAAATAACTTGTTTCATTGAAAAATGACATTCCCACTCAACGAAATGCTGACAGCTGATATTCACAATTTCAGGGTTTATCCCCAGCGTTGGTCCCATAGTAAAAGTTGTTTATGATGATCTTACTTTCTTTTTTTCTCTTTCTTTCTTTCTTTATTGTTTTTTTTACATATTTTTTTTTAAATAATTTCTTATAAGAAATTATAACAAAAAAGCACCTAAATTAAAAAATATATAGTACATACTGCAGCTTAGTTAGACAAGTACCACTGTTGAGAGAGTATGTCATTCATGATGATAAATGATTGTTGATGAGTACAAAGACCTCCTTTCGGCTTATTGTTACCGTTCTGTTTAATCCTGTACATTCATAGTTGTAACAATTTTATATTTTCAGTGGAGAAAACCGATTGATGTCATTGCTAAATACTAACGGTTACTTTGGTCAGATAGCAGGACTGTTCCCAAACTTTGCTTACCAGTTTTCTTACTATAGTCGTACGGTAAGTACTTAATTGCAATCTTGATTTATTGACTTAACGAGCTGTGTGCCCAAAAGATTTCCCACCTGTTAAATAAGGAATCACGAAACTCATACAAACTTTCATGCCATAATTAAACCCCAGTGGAAATGAAACTCCGCTGATGCACATTTTTGTTACATTTAAAAGGAATAATATAATTTTAGTCTAAGTTCCGCAGATGTTTTTATACCCTTCTGAATCTATTCAATCGTTACGCAATAAGATCAGCTGTTAATAATTGAAAATGTTATATTGATACCTTATTTAAGGGAATTTTGTCATCATACCATTTGTGTATATGACATTTGACATTTTCCAAATATAAAAAGCCCTTAAAAGGCTAGAGTCATCTTTTTTTCACTCCTTTACTTTCCTGTCGAATCAAAACAAACACACATAAAATTCCGCTTATAATAATACTACTAGTGTATTTTATACATTGACAATTGATTTTCAACGAAGACCCCCTACCCTATACCCTATAATTTTCAAAAGCTATTTTAATAGGTAACCTTTTGATTTAGAAGTTTATTTCACTTAGACTTTTTTTATTATTATTACCAGGTGGTTGATTTGGTGTACCTCAACCTTCGCGACTGGCAAGACCTTTTGGATGGCTACCCCGACATAAAACGAAATTTGTACAACAATGTAAAAGAGCTGAAAAACGTCTTTGGAAAGAATACAACACAAAAAGAAACATAACTCAAAAATTAAAAAACATAAACGCCCATAGTAAGAACTAGCCTAATATAGGGTACTTGACTGTGTTTACGAAACTACTTCAAATAGTCTATAACATTATAATAAAGCATCTTTTGAGTCAAACCTCATACATTTCAGTATATTTTGTATTATAAATTCAAATTAAGTAGTATATTATCGCCGAAACGCTTCCTTTGACAATGGGCCACGTGACTACAGTGACTAGCAAGCACTAGCAAGCAAACAAGTTTTTACTAGTCATAGACAATAAATTGTACTTGTTTGACGTCACAATGACATTCGACCTACAAGAGCATAATTTGCAGTCAATGTAAAAAAATCTCATATTATTCTGAAAATCAAGTAATGTTTTTTAGTTCTTAGTAATATATTTTTTAAATTATCTTCTAGGATGATATTAGTTTCTTGATACCCACACAATATTTTTTGTCTTTTTCGGCAAAATACGAAGACACTGCGTCCTTCACCTCTACGCCTGTGGAAAATTTCTTTTCACGAAGCTCTTTCTTTATCTTTGGAAACTGTTAATAATCCCTCGGAACCAGGTCTGGACTATAAGGTGGGAATTTAAAATATCGAAGCCCATCTTACGCAGGGTAGCCTGTGCGACATGGTTCTTATGGACAGGCGCGTTCAATTAATTTTCTTCTTTCTTTGATATTCGTATAAACACTATCAAGACACGCGATTCAGTAAATGCACACTCTAAAACATCATTATCCCTTTCAAATCGCTCTTATATTGTTTCAAATCAAAAACAGTATGGAGAATTAAGGAGATCATGTACCTTGTGTTTTTGTGATTTGTCACTAGCGTATCCCGTACATATTTTTTTATTCTCGATTAGTTCTAAAAACGTTAATATTTTGTCGTTGTTCAAATCCGCTTGCATTTTGCCGATAGTGATAGAAACATACCTAGCATTTCTACTTATCGCGCTGGACAGTCCTAACTCTGCAAGAGAGCAACATGTCAGCTCTGGAAAGCTTTATATTTTATTATTTCTTGTTTTTATAATACCTGTGATGTAGTAGTTACGATAGATTAGTTTTTCCTAATTTCTAGTTTTTAAACACTGTTTTAAACTATCACGGTTGTTCACTAAAGTTATATGATTATTTACGGGATATTTACCGTGGTAAGGTTGTGGAAGGAGCTCCCGATATTTCGGCGCAGTTACATGCACCAGTCAGTCTTCCCGTGAACATGGTGCATGTAACTGCGCCGAAATATCGGGAGCTCCTTCCACAACCTTACCACGGTAAATATCCCGTAAATAATCATATAATTCTAGTTTTTATATACTTTTCATGCGTGGTAGATAATGATGATTATGTTATTTTATTCTTAATTAAATTAATTTATCATTATAATTTTACTAGCCATTAATTATTGGATTTTTCTTTGTCTAGATAATAGTTGAAACTATAATTATTTTTATTTGATACAATAGAAAAATCAATAAGAAAAAAAGTGTATTAACACTAAAATGATTAAACAGGTACAAATAGTTATTTATTATTTAAACGCCTGATTTTCACAAATCAAAGTTAAGAACACTGAATCAAGTCGCCTTTGAGACAAACAAAAAAAAAACTCAATCAGTACAGCCGTTCCGGAGCTACGATGCCACATATAGACACAACATATACTAAAGTTTGCGTCGGGGTGTTAAAAAAAAATAATTGATTTGCACATAGTTTTTTTTAGTTCTAGCTTTCCGCAAGGATTCCTTGTGTAGTATAGAAAGAGAGAGTGCACGTGCTTAGTAAATTATTTAAAAAAAAATACAAGCTAACTCTAACACGACAACAAGTTAATCACATTAAAAACTGACTTCAAAAATATAAATATGAAAAACGTAATAAGTGCCTATCAAATTTGAGAGTATCTTCACTCGTGGAAAACCAGCACGGGTATGCCCCTTCATCCTGAGGATATTGTGGACACAACTTTGTCCTAAAGATTTAGAAGAACAAGATCTAAAGATAGACTGCCAAAAAACGGCCTGAGAGCCTCTTATAAAGCTTTTTGAGAGCGTTTTTGGACTTTTTCTTAATAATCTAGATAACCAGAATTATCTGAAAGTTCCTATTACTAATGAAAAAGGATTATTATAAAAACCAATAAAACCTAACAGTCCACCACTCTAATTAAAGACATTGTAATTTATCCAGTCTAACCAGGGACACTGAACAGTGGCTTAGATCAATCTAATAAACCGATCTGACTACGGATACCTAACGAAGTAAAGATACGGAACTAATAAATATCAATCAAGATCTAGTCTAAACACAATATAAAATCACCAAACCATTAGCTCAAGTTCGCAATAAAGCTCTCAGCAAGTCCTTAAAAACCGGAAAACAACTCCTACCATAATATCCTCAAAAATATACCCCGACACAATTAGTTTCTACCTGAACGGCCAACCGTACTGAATATCGTTAACTTGGAGCCTTTCGACGGTTTTCGCAATTCTATGGAATTTAATTCCTCTCTTACTGTGGAAAATGACACGGTTATCAAGCTTTGTACAGCGGCCAGCGGTAGCGGTACTGGAAGTCTGACTCACGAATGAGATCAAAAAGCTCTTCAGAGCATTCCCCGAAAAACGAGCGATAGAAAATGCAGAGGGAACCCACATCTCTTTGAAGGCTTAGTGGATCCAGCTTGTTAGTGACCTAACTGTACAAAACTTGACAGTCTCATTATTTGAAAGTATTTTTTATATTTTAAGTCTTGGTTCATATTTGAAGATTTACTATTTAAATTATCACCATCATCAGCTAGAAGATTTCCACTACTGAACATAGGCCTGCCCCTTAGGAACTCCACACTGGTTGACAGTAAGCGATCTGCTTACACTGGATGCCCGTGACTCTCACGATGTCACGGTCCATCTAGTGGGAGATCTACTAACGCTATGTCTTCGGGTTCATGGTCTCCAGAGTCTTCGAGAGTACTATTTACTACTAACACTACTAATTTTGTAGACAATTCAAAAAAATTACCACCAGCAGCATTCGAACGCGCCCATCAGATACTCTAAGCCCCAAGCGCTCAATTCACTTCGCCTTCCTAACAGGAAGGCGAAGTGAATTGAGCGCTTGGGGCCTCCGAATTCTTGAGCTGTCTCTGCAACCATCTAAGCGTTGATGACGTGGTTGGTGGGTTGATAGTGCCTCGACATTTGTTCCTTGATATTTGATTTATAGCCTCTACAGCTATATGAATGTAGACTTATTTGAGTGTAAATGTAATTTTTCTATGGAACCACTGTTTTGAAATTTGTGGTTTGTTTCTATCATAAAATTTGTTCTTAAAAGCGACTACACTACCTCTTTTCACCTTAATATTACTGCTCCGTGTAATTCTGTTTACCTACTTATCGGTAAAACAAAATTAAGGTACTGTCTGTAAGTAAACGGTAGTTTTCCTTTCGTTGCTTCTGAAACAATTTGGGATAATTCGCCTTTGAATATCTTATCCAAATAATATTGTGCTATTATCGCTTTTTTATCAACGCTACGGAAGACTTCTTTAGGGGTCTCTTTACATCCCCAATTTGAGAAGGCTATATTGAATATTTTGCTGGCTGGTATTAAATTACAATGTTTGTGTAAATAGGGGAATATGTTGAGTTATTTTAAAATTTTATTTGTTTTTCTGCAAAATTATCTAAAAATAATTTTTCATAAAAATAGTGGCAACCGAGTTTTATCGTGTTCTTTTTTGGATTAATTTATAGAACTTCTTCGTATGATCCAATTTTAGTACAAGTATAAATAATAAAAAAATTAAAACCTTTATAAAAGAGCTGGTAATCTTCATATGGCTAAATAGTTTTTCTTGAATCATAGCAAAGAATACTCCCAAGTCATCCTTTAAACAAAAAAAACCTAAATCGAAATCCATTCAGCTGTTTGTGAGCTACGATTCCACAGACAGACACAAATACACAGATAGGTAAGTTGGTAAACCTAATACCTACCAAGTTCTATAGAAGTATCTGTTGAAGCTGCAAATTATTCCCCTAAGACCAATTCTGAGAAAGTAACGAAGGTTCGAGGTACTCCAGTATCTCATCTCCAGCTAATCCGAATAATCGAATTTCCGGATAAAATATGTCCTGTTAAACGCGATCGTTGGCTGCAATTTTCTTATTAATTCTGTGCTATGAGGTACAAATTAAACTCAATGGTAGAGCGGACAATGTAGATGCTGGCCTAAGTTATAGAAGAAAGTTTGAGAGAAATCAAAACATTTGGGACATATTCCATTTATTTTTTTATTACGGGCTAGTGCATTTGTTAATATAAATAAATACAAGCTAGCACGTCAGCAGTGGACGTCTTCTGGCTGATGATGAACACTTAAAAATACTTATGCTAGCCCATTATACAATATCGTTGGATTGCTCATAGACCGTTGAAGTTTTAGAAACAATCCGAATGCTTGTTTTTTATATTTATCGGGACTTATCGCGCATTATTAAATATAGGTAATAGTAGATACCTATTTTTAATAATGCGCGATAAATATAAAAAACATGTGTTCAAATCGCGAAAGTTTAAAAATTACTTATCCAAATGCTCAAGCCCACTGCCAGTTGGAAGCGTACCCAGCATGCCTGGGGCTGAATTTAATCGAAATGACCACGCTGAATGGCAATTCTTATACTTAATTTAAATTTTTAATCAAGTTTTCGTATAACAAAGTAACGCATTGCGATTTTACTTTTACTTTGTTGGGCTACTTACTCATTTTATTTATATTACACAAGTGTTACTCACGTAAGATTAAGCCAGTTACACCTACTATAGTTTCAACCGCATTTGGCGGTCTTTTTCAAGGTGAATGCGCGCGCGCGGCTGCGTCTCGCTTTGCCGGCTTAATCTTACGTGAGTAATTCCCGTTTAATATAAATAAAATGTGTAAAAACCACGTCAGTTTCCATAATACTTACTCATTCTCTAGTTTTTTATTTTATTTTAAATATGAAATACTTAAATTTGACTTGCCCAGTTTAACTGACAATGTTATAAGGCCAACAGATATTTCTATTCTATTCTAATATTAGGGTTCAGTACACAACGGGCATCAACGAGACGTTATTACTAAGGCTACGCTGTCTGTGCCACCTATAAAGAGCTATATTTGTGGAACCGTCATAGATAGCCAGTTTTTTTTTACAAAAATATAGTGTCATTATGGCGGATTTGTTAACAAATAATAATAGTTAACAGTACTAGTGTTGTAGGTGTCCAGGTTAGCACGTGTGTATCTTTGTATTATTGGTACCACTGGTGGCTGAACCGATTTTAATGCGGTTTTTATTACTATTTTAAATCAGGTTTTATTGCAGTGGTATAGACTATGATCTAAATCACTAAATTTACATCTTTCACTCTAAAAAGGTTTTTTTTAAAGTGATGTCTTTAAAAACATAAATGACAAAAATTCAAGTTAAATATTCACTTTGTACACATGCACATTTCTCTCTCTCTCTCACACACATACAAACACACACACACTCGCGCGCGCGCACACACACACGCACACACACACACACACACACACACACACACACACACGCACACATATTTATATACATTCATTTATTTAACAATATACGACTGTAGTTATTAGCAAAATAATAAAATGTAAATCCGTACGTTCGTAGTTTATTGTTTTGTTTTCTTAAGGGCTGTGGATTTTGTTTAATAAATAAAATAAATCAATCCAGCAGTTTATAATGTGAAAAATAGGCCGAGGATTTAAAAGAAAAATTAAATTCCTCTTTTGAGAGTGAAATTACTGTCGCTTATGTTTTGAACCATCCGAAAGAATTTCCTTATTTTTCATCGGATATATTATACTTAATTAAACTGGGAATGTATCTCTTATCAAAGATAACGTAAGCAGCATTTTTATATCGTATTAGGTAAGCTTATTCAAACCAATTGTAAGATTTCACTCAAGAAATTTGCTAAGATAATTTGGTTGATTTTGAGGATAATTAAATTTAGGATAAATTTAAATATCAAATTGTGTGAGGTTAGGTAATTTTGTAGCTTTATTTTAGTAGTTTTTTTTAAATAAATAATTCATTTTCTAAAATGATAAAACCTCAACATTGCTCATTGCAATATCCCTGCAAAATGGGACTGTATCCACGGCACTTTACCAAATGCGACGAAAATTCCTGTTTGTCGAGTAATGTTTTCTCCTCTCACACCGATGTGTAACTTTGTAGATCTTTGTAAACAAACAACCCTAGTATTACTCACACAGTGCTATCCACCAAGTATACAAAACCGATGCTTATATACCTAAAGTCACGAATATTTTATGTAAACTGCACTTTTTCTTAGATAATATTACGAACTGGTTGTCAAAATCAGTTCGTATTTAAAGCGTTAATAAAAATTGCAATCAAACTGGTGTTAATGAAAAAACAGTCTAAATTTGAATAATCACAGTCCATTGGTCAGATTTATGATGATACTGCTGAGTTTTTTCTAAACAAATCTGTTTTCTAAACTTTTAATAAAACTTATTATTGTAGGTTCCACAGATATTGCTTTTTATAGGTACATACAGCGTAGGAATACAGCATAGCAATCCAGCGTAGCCTTAGTATCTAATAATGCCTCGTTAACGTCCTCTGGGTACGGAACCCTACATAACCTACTAATTAATAAAAAAAATCGAATAACAGTGAAAGCGTTACCTACTTTGCTGTACCAAAACTTGATCAAAACCATATAAAAACAACTGGAAAAGAGAAATAACCCGTGTGGTCGATGCTTTGCCAGCTTGGGGAGGCGATTGTTTTCTTTGTCAAGTGTTTGATTATTATACTGAGTTGGTGGAATAATATTTTTTAATGTTGAATAGACTAAATTGCGCATATATTTTTTTTATATTAGAAAAAGCATTTTTGTAAGAAATTTGTTGTAGCCAGTTGTTCCTGCTATAAACGAAACGTCAATCATTCGAAATCAGCAACTGTGACGCGGAGTTCGACGCGTTGATCTAAATAAGAATGTTCAATCAAGTTTCTGTCGTAATACCTGGCGACGGAGTTTCCTTCTCATTTCCGTTCTATTTACTTCTCTTTTCTATGAGACTATGGCACGAAATGTACACGTACTAATGCAAAGTTCTACTATCAACCGCTTCATTAAACTTTCAATTTGACAGATATTACTTACGCATCGGTGTGATACGCAGCGAGTTCGCGTTTTGTCATACTCGAGTCCGTTGCCACACACACTCCACCGAACAAATTGTGTTTGTTCCCGTTTATTCTACGTTACAACAGTTATATTCTATAAACAATCTGCTGAAAATCCCCCGACGGTTAAAGCTACGTTGTGTAAACTGTTTGCACTCGTATTTGTGGCGTCTGTTCTTAGTCTTGTAATAGGCACTAAGAGTAGGTACAATCATTTTAGTTGATGTTGTCCCTTTGCAATCAGACAAATAAGGGAAATTTAAAGCAAAATGGAGCAGTGGGTGAGAACGCAAAAGACCTAAGCCCTCGAAAAAAATATCTGCTGTAAACGGCCGTTTCACAGAAAACGGTAATTGACACTCGACAAAATGTATGAAACAGTTGATATTTTTTTCGCGATTTCAGGGTTGTTCCTATAGAAAAAGGTTTTCATAATGATGAGTATAACGGGTCTCTTTCGGCTTCGGCTTTTTGGGGAGAACAACTTGTGGATGTTATAACAGATCACCTAACGAAACCTACGAACGGCATCTGTCCTGCCTCATCTCAAAATACATTTAGGCAGGTGATGACTTGCCACCCACTTAATGGGCCCCCCTATAAAGGCTGCCGTATATTGGCGCTGGAGGGGCAACATTGGCGTGGGTGGCTCAGGATTTCGACAGGGTGTGCTGGACTTTCACTAAACGCTACTCGCGGCCCTTATGCCCTTTAACACTTCCACTCTGGAGCTTAGGTTCTCAGCTTTCGGGGTTACAACCCCAGACGGCTAATATTATTGTTGTTCTCCTATTCGCAAGATGTTTACCTCAATAGCCCAGTATATTTTTAACCTCATAGCATCAATGGTCCATTTACAAACATCATCCCAAAACTTTTTTTGTTGTACACAAAAAGGGCTCTCCGAGTTGGCCTTGGTCCCATTGATGCCGTGTAAGGTCCGGACTAGACCCGTAGGTACAAAAAAAAAAAAAAGTTTTATTGTAGGCACATAAACCCATTTTTTTACAATATAAAATTAAAACAAAATATTATAAAATAGAAGTTACTGCTACTAATTAATTAACTAACAAAATGTCTATAAAAAGCTCAGGCAAGTTTGCACGGTGTGTTGGTCTATGAAACCTTTTTTACATCGGGCTAGGCTAATGTTAAACTACAACTTCACGTGATGGAATGCAATAATACGGTCTAAAACAGAGAAATTTAACCTAGTACCTAATTGTGCCTGGTCTTGAAACCAATATAAGATTATTTTTCATCTCGAAAAACAGGAAAACAGGTAATTCACAAACCTGCTGGAATGGCAGTTATAATTAAATTAAATTATATGCATTTGCATTGGCTGAATTTAACAAAACAAAGACTTATTAATAGTGCCTGCTTGATTCAGTGGCTGTCTAAAGCGAAGTGAAAACTTTTGAGAAGTCCAGTCACGTCTCGCCAGATATTTCATGCCGTGGAACATTATCTAGAGGATCTAACTCTGAAAAGATTTCTTTGCTGAAAGTTTCACTTCCTTCCTTTATTTAAGGCCTTCTAATCCCACTTTTAGATTTTTTTAACTTCAGTTTGTCTACTTCAATGGTTAGCTTAAAATTATAAAAATGGTATCATATCAAAATTGAATGTTTTATCTAGGAAACCGTAAAGACTGAAACACGATTAAGGACATTACGATAAATAGAAAAAAAGTAATACTGATTTGCGCTTTGCTCTCTTTGTTATCTATCTATCTATTTGTTTTTTTGGATTCATTCAAATACATTTTAACTAAATGATGTCTTCGATATTATAACCTTAGATTTCATACGATTTTGGAGTACTAGTAACTTGAAAAGTTTCACATAATGAAGAAAATTTCGCAAACAAAAAATTTGCAAAAAAGTCACAAAAAATACTTACCCAACTTTTTACATTAAACATTTATACCAATATTTCTCCCCCTCCGGATCAGTAATACTACTAAGGAGATTAACCGGTAGTACAAATCACTGAAGTGAGAATTTTCTGTGGTACAAATGATACAACCTTGTATCTTTACTACTACCACTAGCATAATGACTATGGTCGAACATTTTATCATAACTAGTACTAATACGTAGCATAGTATAACTATATAAGTAGGTACTCTTTATTTTTACGTAGCTGCGCCCCGCGGTTTCACCCGTGTTACATACCTCCTTGAAGCAACATCCTTGGTAACCTCCTTTGATATGTTTTTTTTTAAATATACGTAGACATTTTTCTTCTTCATAATTTAAATCAGTAGTATCACTGATCCGGAGGGACTTTCTCCGTTCTTCGCAGGTAAAACGTAAAATTAAAAATCTCAATGTTCTAAAGCAAGTAAGCATTTAATAATTCAAGAAAATTATACATAATTATTTGAAATGATAACAAACCTAAATTAGCTAAATTAAAATCAATACACAATAATACAATTAATCATGTATATATGTAGAAATACATCAACATTCGTTTTTAAAATCAAGTATTTTTCAGTAGATTTTTCATTTGCCCCACACCGCCGTCTGTCGGCGGGAACATTTTCCTTGAAAACGCAATCCCCTTTAGCAAATTTTTCATCTTCTTATGGTGGTAATAAAAGTCCTGGATACTTTATTATACCAGTTTTACGAGCGATGTGGTTAATAAAAGAAACCATTTCAATTATCAGATTTTTATATGCGCTTATATTTTAACCGTATTTTTAACGAAAAAAACATACTAAAATACATCGAGCTATATTACTACGTATAGAGGAGACGGCGCACATCCCTACTATGTTCCGTCCAATTGCAGCCATATGGCAGCACATCACTTAGTTGCTTGCTAGCTCTTGAGCAATTAAGTCGTGTTTGTTTTAAAACGAAAAAAGTTCAAAAGTATTAAATATGGTATCGTGTGTGTTAAGATATTGCACGAATAATTCAAAGAATACGGCGAAGTGCAAAGGAATAACTTTCCATCGGTGAGTAATTAGATAATCATTTACAAATTTTACAATTTAAGTCGAACAAAATATTCTCGGACGTAGCGTGGATGCCGTGTTGCGTCATTTGTCATAGACTAAAAATTAAGATGTGACATTGTGTTTGTAACAAGTGTAGGTAGAATAAGCTAAAGTTTTTTTTTTTATAGTGGAATATAATAATCTAACACATATTTAGAAAAGTACTGCCTAGTGATTTAATAAAAAAAGATTAAAAAAATGATGAAAAATAATTATTGTCTTAGAAAGTAAAAGAAAGTCATGAGTTATATTTCAACGTATCGACTTAGCCAGGACCATTTAGAGCTTTTTTTTGGGGTTATCAGAAAACATGGTGGATACAACAATAATCCCAATGTTGTGCAATTTCGAGCTGCCTATAAAAAAACACTAAATCATTTAGAACTTCGCTCATCTTTTACAGGCAATTGTATTCCACTAGACAATTTCAATATTCTGCACTATACTTCAACTGACGTAATTAATACCACTACACACGTGAACAGACATGACGATGAACAATATGAAATCTTGTCGGCTACTCGCTGCTTAGAATCTGACATAGAAGCCGAGAACAACTGTGAAATTTTTGCCGGCATACTCAGTTGCGAACAAATCCCATTTGGTTCCCAGTTAATCGTCGGATACATATCTGGTTACATTTCCCGGATTCTGACAAGGTCATTAAAATGCGAAGTATGTGTGGATAGCTTAAGTACAACAGAAAGGCTGCCACATCATAAACTTATAACTATCAAAGATATGGGTGGCTTGTCGTACTCTACAGAAGACGTATATAAAATATGTGTCGCCACGGAAACTGTAATACGAAAACTTATAAAACAAAGTGGTGGAACCAATCTCTCTACTAAATATTATTTTAGTTATATTACAGTTAATACTTTTGTTCAGAAGGAAGTATTTACATCTTTACTTCAACATTCTTTTAATCAACCAAGCACCTTAAATCACAGAACACATTTGATACGAGCCATCATAAACAAGTACACAACAATTCGCTTGAAACATGAAGCTAAAACTGATCAGACTAATAATGTTTTATCTAAGCGGCAAAAGTTAACTAAACTTATACTGTTCAAAGGTAACTAAATAAACATATTATTACAAAAAATACTTACGGCTTTTATTTTATCTTAGATCAAATCACAAGGCATTTTTTTAAGGAATGAGACTCTCCATGGCCCTGAACCAGTTAATATAGGGACATACCATTAATCAAGAAGAAATATTTTGTATTGAATAATTAGCTTACCTGGAAAGGTTATAATTGTGCTACCTACAATTCAAGATGTAATTTATATAAAAAACCAGTAGTGTCCTGAGGTTTCCCCTGCTATACCATAGGAATAGTATATTTTCCCTGAAAAGCCTATGTGGTAATCCAGGGTATAAGCTACCCCCATACTAAATTTCATCAAAATCTGTTCAGCCGTTACCGAGTTGTCTGGGAACAAACACACTTACATACCTTACACACGCACAAACTTTTTCGCAAATATAATATTAGTGTGATAAAGCAAACAATGGTATATATAAAATACTTAAACGAATGAATTAATTTAACTGAAATATTCATATTATAATAAAATACTTTCTATTGTTCAATTAATTCAACTAATAATAAATTATGAAACAAAGTGCGAATTCAATTGAAGCTTGTTAGGTAATATAAAACTACGTCACTTCTGTAGTCAGTCAGCAGTTTAGTCTATAGCAACGACAGGTTGATGCAGAACGTTGAACGAAACGCGTAAGCGCTTTGAAAAATCGCGGCGCTTACGACCTTTTCGTCGCGAGAAAACTATACCTTATAAGCGTTCTAGCGCTGAATGTTTATATTGGCTGGTTAGACGACTAATTATTGTTTCGGCGGTGAAGCAAACTTTAGGTTATATTCTTAACAAAATTGAGCATGATCTTTGTTTATGGTAGCTTCTCTATACGTAGTAATATAGCTCGATGCTAAAATATAATTTTACGATAAAAATTCCACCTTATTAACCAACTGTTGAAAAAGGTGATTAGATATGTTATGTTTTAAGGGTAACTGTGGCCTTAGTACGAGCATAGCAAAATGTATGAAAAATTGAACAGCGCCCTTATCGGACGTGAAAGGAAACGTAAATTTTCATACATTTGCTATCGTTTACGTAACGATAACTTTTTCGCAAGTTCTCGTACTAACACCACTGTACTATGTAATGTTAGTGGTATACGACTAATGGGCATGAAAAAAAAACAATCAAGATCTTTATACTTTTTTCAAAATATTCGTAAATATTGTAGTCCAAAACTTTTTGAGAATATTCTAATAATATTTAATATCATAAAATAATTAGTGATTTTTAATAAGCATTAGTGTTTTTTTTGCAGCTTTTTAAGGTGCATGCTTCCCTACGCCTTTCAGCTCTTTTACATTGTTATATAAATCTCGTTTGATGTCGGGGTAGCAATCCAAGAGGTCTTGCCATTCGCGTAGATGTAGGTATACCAAATCAACCACCTGGTAAAAAAATTATTTAATGGTTTATTTACTAATAAGTATAAATATGTTGCTATGCTAATACATGTTTGCTCCATTTGGGGTGGAGACGATGGGTCCGTGGGGGCCAGCCGCTTTAGGGCTTTATCGAGACTTGGCCAGGCGATTGGTGGAGGCGTCGGGTGTTCAGAATGCTGGCTTCTATTTCGGACAGAAACTGAGAATTGCCATTCAACGTGGCAATGCCGCCAGCATTCTGGGGACCTTTCCCTCCACTAATGGTCTTTTAGTTTTAGTTAATAAACTAAGACTGTACGACTGCAAATAAGTACTTACCGTACGACTATAGTAAGAAAACTGGTAAGCAAAGTTTGGGAACAGTCCTGCTATCTGACCAAAGTAACCGTTAGTGTTTAGCAATGACATCAATTTGTTTTCTCCACTGAAAACATAAAATTGTTACAATGGATTACGAATGTAAAAGGTTACACAGAACGGTAGCACTAAGCCTAAAGAGGTCTTATTAAATAAATATAAAAAACGGACCGGCTGTCGATCAAGTCAACCGATAAACATAATTGTGACTGTATGCCGTTGTTATATTAATTGGTGATAAATCCTCACGCGAGTTTTAATGAAGTGATTTTTTTATACTTATCAACAATCGTTAGTTATCATGAATTAGGTATTACATACTTTCTCAACAGTGGTCCTTGTCCAACTATGCTGCAGTAGTGTTTTTTTTAAATCAAAGTGCTTCTTTTGTCATAAAGAAAGAAACAAGAATTATCATAAACAAGTTTTACAATGGGACTAATCCTGAAATTACGTTTTTTTTAATGATACTCGCTCGCCTGATGGCTCTTCACGCTTGCCCATAACAGCTCAACGCCACTCAGAATTTTGAACTTCAACAGTTCAAAACCCTGGATGGCAATGCACTGCGCTCGTCACCCCGAGATATAAGACGTCAAATCTCTTTGTGCCCTGTAATTTCGCTGGAAACATTGCCCTTCAATCCGGAACACAGTAGTGTTTGCACATTACTGCTTGGCGGTTGAATAACTGGCAAAGGTGTGGTACTTCCCCAGGCGGACCCCTGCAAAAAAGTTCTACCACTACACAATTAGCTATTTCATAGCACTTCGTTGAGTGTCAATGACATTTTCCCATGGAACAGTTGATTTAATGTTTGCGATTTCAGAGTTGGTCACATACTAAAAGTTATTTTCAACAATGACCTCCTTCCGGCTAAGTGCCACCATTTCGTGTAACCGTGAATTGATAGATAAACTCTTTGTTAACCGACTTCAAGAGGAAGGTTTTCATTTTGATACTTATTTAATTTTTATGTATGGACGCTCGGCCATTTGTGGACAGATTTAGGTGATTCTTTTTTTATTTTGTAGAAGAAGCTCTCGTGGTGGCTCGCTCCAATAGTACGAATAATTTTGTTTAAGCACTCTTTAATATGGTAATACACACCCATACATTGTGGACTTTCCTTGGATACGTACCATACGTTTCGATTCTACGTTTCTAATCCTTACGGCCAAGGATTGGAACAACCTGCCGGCTTCCTTGTTTCCTGAGAGATATAATCTAGGCTTTTTCAAGGCAAGAGTGAATATGTATCTTCTAAATCAGCGTGCTTCATCTTCGACCACATCGTCGATTACCAACAGGCGCGTTGGGGGTCAAAAACGGACTTATTCACGAAAAAAATAATTGTAGTATGGGCTTCAGCTGGTTGAAAACAACTGAGTCGACGTGAACAACATCGATAGGTTCACAAAAAAGGAAACAGGTAAATTTATACATACAAAAATAATTGAAAACCTCCTGAAATCGTGGCCGCGCTTACCGGGCAGAGCTATTTCTTTCGCACATTTTCAACATTTTTTTAAATAAAAAATCACGGAGTGAGAGTTCCAAAAAACCGATTGCGTTGATTAGTAATTTTTAAGATGGCAGAGAATATTGAAAAAAATGGTTTTTATATCGAAAAAAAAATTTTTTTTTTTTCTTCTGAGGGTATGCCAAAATAAAATATACACCCGTAAGGGAATCACTCCCAAAAACGATGACTGTTGATTAATACAATACCACAAAAAATGCTATTTTATATTTATAAAAAAAAGTATGCAATGTAATGCAATTAAAATATCTGCTGAAGGTCAACGAAATTTACATTAACACGATCGAAGCTGGAAGTAACCGACGCCTTGCGTTGTGCTGCGCTGCTTCGTGCACCTGTGTACTCTTTATATTGCTGGTCCACAAAAACAACTATAAGGTTATTGGTATACGACTATGTTAAGATAGTTTTATGGTAGCATTTTGGATTCGGGAGCATTTATCTTACGGTCACCACAACATAAAACCACCATAGTATAAAACAAAGTCGCTTCCCGCTGTCTGACCCTATATAAATGCTTAGATCTTTAAAACTACGCAACGGATTTTGATGTGTTTTTTTTAAATAGATATAGTGATTCAAGTAGAAGGTTTATACGTATAATACATACATAATATAGTAGAGAAACACTGATGATTTTAGAGGTTTCTAATGTGATGTCGTAAACAGCATTGCATCCTTGTGAAGCCGGGGCAGGTCGCTAGTCAACATTGAAATTAAAGTTAAACGTTTGCAATAATATTCAAAAAATAATGTACATTTTTTTTTTTTATTATCTTTCTTACGATTTTTTTTTCTTTTAATACGTTGAAAATGTGCGAAAAAGATAGCTCTAGCCTGTGTGCACGGCTCAAAAAATGGCTGATCGTACTTACTCCTTGTCTATATACCATTTTTCAACTTCACCTTCGTGTATGAAATATATACACGGGTAAATATCCCCCTCTGCCACAATACATTTTCCTGCAAAATTAACTCTTCTTATTATTTATGCTCTAAAATTGAGGAGTGAACTGATCTGTGTGATGTTCTGAATCCTGTCTAATTCAAATTCAAAATTATTTAATTCAGAAATCGGTACATTACACTTGAATAACGCCTAATGCCCAAACTAGGTGTGGATACACCCGTATCTTGAGAATTAGTCCTACCCGTTTATAAGTAAATTTTTTGTAAACTTCGTCATTTGGGTTAGTTTACATTTAGGTTCATAATTAATATTAATTATTAGTTATAAAATTATTTTACAGCATTATTTACCTATAGTTTAAGTTAAGTTAAGATTATATAATACAAGTTAACAGATATAAGAATGCACTGCTCTATCTAGTACTTCAAGTTTTAATGCAGCCAAATTCTGTTGTCCCCATTTTCAACGTGGGTCGTATGCGTGTAGATTTACAAGGAATTAGCCTTTTAACTCCCAACCCAAAAATAAAAGTGTTATAAGTTTGACGTGTCTTTTTTTGTCTGTCTCATCGCAGCTTTCAATTGCCTAAACTGTTTTTTTATATTTGTTTGAATGGTGACTGGATCGAGTTTATTCTTAGCTATGATTCAAGAAAATCATTTGATAAGAAAGTTGTCTGAAGATTATCAGCTCTTTTATCATCATCAGCCATAAGACGTCCACTGCTGAACATAGGCCTCCCCCTTTAACCTCCACACTGAACGACATCTTGCCATCTGTATACACTAGATGTCCACGACAATTTCGTCGATCCATCTCGTGGGAAGCCTACCTACGCTGCGTCTTCCGGTTCGTGGTCTCCACTCAAGAAACTTTCTGCCCCATCGGTCACCAGTTCTTCGAGCAATGTGGCCTGCCCATTGCAAATTTTTAAAATGTGCTAGTTGAAGTAGCTCTATTATCGCGAGTTTAAAAACATTCAATATATACTTCTTCATCAATTTAAACTCACCAGGGAATATAACAACTCTCTTAAGCCGAGCCGCAAGCTGCCTCTTGAAATATTGTGGCATCTTACGGAACAGTGGAGGGGCTTCCAGGTGATGTTGATACAAAGCACAAAGCAAATCTTCGCGTAGGCACATGGGCGCTTGCTGGGCTAGTTCCGGTAGCCAGTTACCTAAAACAGCGGTGACGTGTATCCATCAGATGAAAGCAGGATAATACGAAAGAACTTAAAGAGCGAGCAATAGGTAAGCCAAGGGTAGGGGTAGAGTTGACGTAGTCGTTTTTATAATTATCTAGTTATCTTCCTATTATGTTTCCACTGTTAAATCACAGGCCTTCTCCCAGAGAGAGGATGGGCCTCAATCAACCATGCTGGCCAAATGCAAGTTGGTGAATGTCATGTCTTTGAAATTTAGAGGTTCTTAGACATAACGGTTTTTCCTTCAACGTTTTTGAGCTGACAGCGAAACTGCACATAATTTATTAAAATACTAAATAAGTCATTGGTGCAGGGCTGAGGATCAAACTGGGTGCTATCAGATTGTATTGCTACCGCTCAGCCATCATCAATATATTCAACAGTTATCGATTCTGCGAGAATTTGTGGAATGAGCTCTCCTGCGGCATTTCCGAGTAGCTTTAATATAGGGTTCTTCAAAAGAGCTGTGAATAGTCTTTAAGGGTAGGGCAACGTATATGTGATGCCCCTGCTGTTGCAACGGTGATCGCTTACCATCAGGTGGCCCGTCTGCTTTCTTGCCACCTATGGCATAAAAAAACCGAACCTCAGATCAGACAAACAAGGGAAATTGGTAAGGTGATGTAGCGGTTACGAACGCATCTAGCCTATAGCAGGCTTGTTATCTTTACTCGATGACGACCCAGTAGACGATCTAATGGCCTTTTTTGCATGTGGACTAATGTTCATTGGTATCACTGCAAGTTTCTAAGTGTGAGTGAAAAATGTGTAAGTGTGCCGTACTTAAATTTACTGTGTTAAGCGGTATAGTGAAATTTTTTAAGAAAAAAGCGAAGCGTTTGAATACTATAAAATCGTACCAAGGCACATCTCCCTTGTTTGTCTGATTTGAGGACTGGCTCAATGCTATTATACGCTGAGCTACTCGTGTGACGGTGATTTTAGTTTTCTGCACAATTATTTCTTTCCGCAAACTATTTCTGTAGCATAGTAACACAAACATTCTACTCCTCATAAACTCACCTTTCTGTCTCGTCCACAGCACCTTAGTATACTTCTTCACTGTCTGCAGTAACACCGGCGACAATCCACTATGTCTCAGGTAAGTGATCAAGTTGTTGACATTATAGTCGTACTGGTACAGCTCTCGGAATCTCGTGTAGACATAGCTGATAGTCACACTCACGAGCCAGATGTCAATAATGAAGATTATGAAAGTGATTACTATTTGGTAGTAGATCTGGGAAGTTTTCACAGGTATAAACTGGAAACAGTGAGAGATTAGTTTAGCGTTTGAAAACGTTAGATTTTTTGCGAATCCGTTTCTTGCTACATCCATCTCGTTAAAAAACTTTCAAAAAAATTACAAGTTTGTATTATGCATCTTGGATGACAATGCTTTAATATGGTACCATTGAGCTTTTCTGATGATAGAGTCGGAAGGTAGTCGTAGGAACTAATGAACACAACAATATAACCCCATCGTGTTTGATCTCTTTGGAATGGTCTTGATGAGTTCAACATTTTCTTTGCTAAAGCTGAAAGCTTGTTTTTTACTATTAACTTATTAAAACAAAAAAATCACTGATCAAAAACTGATTGGGCATCATCTCTAAAATAACATGTTAACTAGTAAGTTCTAAAGTGTGGCACGACACTTCGATTATAAAAAATACTTTCGAACATTCGAAATGTTACAAAACCATTTTCATTTTAATATTTTAGATATGTAAAAACCCATGGAACGCCCGTCATATTGAAACGCCCAATGACATGACCACTGGAGTGGCCACCTCAACGATGATCAGGCTGTGTAGGCATATTATTGTATATATCTGCGGATATAACAAGGGCTGGTAAAGGCGAGATAATTAAACATTAAATCACTTACAGCACTTATCGTAGTGTGCGTATGAATCAGAAAAATGTACGTCATGGCAAGAATGTAATCGTCGTACCAATAGGTCGGAACTACAAAGATAGGTTTCTGCGAAACGGGATGGAGTACACTTACAAGTCGAGCACACCCTAAAACAATACAATTTACTATCACGTGCACATTCAAGGCGTATTTATCATAATTTTACCTCAGTTAAACACATAGTCAGCCAGCTAGGTATCTGACTTCCTGATAACCGTCAACCCAGGATCATTAGGTGCTAGACGCCTAGCCTGCTAACCATAAATGTACTTCAAATATCCTGCCCAATACAATGTATGTTGATTCTGACAAAATGCATTACAATTTATTTTCATAAATTAGAGTTTTATTCTGTAAACAATATAAATATTAATTATATTTTTCACTAAGCCTGTTATTTTTAACAAATAAAACAACTGTATGGTAGCTTATTATTGCGTTGGCGTCTCCCGTGCTCACATGCTCGTAGAAATAAATGTTATTTAGCACCAAAAGTCTAGTTACCGCTATTGCCCCCTGGTCTTGCCTCGGGGTATATCCACTCATCGGTGTTTATTACCGTCTCATTATACCACGCCGGTATATCCGGTGGGGTCCGAATTGGGAACGGATCTACAAAATTGTAAGCAGGTTAATTACAAATGGTGGGTATTTGCGTTCCGTTGTAAGCTAATAAACACTTGTAGTTTCCCCATGTCCGTTTGTGTACCACATTCCTTTTATTCAGATACTCTAAGGATTTGTAAGAAATTTGGTATACGTAGGTATATTTATAATGATAGTGTTTTGAGAAGGGTCGTATACTTAGTACTCAGAATATCTACGAGATATTCGTTGAAGATCATTCTAGTATACGCACCGGCCTCGTTACACCCTGATGATGAAGTGGAGGTTATGTATGAGAACATTAGTAAAGCCATACGTGCGTCGACCCACTTCACTGTTGTTATGGGAAACTTTAACAGGCAGTTGGGCAAAAGAAGCAATGATGAGCTGAGAGTGGGGCAATTTGGCTGTGGGCAAAGGAACCCTAAGGGACAGGGGTTGTCTGACTTTCTGAAGAAAGAGGGACTTTTTATGATAAACTCTTTCTTTCAGAAGCCGCCTCACAGAAAATGAACCTGGATGAGCGCTGATTGTTTTACGAGAAATGAGATAGACCTAATTATTTAGACAAATATTTAATGATATCTCTGTCTACTAACTGTGTCTGTGTAATAACGACGTGTTTGCAAGAGACATATCTATGGGGCAAAGCCAGCCGACGAAGCTGAAGAGAGAAGATGATAGTGTAGCGTCGACCACAGCTGAAGTATTAGGAGAAATCGATAGGTTCTATGGACAGTTATAAACTTTGGTTGCCTATCCTGTCAGCAGCTCCGCCAAAGACTCAAGAGCCAAGCTGAGTCGATACTATACTAAAGATGTCCCGGACATAAGCTTGTTCGATATTAGGATAGCTCTGGAACAGCTTAAGAACTACAAGGCACCAGGTAACGATGGAATCACATCAGATCTTCTGAAAGCGGGTAGAACACCGGTACTTGATTACCGGTGTTCTAAACCTTCCTTCAGAAGCTCTTTAATTTCGTCTTACTCGAAGGCATAATGCCAGAAGTGTGGAACAAAGGCATGTTCGTGCTGTTCTTTAAGGAAGGTGACAAAACCGTGCTTAAAAATTACAGACCCATCTTGCTTCTGAGCCATGTTTATAAGCTGTGTTCGAGGGCCATCAGGAATCGTCTCGATCGCAGGTTTAATGACTTCCAGAATCCAGCCTACTGTACAAGCCGGTTTCCAAAAAGATTATAGTATCTACAATAGACCTCATCCACATGCTACAGCAAGTAATACAGAAGACCGAAGAATATAACTTGCCACTATATTTAGAGTTTGCGGACTATGAGAAAGAAATTAATTTAGATCGAGATATGGGCGATGCTCGAGTCTCTCCAGCGATGCCTTATTGACTATCGGTATGACGAAGTGTTGAAGCGTTTGTACGATAACGCCATCATGTCGGTCCGAGTACCTACAGGAGCAGAGTTTGAAGGCAATTCCATTGCGAAGAGGCGTGAGACAGGGAGACGTTATCTCTCCGAAACTGTTCACTACTGCATTGGAAGACGCCTTCAAGCTCCTGGAATGGCAAGTACTAGGCATCAACATTAATGGTGAGTACATCACTCACCTTCGGTTTGTGATCGACGATATTGTGGTCATGGCAGAATCAATGGAAGATCTCGGCATTGTGCTGAGAGACTTAATATTGAGAGACTCGATTGAAGCCTTCGAGGCCCCAAGATGGGCATTAAGATGAACATGGACAAGACAAAGGTCATGTTGGGAACTTTGCTCTGGAAGTTGTTGACGCGTAAGTCTACCTAGGACAAACAGTCCA
This sequence comes from Agriopis leucophaearia, assembly GCA_949125355.1. Lineage (NCBI taxonomy): Eukaryota > Metazoa > Arthropoda > Insecta > Lepidoptera > Geometridae > Agriopis > Agriopis leucophaearia. The sequence continues at coordinate 4,859,716 of OX421275.1, forward strand.
ACTAGGCAGGTCCAACTTCAAGAAAGAGGTCATTTGGCGAATCTCACTCGGCTGGGCAGTGTTCGCAAACTTCGCAACATATATTCTCGTCCAAAATACATCAGTGCCTTAAGTCTTAAGATGAAAGTCTTCGATCAGTTTGTGTTGCCAATGACGGCCTCATAAGAAAGCTCAAAATCGCACAACGAGCTATGTAGAGGGCTATCATATGCTCGAGGTTTCTCTACGAGATTGAATCGAAAATGAAGAGATCCGTAAACGAACGAAAGTTACCGACATAGTAGCAAGTTGAAGTGGCAGTGGGCAGGACAGATAGCACGCAAATCTGATGCAATGGGACTGAAAGGTTCTCGAATGAAGACCACGGACCGGTAAGTGCAGCGTTGGATTTCCACTCACAAGATGGACAGACGACCTAAAAGAAACGCTGGATGCAGGCCACTTTTGGAGATTGACGGGGGAGGCCTATGTCCTACAGTTGACTTCCTATGGCTGAAAAGATGATGATGATGAGGTATAGATAATTAAATTTTCTATAAAATAATGATATTGAATAAATGTTAAATGTTGTTGCTCTGTCTCTTAAACATTTTTTGGTACTTAGCTCTTTTAAATGGAAAGCGTGCATGAAGTTTAACCTTTCCCATCGAGTGGGAAAAAAGGACAATTAAAAAAAGGTACGTTTTACAAGTTGGCGAATCAAACTTAAACAAAATGGGTATAAACTTACCTTTACATGAAACTACAATCCATCCACAAGAAAACATGTGCAAAAGAAGTATTAGTATTGCTACCTTCACTAATATTGGACCAGCTCTACTCTGAAAAATAAATACTGCTTTTATAACTTTTTTTATATACACATCAGATTAAAAATGTATATGCAAAGAAGCGCGCCATGTCAACGCCCTATAAAACGGCCGCCCAGGACAATGCAAGTAGAAATGCGCGAGTAACGCTTTATTCGTGTTTTTTTTGCAATTTTTGTTTACGTAATACATTACATTATGTATTACAAGAAAGGTCAAAAATTCTACAATTACTTTTCAAGAACGTTCTAGTCATAATAAGGCATCTCATACACTTAGGTCGTAGGTTAACGAGGCTTTATTCTAGCCTTTATTTTTATCATCCTTAAGATCTTAATTATTATTGTTTAGCTGGTGTTCAGGCGCACACAGCTGACTTTGGTGTAGGTCAGCAGACGCCTGACAGAAATGTCGGAGCCTACTCTAAGTAGTAGTTGTCAGAGCCAGGCTGTCAGGCAGTCAGGCTTCTGTGAACGCCCTCGAGCCGGGCGTCCGGCGACTGGCCTGTAGGCCTAACATGCGCACCACGACAAAATTTTGCCGTCGCGTTATCTCGTCGAAAGTAGCAACAACGCGCCTTGTCCACGAGCGCTAACATGGCGATGCAATCTTTTACATTCGTTCTGTCAAATTACGACAAATGAATACGGTTTCATTATCTGTGGCACTTTTGTCGACTAACGCTAACATGCGCAACCATTTTTTGGCTAATTTTGACATTTGAGCGCTAGTATCTTCTCCAATCTTCTCGTCGAACTTTTTGAGGACGAGAAAAACGCCAAACCTATCATAAGTAAATAGTGAGTGCGACTAAAGTGGATTTCTGTAACGTAACTACAATTTTCGCGAAATGGCAGTGCCATATTACAATTATTACTTAACGATCTATAAAAAGCGCGAACGGCGTAAAATTGAAAGAAAAGGGACGTGTGTGATCCCTTCGATATATCCGAAAAAGAGTTTCAGCGACTTTGGAGAGTCATAAAGCCGATGACTTTCTATAGTAGAAAAGCTAAGACTCGACTTGGAGCCTCAAAATGCGGGCTTACCAGCGCATCTGAAGGTGAGTATTTTTCCTACATAATTCAATTCTATCTTGGTAATTCAAATACCACATGGATGCATCATACAATATATAATATCAGCATACAATAGTATAAGGTTAGGTTCTCTTTCTCTCTGACTTTGACCATAATCTGTTACGTCAATTTAATGCCTAGTTATAAAATATCTTGTTCTAGGTCCTGTGCTCAATTCAATTTCTGGATAATGGTGGGTACCAGCGGCAACTCGGGCAAGACCATACGTTGTGCCAGGGTCAAACAACAGTAGGCAGCTTCCTCGGCCAGTTTACCGATTCCATTTATAGTAGGTAGTTATCTAGTTAGTATTTTGTTCTAAGAGTTTATAGTTTATTATTATTAACTAGTTAGTACAAGGAGTTTAATAAAATTTGCAGGCTCTTCAATGAATGGGTACACTTCCCTGGGACAGTGGCTGCCCGAAGAAGTGTGGCTTCAGCCTTGGAGCTAAGTCCAATGTGTCAGATATATTGGGGCTTGTGGACTGCACACATATCAAAATATTCCCGCCGTCTGGGCCCCAAGGGGCTCAATACGAAAACAAAAGGAAGAATGCACATACCATCAACGTTCAGCTGGTAAATAGTACTATATAGGGTTACGTGGAATGTGTGTACTAAGCGAAAAGGGGTCCGTTATACTCATCATTATTAATAACTTTTACTATGAGACCATTACTGAAAAAAACAGCTGTTCCATGTTTTGTCGAGTGTGAATGATCGTTTTCTATGGAATAGCTGATATTTATTTCGCTTTCAGTGTTGGTCTCATAGTAGACATTGTTCACAATGATGGGTATTAGGGATCCCTTTTGGCTTAGTACAACCTTTCTGTAGTACAACCTAATAGAGTAAAACTGATATCTTAATTTCTTCTTTCTATATGCTTACAATGTCAAAGATTCATACAATAACTATTGTATTGTATTATTTTATAACTATTTTATACTGTTATTGTATAACTATTGTAATATAAAGACTGTATGGAAAAACTTATTGTTAGCATATGTACTTTGTTACGTAGGTACTAAATTTCATATACTTTTTTCATAGGTGGCAGATTTCGAATGCCGGATTTTAAGCATCAACGCCAGATATCCTGGAAGGGTGCATGATGCCTTCATATGGCGTCATTCTATGATTCGTGAAGAGATGAATAGACTTACCGAGAGGAGATTAGGGAACATCTATCTTCTAGGTATGTGAAGATCGATCAATATGTATTAATTACTTGACTGTTCCGGTGGCTGTTGGTAGTGAATCTACCATCTGCATTTGGGGGTGTGGGTTCGATTCCCACCTAGGCCAAACATACATGTAATGAACATTTGTGTTTGTTCTCTGTCTGAATGTTAATATCTATTTAAGTATGTGTAAAAAAAAAAGAATTTATATCAGAATATGGCAGCCATTGTACAAGCTTTGCTTAGTTTGGGGTCAGATGACCGTGTGTGCAAAATAGTCTTAGATATTTATTATTATTGATGTTACAAGTTTACTGAAAACATTTCTAAGTGACTTGATCATTGAACAGCGCTACACCGACTGGCATTGCCAAGTCAGGAATGGCATTGAGCGCACCAATGGCTACTTAAAGGGAAGCCTGAGATGCCTAAGTATGGACAGATTCCTCCACTATACACCGGAGAAGGCTATGCAGATCATCTACGCCTGCTGCATTATATATAATCTAATGAAACATTTTAAGTAAGCATTCTATAAATCAAAGTATTCATCATTAGCCAGAAGACGTCCACTGCTGAACATAGGCCTCCCCCTTTAACCTCCACACTGAACGACATCCTGCCATCTGCATCCACTGGATGCCCGCAACTCTCACAATGTCGTCGGTCGATCAAAGTATTAATTTAGACAAATACGATTATGTATTTATTAAACACATGATGTGGAAAATTTGGAACTATCGTTGACACCATTTTAGAATACTTATACTGTTCAGTATTCATAATTATTTAAATATTACAGGGTGTTGATGGAGGAAGTCAGGGAAGAGCAGCAGGATGGAGAAGTAGGCGATGCGATCAACCAGACACCTGTGGGTCTTCTTCGTCAAGCCCAAGCCAGAAGAGCAGAACTTCTCCAAAATTTATATTTCTTACAGTAAAATAATATATGTTATGCTAGGAACATCAAGTTGTGTACACAAAATGTATAATATTATAATTTATACTATCTTAGGTTCTGTGCTGTTTTACTAATGTAGTTATAATTATCTAGTACAAGTATGTAAATATGTTATTTTATTTAAAATTTAATAAATAAATAAATAAATAAATAACTGGGACATTATTGCACACATGGTCATCTGACCCCAAACTAAGCAAAGCTTGTAATATGGCTGCCAGAGACTGATATACATACATATATATTTTTAAATACATACTTAAATAGATATTAACACCCAGACATAGAACAAACACAAATGTTCATCACACAAATGTTTGTCCTAGATGGGAATCGAACCCACGCCCCCAAGCACAGAAAGTAGGATCACTACCAACTGAGCCACCGAGGCAGTCGTGAATGTGATGGTGGTGAAATTTCTTGCTCTTTTTCTCCAGCATCCTAAGGATTTACGAATGTGGCGGTAAATTATCATTAGCATGGAGTACTTTCTCAGGGTCCATGCAGAAATAAAAAAACATGACTTGATTTCTAATGTTTTTATTTGATAATTTAAATACCTATGTTAGTTTGCAAATTAGAAACTTGGAAGATTGTATACCTAATAAATTCAGTTACTCCTGTCTGTCCTCTCAATCTGTCCCTGAATTTAAATCTAGGGACAAAGAAAAGTTTTTTTTTCCTTAAGTCTAAATAAAATTAAAATAAAATATCAAAATCAACAATTGTTAAGTTTTGTACCAACTTGGCAATCACAATCAATCAATACTGCCATTAAGGCAATTAAAACTTAATACTACTTAATCAGTCTTAATACATTGTTAAATGTCCTACATAATTTTTCTTCCTTTTTCTTCAATCAGTCTTGACTTAAATATAAAAAAAAAATGATTTTATTAATCGTTTAACAGGCAAAATAAACTACTAAAACTACCGCCATTTGGGCAATCACAACACAGCATCATCAAAAAGGTTATTCCGTCTCAGGTCCCGTTATGGTCTGCGCCTGAAGTAAAAAAGGAAATATCAAATTTAGCATGTTATCTTAAATAATATTAATGTGGAAATGTAAAGGTTTGTGTGAAAACGGCAGTCACTCACTGGGAGCATTCGCTTATTTAACGATGTAAGATTGAACTTAAAGTATTCGAACATTACAATACTGCGCTAGCTCTACTCACTGAGGAGCATTTGATGTTTTAACCTCTTGCACTGTGAACGTTAGAAATTGTAGCTCTGTGTGTGAGGATTCGAAAGTATCATCAAATCTCTTGTTTTAACATTCACTGAGCCTGCGCCTTGAGACAGTCATGTTATATGTGTATATTTATGTTAAAAATTGTATCTCACATGTGCATACTGTAATGCTCAGTTCTCCACACTCACTATTATCGCATTACAAGTTGCGCACTGTAATGCTTGGTTTGCCCCACTCACTGATGTAAAGCACAAATCTGAATTTATACATTACAAGCGAATGCTACCAGAGAGTGACCACTTTAATGTGTACTCATGTGTTTACTCTTCTTAAACACTCAGCAACAGTTCTTAACAGTAATAGATTTAGATGAAATTTATAATGGAGATAGTTAACACCATGCACATGACGCTGTTGAACAATGAACATAAATAATAATGCTGTGTTGTACTTACAAAACAGCAGCATCCTAATAGTACACGGTGAACGTACTGCGATCCCCAAGCCGCCTGCCAAGCGTGGGGATTATGGCAACACCTCTCTCTATGAGGGAGGCCTTGTCCAACAGTAGACTTAAATTGGCTGATGATGTGATGTGTACTTACAAAAGGTTAAGGTATTCCTCCATGACGGCGTTACTCCTGCGCGCTTCGGTGAGTGAGTAATTCCTCCTTGAGTAGGTACATTGCTCCTGCCCAATTCGATAATTCTTTTTTCATTTAATTTGTTTCTCCGGGCTGCTTAGGTGATTAATTCCTAAAATTTCATTTTATGTTGTAGTGTTAATAATACAAAAAAGGATTTTGGTACTTGACCGATCTCGGATATTTAATGTAAACATTTACTCACATTTTTTTGCCTTGGGCTCTGCATTTTATAATTCAATTCAATTAAATACTTTGCTGAATAATTCAAAGATACACTTTCGCCGATTATTATTCTGTGATTAAATAAATATTTTTATTAGCGAAACTGTTGAAATTTGACTGAACTTGTCAACGTCAACGTCAAATTCACTAAAATGTCATTTAATGGCCGCGCCACACTATCAAATTGAATAAAAATGAAGCAATCAAGCCAAATTGAATGAACTAAACTACAGTGGTTTGGCTATACGAGAAGACGACGAGATAATAGTCTCGCGCGTGTGCCATGTTAGCGTTATGGACTAAACTGCCTACAACGACAAATTTTGGCGGTGCGCGCGCGCGCTATCTCACGGTCGGCATGTTAGGCCTACTGGTGGTGGCTGGCCCCTAGCGTGGTACGGGTAAATTTCCGCGGGCATGGCGTGGTTGGTGGCAGCGTGTAGGTATGGCAGTATATGTAGAGTTGCGTTGCTATTGTTCATATTTAAGCAGCTGTCGTTTCTCTCGCGCGTTGTGGTTTTTGACAGTACTGTATTAATTTTGGCAACTTTCTGTTTGCATTTGCAAATTTTGGGCTATTGAAATAAAGTCGATAATATAATAAACTCAAGATTGGTTTATGCGTAAAATGCGTGCAAGTTTGGAACATAAATTTGCATCATTGCCGTTTTATACGCGAAACAAAAAAGAAATATTAAAACCAATTTTATGAAAGGGAACCAAAGAGGCTTATTTCAAGCGGTTAGTAATCCAGGGGTGATGATGCTGATGACGATGATGATTTTGTTGACTATTAAGATGATCATTTGGTTTTCACAATAATTACACACCATCACTCTAGTCTACCTGTGGCCACGAACACTGCAAAGGGTTCAAAACGTCAAGAAAGAAAATAATGTAAAATGCACGCGATAAAATCCGTAACATGTGTTTAATATGAAGAAGATGATTATGATCATGTGATGCTTAAATTTCAACAACATTTTAATAACCTTGAAACTCTCGCAAAAATGTAATTTGAAATTATATAAGAGTCGCAGTCTCAGGACTCTAATCAGCTGATAGGTGGCGTCTCCAGTCACAAACGTCAGCAGCGGTACAAGCAAGGTCAGAGTGTCAATGTAGAAAGTAAACTTCTTCAACATCCGATGGCCCACTATACGACGGATGCATTTCTGTTCTATCACTTCCATTTCAACCTAAAATAACATATTATTCCCGAAACACACGAAGATTCGAGTGGGGAAGAGCTCCAATGCGCGCCGGCGCAATATATTTCTTTACGCACCCCCACCCCCGCACCCGATCACCATCCGTTGTAATCACGTACGCGTCGCGCGGCGGTATGCAATGCAAAGCGAGACGCCGCCGCGCATGCGCATTCACCTTGATAAAGATTGCCGAATGCGATTGAAACTATAGTCGGAGTAACCGGCCTAATCATACCTGAGTAATTTCCGTGTAATATAAATAAAATAACATAGTTCGTTTATATTATACGGGAATTAAGATCTCGTTAGATTCAACCGGCACGTTGTACGGCTCATTTTACTTTGTTTTGAAGTACAAACCGATACAACGCTAAATGCTGCTGAAAGTTTTAACTACACGGTTACTCTGACTATAGTTTCAAGTAATAAGATCAATGTTTATAGTTAATCTGACTATAGTGTCAAGTTCAAACTATAACTAGATTCAAGTTGTAACTAACGCTAGTTGCAAGTTTAAACTATAGTAATTTTATTTAACGAGCCATTATTACAAAATTAACCCGTTGTTTGAGACATAATTATACTAGTTCCATCTGCATCTAGTTTTTCGGCCCTGTCGAAGGAATTGGTGCTCAGCCTTTGTTCAGCAGTAGTCTTAGACACCAGATCAGGGGTCGGGGTTAGGTTAGGAACGAAAAAAAAAAAAAAAAACACTTACAGTAAAGAACTCAAACGAGAAGTTTATAAAAAAAAGTACGTCCAACATGACTATAACAAAATATATGTTATAGACTCTTTGAAGCGTCAATATTTGCATGGTTAAGACGATGAAGGTAGTCGCAAACGGCTCAAAAAACCAAGTGACATACAACCAGCGAGAGTACCAGCTGCCGTGACGGGCCTCCTTTGGTACTGACATCCACTGGAAATTACAAGAGCATATTTAACCAAACTACATAGTTTGCCATTGACAGTAATGACTGCCCCGGTGGCTCAGTGACTGCCCCGGTGGCTCAGTTGGTAGTGAACCTACTTTCTGTGCTTGGGGGCATGGGTTCGATTCCCATCTAGGACAAACATTTGTGTTTGTTCTATGTCTGGGTGTTTATATATAAGTATGTATTTCAAAATATATATGTATGTATATCAGTCTCTGGCTGCCATATTACAAGCTTTGCTTAGTTTGGGGTCAGGTGACCATGTGTGCAATAATGTCCCATATATTTATTTATTATTATTATAGTAATTGACAAAAACACGAATTGCCATATAATAACTCATACTAATTTCCTATCGCACGGCGTCAACACTCTAAATGCTATTTTGAACCTCCGATACAAACAAATGGATAAAATTAACGTGTGTATTTCTGAAACTGTGTGTCTGTCTGTGGCATCGTAGCTCCCAAATGGCTGAACCGATTTTTTTTTTTCCCTCATTTAAAAAACTTGATCGAGAGTTTTCTTAGCTATGATCTATGATTCAAGTAAATCTGTTTAGCCGTTTGTAGATTATCAGCAATTTTATGGGGATTAAAAAAACCTTTAAATAAATTAATCTGTTTTTTAGTATTTGTTGTTATAGCGGCAACAGAAATACATCATCTGTGAAAATTTCAACTGTCTAACTATCACGGTTCATGAGATACAGCCTGGTGACAGACGGACAGACGGACCGACGGACAGCGGAGTCTTAGTATTAGGGTCCCGTTTTACCCTTTGGGTAACGAATCCTAAACACTACTCGTATATGTTTGTCTATTTTGCAGTATTGCTATTTTTAGGATCTGCTCAAAAAGTTGTAAACGATGAAAATAAATGTGGTTAAATTAAATTAAATAAAAGAGCCTAGTACCATTTATGTTCCCATAGCTGTACGTACTTTCACTATTTAAGACATTTCTAGCCTATGACGATCGGGTTAAACAAGAATTCTTATGATACCACTTATGGCAGAATTAAGAAATCCACATATAAACCCATTACCCACATACATACGTTTTGGACAGTTTAGTTTAACAAAAAACAACCTAGATGTACACTGTACAACCAGGATGTAGAGTATAAAAAAGAACACACTAACTGGCAACAAAATAGTTTTACGACCGCGTAGAATGTACATGATGGAATCGTAAGGATTTTCCACAAAATGTTTCTTGGTGGCTATATAGTCATATTTGGCGGTAGGATGTTTATCTATAGTTTTTCTGACCTGGAATGAAAATTATACATACATATTAAGGCCTGAATCCACTACAGCTGTGTAGCATGGAGCTGGGATGAAAATGTCATAACACAATTAAGCTACAATAGTATGGTGAACACCTGAACTAACAAGCACGTCTGGCAGATTACCTATCTTATTCCAATGCTGGACAAAGGCCTCCCCAAGGCTCGACACGCCAGATTTTCGGCTTTTTTGTGTTATTTTCTTTCTATATTCTCCGCCGTCCTATAAAATATCAATACAAAAATCGCTTAACTACTATTTTACAATTTGATTCTAACAATAAGTGCGCAAGTGAAATAGTCTGACATCTTTTTAGCTTAGTAACCCGAAATTACTGGGCTTAAAGAGATTTAACATATAATCATCTCAAGAAGACGAGCGCAATGCATTGCCGAGAAGATTTTAACTGTTGAAGTTCTGATTGTTATTGAAATGTTATAAGCAAGCGTGACGCTTACCATCAGGCGAGCGGCTTGTGCAATTGCACAAAAAAACTATCTGTGTATATCGCAGAAATAAAGTTTTAAATAACTCTTTTCTTACGTCGTCGTTGATGAGATCTTGGAAATGCTTTATACTCATCAGCAGTAAATCTGCGTGTTCCTCCGATTGGGCTGATATTCTGACTGGACGAGGGGACGTTCCTTGCAATTGCCCAAAAACTGAGCCCTGTGAATACAGTTATGTCCTTTTTAAAGTTCCGTAGTGCTAGAAATATCAGCTCGAAGCATTAGACTCGGTAGGCAGAGGCACCATTCAACTCATTAAAAACGAGGCGATAGATGAAAAGATGTCGCACAGCCTTCAGCATAGGCGGAGAGTAGCTTGTCTGTCCGTTTTTTATCGCCATAATTTTGGAGAATGTGCAATAACTGTTTAAGTTGTTCTCGTCAACCAGTTTCTGCCACAACTCATCGAAGCAATTGTTTCATCCTTACGTCGTGAACTTCGGCAAAGCAGCGCAGCGTTTCCAAAAGTCCTTTAAAATACGAACTACAAAGGAATGGAATACGCTCCCTACCTCGGTATTCCCTATAAAGTACAACCTGGGTCTCTTCAAGATAAGAGTGATTAGGCACCTCATGGGCAAGCGTGCCTGTCTGTTCGTCTGTCTGCGCAACGGACAGACGAAATATAAATAAAATTCAGGTTTATACCTACTAAAACTGTAATTGTGGAAAATTTTGTGCACTTATCTTAATAATTATAAAAGTATAATGAACGAAACAAAAACAGACGGATGAACAGACAGAACGAACTTATAAGGGCTTCTTGTAGTACTACAGAACTCAAAAAATGTAGTTTCGTTCATTTAGTTCGGGGTCTGTAGCCCAAGCCCGACACACACGTCTTAGTCGCTTTTATTATTAGTTGTTTTACTTTAGAGCTTCCAGCATACTAACGTCAAGTTTGACGCAAGTACCTATGTGTTAATAACCGTTTCAACTATCTATATCTATCTATCTATATCTATATCTATTCTATACATATAAATATAATTCTATATATCTATACATATAATAAAAACGTAGAGATAAAAAAATCTGTAATTGCGAGATAACAAAAAAAAAATCACACAGGTCGTCTTAAAATAAGCAGCTGAACACGATAGGACAGTTTTTAGAATTTTTGTCTGTTTGTTTGTTTGTTTGTTTGTTTGTTTGTTTGTTTGTCCGCGCACATCTCCTAAACCACTGGACGGATTTAAATGCGGTTTTCACGAATATGCTTAGAAATTACCAGATTAAAACATAGGCTATCTTATATCATTTATTTTAATTCTTTATTTTTACATAAACGAAAATAAAAATCAATGATTTATTTCTTCGTTACCCGAAACGTAATATGAGGATCGTCACATAGCCTCAAGCAAGGAGATCCAAAGTAAAGAGAATGTTATTGACATAGCCATTAAAATTTTGACACTGTCAACTGTCATTCGGTTAATCAGTTTAAATTTAAAGAAGGTTCCTTAACCTTCTTAGATGAATGAACGTGTAGATCAAGCATGTTATAGGCCTTACAACCTCTTTGGTGATTCATTCCAGTGCATGGAGTAGGAGTGTGGCGTACTCATACTCCTTGCGCCAACCTTCGTGAATTTCATTCCAATTTTCCACGACGTGTGGCGCTGGGGCGCGAAAAGAAAAAAAATAAAAGAACACCGATTTTCAAATGGAATTGTCATTCGCTTTTTCTACGATTTGTCTAAGATTTTTCTTTGCATTAAATTTATAATTTCTTTCGGACTCAGCTATTTTCTTCCATTGTCGGTAGCTTAACCCTCTCCTTCTATATAAATAGTACAAATCCACTATAATTGGTGACCACTGAATGGACCGTACACCACCGACAAAGGTCAGAATGCCGCTAGATCGTACTGATAGCACTGCGGCTGACACGAAGAATAAAGATGATGACAATGTATTCCGAGTTGGCGTGCGAATTCCACCGTTTTGGCCCGAGAAGCCGGCGATTTGGTTCGCCCAGATCGAAGGCCAATTCGCGATTTCCAACATCACTGCAGATAGCACCAAGTTCTACTATGTCATTGGACAACTTGACCCGCAATACGCAGCTGAAGTCGAAGACATCATCCTCAATCCGCCTGTGACCGAGAAGTACGAAAAACTCAAGCTGGAGCTAATTAAACGTTTGTCCGCATCAAGAGAAAAAAAGGTACAGCAACTTTTAACACGCGAGGAGCTAGGTGATCGTAAGCCTTCTCAATTCTTACGTCATCTACGACACCTAGCAGGCCCCGGAGTTCCAGAAGACTTTTTACGCATAATTTGGACCAGCCGCCTACCGAACAGCACGCAGACCATCATTGCTTCGCAGCAGATGACGTCATCACTCGATGTGCTGGCAGACCTAGCCGACCGCATACATGACGTTGTCCCTATAGCCCAGGTCGCATCTACATCCAGTACCACACCGGGAAGCTCCAAGCTCCATATTACATTCTCATGGTTTTATTCTATGTTAGCATTTAAAACACAAAATATACCGCATCCTATTTTAATACAGTCCCGCGAATAGAAGTATTCAAAAAAGGCCCTTTGTACATGAAAATAAACCTATACAACAAAATTCCGGACGCAATAAAGAAAGAAATAAATAATAACATTTTTCCAGAACCAACTTCGTAAGTTTCTAACCCAAAAATGTTATTACGAGATAAAAGATTTTTTCGACGATACATTTTAGAAAATTATAATTAGAAAATAAATATCGATATATAAATAGTTAAGAAAGTAGCGTCATAAGTTTTGTATCATCTCATATATAATTAAGTAACCTATCACACTAAGTATGTTTTTTTTTGTTTTGTAAAATTACTTCACCCTAGGTTAAGTTTGAATAGTATATATAATATTTATGTAATAGATTTAACTATACTTAAATTTATATGTTTATGTCTGTGGTCTGGTTTTGTGAACAGCCACTACATAATTCATTGCTGCACCCTTTGTGCAGGGTATATAAACTTAGCTTTTAGAAGAATACAGTGTATATTTGGAATAAGAATATAGAAATAATTTTATTTTACTGTGATATTTTAACAGATAAATAGAGTAGTTCCATTTCATGGCTTTTTAATCAAGGTATACATACAAATGCACGCGAAATAAGAAATAACTAGCCAAGAGCGTGTTAAGACAAGCATTATGTCAGGGTTCCGTGGCCAGCGAAACTGGCCGGAAATATACTTTTAATGGTTTAGACAAAAGAAAATTTCAAAACATGCTCTGCACTGTGGTCACATTATCTTTTTGATTTGAAAACTGTTGACGGTGTTATTTATTACTTTTATGATTCTATCAATACTTCACACAGGGCGACTTCAAATAAGCAGCTGAACATGTAAAGAACAGTTTTTAGAATTTTTGTTTGTTTGTTCACGCACATCTCCTACACCCCTGGAAGAAAAATGCGGACGGATTTAAACGCGGTTTTCACGAATATGCTTAGCTATGACCAGATTGAAGTATATGCTATGTTATTTTGCGCAAGGCCGGATTAAGGGAAGAAAAAAGAATTGAAGGTTTATATGAAAATCTACGCGTACGAAGTCGCGGGCAAAAAAGCTAGTAGAGAATAAACCCATTAAAAACCCTTAACAAAAATATTGAAAGTTTCTTAGTAACCTGATACGGTTTAAAAGATGCAGGTATTAATAGGTAAGACGCCTAAAAACATACAGATAGATGAAAGACGTTGGAGGGTTCGTAATTGGGTCAGGGTCAATTCTGGTCATTATAAAAAGATTAATACAAAAATTCGGTTAAAATATTTTGATATATAAACGTCGCAAAGTTACCGAAACACATTTTTTCATTCATTCATTTTATAGCTTTAAAACATCAAATGCGCAAGTGAGATCACTGTATTCTGGAAATGCTCGTTTTGAAAAGAGTTTAAATTCAACTACTCTTTACAAAATAATAATTTGTTGAACAAATTGACTTTATAATGCAAATTACCTTAGCAAGAGTGGCCACAACATCGTTATCTTTGGAGATAATAATCTTCCCTCTGTGCACGACATACACCGAGGAGGTCAAATCCATCTGCCTAATGATTTCTTCGCCTGGCAGAATATATACTTGGGAGCTCACACTGGCCAATTGTCGACAGAGATTCTCACCACCTTGCAGTAACGTGTCCATAACTAGGAACGTTCTGAACAAAAAAAAACGGTAATGAGTGCCAAATTTTTTTTTGATTTTTTACTATCCGGGGCGTAAACTTTAATTGAGGCAATAAATTGTTTACCCATTCCATCTATTATGAAAACGACCTGAAAAAATATACTATGGATTTTAGAAACATGTTGATGGCAATTACTGTTTTTGAGTAAATAAAAAAATTAGTCTTCGAGAAAAAAATATGTTTTTGATTAAAACTTCTTTCTCTGCTGCTGATAAAGATTAATAGCTTATACCGGATCAATTCTGGTTATAGTACTAGAAATTAGAGAAATTACAAAGCGCTGAATATTATGCTCCTTAAAATTACTGAATTGAACATTATAAACATACTGAAAAGATTTTCATATATTTTTTTTACATAAGTCTAAAACTCAATTTTTTTCCATAAAACAGTAAACACCAACCAAAATGTCTGCAAAATACGTGCACCTCAATATCTCCGCACAGACCGTCACAAAGTGGTTATAATGGTTAAAATAGTTGATCTTATTAAACCCTTTCTTACTAAATTTCAACCCTTATAAATTTAACTAAATATATCAGGCTCAGGTAAAAATTAAATTAAATACGTGTATCGATACTTTAATACACCAAGCTGTCCTTTACCGCCTCAATATAGATTGTTAGGTGAGATTGCATTTTAACACTGCAATCTGCAGCGATTTCTCTTGTGAGTTTTATAATTGTTTGTGCATATGTGGCAAGTGTTACTGGCCTTCGAGGCTTTATGCGTTGTCACCAATAAAGACATACCCACTACCCAAGAGAATGTAATACTCCTACGGAGACCTACTACAAACCTCTACTAACCCAGTTCTTTCGCTTGCCTTCATATTCAATCGACCATCGACACAGAACAGTAAATAACTAAATATGTACTACTTACTTTTTAAAGAAGTAGTAGCTCAAATCTTGTCGAAACACCACTCCAATTCGCTCATTAGTCAAATGCTGTATGTTAATCCCTTTTGTCCTAAAACATTTCAAATGTAAATAAATCAATGGCACCTATATTGATTTTATAGTAAACGATTCAAAAAGTAAGTAAACGATAAAATTAATAAAAAAATTGAAGGGTTATATTTTATTAACTGTTCGTTAACGTGCTCGAGTGTGGAAAATTGGTGGTATTATGAGGTGTCATGTGTCTTCGTGTTGTTTTCAATACTCCATAGAAGCCTCTAGTAAAGTCTCCACAACTTTGATAACCACACCATGACTTGGACTTGACTGTGCCTTACTTTGCTTGAATTGACTGTGACTATGATTTGCTTAACGGTATTTAGTAAACCTTAAAACTATTTAAATACTTGACACTTTATTCATTTATTCTTCGTACAGATGTCTGTTCATTTGTACACTTGTGACACAAAGGATTGTATTTGGTGTGTCATTGGAAACAACTAGCTATCACAAGAGGAGAAGCCTCTATCTGACCTGATCACCTCATCTGATCTACGGGCAAATCCACAAGACATGCGACTTCAATACCCAATTCAATACTGTCAAGTGGAAAGAATAGAAACCTTCAAAATATAGACAATACCATACCTATGCCACCAATAAGTGAAATGTGTGACTGCTTGATCAATGAGTTTTGTATTAACTCTCTCTGCTTTAAGAAAGTTTCTCAGCTGACTGACTCCATGCTGGAACAGCGTGTTTCCTCGAGAATTCAACACCAGCAATGTCAAAGAGTAACCCATCACATACCTGTAATGATAAATATTTTTTTATCCGAAGAAATAGGGTTACAATGTGTGTGTAAAATAGTGTAATTATCCATTGGACTCGTTTTTGGAGACGTACATGGAGGGTTACGTGAAGGATTACGTGGAGCGATGTGCAGGGGGGTGTTACATGCAGCTATCTAATTCTAATTCTTATTCAAAATGGGGGTGATAAGACCTGCACTGAAATCCCGCTTTGTGCATTTGCCCCTGACAGCCTACACAAACCAGCCGAGTTCCCTAAGATAACGAAGCACGGGTTTGGGTCGCTGCCTAAACTGTTCTACCCTTATTTCGCCAGGTGTGGTGATATTGGAGACTTTTTGTTGAGTTTCTTCAAGGAGTCTCGACCTTTTTTGTATGTCTTCTGTGGCCTTACAATGCAGTAGTATATCCTCCACGGTCTCATTTTCCTGTAGACAGCCTCGGCACAAAGGGCTGTCTGTGGCACACAGAAGGTTGTCTGTGGCACACAGAAGGCTGTCTGTGGCACACAGAAGGCTATCTGTGGCACATAAAGGGCTGTCTGTAGTACACAGAGGGCTGTTTGTGGCACACAGAGGGCTGTCTATGGCAGCTTGGAGCTTTACTGAATGTATTAAGTTTTGTGAAAAACTATAGAACAAAAATTCTTAATTTATAATGACAGTTTCTACTAACCAATACATTAACAACAATAGAAACAGTGGCACTGCCACTGCAAGGTTTTCACGATTTATCACAAAGCCTCCAGAATTCACCCCCACGAGGCCGCACTGAGCGAAATTGATGGTCTCAGCGTAAATCTGAAATTTAAAAGTATTAAATCTCAGTGGTCCCATCGGTATTTGTTATATGTATATTTTTTTACTAACCACGCTTCTGCTACGACTGTGAGAAATTCAATCGGAAGTTTACGGATGCTTTGAAAAGCTTCGATAAGATGTGATTAAAAGGAACAAGGGAATGGTACCTACTTCTACAGGGTTTTACTCGGAACAGTGTTACTTAACCGGAAGTTCATTGTACTCGTTATTTTAAAAAACTTGCTATAAGACCCTGAAATAGCGAAACAAAAATCTGCAGCTCAATAGAAAGTGGAATTTATTCTCAACGAAATGTATGGGAACAGCAGTTATTTCTGTTATTTCAGGGTCCCATATTAAAATTGTTCATAATGATGAGTATGATACACATCGTACCTACTGTGTAACTTTGTGTTTTAGATTTTTGAGTCGGTTATGTAGACTGGGTACTTCCTATAATTGCACACCTTTGACCACATAGTCACTTTCCAACGGGGCCCTAATTCTGTATTTAACCAGATAACATGCTAATAACATGCCAAACGTAAGCGTGTTATAACACAGTATAATATGGTAACCATTGATACAAAATTAAACGCATCAAACGAAAAAACGCGTCCGTCGATTGGATACTACAATCTCTTGACAAACGTACACGAAACCCGCTACCTTGCTTCCAATTTCGTCATTGTCCAAAACGTGCGCTTACGAACCACATCGCTTTAGAAATCTTTTCATTGCCAATTCCACGCAGATAACATGATGCAGCCGCGTTAATACTTTAAGTGGTCATAGAAACTAAGGGCACAAAGTCCATTTTTCAATTACATTTTCATGTTAACACATAGCGTATTTATGGCAAGGGATCGCATTTAAGTTAGAGAATAAAGGCCCAGCAGGTGTTTGGCGACAGATTTTCAACTATAATGATGGTATCTAAGCCAGATAATCACTAGCAATGGATGGACTGATGTGCTTTTTGCATAGAGATTGGTCAAAGGTCGGAGTGTGGCATAAAATACTTTTAACTCGGGAAAATGTACAGTTCCTTAGGTCCAGCGCCCATCTTAGTCTCGTGGCAAGTGATCTGGCAAGGGACTTTCTACTCGTCTCAACATTCAAAAGTACAAGTAAGCAATGCCCACTTGAGTGGCGTGGCATGGCATGTCTCTCGATGTGCTACTCTCTGCACTAATGACGCATTGAAGTGGCATGACACTTAACTTTTTTTTATTCCGACTAGAAACATTCATGTTTGTTTTTCTTCGTTTTTCGCCTAAACAGAAGTTTAATAAGGAAGAAATACGTGTCACAACTCGTAGTCCAGTGCAATTACGGAAAATAATGGAAAAAAAAACCATACAATTTTGTAGTTTGGGGATTATGAAGGATCGATAGGGGGGGGGGGGGGGGGTGTATTCTGAGCATATATTCCGATTTGAGGGATTCTGGCGAGGTCAGCTCAAGGTCATTTCGATGAAAACGCGTTCAATTCGATATCTCGAGAACGGTTAGTGTTAGGCAACAAATTGTGGAGACCTTTTCTCTTCTAAATTAAATTTACTAACTTTTTTATTTGTATTTTTTTTTATTTTTCATCAATATTTTTCAATTTATTGCTTCCGAAAGGCAAAAATTTTAACTAAAGAAGGCAAGAAGAAAGGCAAACTTTTTTACCTCCCTTTTTTTTATTTTTCGCCATTTTCTCCCAAACCGTTCAATTTTATTCAATTCTACCGATTATCAAAGTGTAGATATTTTATTTATGAACAACTTTTTTCTTAAACTTTTTTCGGTGATGCTAATACCTTCAGAGTTATATATTACTTTACCGAGCGAAATCCGCGCCACTGCCGCAATATCAGCGACATCAGTGAGTATTTAGTACTGACCAAAGTGGTGGTTAAATTTAACCACCACTTTGGTCGACCGGACATCTATAAAGTAGCAGGAAAGCAATGAACGAGACTGGCACAGGACCTGAGAAATGGCTTGCTGAAGAGGAGACCTAAGCCCATCAGTGAGTATAAAATGGCTTGTTTGCTACTTAAAAAACTCTGTGGAAGTTAAAAAATAAACCATTACTCACCACATTCAAATGACCTGTATCAGTGTGGCGCCCTGGAATTTCATGAAGATGATGATGATCATCGTCATCATCATCATTTTCTACTAGGTCAAAAAACGGAGGTAGGTAACATGTATTGAGGAAACTGTAATCTATTAGGTTGGCATGATCATCGAATTGGAAGTCAACACAGAACGTCATCAGATAATGGCAGGCTCCGAACAATGTGAGTATCATGACGAGTTGCAATTTGAATATCTGTAATGAAATAGATTTAATTTTAATTACAGTTACAGACAATTCACAATTTGGCAACCGGCATGATTCGAACCTGCGCAACGATCTGAGTAAACTCCATGGGCTCTAATTCCGTATAAATCCACAAACCACGCCAATAACACGCTGCAAACGTGTTATACGTAACACAATAACCATGGTTACTAAATTCAAACACGTCAAACTAATCAAATGCGATTGGATGCAACTATTGATAAAGGCGCACGAAACGCGCTAGCTTGTTCCGTTATTATATGACAGTTCCAAACGAGTGCGTTACAAACGTTATCGTATTTGCAAACTTGACATTGCTAATTCCATGCAAATAACGTGGCGTGGCCGCGTTTAGAGATAATGTAGTCATAGAAACAAAGGGCACAGATTTTGGGGCAATTTTTCAATTAAATTTTCATATTAAAACGTTGCGTGTTTATTGCAAGGAATCTCAAGTTATTTAGAGTATCAGGGCCCAGATTTAATGCTTTCCTGTCGGTCTTCAAATTCTTGATAATAAAGAGGTAAAGTTTGTGGCATTGGAAGAGGTTCCACTGATTACTACTAAAATTAACAATGACAATGTCACACACATCAGCCGTTTGTCTTTAAAGGTTGACTTCAGCTCATCGCAGCTGATGCGACAATACTTGCACTCTGTCGCATAACTCGGTCCGGACCACGCCGAATTCTTTCAAACTACTAACTAAGCTGTGATAGCCGCAAATTAGTAAGTGGTTGCTAGAATTCAAAACTCCGATTTGCCTGACTGCAGCATTTATAAGAAAAATTATTGCTAAGGCGTGTGGGACTGAAGCGAAAAGAAAGAATTAAAGTGATATTATAGGACAGATGTGGCACTGGAGTGGAAAAAACGGGACAGTAATTAAGTGGACTGCGGGACAAATACGTAGCTAGAGTGAAAAGGGCAGAGTGGGAGTAGATTATAGGGCAGATTCGGGAGTGGATAGAATAAGGAGGGACGGAAGAAAAGATTTCTGAATACATTTGACAACAGTTCTATTAATATGGCTTATTACGGACTACGGAGTTCTACCATATGCGTGGCTCAATATGCTCTCGGTCTTGCTATTTGGCTCCTACGACAGACAAGCCGTATTCTAAGACTGATCTGAGTTCCGAGGTAATCAATTGAAACTCTAATCACCACCAGTAAACAATACTTCTATGTAAACACTAACCTGGATATAAACCATATTTATGTCAGGCCTGTCGCTTATGTAATTCAAATATCCAATCAAAATATAGAGATGTGAAAATTTGCAGACCGTATTTACAATCAAACAAGCATCTTCTTCTATGTTTATTGATACCAATTCACTAAAACAGATAGAATTGCATTGAGGAGTAGCTAATGCCGTGCCATCTTAGCCAAGATGGGCGACAAAGAGAGTTCATGGGATGCAGTGGTCTCCTTCTGCGAAACGTTTGTTTCGTGGATGGAGGCCGAGAAGCGGAGAGAGAGAGGTCAATCCTCTCGTTTATCCGTGTCGGAGGATGCGAACACGGAGACAAGCCAATCAGGCTCGTCTCCATTTGGAGGACGTAGGGTGTTGGATGCGGGGGCATCCAGGGATAGATCCTGCGGAATTGGCGATGCACTGCGTGTTCCCAGTGTTTGCTCAAGCCGAATGGGGGAATTTGGTCCCCTCCCGAGACGGGTCTGCCCCGACAGGGGGTCAGGGTAGACCCCCAGAGGCTGCGATGAATGCAAGAGCAGTCCCGTGGCCCTGTTAGTACGTCATTGCAGTTGGAACATCATGTGCTTTTTAGTCGGTAGGTTGGTATGGGGCACCATTCTTATGTCGAGTCCAACACCCGCCGCCCGCCCGTACCCCCTGGCTGATGAATAGAGAGAAGAGAGAGAGAGAGAGAAAGAGAGAGAGAGAAATGCACTTACGCATTCCCGCGGAAGGACTACAATTATCTCTTTCGCACGTTTTCAACATTTTTGAAGTCATTATGTGAGAATTTTGAAAAACCGATTGGGCATTATCTTTAGAATAACATTGTTAATAGTACAAAGCATGTGTTCGGGTTGATATTTTACAGGATGGTGAAGGAGATAATTTTTTGAAGTGAAACGTTTTTTGGGCGCGCGTTTGGTTGAACAAAAATCATGGAACTCGCGTCATCGTCACGCTGTACCGTGTATTTTAAAACATCGCCATCTCTTGTAGAATGGGTTAATTACTACTTAAGTTTTCACTTCTGACTTGCAGTCTAGGGCATGCAAACCGGGTACCCGAGTACCCGAAAAACCCGATTAACCGACTGATTTGAAAACCGGGTTTTTAGGATTAAAAAACCGGGTTTTTCGGGTTTTTCGAGTTTTTTTTATTCACGATTGTTTATGTTAAATACTACCAGTAGAACATTAATAAACAATGAAACTTCATAAAAACTTACTGTTTCTCTATTTCTTCTCTACTGATCGAATAAATTTAACAGTTTGACCACAATCTATAATAATAATTAGGGATTAGGGAGTAATATATGGTTAAGCTTTGGTTTGACGTTGCCTGAGTGAGGCGCTGTGAGCGCTACTAAGTGCTACTAAGTGTTATTGTATGGTATTTCTATGATTTTTTGAAAAAAATTCTAATACTACGTATTTTAATGTATAGTCTTTTTCTTTCTCAATTTTCATGTTTTTGTGTTAACATAGCTAAATCAATAACCATCATCATCCCTATTATTATTTTCAATATTTTGCTAAGCGTACGTTATACTAGTTCTTCGTATCAACAGAGATAAAAAAAATAAGAGGACTGCCAGTGCCGATTCAGCAACATTAAAATATATAGAGTATAAAAAATCTGCTTGTGATAAATCATCAGCGTGGTTTTAATCATTGCATGCCACGGAAGGAAGCAGCTCCAAGGGTAAAGAATGTAATAAAATGCTGGAGATGACAGGCAGTTCTATTGAATAATCCGTCGCGGCTTTTTACACTAAAAAGTTTAACATGCCCCAACGTAGACTAATTAGTGACTCCCGCTGTCTATCGTCATCGTCATCAGCCAGAAGACGTTCACTGCTTAACATATGCCTCTCTTTGACCTCCACACTGTACGACACCTTGCCATCTGCATCCACTGGATGCCCACGACTCTCACGATGTCGTCGGTACATCTAGTGGGAAGCCTACCGACATTGCGTCTTCCGGTTCGCGATCTCCACTCAAGAACCTTTCTTCCCCATCGGTTATCAGTTCTTCAAGTGATGTGGCCTGCCCATAGCCACTTCAACTTGCAAATTTTAATAGCTATGTCGATGACTCTGGTTCTTTGGCGAATATCGACGTTCAGGATTCTATCGCCCAAAGAAACTCCGAGCATAGCTCTCTCCATTGCCCGTTGTGTGACTCTGAGTTTCTATAAAAGGCAGTTAAGGACCACGTCTCAGTACCATATGTCATCACACATTGATCAAAGACCCTTGTTTTTATGCACTGTGGTATCTTGGACGAGAAGATTTCACGCAATTTCCCGAATGCTGCCCATCCGAGTTTGATTTTTTAGGCGACCTCTTTGCCTAAGGACTTACCTAACTGAACAATCTGACCAAGATATATATAATGTAATGGTCAACAACTTCGACAGTATCGTTCTCTATAACTACCGGCACGGGTACAACATGGACATTGAACATGATTTTTGTCTTGTCCAAAATGAACATTCATTTTAAGACCCACCTGTTGGGAAAGGCTACTGAGGTCGCTGAGCATTGTATTGAGATTCTCCAGTGACTCTGCCATGATAACTATATCATCGGCAAAACGAAGGTGAGTGATGTATTCGCCATTGATGTTGATGCCGAATCTGTTCCTAAGCTGTCTAAGTCTACGTCTAAGCTTGAAAACAACCTCCAATGCGTTCGTGAACAGTTTTGGAGAGATAACATCTCCCTGTCTCACGCCTTTCTGCAATTGGATTGGTTCCGTGCTCCTTTTATCGGATTGACATGGTGGCGTATCTTTACAAACACTTCAGCACTTCGATATATCTATAGTCGATATGACAACGCTGGAGGGACTGCAATACTACCCAGGTGTCGATTTACTCAAAGGCTTTTTCATAGTCCGCGAACGCTAGGCATAATGGCCGATTACACTCCTCAGTCTTCTGTATAATCTGGCAGAGAGTGTGTATGGGGCTTATGGTGCTCCAGCCTTTAAGGAAACTGGCTTGTTCGGGAGGCTGGAAGTCTCAACATTATACCAAACGTTACTTGATTAATCTCTTGTTAGAGCTAAACAATAAGAATACGAAAGTCTAAATACATATATAATTACATTTTAGCATTTTCTTTACACTGCACACACTAAAACAATATTTTTAAGGCTTAAATAAAGAAAAACTCGAAAAACCCGAAAAACTCGAAAAAACCGGTTTTTGAAATTGAAAACTCGAAAAAACCGGGTTTTTTAAATTACCCGAGTTTTGCATGCCCTAGTGCAGTCCTATGACTGATGTGTTTTTTTTTCTGTTTTCCGCCATCCCATCCCAAAAATCAACACATAAATTGTTTTTTATGAATTGCAATGGTGTTTTACAGACAATGCACAACAGTGCGGATCGCATCTATATGAATATGAGGTACTTATTTAAACATCATTTTTATTTTTTTTCGGATTTTTACACACTTATCAACGTGTTAAAAAATATAAAATCACAAACCTGATAACTTCGTGCCATGGCCCACAGCCAATGATATCGAGCAAGAAACCTCGTGTGAGGTAATGCAAGATGCATCTTTGTTTATCGTAAATTAAAACTCCCTTCTCGTCGTAATACGCCAACTGAAATTCAAAATTGCATTAAAATTAAATTATAGTTTAAATAACTCATGGCATACTCTGCATTAACATGCATAAAATTTTTTTGGAAATTAACTTTACTTTACTTTATTTTACAAGGTGTTTGATCATAAGATTTGCAGTCAATAATATTACAGTAAAATATTAAAATCCATGTATAAATGCCTTTTTTTTTTACATCCCCTATTAAAGAGTTGGTAATCTCCAAAGGGCTGAATAGATTTTCCTAAATAATAGCTAAAACACTCTTAATCAAGTCACTTTAAATTGGTTTAGCCGATTGGAATGCTACGATGCCTTACAACCTACGGATACCTACACAATAACACTTTAAACTTATAACACCCCTCTATTTGCGTAGGGGGCTAAAATGTTTTCATTCGTTTCTTTTTTATAATGCAGCCGTCAGATGCATTCTCTTTGCGGCCGGACTGTAACTACCCAAGCCCGCAAGAGTGTCAATTTTAAATAATAAAAATACTTACAAATAGTTTTAAAACGATGTCTATCCATGCAATGCAATCACAAAACGAGCTGACCATAATAAGATGTTTTCTATAAAAAGCGCCAATACCACCTGAAATTAAAACCCACCAAAAAAGTAAACCTATTTTGTTATCCTACTAGTTTCACATAATTAAGGCCATGTAACATGTAAAACAAAATATTTCTTTCCCTTTTTTTTATTAAAGTGAATCGGTTCATATTTGGCGGGAAATTCAAATTTCAAACAGTTTTTTTGTTCTTGTAGCTAGGCCGGGTAATTAAAATTATTGTTAACAAACTCATTTACAAACTTATTTACAATCTCGCATAAAGTTATTTATTTCCAATGCACATTATTACATATATTTGTCAATAAACAAATTTTTGCTGTTTCAAACGGTTTACTGCCAAATGTTAGTAATATGGTGAATAACTGATTAATAGCTCTACATGATAATGTAAAGAACGACCAACAATTTTCGCAAACACTGTGTCATTTTACAATAATTACCTGGCCTAGCTACAAGGACACAAAAACTGTTTTAAATTTAAATTTCCCGCCAAATATAAAACGTATCACCTTAACGCCATTGATTGTGAAACAAGTAAGATAAAATAATAAAACAAATAATGGCAAAGAGGGTAAGGAGGTAAGGTTCCATTATAATAGACAGTTAGTATCCATACTGCATAGTTTAAAATTTATCTAGAGTATAGAAATTTATTTAGACTTTTCTCAATGGAGTTGCGAACAAAGCTCTGTGGAACTACCCAAATTTTAGATATGTGTCATCTCGCCATAACATATACTTTTTATGGATCAGCCGAAAATAAAACTACTTGGGAAACCCTCTTGGTCTCCTCTTGAAAGATCATTTTACAAAAAGGTGACCTTTGAGCTAGAACGCTTTTCCTGAAAAGCAACCCCTATTTGGGGTCATGGGGGTTGCACGCGAGCAAAGCCGTGGGTACTATCTAGTTTATAATATTCATGTGTTGTTATAATAAATCATACCTTGTACAGAAGCATTTAATATTGACACCACTACTATAATGGCTCTGAATAGCATCCAATACTGCATGAAACTATAACAAAGATATTTAATTAAATAGTCATACCATACGATTGGTCAGCAACTTGTATTTAGTAATGGGAAATTTTCTGACAGCTGGAAGAACATTGTTTTGCAACCATCGATAGATGGTGCATGATTGTTATTTTCGCGCATTTGTTCAATGAAACCTATACAATACAAGGAAGAGGAGACATTTATATAATACGCTAGGCACACTTATTCCCTACTAATGTGTGTTGTGTTGTGGAAAAACACGTACTTTGTTAGCAAACAATAACCACATAATACCATGTATACGTACGATAAAATCCGGAACGTAGATAATCGTCAAAGAACCAGAGTCACCGACATAGCTAATAAAATCTACAAGTTGAAGTGGCAATGGGCAGGCCACATCGCTCGAAGAACTGATAACCGTTGGGGAAGAAAAGTTCTTGAGTGGAGATCGCGAACCGGAAGACGCAGCGTAGGTAGGCCTCCCACTAGATGGACCGACGACATTGTGAGAGTCGCGGGCATCCAGTGGATGCATATGCAGATGGCAGGATGTCGTTCAGTGTGGAGGTTAAAGGGGGAGGCCTATGTTCAGCAGTGGACGTCTTCTGGCTGATGATGACTATATATACGAAATAAAATAACAAAAACAAGCATGACTGATGTTACATGTTAGCTGAATTACGTACTTGGGCAACTTGAAAGTGAAACCAATAAAATTCGCTATGTCGAGTTTCACTTTTCTCGCTGAACAAAATTACTGCTGACAAAAATACTTGAGAGCTAACTAATATTTGAATATTATTACTAAAACCCTTATTTTACCTGACTGCCTAAGAATATGGGTTATATTTTTCAGCCGTATGTATGATTGATTCTATTTTTTTCTATAACCTCATTTGTCGTAAGATTTGTCTTCATGTTCAGCGTGTCATAAACTACATTTGCGGTCTATTTTGTTTTTTTTTATAATCTACTTGGTGAATCTTTTTTTTTTATGATACGAGTGTAGGGTGACGAGACGAGCTCAGTCGCTCGCCTGATGGCTCTTCACGCTTGCCCATAACAGCTCAACGCCACTCAGAATTTTGAACTTCAACAGTTCAAAACCCTGGATGGCAATGCACTGCGCTCGTCACCCCGAGATATAAGATGTCAAATCTCTGTGTGCCATGTAATTTCTCTGGAAAGATTGCCCTTCAATCCGGAACCCAGTAGCATAATAAGCCTTTTAATAGTCTAATTAGGCCTACCCCCGAAAGGGTGATTGGGCCATTATACCACGCTGGCACTGTTGCGGGTTGGCGGTTTCACATACGCCATTGAATTTTTTCTCCGTGCGTATGAAGGTTTCTTCACGATGTTTTCTTTCACCGAAAAGCCAGTGGTATGAAAATCCGTATATAAACTCCAAAATTTTTAAAAAATTCCAAATTCACCAAAATTCACCAATTCCAAATTCTCCAAAATTCCCGGAATTTGAACCAGTGACCTCACGCTTTCAAGTCTTGCGCTCTCCCAAATACACTAACATGGCTGCTAAAATATACTAACTCAGATTCCGGTTCAGTCCAAAAATCATGTTCAATAGGCAGTGTAGGTCTGTTTTCAATAGATTGGCCGAAACTTTTAAATTTTTTAACCGACACCGTTGATCTTCTTGCGTGGAAAATGCGGTCTCTTAGTTTCTTCTCATACTAAAAAGACTGTATTTGTTATTTCTAAAATATATCTAATACCAACAACTAACAAAATCATTGTTCGGTCTGCTTGTCACTTTTTTACGACCTTACAGCTGAATATTGTCAACAAAAAGTGAGCATCATGGGATCGGATTTAGGAATTTTTTTACCCGGAAAATGCGGGAAAACTAGAAGCTACTTACGTCTCTATGTTTCTTCACATATTTGTGAAACATCTCATCAAATATTGGTGCAAATTCAGAGATGCACCTGTCTAAGTGGGACCATTCGTTAGGATAATGTTTAATTATCTTATAGAATTCTTGAATTTTTATGTATAGAATCTGAAATGAATATTAGGTACCTAAGATTTATGTTTTTATATATAATCTAATAACTTTGAGCAATTCTTTTATATATGTTTGTTCCGCGTCTCTCGGAAACAGCTCCAATGTTTTTTTTTATTATTATTAGGGGTAAAATAAATTCATAAATTAAATATAATATTTGAATAAATAACCTAATATTTAAAATTTAAAACACAAAATAAGCTTTAGTGACTCTTTCGTCATCATCAGCCAGATGACGTCCACTGCTGAACATAGACCTCCTCATTTGACCTCCACACTGAATTACAGTCTGCCATCTGCATCCACTGGATACTCGCGACTCTCACGATGTTGTCGGTCCATCTGGTAGGAAGCCTACCTACGATGCGTCTTCCGGTTCGTGGTCTCCACTCAAGAAACTAACTCTAGGTAGTGATTCTTTAAAACAAACCAAATGAGCTCAAACTCGAAAGTTCAGTAGTAGTAATAGAAGAGTTCCATTATCCTGTTCATGGCTCCATCATCAGGTCAATGATCACATTCGACATATCGAACATGACAGATCGGTCATAGCCCACCGGATTAGCAAGTTGAAGTGGCAGTGGGCAGGGCACACAGCACGCAGAACAGAACAGATGGCTGATAGAGCCGAAAGATTCTCGAGTGGATACCACGGACCCGTAAGCGCAGCGTAGGACGTCCACCCACAAGATGGACAGGCGACCTAAAAGAGACCGCAGGAAAACGATGGATGCAGGCAGTGCCGTAAATAAGGCTGTGCTGTGCCCAGCGGTGCCCAGGCACAGTGCGCAGACTCTGGAGGGGCGCAGAAATGACTACACCAGGACCAATTTTGTTTTTAAGGGCGCAGTTATAGAAGCTCGCATTGGGCGCAGAAAAGGCTAGTTACGGCACTGGATGCAGGCCGCTCCAACCGGTCCTTTTGGAAATCGATGCGGAAGGCATATGTCCAGCAGAGGACAACCTGTAGTGTCCTGTGGTCATCCTGTTTTTGTAGTGGTAGGACTATTTTGCCGGGATCCGCCTGGGGAAGTACCACACTTTTGTCAGTTATTCAACCGCCAAGCAGTAGTGTGCAAACACTGCTGTGTTCCGGATTGAAGGGCAATGTTTCCAGCGAAATTACAGGGCACACAGAGATTTGACATCTTATATCTCGGGGTAACGAGCGCAGTGCATTGCCATCCAGGGTTTTGAACTGTTGAAGTTCAAAATTCTGAGTGGCGTTGAGCTGTTATGGGCAAGCGTGAAGAGCCATCAGGCGAGCGACTTCGCTCGTCTCGTCAGTCAGTATCATAAAAAAATTATGGCTCTTCACGCTTGCCTGAAATGATGATGATAAAAAGCATGCTATGTACATACTTCACAATCCGTACAAGCAGAATAGGTTCTGAGAGAAGCTTTGCCCAGAAAAACAGAGCTAACAGACAGCATATAGCCTGGCGGATAGAATA
Organism: Agriopis leucophaearia; assembly: GCA_949125355.1. NCBI lineage: Eukaryota > Metazoa > Arthropoda > Insecta > Lepidoptera > Geometridae > Agriopis > Agriopis leucophaearia. The sequence goes on from OX421275.1 coordinate 4,888,711, forward strand.
CTTTCAACAGTTCACCTGCTTCGTTGTGGTATTCACATTTAACGTGGCCCTGAAAGTAATATTATTAAATTTACAATTTTCACACACTAATGTCCACCACTTTAGTGAGAACTTATGTGAAGTGATGAAACTCAGTAATCATAGTAGCGCTAAAGAACAATTATTAACAACAGAACTCACAGCCAAGAAACAGCGGCCGTGAGACTGAAGTTGTAACAAGACGAAATAAATACGAGAACAGCTGCTAACAAGACACCTACAAAAAGTACTTATACTGTTGATAAAGTGTAAATTTTAGTTATGTTCTAAAGCTAGGTTAATTTTGTTGTATTATTAATATTGGTTAAAATAAATAAATTTAATTGAATTAGTTTAGTACATTATAGCACGTTGCAACGACGTGGCGACGTTCTGTCACCGTCCCTTTGTCTTATAAAGAAACACAGCATCGGTTTGTGGCAGTGGCACTATGGTTTGAAGGCCACATGGTGCAAACCAGTGGCCGTGTTGCAATAATTTTGTCACGACCACCGGTCAAAAGTCGTGCACTGCTATACTTGCTTATATTGAGCAAGCTGTGCCCCGCGTTTTTTATTTATTATCTGTCAGTGTAAAAATTGGTTCAGCCGTTTCGGAGTCCATACGTACATACGTAGGTACATACATACATACATCGCCTTTTATAACTAAGAGGAGAAGAAGAAGGGGATTAAAAACGTACTTATATAATTTTGCCACCCTATAGAATTCTTAACTTACCCCTAATGTACTAGCACAATTTAACAGACGTTTGCAAGTCATTATGTAGTTTGTAGATACTTACTTGCACAACCCATGTGACCATTTTGCTCTGTACACCAAACAAAAACAATGTAGAAGTCCTTGGTAATATCAGAAACTTTCCAGCGTACGCAAGGTCTTTTATAAGTCCTGGATCAGCCCCCGAGAAAGCTTCCGATTGACCGATAATTCGTTCTGCCACTTCTCCTTGAACCTTCCAGTATACATCATAAGGTTCATTTTTAAGTATATGCGGATGCATGATGTCCGCTCCCTGGTAGTACTTCCAATGGCACATCAAATATCTATCTAACCGTTTCAGCAAGTCTTTGTGAATTTTATAATATTCGTAGAACTTATTTAGATTTGAGACGAAATTTTGAAAATTACTTTTGTCACGATACTTCAGATATATCGCGGATATAAAGGCTGCTTTGCAGTAAAGACATATCATGAATGACATGGATGCGATACTTAATGCTACATAAATGTCTACCAATTTGTGAGGTTCATGTTCGGAAAAAACAACAAGTTCTGTGAGCCGTGATATAATAACGCCCAGAGGTCCTCTAGCACCTGGATCACATAATTCAGGAGTTATAAAGTCGCAATACTTTTCTCCGAAAAAGTAGTTCATAGACAAGTTTAATTGAAAATAAACTTCTAACGCGTATACAAGATAGCCGCTGATATAAAAATAACAGAAGTTACATAAAAGAACTCTGACAAAAACGCCGTACAGTGGATTCTTTGTGATGTCACGATGTGTGTATTCACCAGTGAAAAGAATGTATATTTTAATGAGCCTGTTGGCCTGGGTTACGTAAAAAAGCTCCGGTTTTCCAATAATGGTAAACACATACTCTATCCATATGGTCGAAATAATATCTAAATTGAAATATAAAGTCTTGCAACGACTGAACATTACCGAAGCAAAGTTTGGTGCACTGCCCCGCCGCGTCATAGCAGTGAGCAGAGATATGCAAATATCAAATAGATATATCAAATCCACTAAAACAGCAAAGAATTTAAACCAAACTGGAATTACTTTTGATGTGATGAACGGAGGATATAAAATCAACACCAAGATAACAGTGATTAAGACAATTTTTCGCCAACCGAAAACAAAACTAGAATGGGGCACAAAAAGCCATGGAAACTCTACATTTGCAAACAGTGATTTTGTCAGTAACTGGGCTTCTGTGCAAAGAACTAGTTGGCCAATATATTTTGCACAGTGATATTCTGTTTCTTCTGGAGGCAATTTGCAGTGCCCACCATCTTTTCTGGTCTTTTTTTTCCACTTTGTTATATAATCTGAGAGTTCCCACCATCGTCGTTTAATCCAAAAAACTCCTTCATCTTCAGCTCTGTCCAGGCCTCGCACGTTTTGTTTACACGCATATAAAGTCTTTGCATGTTCTATTCTTTCATGTACCAATTGAAGAATGTCTACTCTATCTTCAGGAAACTTATGCAGTGCTCTAATATAATTCTGGCGAGTCAGATACATGACTTCACAATAAGTGAGACATTTTATAATAGCTTTTCTTTTCCATGGTGGTACATAGAAACTTATGTCTCCAAATATAGTCCCACTGGTAACAGATATAATAGGTGTCATTCCTTCATCTGCGGAAAGAATCTGCACCACCCCTGATTTTATATAATAAACGCTTGAGTGGCTTTGCGGTCCGGCAAAAAACCTTTCTCCGGGTAGTTTACAATCTTGTGTTATACATTCAGTGACATATCTTTTAAAAGATATTGAAGTTTTTCTTAAGGTAGGACTATGTTGAAAGAGAGCCCAGCTTAAATCTTGTTTGATATCAATTCGCAAATACCTCGGTAGTTCCATTATTACCTCAGGGATATGTGTGATGCCACTACGTTTTTTCCACATGACACTGTAGAAATTTTCCACAGACATGTAAGCTTTGGCTGAAGCATTTCTCCTTTTCGTTTCTTCAACCAACCTGCGCACGTGTGGAAAAGCAGAAGAAATTCTTCTGTGACGCAATATTGTCTCAGAAAAAATTTTCGGTATAATAATGCATATGGCTAGCAAGTAACCGAAAACAATTAGAATATTAACTCCAAAATATTCTCGAATTGTGAACGGTCTTGTATCATCAATATGTATGGTTGTTATGAATGACACTACAAGTACCATTCCATACGTATATGTAGTATATGCTAATCCAGTTTCATTGAACTGAAAAAAAAACAGGGTGGTAGTGAAGATAAAGCTGCAAAAAACTTAATATGTACTTCAGAGTTCAGGGTTCATTGAACCTAGAAACAAATTTTCTATATCATCATTAACTCTCTATCATGATCCCACTGCTGCAACATAGGCCTTCTCTGAGAGTGATAGGACAGGCCCTAATCCACCATGATGGCCCAGTGCATGTTGGTGAATGTTATGATTCAAGAAGACATAGGTACGTATTGTCTTTGAACTATTGACTTTCTCGGACATACGAGTACATCCTCACAATTTTTTCCCCCGCCGTAAGCAAATGGTTTGTGTTTCAGGTTCCATGCCATGGCTCTATTGAGCGACATAATATATTTATTCAAATACTAAATAAGACATTAATGCAGAGCCAAGGATCGAATGGTGTTATATTCTTATGACACATTATTAAAGTCGGACAAAGTCCAATGAGCTTTATTTAAGTATTCCAACATAATTTACGGAAGCCAATCATAAGTAAGCGTGTCTACTCTTGAATTGTTTTCTTATATATGATATTGATATACAGACTTAGAGCTTACAGACACCCGAGTCTCTCAAAAAGTGTTTTTACCACTTAAGTAAGGAACACTACAAAAAAAAAACCTATAAATTTGCGGCTAAAACCATAGATTTAGGATGTCAAAAATTTTTTTTTCTTCTATGGCTAAAACCACAGCGCAACATGGCTAAGATGAGCCTTTACAATGATGAAACAAAAATAGGGATGGTTTCGGAATGACACAATTTAAATTGCCCGTTTTCACTTAGGTACCACGAACAAGGTGACGCCTAACTGGCCTAACTAAGGAACTCCTAATCTAAGCAGAGTCTTAAGCGTAATCTTCTGTTTCACTAATCCATTTTTAATATAGGTGACTCCTAAGCTAAAATTCGCCTACATTTTTAACAGCTTTCTATGGTTTTGATGTGAGTAAGCGAGCGCGGCGTGGGCAGTCAATTTAAGAGCTGTCTATCATTTTAGGCACCCCCGAATTGGTGTCGTTACTTTATGCACCGAAGACATGGTTCCTTAAAACGTTTTTTTTTTTACTTGATTTTGATTTAGACGACTCCTAGGGTTAGCGAAAACGGGCATCACTGAAATCAGTCATTTAGGCAAGACTAATAAATAACATTGTGAATCTAAGTTTTCGTTGTTTAAAGCCCAAAAGCTAGATTGAGAATTAGATACTTTTTTTTTAAGATACTGAGTGACGAGACGAGCGAAGTCGCTCACCTGCTCTTCACGCTTGCCCATAACATCTCAACGCCACTCAGAACTTTGAACTTCAACAGTTTAAAACCATGGATGGCAAAGCACTGCACTCGTCACCCCGAGATATAAGATGTCAAATCTCTGTGTGCCCTGCAATTTAGCTGGAAATATTGCCCTTCAATTCGGAACACAGTAGTGTTTGCACAATACTGCTTGGCGGTTGAATAACTGGCATAGGTGTGGTACTTCCACAGGTGGACCCCTACAAAAGAGACCTACCTCTACAGACTTGATCCCCAATTAAATTTCAGTTAACCCATAGTTGACCCATAAAAAAAGTTACCTTATGCATTAAAGGATTCCTCCAGTCAAAGATGATCCTCCCTTTACATGCAGCGCATAACCCATCATAAGTAAGCAAAAGCCAAAAACAAGTTATGCAATTTAGGATGCAAACCATCAGAAGTATAAATCCGAATACCATATTAATCACCGAATGAGTGTGTGAAAGGTCATAAAACTCAAGCACTCTATACAATCTGAAACAAGGCGAATATAAAAAACCACTATTATTTTTACGTAAAACAGAATAACAATAATTTTAACACGATAATTAAGATTACGCAAACACATGCATAATGTATTTGAGTAAGCTAAGTTATTCTGAAGTCGAATGCTAAGCCTAAGGCCTCGACTATTAAGGTGGTTTCTCACCGGGAGCATTTGGTTGTAATGTAACAATGCACGATTCCATTTTGAGCATTTATGTTACAATACTACGCTAGCACAACTTACTGACTGAGAAGCATTAGTCATTGTAACTGCTCAAACATTCAAATAAGGGAGATATGGTAATGTAGTGTGGCGGTTGCGAACAGTCTAAATGAGTCTGGATGCCTTTAGTCAAACTCTCCCTGCAGACGAACTTGGTGCCCTTTTTTCTTTGAAACTACTTCTGTACTACAAAATTTTTAGGGCATAAGCGTATCAAATTACGACGTCCGGTCACCAACAAAGTTGGCGTTCAACTTAATTCACATCATCAGCCTGCATCCGTCCACTGCTGGACATAGGCCACTCCCAAAGCTCGCCACTGAACTCCGTCGGCAGTTCTTTGCATCCAGTTTTTACCCGCCGTTTCACGCAGGTAGACACTCCACCTGGCCGCAGGGTCTCCTACACTACGTTTACCTAAACGTAGTCTCCACTTCAGAACTCGTCTACTCCATCTGTTATCGGTTCATCGGGCAATGTGGCTGGCCCACTACCACTTCAGCTTACTAATGCTTTGAGATATGTCGGTAATTTTGGTTCTATGTCGAATCACTTCGTTCCGAATTTTATCCCGTATAGAAACTCCAAGCATAGCTCTCTCCATAGCTCGCTGAGCGACTTTGAACTTGTGGACCACATTAACCGTGAGTCCACGTCTCGGCACCTTAGGTCATAACGGGTAGGACACACTGGTTAACTGAATTCACACTGGTGTGCTTTATACTTGAGCGCACCACTGTGTCGATAACATTGAAAAAGTTTCATTGAACCGACCCTCATACGGGGTTACGAATAATAATATGAATATCTGTCGGTTTATAATATCCATTGCGAATAACTCGATAAAAGCTCGTCTACGATAAAGACACTACTCACATCAGAATCTCACTAAAAGACAGGATGTTTGGCCACAGCTGTGCCGGTGGACACTCATTTATGATCAACAGTCTGTAGAACGGAATAATAGCAGCAAAATCGAGAATGAGACATATAGCTGACTTGGGAATAAATTCACGTTTCATCGCTTCGTCTGTGACTTGCCTGTAATGCGCAAAAATAAAGATTTTATTTGAGTAAAGTACCCCACAACTGTATTTTTAACACGATTTTATTAGCTTGGTATGTAGAACAGAATCTTTTAACGTGATTTTCACCCCTTTAAAAACTTCGGATTGATTTGAAAGTTTGCGTAAGTACTTATCATGGACCAATGACAATGCATTAAAGCTTATTTTTTAGTTTTTTTTAATGCGTGATTTATTATTGTTGGATTATATTTCGCAAAGGGAACACCGGAACAAAAAAATATTTACCCACAAAACCTCACTTTTATTTTGAACGATCTATTCAATGATACGGACTCAAGGGGATACTGTTTTATTCATAATCATCACCAGCCAGAAGTCGTTCACTGCAGAACACAGGCCTTCCCCTTAGAACGCAACACGGAAAGTCAGCCTGCTATCTGCATCGACTGGATGCCTGCGACTCCCACGATGTCGTCGGTCCATCTAGTGGGAGGCCTGCATAAACTGCGTCGTCCAATTTATAGTTTCCACTCCAGCATTTTTCTGCCCATCGGTTATCGGTTCTTCGAGTTATGTGGCCTGTCATATTTTTATCATAGTACATGTCGGCATCTTATTATAAAATATTACTACTAGCGGACCCGGCAGGCAGACGTTGTCCTGCCACGGACCTCGCTATTGATCTAGACAATAGCGCTAACTACCGACTCCTTATAGCTTAGAATAAATAAATAAATAAATAAATATCTGGGACATTATTGCACACACGGTCATCTGACCCCAAACTAAGCTAAGGTTGTAATATGGCTGCCAGAGACTGATATACATACATATATATTTTTAAATACATACTTAAATAGATATTAACACCCAGACATAGAACAAACACAAATGTTCATCACACAAATGTTTGTCCTAGATGGGAATCGAACCCACGCCCCCAAGCACAGAAAGTAGGATCACTACCAACTGAGCCACCGAGGCAGTCAAAACCATACAAAATCCCATTAGTGCAAAATAAAAAACATCAAGATCAGTTAAACCATTTAGGAAGGAAGCAAGATTAGAAAACAATGTCTCTAGCCTGTCCTGAATTCAATAATGCTACATGTTTTTATAATCTATACCAACATACTCATAAAAACATACATAACATAGGCTAATCACAATCCTCCTTTCCTTATTACCCAAACGACGCAAAGCCAAAAGGAAGCTATTACGTTTTACGCGTATGTATCTATCTATGAATGAATAGGTAAAATGAATATGAAATAAATTTTCACCTCACTTCCTCATGCACGGTAACATTGAATAGATATATATTACATATGTATATAAATTTATATGTGTATGTTCCCTATGGACGCCAAAACTGCTGGACCGATTTTAACGGGACTTTTTAGCTGATGATATAAGGAGTAATCCAAGCGTAAGCAAGTGGTACAGCGGGGTGCCGCTAGTCTTCTATATAAATGAAAATGAAGAGCTGTTGGTAAGCGCATCACTTGAAAACGGCTGGACAGATTTGGGGAAAAAATAATGGTGAGGTTACGTTGTTTCGTTTAGGAGTTAATATGACCTTCTGTCTCCATCATCAGACCAGCTCGATATTACCATAACATTGCATTGTCACAATTGTCACATTGCAATAGCTTGAGAATAACTAACTGGTCTAAAATTCAGTTGCAAGATATGTCCCAAACATACTTATAGGGCAAGTTAAATAAAAGCTTGTATAAGTTGGAAAAGTGGCCCGAAAAATTGCAAAATTTGGGGAAAAAAATCAGTTCTTTTTTGTATGAACTCAAGATCATAATTCATAAAAATTTGTTTAAATTTTGACAGGATAAAGTTTGTTGGGTCAGCTCGTTTTAAAATAAAAGTGAGTTTAAATAAATATTTTTACCAGGTGTACCGAACATAATGATCCGCCTAAAAACAACTTATCCATACAGATCAGGTGACAGTGATCGCGTACCATCAGGCGGTCCGTCAGTTCATTTGCCACCTATAGCACAAAAATCCATGAATTAGATTTTTTTGCGGCTTCCAAAAAGGAGGAGGTAGCAAATTCGGATGTTTTTTTTAAATTAATATTTGTTACCTCAGCATTCCCGTCATTTATAAGCAGATTTAGTTTTTATCTTATTTTAAAGGATATACTTCAGATTGGTCCCATAGAAATTTCATTAAAATTGGTTCAGTAGTTTGGTTTTTAAATCAAAATAAATAAAGGAAAAAAATCATCTAAGTATATAAATGAAATTGCGTATGTACTAATTTTGAAGTCAGGTTTTTAAATTGAGAATTATGTTTACTAAAGAAATAAACTTGTTGTTTTGTGTCGTTGTATAAAAATAATAATATGATAATCAGACCTGTGTACAATATAAAGGAACGTGTCAATTCCATATATCGGATCGGCACAATACCAATAGAAAAACTTAATGGCTGACGAAACTGGATGGTGATCCATCACGTCCCAGCAGTACACTAGTGGATACACTGACTGTAGCGGACCCTGAAATCAATATTCATAAATTACAAAAGGTTTACTTTTTTTACTGTACTTATAATAAGGCTTGCGTTTGATCCACGGAATAGGAAAGGGGAGGTGGAACTGAAAAGTAGACGGGACCGGCTGCCACACTCATGCGCAGCTTCGCACTATTTCACCAGTTGAGCTCTGTACCATATTAGGTAGGTTTTATTAATTAATTCCTAAATAGGCTTGCGCTTGGCCGCCAGCTCGCCTGATGTTAAGCAATGATGCGGCCTACGATGGATCACACTTGCCTAGAAGTACTCACCAAAATACTTTTGGTAATGACACTGCACATCACTATAAGCTTAAAGATAGGATGAAATGGAAGAAAGATCAGGTTAGTCCAATGAATATGGGCTTCTTCTTGAGCCTCATCTTCATCATTGTCACGGTTATCTGTAGTAGACATATTTCTAAACTATCAAAAATAAATATTCTAAATACGCTAGTACTATACGACTAAACAAAGTTGGTAAAATTGTGAAATTATAAATTTTCAAATAATCAAGAAAAATAACACATTTTAAACGTATTTTGTTTGGTATATTTCTTTCTATAGAGCAAAGAGAATACAATAGAAGAAATCAAATAGCTATGGAGAAGATTTGACAAACAGTGACAGATACCATAGTCATAAATCTACAAAAGAGTTTGTTTAAAATGAAGTTAAGTACATGGATAATGTTATCTTGAATCATGATCTCAGCATGATTGAGTCATCATCATCATCGATATACTAAGATTATATTTTTACATCTTGCAGATGGCCATCAGAGATCGGAAAGCGGTTATGGAGGCCCTGGGCCGGGAGGAGGCGAATGAAATGTAAAAATAGGGTTTGAAATGTAAAAAAAAGCGTTTAGAAATAAGGATTGTGTGAATGCCTCGAGCATTCATGCTCACCATCGAAGGCACCTTCTTGCGGCGGCGTCGTGTGTCGGGTCGCTTTCTTCCCTCAAATATGGTTGAGGAAGGAGATGGCTGGCATATGAGTCATACTCGTGATCGGGCGCTGCTTGCGGGTCGCTGGTCTGCTCGCGGTATACACATAAACTAGTAATACCATGACTAAATTGTTTTAACCTTAGATTAAGATACATATAACTTTCTCTCCCTGTATAGTGTATAGCTAAAGTAAATTATTTTAAGTTAATTATTATTTATAAACATTCTTAGGTTTAGCCGGACATTTGGTAGGCATTGGTGGGGCTGAAGCCAACACCTAGAGGCCTTCCTCCATATTTGAACTAATATGAAGTCCGTTTAAAAATGGAAAATATTTCAAAGTGTGACGCGTCTATATAATGTTGGTGTTTTTGTACAATCCAACCAAAATCTAACTGTTTCAGTAAAATAGACTATGTATGTAGTAGATATATAAGTATTTAGTGTTAGCATGAATCCACTACCCAAACCTACTTTAGATAGTAGGTTTATGAGTGTTAGTCAGCTTATATTTCATTATGTCAATAGAGGCACTTGCCCGAGAATAAAAGGCACTGCAAATGATCTTCATTATCAGATAAAGAGTCAAACAAAATAATAATTGCGTTCTTTTCATTGAAGAATAAAGTTCTTTTTTCCTTTTGTTCTTTTAGTCAATTAAGGATTGAGTAAAATGAAACGCCCCTCTGCTTGGAGTCAACTAACTTTTTCAATAATTAGATAAGAATATACAATATTCCAGCACTATCACTAACCACAATACTAGATTGGTGGTTGGTGATACTTCTGGAATAATAAGTACAATAAACATGCCTACACAGACATAGAGATCGTTTATTTGTGACAAAAAAACAGACAACATTAAAAAAGATAAACCAATAAGATATAAATGTTTTTCACGTTACAAACTTGCCCCACTTCAGTGCTTGCTTTGAAATAGCGTCTTTCGATCTATTCGTATTTGATAGGATGAAATTTTGCATTGACGTCCCATTCAAAAAGTTTTTAGCAATAGCGTGTGTCGTTACAACTTTTTCGCAACTACGTAGGACTCGCTTAGCCACGTGTCCTGCCCAGCGCCACTTGAGTCGCATAATACGGTTTCAGACATCCGTGCTTTTGTCCTTCGTTGGATTTAAATTTTTATATAAAGATGGATACATAGAAATGTATCCATATATATATGAGTACTTCCTGCACAGGATACATAACTTACTGGTATGAGTTTTGTAATTGAAACATAAATTAAGGTTTAAGGAACAGTAATTGACTAACAAAATGTCGTCGTCTGGGGTTCCATGCCTAATTATTTAAATGATCACCAAGCTACTCCGAATTCATATATTTCTGTTATAGGCTCTCTATTAATGATTTCCAGTATTTTACTACTTACATAGCAAATAAAACAAACACAAGTTTTAAGCAAACAATTTATTTGATCTGTGCTACATCCCGAAACAAATCTTCTAAGTACATAAGCTTACAAACGTATTTCCCTCCCAGTACCGAACAAAGATATCCTTAAATATAGAAAAGAATTATAAGAAAAAAGTAAAAAATTATTTGAACTCACTACAGTTATATGTATGTTACAATTCCATCTAGAACCTAATCACGGTAATCATCCCGTAAACAATCATATTACTGTAAGAAAAAGTGTTATCAATTTTAACTATGGTTCCATTACACAAAAAAATAGTGGTATACCAACTATTTTCTTGACAACTATGTCATCAATTGATAGTTTTTTAGATGGCACACTTTGAGTACCTATACATTCTGAGAATGAGGCATATAAAATAAAACAGAGTTTTGTTTTTTTATTTGCAGTAGTTATAGTAGAATAAACTTAAATTTAAGGGCTTAACTCTCAGCGCCTAATTTTAAATAGACAAAATTTTAAAAGAATATTATAATATAAATTTGAGTTTTTGTGTTATCCTACTAGTTTTACATAATTAAGGACATGCGCGGTTAGCTAAAAATGGGAAAAAATGGATTTTCTTTTTCTTGCATTGTTTTACGAGATTTCTATCCATTCGCTTTTTTATAGTCAAGATTGCCTTGGTTATGAGAAAATAGAAGAATATCAAAATAAAACAAACAAGGAAAATATTTCAATCAAATTGTGTGAACATTAGACGCTGATTTGACACCTTAACATATCTCATGTCAAATTAGAATTCCTATGTAAATGTATTTATACTTGGATATAATTTGGTCAATTTATCATTCTATCTTGATGATTTCCTTCGGACAGCTGCATCATTCGTCAATGGCATAACCTAGTACGAGTTTTAGAGCGTGGCTCTGCAAACACAAAAATTTCCTAATGAGCACTAATGTTCTATCCGTTTAATTAAGATAATGTGAGCACCCCAGTTTCCACAAACTAAGGATTCCTTTTTGAAATACAGGGTCTGATTTTGTTTCTTTGCAGGGCTTGAGATTAACACAGATTTCAAGAAGAAAAACGTAGCAACAGTAAGAGCAATTTTCTTTTACAGTATAATGTCCTGAGTCAAATAGACTCTCTAGAAGTAAAAGTATTCTGTAGAGTTCAGTTTATTAATACGGACCTAGTGAGTTTAGTCAAACCCGCGTATTTGGCCAAAAAATGGCGCTAAAATTAAAATTCTTTAGATGACTAAACTAAATGTAATGTTTAGGCGCCAAATTGAAAAAAATACATTGTTTTTTTTCCTTCAAACCCCCGATAAAAGAGCTAATGATCAAACGGCTGAACAGATTTTCTGAAATCATAGCTAAGAACACTCGACCTTTAAAAAAACTAAATCATAATCAGTTTAGCCGTTTATGAGCTAAAGTGCCACAGACAGACACACAGATACACACGATTTAAATTATAAAGCCCCTCCTTTTGCGGCGAGGGTTCAAAATACTCTTTTATCACTCGTACGAGTGACCGAAATGGCATTTGCAAATGTAGCTACAGAGTTTTAGATGATGTAATAACCTATCTAAGGATAGGTTAACATTGAAACATAAATGTTTCAGTTATTTGTTAAAGACAACAATAATTATGAGATGCAAATGTAACATTTAAAAAAATATATGCTAGACTCTTAAGCAGATAAACAGAGCAGAAAACATTACCTATTCATTCACAATGTCCAACCATAACTCATGTACTTGCAAATTGTCAGGAGTGTTCAAAACATTAACAACCATATCGGCTATGTCCTTAGCTTCTTTGATTTTATTTCCTGGCTCATCAAATCTTCCGCAATACTGAATCTCAATATGAGTTGTTTTAACATTTGCATTTAGATATCTTAACTCATGTCTTAATATCTCATTCACTGATGATATTGCTGCTGTCGTTACTGTAAAAAGGTTTTTCTGTAGGCCCATTTTTTTACATTCACTAATGGTTATAATGTGCCCACGATTATGCTTCTCAATCATGGAGCTGGCAGCTCTTCTGATAAAAGCTACTATTTCCGACACATTTGCATCAATCATCTTCTTGAAATCTTCAATTTTTCCATCAGTTACTGAACAGTCCATATTATTGCTAATTATATTGATAAGAACATTGATATCTCCATATTGGTGCATGTTCTCAAATACGGCTTCTACTTCTTCATTACTACTTGCATGTAAGTTACCGATTACCACATTTTGAATCACTGAATTCTTAAAGTGATTTAATTTGTCCGTTACTATTTTTAGCTCATCATCATTTTTACACAATCCAATAACTTTCATACCTACGTCAGCTAGTTTTTCAATAAGATTAATTCCAATATCACACCCGCTGTTTGTTATTACAACAACTTTGTTTACCCAGTATTCCATAGCTGTATACAACGGTACAAACAAATTTTCAGTGGGCGTTCTGGTGTTATAACTGTTGTTTTATAGACTGTTTGATTTAGCTTACCTTGAAATATCATCTTGTAGATGTTATCATTTTACCATTTAAATTGTTGCCTATAAACAGACTTACTTATTTTCAAGGTAATATTTTAAGCCAGTGCAAAGTAATAACCATTTTGTTATCACATATTTATTTTTTGGCAGTTACTTGAGTACAATGTAACTGAAAAGTTGTCCGTACCATCATTGCTGCTGTAAAGTTCAGCATTTACGAAGGTGTTTTACGATGTTCTTTTTATTTGAAAGTTTATGACCTAAACAATGAAACGTTTTACTGTACCAATAGTTTAAATATCTTCGCTGAAGTAGTTTGAGAACTGTGTCAGTATTTATTGCTAGTATATTTCGTGCAAGGCATGGATAATCATCTCTTTAATGCAAATACTACGAGGTGCAGACAAAATCATTAAAATTGTATTTGAAACATCTTGTACGTTCAAATGAGGGTTTTTCTCAAAGAACTCATCGTTAATAAATGTCACAGCACTATTTTTGAACAAGTCAGTTTTTACTATGCCAGGTGAAATGCTAGTTACATTGATATTGAGATTTTCCAGTTGAAGTTCTTTCCGTAAAACTTCATTGAAAGCAGTCATTGCTTTCTTAGAGGCAATGTACACGTTTATCTTTGGCTCAGCAAATGACGGCATGTAATGTCCACTGATACTATTGATATTTATGATTTGTCCATTAACGCCTTTTTTCTTCATTGACTCAATAGCTAAGCGAGTACAAGCAATCATACCGTAAACGTTCACATCTATCGTTTCTTTCATGTTTTGTATATTTCCTGTAGCAATAAGATCTTCCCTTCCTATGGCAGCGTTGTTTATCAGAAGATCGACACCTCCATAAGCAACTACGATTCCTTCAAAAGCATTATTCAAGTCATCACTACTAGAAATATCGCATTTACAAGGAACTAATTGCCCATCAACTTTACCCCATTTTTTTATATTTTCGAGCATTTGGCCTGCCTTTTCTTCGGTAGGTTCAAATCCAATAACGCTTATTCCAATTTTTACTAAATCTTTAGCAATTTGGGCGCCTATACCTTGTCCTGCTCCTGTTACGATTGCAACTTTGTTCTTCCAAACTTCCATTGTAGTCACTCTATTCAATGATAAATGGTCATGCAAGAGGTTTTATTTTATAGTTCAGAAAACAGTAAAATTTATTTTAGTAAACAGTACTTATACTTCATTTGCGAAGTATCTTTCTAAATTGATGATTTGCGTGAGATTAATCAAAATCTATTTTAGTATAGATTAGACCTCTGCAATGATTTGCTTATCTAATATCAAAGTAAATAAAGTATTTTTTGATCATAGACAAATCACAGTTATACATAAACGATGCCATTAAATAAGGCTTAGGTTATTTTGCAGTAATGATGCTCTCTCATCTGAAAATAATGATGGAATGTTTGTTTTATTTTCCTGTATTCGCAACGTTTTACTCGTAACGGGCATCTATTTGCCGATTCGATGGGAACGAACGGGGGAAATAGCCTGCTCACACTCAGGTTATTGGATCTAATGTATTGATCTCTTGCTGTTTCAATATTTTACCGAGCTATCTTTCTAAAAATATAACTAACCATACTTACTTTTATTAAGAATAGGCTTGCGTTTGACCTAGAAATATGTAATAGCAGTAGTGTTCATTTGCACAGTTACTGTGTTTCTAGTTGAAGGACATTGTTATCAGTAATATTATTACCGAAAAATAGTTAACAATGTTAACATCTCATAATGTAAATCTTAGGGTGACGAGTACGCTGTACATTGCTGCACAGTATTTAAAACTGATGAAATTCTTAATTCTTGGCATTGAACTGTTATAGCCAAGCGAGACACTTACCATCAAGCGAGTTATTTTCTTGTCTTGTAAATCATTGGCCTAAAAAGGATGTAATCCCTCGTCAAAGTGATGTAAGACACTTTAGTAACTGTCGCTCTGTGGAAAAAACAAGTTAGAAAAAAGTTAATAGGTAGGTTTCATATTAAAAACAGTATTTATTTACAAAGTTATTATCATTATAAAAAACGGCTTCATAAAAATGTCAGAACTGGACCAAATTGAAATAGGACCACACGGGAAGCACCAGCTTTCAAATAATAATAAAAAACATCAAAATTGGGTCACTCAGTCGAACTTCTAAGGTAACAAACATTTTAAAAAAAAACAGTCTAATTGATAACCTCTTCATTTTTGGAAGTCGGTTAAAAACAGTAATTTTGCACAAGATAAATATAATACAAAAAGTTTTGGCTTTTTACAGTGTCGAGTCAATCATAAAGCACTAATGCAAAATAAACGTTCTCGACTGCAACCCTAAATAAAACCAAGTAATACTTATCGTGAAATTATCGTAAGTGCTACAATTTGATTCACTAGCAAAAATACCTTTATCCGTTTACGTCAGCACAAAAACGATCATTGTTCATGCTACAATGAGCTTTCAGGCTTCAATAGACGTAAAATAAATTGATCGCAATTTATAGACTTTTTGCTATATAAAAGAATTTGTCCAATCAATTGAGTATTCACTGTATTATTTTATTTTATATTGGCAATTTGTATTACCTGACTAAATTACTTTCTAACATGCATAGCTTCAGTAGGTTTGTATTTCAGGTTGAACTTACAAAAGACAACCAAGCACTATGCCACTTTTCTGAGTTATGCAATTTTTAATGCTTTCACATTTAATAAAATACAATTATCTCAAGCCTTAGAACTTAGCCATCAGGGTTACAAACAATGTTAATACTAAACTAAGATTTTACTATGAAAAACATATCAGCTGTTTCATAATTTTTTCGATATTACAGCCGTTTCTTTTTATTCTTTATTAATTGCAAATGTACACTTTTTTCTTAGAGTATATTGTGTAATTTTCGCGATTGCATGGTCGCTAAAAGTTAGTTCCATAGCAATAATTATTCATACATTATATTATATTGCATATATAGTGGCCTCATTTTGACTTAGAAACATCGTGCTGTGTAATACATCATCGCGTCAAAAGTAAATTTTCTTACAGCTATGTTATTTTCTGAATGCCTTAATCTGAGTTGCTATGAAAGCTAACTCTTCAATTATTCTGTATTCACAATAACACGTCCCTTGCTTTTCTAAATAGCTCCTTACTTATAGATCTATTATCTTTCGCACATTTTCATGAGTTTTGTTGAAAAAAAAACACTGTCTCTGTCTGAATCAATCACACATAAGAATAAAAAAAATATATAGGGCATAATTTTTAGAATCACATTGCTAATAGTATAAATTTTTCTTATTTATATTTTATAGGACGGTAGAGGATAACCAAAATAAAATACATATATACATAAAAAATACTTTTCTTTCTACTACGTAGTAATGTTATCATTAATCACTACAAAACCGACACAAAGGACGTATTTATAGCTTAGAACCAAAACAGTGCAGAAATGTTATATGAAATCTCATGGTTGCACAGTTTTTCATTAATGCACTGTTTTACTGTTTTTAGGGTTCCGTACCCAAAGGGTAAAACGGCACCCTATTACTAAGGCTCCGATGTCCATCTGTCACCAGGCTGTATCTCATGAAACGTGATAGTTTTTATTTTATTTTATTTTTAAAGGAGTTTTGTCGATATTCGACCGTGCCACTCCCATAAATCCAATTACTAATTTTAACTATTTAAATCTAATTAATTGGGGATCGCTTGAAGTATCTATAGGACACGACGGCCCATAGGCACCCTAAACGATCCCCAACTATAGAATAAAAATCCATAAACACAACTGTTGAAATTTTCACAGATGATGTATTTCTGTTGCCGCTATAACAACAAATACTAAAAAACAGAATAAAATAAATATTTAAAGGGGCTCCCATACAATAAACGTGATTTTTTTGCTATTTTTATAGAGAATGGTACGGAACCCTTCGTGCGCGAGTCCGACTCGCACTTGACCGGTTTTTATTATTCATTTAATTATAAATTTACCACAGACCTTTAATGTCTCCCATTATGTTCAATATAAAATGTATGCATTAGTTAGATCAAATAAACCAAACAAATACTAGAATAAACGTTCCAAGTAAAAGCAAATTTCACTTTTAATAACTGCACACTAATAATTGTAAGTTTTAAATGTTTGAGGAAAACTTGAGTTTTTATTTTGAGTAGGTTTATTTTATCATGGTAGGTAGATTGGTAGTTGAAGGTAAAGTATTTTGTTAAATAAGAGCACTAGCCATATAAAAAAAACACATTTGCAATGTTGTTCATAAAATAATACCAAATCGGTATTATTATTCCTACTTAGCAAATTTTTATCATTTAAAATGTTGAAAATGCGCGAAAGAACTGGCTAGTTGCATACGCGGCCTTAACATACCTTGAGGTATTATAAGTACTCGCAACGTATTACGTCCTGAATGGATGTGCTGTGTACGTAATAGAACGATCACTCACGTCTGATTGGATGCGATTTACTTGAGATTTGTTGAGATCTGGTACGGGGAACACGAGCTAGCTGCGTAAAAGATTTCGGTGGTTCTCTGTATGGTTTTGAGGATTTTATAGGATAAGAAATAGATTTCATTGTGCCTGTTCAGTATATTGAAAATATTTTGAAAAGAAACGATCGTAGAGTGCGTGATAATAAATAAATATTTAGTAATTCGGGTCATTTTTGCACACACGATCATCTGACCCCAAATTAAGAAAAGCTTGTACTATGGCTGCAATGCAAATAGAATAAAACCGGTCAAGTGCGAGTGGAACTCACGCACTGAGCCGTACAACCACAGAATACAATAATTTATTATTAATTAAAAAAACCTACTTCAAAATTAGTAAAATGTGGCATTTCATTTCGGTGAAAGAAATGATTACGACCAAGTAACGAAATTACCAGTTATAACTTGGTAATGAACAGAAATTTGTCACCAACTCGCACTTGGCCATTATTCATCCATCCATCAAGCCAAGTTTGTCAAGTCGCTTGTACGTATAACCGTTTTTACATTAGAGCAAATACCAAAATAGGTTACTAAAATTCGTTTATTGTTGCCTTTTGGTTTTACTTTTTCACTTTTTTATTATTTCTTATACATATTCTGTGAAAATTTCAACTGGCTATCTATTGCGGTTCCACAAACTCAATGAAGAACCGTTTTTATTTCGTATTTGACGTATTATTGATATGAAAGTGAGCTTTTGTCAATGACTATTTTAGAAGGGGGAAGACGCGTGACATTCAAACATTGCACCCATTAAATATGACTTGGTTTAAACAAAATTTTGACAAGTAGGTACGTCACGTGCTATCACAAACGCCAGTTCGATTGTGACTGAAGTCGATTAGGCCTGTGGGCCTAATTTGTGCGGTCTACGTCAAAGAGATTGTCCCGCATCTTCCCACTATTGCCTTACAACAAAAATATGATACAATTTTTCAAAAGATTCTATGAAATACAGAGCAGTAAAGAAATAAACAAATCCTGTTAATCCAATCTCATGAAATCGGGAATAACAACAACACCTACACAATAAATGCATGAAACCCATTCAAATAAGCACAAACATAAAAGTAATGCTGATGCTGAATGGACCGCAACAGTAATGAAGTGTGACCGCAAAAAGTGGGGTCGGGAGCGGCCCTAGTTTAATTTGAACTGAGGTTGTGTAGACCTTTCAGGCAATTCAGCTTATTAGGAGGAAAAGACTTTGTAAAAGCTTTATAAAAGTATTTAGCAAGTATACCATATTAAAAGTACCTAAGTAAAAACAAGCAGTCGTTTTTTCAGGAATCATCGCACAGATTAAACCACGGAAAAGAGAAGTAAATAGAACGGAAATGAGAAGGAAAATCTGTTACCAGGCATTATGAGGAACTTTGATTGAACATTCTTATTTAGATCTCCGCATCACAGTTTCTAACTGACTTCGAATGACTGACGTTTTGTTTATATGGGTGCAACTGGCTACAACAAATTTCTTACAAAAATGCCTTGACAGCCGTTCTAAAAAAAAACTATGCTCTGGATTAAACTGCTTACGACAGAGACGTAGAATTTGAACCCAATATTCCTCAAATAGTATATGTAAACAATAAAAACAAATTTTGCTTAATTTCACCACTAAGGGGGTGAAATTGACCCCTTGTTTGTATGGAAAATAAAATCATGCCACACTGATGATAACTCGGTTTATGTATAATATATGTAAAAAAATTGGATCGGATCAATGTCTCGGGATTTTTCGAATAATATCCTCTATGATTAATATAATTATATAAGGAGCATGTAGAGTTTTAAAGGAGTAAAATTTTATAAATGTTATGTTGCGGTGTTGAACCTTATTGACAAAGTTTCTCATATCGTTAGAAGTTATATTTCTTAAAACATCACAAGAAACAACGTCTCACGTGTAGTTATTTTTAAGCCAAAAGATACAATAAATAAGGTCGATATTATTTTGGTGATATGATTTGGTGATAATTTTACAAAAAGTTCTGAACTATGTTGAGATTTTCATTAAACTAGGCAGAGCTTTGTCGTGCTACTCCTGCTTCGTACGTATTGTAATTTAAAGGTTACTCGTGTGTTCTTTTTGGAGTAAATATTATGTTTTTCCTATGTAAAATGTTACCATTTACATTGAACATAATATCAGAAAGAGTAGGTCCTTATTATCTCCATGGGTGTCATGAATTTATTTCGCTTAAGTAGTACAAAATAAATCGCTTACCAACAGGCGAGTTGGTGGTCAAACGCGGACTTATTCGCGTAAAAAAAAGAAGATAAATAAGTTCCATCATCATCCACCACGGTCTATCTTATCCCACTGCTGGGTAAAGGTCTCTCTCTCTCTCTTTTGCTATGCCATCCGGTAAATAAGCTCACTAGTATTTTAATTATGCCTTCAATTGCTTCAAACGAAGAGTGAATAGTCCTTAAAGGTAAGCAACGTACCACCAATGCTCCAGGTATTTATTGTAGGTGTCCATAAAAATTGTTTAAAGCCTTAAATAACAAAATTAAAACCCAGAGAACAGTATTTCTGCCGTATCAAGTATTTCAACAATACACCTGAACAAAAAATGATGTACGAAGCCTCTTTTCATTTTAAAAGTCTTATTTATTGATACCTCACCTGAGGGTGCAAACTTTTATTTTTTTAACGCCACTTTACATGATTCTATCGTGTATTTTTTATGATGACGCTACCCAATAATCATTCCTAAAACTATTTGAATCTATCGATACCGCCTTTATGAAAATAGGTTAACTCGTTTTGGCTGCAGGTGGAAATAGAAACATACAAACATCCAGACATTCACACTTTTGACCATATCATCGCTTACTCATGCAAGTTGGGAGACAAACGCGGAAAAAAGATAAAATATACGCTACAACTGTCATCCCAATAAATCGTACGACCTCTAAACCTTGTATCTATCTACGGGCTTTCAACACCGGCATTAGAATAAGCCAGCCGATGTTTACATACGATATTCGAATATGTGCAGTAATAAATCAGCTACGACCGTTGTCCGCCTACAAAACGCAAGAGTACGATACGACCAACTTCTGTAGAGATGAACGAAAGAAGCACCACCGCATCTTCTAAAGAAAACTGACTACCATCCGTAGAAAACATTTAGTTCTATCATTTAGCCAACTCTACACAAAAGTTGGTCAGTCCGGTGCCCACTGGATGCCGATTACCTATTTATCTTCTTACCTTTATTGTAGCTTTGATATTGGTAACTTTTACCGAATGAACCCAAAGAAAGTAAGTATATTTTTACCATAAAATATGAGCAACATTGTTGCTATTGAACTTACTTTATTTGTTATTTTATTTTATAAAGATTCTTTCAAACAACATTCTGTTAAAAGTAACTTAGTCTTCGCGCTCACCCGTTGTTCAAAAACTCGTTTATCTTATTTTGCATCATTATAATAATCGCTAAATCGCTTTAGGTGATAAGGCCGCCCATTACACTGCGGTATATTAATTTTTGATGTTATTGACAGTTTAATTTGTATTTTCGATTTGTAATAAAGAGATTATTGTGTAATAATATAATATATATAATAAAAAAAATATTGTATTGTGTTATCTTTTTATTGCATCTCTGTTATACCTATGAATTTTAAAATAATCAATTGTGTATTTCCATTTTAATATTGTTAAGTACAAGTTAAATACGGAAAGAATAATTTAAAATATTCCTTTTTAGGGTTCTGTACCGAAAGGGTAAAAACGGGATCCTGTTATTTAGCCTACGATGTCTGTCTCTGTCCGTCCGTCCGTCCTACTTTTTAACGACTGTATCTTTCGAACCGTAATAGATAGCCAGTCGAAATTTTCACCGAATATGTAATGTTACAGCGGATTAACTAAGAGATACCTACTAATAAAATCAAAAACTAAAAACTAAAGAGAAAAATAATATAATAAATAAATAATAATAAATATCCCGTTAATAATCCAGTTACTGTATTTTAGTTGAAGTAAAATTTTTGCGAAGTTGGTAGTTATTTAACGTTAAATTTCCTTGTCATACGTTATTTTAATTATTTACGTTACCATCAACTATAGCAGCGTCAATTTAATTCGACCTTAATCAAAGTTTAGTGATATATTATCGTTTTCATATTAATTAATCCGTTTTGGATTTGGATTAATTAATTCGGCCATCGAATTCCGTATCCCCGCAACTAATTTACGATCCTCACACATTGGCACTGTTTGTGCGTATTGGACTATAATTTCCATACTGACCCAATGGCAATTGAATTATGGTGATATCAGCGATTCATTGCATAAACCTAACTAAAACCAACCATTTATTTATACATTATAATGTCTGTCCGATTTGCACAACATCGCCAAAACTCGTGAACCGTCGTTGAGCAAGCGAGACGGCGATTATGTCTGAATCGCAAGTAGGAACTCAAGTGGGAACTTCTTTCCCGAGAGGAAGAGACAATTTTCTCTTTCTCTCCTGTTGGTCAGACGATGGTTCGTCAGCCAAGTTGACGTGTCTGTTACGGCTCTTACGATGTGTTACGGCTTGTGCAACTATCGCGTGACTGTGGATCCAATCTGGCTGCGTATTCAGTCGAGTGCGAGTCCAGCCAGATTGTGTATTGCCGCGATTAGCGCGTCATTGTGGCATCTTTGTGTTTTTGTTGATCGAAGGGACCAACCAATACCTGCTGACACTTCTGTTCCAGGTGTGGACTGCAATAGTGGTTTGGAAATACATACCTACAGAACGTACGTGGTTAACATTAAACGTAACGTTAAGGTTGAACGAACGAAGCTCGGTGGACTTCGCAAACTTATTTTTTAAAGATTTATGATATTCGTCAACATGCACTCGATCAGCATGATGGATAAATACCCATCGTCTCTCTCTCTCTCTATCTCTCTCTCTCGCTCTCTGAGAAGGCTTGAGCAGTAGAAACATGATAGGTTGATATTGACGTCGATTCTGATATACCCTAAACTTAACTAAATACGACATCTCAGAAATTATTGCCATCCTTTTCTGAAGTATTAAAATGAAAAGAGATGCCGATAATTTTAGTCCTGTCAAATTAGTTTAGGTTAGAGAATGGTGCAACATAATTCACTCCACTGTAAAATAGCGCTATGTATTAAAAAAGTCTATTCTGAATTACAAGTTACTCTCCATCAGCAGTTCCATTTTACCGTAGATGTATAAAGGCCCCAAAGGCAGGTCCAGAAAACCCCGATGAAATTCGCCGACAAGAAAGCCCGAAATTTCGTCAATTTCGGTTTAGTTCTAGCATAATTAGTCTTGAACTAGATAATTATACAAGTTCACGTTATAGCTCGGACGTAGTTTAACGCTGATTATCCTTGCGGTGCGAAGGGACTTCGTGAGCGGTCGGACTTGCCCGGCCCAGCTTAATTGCGTTCAAGTTGAGCATTCCCGTTGCGGGTCGTGTGTTTTAACCCTTATGCTGAGTTGCATGATCTCTCATTGCCGTTGTTTCGCCAACTCAATTATTTTGAGATTGAATTTAGACCTTTTTACCCGACAACGTAAAGTAAAAAAAAAGCGTTGTGTCTAACGTGTATTAGGACTTTAAATTGTTATATCTCGGTCTCAAATGAGAAGGAAAATGTGGAATGAACTCGGAAGGTAAATGTTTCCGAGAAGGTATGGTTTTTCAAAGGCGAGATAATATAGACTTCGAGGGTCGGCAACGTATTTGTGATGCCTCTGGTGTTACAAGTATCCATAGGCGACGGTGACTGCTTACCATCAGACATCAGTCTCTTGCACCTACTAAATATTAAACTTATAGTCCAATTTTGATGAATTTTATATGGGACCACCTCTCAAGAATGGCCTACATACAAAAAAGAATCATCAAAATCTATTCATAATTGGCGGAGAAATTGGTGAACATACATTTAAAACAAACCAGTGGAACATAGAACCCCCTTTTCTGATGTCTCTAGACTTCAAAAAAGGCTGAGGTTCTATGTTCCACTGTATATGTATATGTTCACCGATTTCTCTGCCAATTATGAATAGATTATGATGATTATTTTTTGTTATATAAATTTGATCTTGTGTCGAATGTCAATAAGCGTTTTCTATGGAACAGCTGATATTTTAATTGCGGTTTCAGGTTTGCAAAGTTGCTCATAATGATGAGTACAATGACCTTCTTTCGGCTCAGTACAGTCTCTATGCGTAACCCTGTATTTACTATCTAGTTTTTATAGTATCCATTGTTTTTCTAATACTAGAAAGATAACCGCAACAATCGTGACGACACTGTGTTTACTTTTACCTGCGGGCATTGTAAACATCAACAAGAACCACCGGCCTCATGTTCTGCTGTCCACTTTAATGGCCCAACCACCTGTGTTTACTTTAAAGCTACGTTTATTGACACTACCGGAAGTGAGCGCTGAAATAAAGAAGCTGAGAGGGCTGAATTGATATTGCTACGTAAACTTTCAGAAAGAGCCATTGAGTAGAGTTATGCCCGGGATACACGAGGCTAGTTTTTCAAGCTAGGATAGCAAGCTAGTTCTCTTTCAAACTGTCTTGGCTAGCTGACCTGGCTTGGAATATGCTAGTTCTGTTTACATGAGGCTATATTATTTTAAGCTAGTATTATTGCTGTGACCGAGGTGACCACACGTCCAAAATGAACTGCACGCGAAAAAAAAACACTATTCGACTGAAACAGTTACTTCAAAAACTGTGCCAATTCACACTAGACGAACTAGAAGAAGAATTACAGAAACGGGTGTGGACAAGACCCTGGATTTTAAGAAGAGATGAACGTGGATCATCTGCTTTACTTTTGGAAGAATTTCGCAACGAAGATTTAGGCGAATATAGTTTTTTTAAATTTAGTTTGGGCATCTTAAAATCTCAAAAACACGTCGCGGAGAAAAACAAACAAAACGCGTGGTTACTGCTTACGAGTCAACTGACAACTAGCTTCGCCGGCCACATGAAGCTAGTACACAAGCCAGGATAGTAAAATCAGTGGTGGGGGGCGATACTAGCCTAAAAAATAGAACTCCATCCTATTTAAAACTGTCCTGGCTTGTCAACTAGCTTACTAGTTTACTAGCTTATAAATGAAGCTAGTTTTGTCTACACGAAGCCAGAAGTACTAGTTTGCTAGCTTACTGACACTAGCTTGCTATCCTAGCTTGAAAAACTAGCCTCGTGTATCCCGGGCATTAGAGATGGCACTTGCTTGTTTGTATCTTAGCTAAGTAAGCAGGAACTAGGCCTAACTACTAATGACCTCTAATAATTTTTGTTTTAAAGTCACTCAAGAGTAAAAGAGTTTGGGGTCAGATGACCGAATGTGCTAAAATGTCCCAAATATTTATTTTATTTATAAAATGTTTTAAATTGGAAATTATGTTTATATTACATGGGAATTACTCACGTATGATTAAGCCAGTTATTCCGACCGAAGCAAAGCGAGGTGGAGTTGCACTCACCTTGAAAAGGGCCGGTTGAAATATACCCGGCGGAAGAACCGGCTTAATCATACATGTTTAATTCCCGTGTAAAATAAATCAAACGACGAAGTGTGTTTATTGGTTTGTTTGTTAAAAAACCGCCGAATGAAAATACCCAGTATATTGAAATACCCGGCTGAATAACCGACTTAATCATACGTTATTAATTCCTGTGCATTATAAACAAAATGTGTAAAAAAACGTCAGATTCCATAATAAAACACTTTATCATTTATAATATTAGTATGATCAGTATAACAATGATTCTGTCGTAGCTGACGCAAAAGCATCGTAAATGAATTCTTCATCTTCTTTTAAAGCATAGCATCGTATATAATGCTGCTATCCAAACAGGATCGCATAAGACCCAAAATTCGAAGAAAATACTCAGCATATTTTGTCAGTCTTTATGCTTTGAAATGTACAAATATTTTACGTATTTTACCTGCCTTGGAAACTGCACAGCTTATTCTAGTTTTGAGGTAGATAAATAAACACACGATGTGCGTTTTAGATTCTCTCACATTTCAACCATTATATATATAGTTTCAAGAGATACTTGAAACAACTTGTTATAGAAAAACTGTGAACGGCAAGAACTCAGTTCTTTTTACATTTGTCTCTGAATTCTTATAAGTAGCTAACTATAAGGTACCTACAATTTGTTATTTCGCATTTTCATTTTCATTGGTCTTGTAGTAACTGTTTCCCGCGACTCATGCGCATAGACTTTACTATAAACATTCAGCCTAAATGGCTGAATGTTTCGGCTCTCTAGAATAAAAACTAAAGTTTGGCAAGTCAAATGGTAAACGTAAAAAGTAAACGGCTAACGTTTAAACTCAGTATTGCTATTGTCAAAACACCCCGTCCTCCCTATAGGATATAAAATTTTCCATCTGGATATTACAAGGCAAGGTTGCCTTGATCACTCTTAAAAGTAACAAAAAACTACTATCAGTATCGGAAAAGTAACGCAGAGACAGAAGTAACCCTTTTTTGTTACAAAAAGTAATAATAAATGTACAAACAAGATCAATTTTCATTTTAGAACCTACGGACCTACATAGGCAGGTGCACAAGAATCTTAGCGAGTTTTCAGTGTGACCAACCAAACCTAAGAAATCATTCAGCGTAAGTAACTACTCTAGGCTTCAATAAACAACATTTCGACTATAAACATCTATTAGAAATATTTCGTTTAAACGTAGGCATGAACGATTAAACAAACTAAATAGAATTCTCGAAGCTTAAGGGGGCTACTCAGTGTCAATTTACACACAATTAATATTTGACATTTACCAAAATTTGAAAAACGAGTGTTTTTTTTCTATTTTGTTATCCTACTGGTGTATGGGAATAAAAAGAGGGGGAAACAGGGTAATTTTATGATACCTACCATAAATATACCAAGTAACTAAATATCTTAATGTGAAATTCATAATGTGCAATATTAATTTTTTGCCGGCATGTGCCTTAACCATTAACTAAACAAAATACCAGTTAACACTCTACAAAAACAGTTAAGACTGCCCATAGACCTTTGAAGGTCTAAATACAATCCAAATGGTCAATTCCGATACCAGTTGGACTGGCAGTATAGCCAGCATGATGGCAGCATTACCACGCTGTATGGCAATGCTTATCGTTGGGCAGAAAAACGCCAGCATTTTGGTCACCGCGTCGCATCAACCAGGCGGCACCCTGATAGATTTCTGAAAATGAGGAAAGCTCCCGGACTCTAAGGGCCCAATATCTCCACCCTCAATAAATAATTGATAATTGGTTGAAAATAAAACGTTGAGTTAAGGCCTTGATGCTATTTTCTTAGATTATCAGGTAAATTTGTGACGCTAAATATTATGGTACCATCTACCCTTATTAGTCATCTCTAAAATACCTGTTATAGCAAGTAACGTTCCTTTGATCCTTTAAATTAACTTTTAATGGTCGTCCATTTTACAAGAATTAATATGCAATTTGCATGTTAATCGTCCGTAGTCTATTCGGAGCAAAATCTTAATTTTCGTCAAGATGAACTTTCTTAGGACGTTGATTAAATTTGTACGAGCTTGAAATGGTTCAAATGAATTGAATCAGGTGGAATTACGTAGTTTATTGGTACTTATGTTGTATTCAACTTTATTGTACTGTGACCAATATGTTGACATTTCTCTTGTAGACGCTCAACGCATTATGCATTGCTTTTTGTCTTGGTAGGTACCTAATGCCGTCAGCAGCACGCCAATTGTTGTGGCGGGCTTGAGCCACAGACTAGGTAAATCTACTAGGTGAGCATCTGGAGTTTCTTTAGACATTCAACGGTATAAATAACGGGCAACTAGCTGCGCTCCGCGGTTTCACCCGCGTAGTAATGAAATTTTTTGATGGTGATGATGATAAAAAATAGCATATGTGTTAATCTAGGACATAAGCTATCTATATTCTAAATTGCATCCAAATCCGTTTAGCCGTTTCAGCGTGAAGGAATAACAAATATACACACTCACTCACTCACACACGCACAAACTTTCGCATTAAAATTTGATAATATTAAATAAATTATATAGTGTGATTCAACTGTTTTAAGCTAAGCTAGCTATTTAGTGTTAATTTGTTTTATATGCACTTGCCCGTAAAAAACTTAAGAACTGTATTACCAAATGCAATCGTTCAATTTTAGCTAGGCAATACCTGAATTTTCGGGCATAAAATGAAAAAATATAACCGTGATTGTCAAAACGAATATAGGTAAAACAAATAAACTATAATAACATAAAATTTTATGTCAATAAATTAACAAAATTCGCTCGGAGAGTTATACGAAAATTGAATTGGTTATAAGTTAATATGTTCAGTTTTTCCAAAAAAAGTAGGCCTTTTTAACAACAAAATACAGATCTATTTATTACAGAAATTGAATTTTAAATAAATCTTTCTATTTGGTAAAATCAGAACGCCAATAACTCAGTTTTCGTTTCTTTTATATCGACTTCAAAGAAGGATTGAATCTCATTTTTTTTTAATGTTTTTACCTCAGAACTCCACCATTAATTTATGAACCAATTTGAAATAAAATAAAATTGAAAGGATATACTTGGATTCAGATTAGTCCTATAAAAGTTTGGATTTAAAATCAAAATTTTGTTGCTTTGATGACAATATTACATCATGTCTGGGGCCCGATTCTACTAAACCAATTGTTTTTAAATTGTTAATAAATTGCCTCAATTTTTTTACTTTTTACACTTTATCTATACAAGAAGTCTAAAAAAATTACATTTTGAGGCAATTCATTAACAATTTGTAAATAATTTTGTTTTTCACTTTATCTATGCCAAAACTGTCAAAAGGGCACAGACATTTAATACAGAACAGACTGAACATGTTTTTTACAACTACATTCGCAAAAACAGTTATGTTTGCATCTCTCTCGATTACACAAAAATCATATATTCGTATCTCGTTTTGTCGTAACGTTGCAACATAATAGAAAAAAATGAGCATGTGGTACGGTGTTCCAAGTCACCATTTTGGTAAGCATCAATATATTGACAAAAGGCTGACAGCGAAAACCACGGCTTGCAAAAATTACCTAAAATAAAAGTTATTTTTACATATTTGTTTTAAAAGATACGAAAATACTATGGTGAAGTGCAATGTCCTCATGTGTTTTAATTCATCTCATAAGATGCCACCCGGTATAACGTTTCACACGTAAGTTTCGTGTGTTATAATAGAGATTATTTTGAATTGCTATTTTTTCTTGTTATTTTTCATAAACTTTACAATTTGAAGGCTTGGGAAGGTTGTGTTTCTTTCAATTTCATAAATGTACAAGTTTGGTGGGTGTAATAAAAGTTAATAAGTAGTTTTCTTTAAAAATATATTGATTCGATCATTGTTTGGCGTTTGAGGTACTTAGACATTGTCCAGGGAACGTATTCAGTAGCCAAGAGAATGTAATACTCCTTTCAGTAGTATAATTAAAATAGTATAAGTTATTTTCTTTAAAAATTCATTGTATCGATCATTGTTTTACGTTTACGGTATTTAGACATTGTCCAGGGAATTTATTTCAGAATCAGAATTCGTATTTCAGAAGTATAATTAAAATAGATGATTCAGCTTGATGTGATTATGATGACATGAACCTTTTTCATTAATTACTAGCTGCTTTTCTTAAGTAATGTAAATAAAGTACCTACCTACCTATTGTGGTTCATGTCATATATATACGTAGTGATCTAGATAGTGTAATTAAAGGGTTATTTAGACATATGTCAAGTTACAAACATTTTTATTACATTTTAGATTTTCCCAAGGATGAAGAGTTGAGAAACGCATGGTTGAAGAATTTGAATCTAGAAAATTGGCAGCCCAGTGCGACAAGTTTGTTGTGCTCAAAGCATTTAGAGGCACATTTGTTCGACCGGACTGGTTTCCGTACAATCCTTAGAGAGTACGAGGTGTAATGCTTATTGGAACAACAGTTTTCAATGAACAGTCGCTATCACTATCATGAATCTCAAGTTGTACTAACTACATTATGATAACTTGCATGTAATAATTTTCAGAGCGATAACATACCAAGTGAAAAGAAAGCCACAAAAAGAGGTGTTACTGGCAAAAATGTTCTGCGGGAGCTGCAGAATACCTCATTTCCATCAAATTCAGATCCTGCAACTACATGACACATCTGGTAAATTGTTTTATACAAAAATAAATGATTTGACTTGGTCTGGTGTGTTTGAATATTAATACCCAATGGGAACATCCATAAATTCCATCACATAAAGAGGAGGGGAGGAGGGGTCGACGAAGTGTGACTGACAAGGGGTAGGGAGGGGTCGTAAATTTTGTCACGTTACATTTCAGATACAATCTAATAGTATCTGTTAGCACTATTATAAAAGAATGTCCTTGAGTCCGGCCCGCGTTTTGCAAATGTTTGCGTGTAATGTATATGTAGTGTATTTTGCATCAATATTTTTGTGGCTTGTTGGTTCTGCTTGGTATTTATTATATGTCTGTGCAAAAGGGCAATTTTTTTGAAAATTCATTAACAATTCAAAAACAATTGGTTTAGTAGAATCGGGCCCCAGAGGAACCGAAAGTTACTAATAAGGTATGTCAAGTCAGCTTTTAAATTTGATAATACTTCTTCAAAAATTTAAGGGGCTTATAACGTTTAACTCATTAGCCGATTCAAAAAAGAGGTTCTCAATTCGACATTATATTTTTATGTACATGTCGCTGGTTTTAAACCTAATTTAATTTTTTTATCTATATTTTCAATTAGGTATTATATTTTTATCATAAATCGATTGTTAATTATTTAGTGTTATTTTAATAGGTTTTATCTCCAGGAGTGCCATTACAATTCGAAGAAAGTATTCTACCTCTAATGGTTTAAAAATATATTTTTATTGGACAAAGAGAAATTTGACTAGTTCCAGTCAAAACTGTTTTGAACAGAAATTCTGCAGTTAAAAGCATTTATTACTTCGAAAGAGCTACTTATACCTAATATTTCAGCTTGATCTTGCAAAACTTAGGATTTAAAAATGAAAAGTGAAGAAAAACAGCGAAACCAAAGTTGCAACTTTTATAACTTAATGCTGCCATAAAATTATCATCCTGCGAACTTTTTAACTTAGATTGGCTTCTTCGAAGAGTTTTTGTAACTTTGAAATTAATCTTTGAAAATCCAAGGGAATTTTGTTGTCATCTATTCAGTACTTTGGTCTTTCAACCTTGAAATTAAGTCGGGAAATATAGAGCCTTCTACGGTCTTTATTGTTTTAATTAAGAAATACTAGGTCCGTAAAACCGTTTAACGTTTAATTTAAGTAGAGGCTTAAATGTAAAATACTAAAGTTTAAAGAACTAAAAATATACAAAAAAAAACTGTGAAATATAATAATCTTTAAAAAAAAATGTGTACCCCGAACAAAATTATTGACATTGCCAAATCAACAAAATTGTTTATAGGTATCTATTATTCACAGAAAAGAGAAGGGTTCGTGATATTATTAGAGCTGGTTAAAAAGTTACTGAGCGAAAGTTAGGTAATTATTATTTATTGAGTTCTTAAGAGCTTTTTTCTACATACCTACTGAATAAAAAAGATTGAAAAATCGATTCACAATATATTGGAGTAATCGGCGTAGATACTTAAAAAAATATTTCCCTCTTTGTTTGAAGTCGGTTAATAGTAGGTACGGTAAAACCACACAAAGGATAGTACGTGCTGTAGTTATTAGTGTAGGTACCTACTAACTAACCCACAGAATAGAAAAGGGAACGATTATTTATTTTCTGTGAACTAACCTACTGACATGGTGTAAGTAATTTACTACTCTTTTGCACCTTGTGAAGGACCTCACACTGTATGTTACATTTATTTACGTCGTGGCAACATTGTAGAAAATAATTTCTGCGACATTTACGAAAATAAACCGAAAAGAGCGAGGCGAGCAAAACAGTGCGCTTACCAAATAACCTCTTCATAAAACATCAATTGTGGAGAAAATTCGTGACATTGTTGACGAAATTCTAACCGAACTCGCGACCGACTGGGGAAATCAGAAAATCAGTTACTTTGTTATATTCAAATTGGTATTTCATCGTACTACATCGACAACGACCGTCTCCATCTTTATTGAAACCAGCAGACCTTTATCAGGACAGACACCGCAAGTTCACCTACTTGTATATCAACCAATGATTGCTCCAACTAGCATA
This sequence comes from Agriopis leucophaearia, assembly GCA_949125355.1. NCBI lineage: Eukaryota > Metazoa > Arthropoda > Insecta > Lepidoptera > Geometridae > Agriopis > Agriopis leucophaearia. The sequence goes on from OX421275.1 coordinate 4,920,943, forward strand.
ATTTATATATAACATAACGTAGCATAATTTAAATATAACATAACGTTGCATAATTCAGTTCGATCTCCATCGTCTTGGTGGTAGCACGTCAGACGTCAATACAAAAAATGTAAAATTGCGCCATAAGAAAATGTAAAACTCTCCGAAAACAGTCGGACGTACGAATGGAGTTAAGCTGCCACTAAATAAGCAATCGGACTGATTTATTTTTATTGTCTTATTTAAAAAAGGTGACTATAAGACTATTAAGGCCGACTTATAGCGATAAGGCTGCCAATTGTTTCACTAGTTTTTAAGTTGTTTTTTATGTTGCCTACTATGTACGTTTGTAATTTTTGGTGTGAAAAATAAAGAGTTTTCTATCTATCTATAAGTAGAGCAAGATATAAAATTAAAATGTTTTCAAAATTAAGAAAAACATAAACACAATGAATCTTTTGCTAACCAGAGAGCGCACTATACTTTCAAATAACGTTACTGGAGGCCTACCTACTGACTATCTGTGTACTGACACGGACTTTGCGGGAAAGGGACAAAGCATCCCTTCCTAATCCATTAAATTAAAAACGCTTATATCTCAGAATTTTTGTTGGCCGATTTAAACAATTTCCTGGGTACAGTTATATTCTTATTTACGGGATATTTACCGTGATAAGGTTGTGGAAGTAAGGGGTGGGAGCTTGTGTTTCTTCCCGTGAATATGGTGCATGTAACTGCGTCGAAATATTGGGAGCTCCTTCCACAACCTTACCACGGTAAATATCCCGTAAATAATCATATAACTTTAGTAAACAACCCTAATAGTTTAAAACAATTTCTTCGGTATACCTATAACATTTAATTATATTTTTACTAAGCCTAATATTATTAACCAATCAACAACTGCCCGATAGCCCATTGCACTCGTAGCGTCATATATTAGGTACAAAAATGAGGCATAAGTACTAGGTTTTCATACTACTTGTCGTCCCCGCGGTATCTATTTAGATAGAGGTCTATGGTGGCAAACTTTCAAGTTACATCTGTCTCGTAAACTGCAGCTTTTCTTACATTTATGTATACTTTAGTAGGTTCCACTTTAGAACGAAGCTTTGCTAATATCCATATCGTGCATTGGGCAAATGCCAAACGGCGTAGAATTATCACCGCCACAGAATTTGCACGGAATAAGATTGTTTGTTAAAGGAATGGACTTGGAAATGGTCCGTTTATAAACAAACGATGCATTTGATAGTGATCTCTAGACGTTCGAATCGCAAATGTTTAACACGGAATCAAATTTGAAAGTTATACTGAAGAATATGGCTTATTCATTATTTATTGTAAATCTATTTATTAACAGTACACAAAGAAATAATCGTTCAAAATGACGAGTAGTACATTATTATGAGTTTCGTCGGCCTAGGACACTCTTTCCGTATAAGTTTTTTTTTGTGATTCTGGGTGACGAGACGAGCGAAATCGCTCGCCAGATGACTCTTCACGCTTGCCTATAACAGCACAAAGCTACTCAGAATTTTGAACTTCAACAGTTCAAAACCCTGGATGGCAATGCACTGCGTCACCTCGAGATATAAGATGCCAAATCTCTGTGTGCCTTGTAGTTTCGCTGGAAACATTGCCATTCAATCCGGAACACAGTAGTGTTTGCTCACTACTGCTTGGCGGTTGAATAACTGGCAAAGGTGTGATACTTCCCCAGGCGGAGTCCTACCACTACAATAAAGATAACCCTGTATAAGAAATTCAATAAACCATATGCGTTAGTAGATAATATTATTTACTCCGCCTTACTCGGTAATCCACCTTATTTATTTTAAAAGAAAAAAATTGAGCGTTTGGTTAATGCGTTTTTTTACCAAAATGTTAGCGTTTTGCTGACTCAACAGTGGACTTGAGCATTTGAATTGTCTCTAGACCTTCAACGTTGGGTAATCGTAAATAAGTCGATCACATAAAAACCGAATTCAAAATTATATGAAAAACGTAATAAGCGCCTATAAAATTTGAGGGTTGCCGTCGATTCCCTGGGACCCATGATCAGATCCTGACTTGGTGTCAATGGGACCAAATTGGAAGTATACCCTACCGAACAAAAGTTTTGTGTTTTTTGAAATCGTTAAAAAGATGGCAAAGAAATCGGTGAACATACATAAAAAAAAACAGTGGAACATAGAACCGTCCTCCATTTTCGTCGGTTAGAAATAATAAAAAACGTAAAAATATAACTGCTTTATAAACCATTGTCCACTGCGCCCCACGGTTTTACCCGCGTGGATCACTCGTACATCAGCTATCTACCAATGAAAGTCCCGTCAGTTCAGTCAGTCAAGCCGGTATGAAGTCCATAGAAAACATGCATACATACACACATCGCCTTTAATTTTAGTAGTTTAGGTGTTTAGAGTCTCTCAGCTTGTATTTTGTTTAGTTAATAAAAGACCTACCCCTTAATTGTTGGGGAAGTAGGTAGTTCTCCACTAAAATATGTTTTCCTCCCGGAAAGTACTTCAAATGTAAGTACCAAACATGGTACGTAGTCGCGTCCTATCGTAGCGATATCTAATTTTAATATCAAACATTGGAAGGAAACTTGAACGGGAAGTCTCAGGTGACAATCGGATCCAGCTTGTTATTGAAGGTTGCAATTTTGAGATTTCCTTTGTTTATGGATCGCATTTGTATTTTGTTTCACAACGTAGATCGTTGATGAAATTTTTAGTTACTTTTGTTTTTGAACCGACTTCAAAAAAGGAGGACGGTTCTATTCACTGTATTTTTTTTTTAATGTAGGTTCACCTATTTCTCCGCCACTGTTGACTGATTTAAAAAAAATATTTTTGTTTCGGTAGGGTATACTTCTAATTTGGTCCCGTTGTCACCAAGTCAGTATCTGATGATAGGATTCCAGGGAAATCGAGAGCAACCCTCAAATTTTATAGACACTTATTACGTTTTTCATATATTTTTGAAGTCGGTTTTTATTGTGATCTACTTGTGTATCTCTTCAGATTCAGCTTGTTAGTGAAAGTTGAAGATAGGAGATTTTTCTTTGAATGTATTTTAATTGCATATGAGATTTCCTTTGAATGGATCGCATTTGTATTATATTTTTAAATATAGTAGCCTAGACTGTGGGTCTGGGTACATGTTTTAGCCTTTTGGGGTTGAAACTTTAGGACCATGGGGGCCGGGCACTAGAAAACGTCTGGTCGAAAAATTGCGTGACTAAAAAAAATATGGCAATCCGCCTCTGCCATCTGAAAAATTTCAAATTCAGCCATCAGTCTTATCATCGTTTTGTTTTGTTGAGTGAATTTGCGTGTGGTTTATTGAGATCTTTGTCCATTAAACCACAATCAAAATCTCTCTTTCTAAATAGACTTTAAACTAGATAAATACTTATGCTTTACTTTTTTTATGTTTTAGCGGATTCATTTACAAAATACTTTCTGCAGAAAGAGCTTGCTATGCTCATTTTCATTAGACCAACCTATTAGCTTTCATAATACTTAATACCTATAGACACATACTTACTTATAAGTATAAACTTCTCTATATATTCTGCATCATAGCGATAATTCAATTAACTTGGATATTTGGCCATGAACGCGGCTGTGGTTAACTTGATAATTTGTTTTGTTTCAGCTAAATGAGGGCACATCAAAATAATCGCGAGCTTTTCCGATAAAGTGGTTTTAACTTTGCCAAGTTGCTAGACATTTAATTTGATTACAGTTTTGGTATTTTCAATTTTATAATGAATACTGTTAATAATATAAGTACGTACTGTTAGAGTAGGTACATATTTCAATCATTTCAAGAGCTTTTTAATAAGGTACTAATAGTGAGCTTGGCAAACGTTTATAATTTTGGAAGTAGCTTCGTAGATACCAGACGGGTTGTACTAACAGTGTTTAAAATGTTGCATCGTTTATAAATTTAAAACAATACTTACCATGAAAGAAAATTAATTAAATTAAAAATAGCTAAGAACACTTTTTGATAGGCAATATAATATTTGATAGGCAAGTTATGATAGGCATATTTGTTTATAAATTATATTTGATAAAAATAACGTCTCATCTGGTTATCAGATGGGTGAAGGTCGATCTTCCACGTCTCCTCTACTAATACAAGGAGACTGCGCGGAACACGCTGGAACACTAGCACGTGCCGTGGAATCATCATAAATCAAGAGTTTATGACGTAGACAGTTAAATCCACGTTTTGTTTCCTTTCTGTGGTACGTAACCACAGAAAAGAGTCACAGACATAATATCACACGGTGTTGCGAGTTTGTTACTGTGTGTTCATTTGAAGAGGATTTCATTTTGCACGTTAAGATATGCGTCACATCTGTAAATATGCGTTATGTATGTTAATTATTGATATATAAAACAAAGACGGGTTTGTTCGAACAGTTATAACTCGATAACAGCTGGGCCGATTTTCATGTTTTTTGATTTGTTGTATTTGTAAAGTTATATGATTATTTACGGGATATTTACCGTCTTCCCGTGAACATGGTGCATATAACTGCGCCAAAATATCGGGAGCTCCTTCCACAACCTTACCATGGTAAATATCGCGTAAATAATCATATACAACTTCAGTGAACAACCGTGATAGTGTAAAACAGTGCTGTATTTATCTCCGTCCGGAATAGCAGAATAACTATTAAAAACGGCTGGACCGATTTGGATGAAATTTTGTGTTCCTGGAGCGGGTCATAGTAGCGAGGCCGAAGGCCGAGCTTACACCCATGCGAAGCCGGGGCGGGTCGCTAGTATGGAATAAAATATGTTTTTTTGTAGATTATCACTTTGACGTCTCCCGTGGTTAAATGCTCGAAGCTGTCTAAGAAAGTTAGCTAAGCAGATTCCTGATTGAATCATAAAATGTTTGCGGGATTAACTTCAAATTCAAATATGTTTTACGAGCAGTCTGGGGGCAATAAAGTTCCAGCTCGCAGTCACAGGTGCAACTCTCTAAGATACCTTGAAGAGGCTCTATGAAAACGTTGTGGAAAACTTTTTTATGATATTCTGATACTCCGTCTTTTACTGCTGCGTTATTTTTATAAGAATTTAGTATGGCATTTTAAAAGCTGATTGTAAAAAAGAGTGTTGAGTTAACTAAGGAAAGTATCTATTTGTTAAGTTTCAAAAGTTATAAAAAAATATATAGAATGGGTTTACGGTTTTGACCACCAACTCGCCTGATGGTTAATCGAATCGAAGTGCCTTGAATCAATGCTACACCATAAAGATGCTTCCGATTCTAGTTCTCAGGAAAGAAGATAGACAGCAGAGAGTTTCATATATGGACAGCAGAGTTTTCAGTACCTACTACATATTAAAAGCTTTGCTTAGTTTGGGGTCAGATGAAAATGTGTGCAATAATGTCCCAGATGTTTATTTATTTACTAGTTTCTTTGGCCACGACTTCGTACGCGTAGATTTTCATATAAACCTTCAATCCTTTTTTCTTCCCTTAATCCGGCCCTTGCGCAAAATAACATATCCTATACTTCAATCTGGTTATAGCTAAGCATATTCGTGAAAACCGCATTTAAATCCATCCGCATTTTCTTCCAGGGGTTTAGGAGCTGTGCGTGAAAAAACAAATAATTCTAAAAACTGCCTTAACGTGTTCAGCTGCTTATTTTAAGACGCCCTGTGTGGTATTTTTTTTTAATATATCGCAATTACAGTTTTTTTTCTCTACGTTTTTATTATATGTATGACTAGCCGTCCGCCCCGGCTTCGCACGAGTGTAAGCTCGGCCTTCGGCCTCGCTACAAAATATAATATAGCCTATGTCACCCGGGGATAGTGTAGCTTCCCAACAGTGAAATAATTTTTCAAATCGGTTCAGTAGTTTCGGAGCCTATTCATTACAAACATACAAAAATAGGTACAAATCTTTCCTCTTTATAATATTAGTGTAGATATACGCTTAATAAACGTAGAACCAAACAGTTGCGATTGAATTTTTGTAATTTCCACGACAACCATAATATAGTTTATAGTACAGTCTGTAGTATGCATTCCTTCTACTTGTTCTGTAGTAAAAGTAAATGTAATTTAGAAGCGAAGGCTTATAACGAAAATAGTACATAGACATTAAATAACCATTCTTTTATTTGAGACCACACATCTGTTTAATTTTATACACTCGGTCCTATTAGTATAGGTATTTATTTATATTAAAACTCCACTTTAAAACAAAGGCGTTACATACACCTAAAATTTATTAACTAAGAATTAATATTGAAATAGTGCAGGAGCATATATTGGTGACGCTATGGCAACGTCGCGTCGTCAGACGCAATGCAACAAAGTTGCGACCTCGTCGCATAGCTTGAAAATTTTATTGTACCTATTATGACTTCACAAGGTACTTGTGTACCTATTGCATAGTTTCTGTAACATTGTGACCATATTCATCGTAGTTTAACGACGGACGTGGCAACGTTGCCGCATCGTCACCTGTCGCCGGACGCAACTTGAACACTTACAGGCAACAGGTAATAATTGCAGTCATTAATTATTAATAATTCAAGGTGACGCTTTTATTAAAGACCTTATACATTAGACTATACATATACTGACATTCGACTTATGCTTACCTACCTATAAATGTCACAAATTATTTTTATAACTAACATTGAACAAAGATAAAAAAATGTTTTAAGACTTATTACTTACATTAAAATAAATAAAAAATCGTTTTACAACTTCCCTAGAATAAGGTTTCGTTTTACAATGTTTCTTAATGTGCATTAGATCCGTATTCCTTGCACAGTTTGGCAACGTGGTGCGTAGCGACGGCGGCACGGCGCGGCAACGTTGCCACATCGTCACCAGTTGCCGGACGGACGTTGAACGCTTGCAAGCGACATGTGCCTGACATCATTCTTCCTACAACCCTGCAATGTTAGAGATGTTTTACAAATAGGTTTTTGACGTGCGGGATTTATCGGCATACCAAGACAATGCACGGCCTTAGGACTATGGTTTCTTTGCAGTTGGCAAAAAAAAAAAAATCTCTTGCAGCTGCCCCTCCCTGCCCCGCCTTGGTGACTCTCTTGAATAGGATATCTGGGGCTGAAGTATGGACTTCAGCCCCAGATCAAATAAAAATAACCAGATGGATTACGGTAAACACTAAAAGTGAAGAGAGGTACTTTATGAAACACTAGCCGCCCCCCCCGGCTTCGCACGAGTGTAAGCTCGGCCTTCGGCCTCGCTACAAAATATAATATAGCCTATGTCACCCGGGGATAGTGTAGCTTCCCAACAGTGAAAGAATTTTTCAAATCGGTTCAGTAGTTTCGGAGCCTATTCATTACAAACATACAAACATACAAAAATAGGTACAAATCTTTCCTCTTTATAATATTAGTGTAGATGTAGATTTGTGTTGACGTTTGAAGTTTTCAGTATGAAATTCACGTAGTTTTGAATGCGTATGTGTGCGTGAGTCCGTGTATTTATACTAGGAATTCACGTAGTTTTGCAAGCGATTTTGACTTCATTTTGGCGGTACGCCGTAATCCATCTGTATTTTTTATTTGTTTTGAAACTTCATTTAAGAGTACTAAGACTGTGATAACGTCTCTGCGTGCCAGTAAAATGTAAGTAAAATTGATACGCTATGACGTAGCCTATTAAATTAACTTACGTACGTAGCCGCTACGTTAGACAGTTTCAAATGCGGGAAATGCTTGGTGGCACAAATCCTTGTAGCCTACTCTATAAATCTGGATCTGAGTTAAGCCCTTATCATAAACATAATAAGGCCTATTTTTATTTTATTATCTATGATACTGGGTGACGATACGAGCGAAGTCTCTCACTTGATGGCTCTTCACGCTTGCCCATAACAGCTCAACGCCACTCAGAATTTTGAACTTCAACAGTTAAAAACCCTGGATGGCAATGCACTGCGCTCGTCACCCCGAGATATAAGATGTCACATATAATTATCAATATATAAAACCGACTTCATAAAAATTTCAGAACAGGACCAAATTAAATGGGACCACACGGGAAGCCTTTCAAATAAAAAAAGAATCATCAAAATTGGCTCACCCAGTCAAAAGTTCTGAGGTAACAAACATTTTAAATAAACAGTCGAATTGAGAACCTCCTCCTTGTTGAAAGTCGGTTAAAAATAATCATAATACTGTCGAGACTGCCTACCAAATCTTTTTTTTTTTTTTTTCTAATGATTATTCATTACGATCGGCAAAAATTTCGCGTTACATCCACATAAAAAAAAACCTATTCTCAGGTTGGTTGAAAAAATGTATACTTTCCTTGTTTTAGATGGTCAAAGCTATGTAACAATTGGACGCTAAGTTAAAGTTAAATTTCACAGTTTACCTGACAGTGCAAGGTAGTTTCAGCTCAGGGAGTAGAAAGTCGATCTCGTAGTAGACCACCTGCATCGCCGGCCCGCTGTCATCTCTTACTACCAAGACCTTGGAGCCTAGCTCCCCAGGTCTCACACTTACACATTTCGCTGGAAATAATTAGGAAAGTTTGTGTATAAATAGTAGATTGTTATACAAGGGATGAAAAGCACTTGAACTATTGGCACTATCTACAAACCATCTCGTGCCTAATTAGGTCTATCACCCGAGGAAACACTCTGCTTTTCATTTCAAATACGAAGAAAGTAAATAAAAACCTGATTATTCGTTTCAGCGGAGTTGAATGTGGAAATATAATAAATTTTTCATTTCGCATACTTGGAAAGTACGCTTGAAGTAACCTGATCAGAGGGATGAAAACAGTACTTTTCGTCCCTGGGAAACGATTTCCCTGCACTAAAAAAAAAATTAAAAACTATGCAAGCCTTGTCCCAAGGTTTTATACAGCCACTGTTAAACCACGGTGTATTTTTTTATAATTCAATTTTTAACAGATATTTCATAAAAAACATATAGGTACATATAAACAATATTGATAAGATAATATCTTTTTATCTATATATCGGACCCGGGTATGTCCTAAAACTGCTACCAGAACCACCGGAGGATGGGCAGCAGCTTCCTCATAGTACACGGTGAACGTACTGCGATCCCCAAGCCGCCTGCCAACCGTGGGGATTATGGCAACACCCCTCTCTATGAGGGAGGCCTTGTCCAACAGTGGACGTTAATTGGCTGATGAAATGAAGTGAATATCTATTTAAAATTTAATTTATTTTAATTTAGTAAAAAGTTTAGTAAATTATTTTCAATATAAAATATACATTAATAGGTATTAAATTTTTGTAAGGCGGTTTCTTCCGTTATTCTAACGAGTGAAACTGCGTGGCGCTGCTAGTAGAAAAGCAAAAAAAAAGCAATCAGTTTCAAAATTAAGATCGCGGTCTCTCTCGATCTCATTCCATGAATTCTAATAAGAGGCTGAGACAAAGATAATATCTAGTGCGTAAAAACAGAATCCCAGATTTGACAAGCGATTAGTCAAGAAGACAGCGTTCGAGCAACGTAGTGCTGATAAACTTACCGACGATTTCATAGAATATCAGAAGGCCGATATCTTGTAGAGATTTGTGCCATTTAAGCACTTTTTCCACTGGGCCCGAGAATGCTCTTGGTCCGCTTTTGCTTAGAGCCTGTAACAAATATAACGTGTGTTATATTACCGCAGCGCAAAGAAACATTTGACAAGATGGACAGACGACCTAAAAGAGACCGCAGGAAAACGCTGGATGCAGGCCGCTTCCAACCGGTTCCTTAGGAAATCCATGGGGGAGGTCCAACATCATCACCATCAGCTAGAAGACGTCCACTACTGAACATAGGCCTGTTGCAAATTTTAATAGCTTTGTCAGTGAATCTGATTATTTGGCGAATTTGGTTGAATATCCACGTTCCGGATTCTAACGTTCCGGATTCTATCGCGCAATGAAACTCTGAGCATAACTCTCGCCATTGCCCGTTGTGTGGCTCTGAGTTTTTCCAAAAGTCCAACAGAACATGGAACAATACAAATCAACTTACATCGCTTAATAAGTTTCATCATCATCATCAGCCATAAGACGTCCACTGCTGAACATAGGCCTCCGCCTCCGCCTTTAACCTCCACACTGAACAGTCTGCCATCTGCATCCACTGCATGGCCGCGACTCTCACTATGTCGTCGATCCATCTAGTGGGAGGCCTACGTACGCTGCGTCTTGCGGCCTAATATGGTCTAAACTATAACAAACAATCTGTTGCTTGCTTCTACACCTACAAGTTTAGCGAGTCAGGTTAGCTAGGTACAAGGTACATAAACAAAGCCTAGTGCTTCAGTAGTTTCGTTAATTATGGCACTAACTACCTCTAGTTAGCCTTAGAAACTTACAAACTTGTTGCGCTTGTACTGTACAAATTGGAAGGCACAAAAGCACCTTTGCTTCGTAAATTCTATGCAACGTTGCCAAATTGGGTTTTTCCTTGCGATTTTGAGGAAAAAATGTCATGAGACTTTGAATAAAGTATCATTTTAGGAGAAAATTTTAATCGGTTTGGGGAAAAATTAGCCAAACTTTGCCTTGTACTAAGTAGTAAGTAGCATAGATGCCAGTGAAAAAGTTGGAAAATTAAATTTTATGTGCAATTGACTAGTTTTAGATCTCTTTAGCAGATTGGCGGTAAAGGTACGAGGAGATTTCAAAAGCACGAGTTCAATTCATCCGCCAGCCAACAAAAATCCCACGATTTTTAAAGCTACAATCACGCTTATCCATATTTTTATCGTTATGATTATCAACAGCCTTCTTTGTTCCAAGGGTATAAGACCTCTTTCTTGCTGTCACCTTGCAATCATTCAGTTCGTTATATTTAGCGCGCCTGACTCGCACTTGGCCGGTGTTAATAATTTTTTTAATAATTGTTTTACTTCAGAGTGTGTACTATGATATAGTTATGCTAAGTTTGAAGTTTGTACGTATAACCGTATTAACGAAGACAAAAAAAAATAAGTAAAAAAAATACGTGCGGTATGAGGTTGTACCCTTTATTTTTTACTAATATGGTTTTATTATTATTTCTAGTTAATCCACCGTATTTTTTTTTAACAACGGACTGGGCATGAATATGTACACAATGTCACCGGGTGGGAGCTATGATCTGGTGGAAGACGCAGCGCCTTTACCTAGGAAATACCTATTCACTTATTTTCTTGCACAACCCCGAATTATACCTGTTTGGAAAGACAGACGCAGGTAAAGCGCTTCTGCTGTTCTGTTCAAAAAGGATTGGAAACGCCTTCCAATCCATTAGTGTTCCATTAGTGTTAACGAATGGAATTTCCACTATAATATAATGTCTCCTTGTCGTGCGTAATTACATATTCCGTAAAAAAATAAACTGGATATCTACGCTGCGGTTCAAAAGATACAGTTAAAAGGTAGGAGAGACAGACAGCGTCGGCATAATAGTAATACGATCCCGTGTCTCGTTGATACCCACCCTTTGTGCACGGAACTATAAAAAGAATCACCACAATCAATGAAGATCACTATCCAAGAACGCCTAACAAACGAACAAACAAAATATAATATAATTAAGAACAGAGAGAGAGAGAGAGCAGAGCAGCACAAGCGGCGCAAATATGCTAACCTCGGCAGTGGTTACATATTTGAGGCGTTTGGTGTCGAGACATTGGGCCCTTGGGGACCGGGAGCTCACCTCATTTTCAAAAATCTTTCAGAGCGTCTGATTAACGTGACGCGTGACCAAAATGCTGGCGTGTATCTGGCTCAACGTATAAGCATTGCCATTCAACGTGGTAATGCCGCCAGGATGCTGGGTACGCTGCCAACTGATAGTGGGTTTGAGCATTTGGATTGTCTTTAGATCTTCAACGGTCTATGGACAGTCTAACTTTTTATTTAGTGTTAGTTTTAGCTAGTATTTTGTTTAGTTAATAAAGGCACTTGCCTATATAAAAAAAAAAAATAAGAACTATGAAGTTTGTTGAAGAAAATACGGTCATGGCCCAAGGTTAAAATAGTGTGCCTAAAAAGTATAATTGATTTTGATTTATAATTGATTAAAGTCTAGCATCAAAACGATTCCCGTTATAGAAAGGTAGCAACAGTAAAATTGCTTGAGCTATAGCGTAATAAACCTGCTGAAAAGCTAAATGACTGCAGGCGCTTTATAGCCTATTGAAGACTCAATCTTGATGCCGAGATCATAAAACGCTTAATAAGTTTTGTAAATAGGCTCACAGGTGTTTTAACACTTTTGACCCGATTCCATTTAGAATTGAATAATAAAATTGTTTTTTTTTCCTGCCTGATCGAAAACCGTTTCATCATCACCATCATCATCATCATTTCAGCCATAGGACGTCTACTGCTGGACATAGGCCTCCCCCATCGATCTTCAAAAAGGGCAGATTTGCATTCAGTGTTTCCATGCGGTCTCTTTTGGGTCGTCTGTCCATCTTGTGAACATCCATCAAAAACCGTTTAATGGTAAATAAATACTATTGACTTATGCTTATCAGTTATACTTATTATCGGAAGTATCATGGTTTCATGTCACGGCATTTTGTAAGCCGACGAGGCATTTTATAATTTGTCTTGGGCATTTTGTAAACCAACCAGTGTTTATCAACAGACGACGCAGTTTGTATACAATCTGCCGACTATAATACTTATGGACATTAGCTCATTATTGGTAATATTGATCAACTATCACTACCAGTAGCTGACTGGACAATAGGGGCGGTGTAGAGTGCAAGCGGCCGTGAAAAAGTAATATAATTACAGTTTGCATTAATTATGCTTTCCATAAAATATGATTCCCATAGCTTAGCGGGTGAAACCGCGAGGCACTGCTAGTATCACACTAATTTACATTCACACTAATATATTTAACGAATTTTCTGTGTTAGTGGAGGTATGTTTGTCCGTACTCAACTCTGTAACAGCTGAATGAATTTAAATGAAATTTGGTATTGCGGTAGCTTGTATCCTGAATAACATTTAGGTTCCTTATAATCTCGGAAAAATCATAGTTCCTTTAGGATAGCGGATGGAATCCTAGTAGAGTAATTGACCAAACGCAGAGAGGTCTTAGATTCTAATAGGACAAGTTGGCATTTCTATATACGTGTATGTTTGTATATATTTTGTACGACGATAACTTATGTACCTATTGTTGAACCGATCTTTATGAATTTTTGTACGTACTATTTTTTACATGTAATAATTTATTATGCACATCCTATAAAACAGAAAAGTAACGAAAACTTAAAATAACTATTTTTGTAGTGGTAGGACTCTTTTGCAGGGGTCCGCCTGGGGAAGTACCACACCTTTGCCAGTTATTCAACCGCCAAGCAGTAGTGTGCAAACACTACTGTGTTCCGGATTGAAGGGCAATGTTTCCAGCGAAATTACAGGGCGCACATATATTTGACATCTTATATATCGGGGTGAAGAGCGCAGTGCATTGCCATCCAGGATTTTGAACTGTTGAAGTTCAAAATTATGAGTGGCGTTGAGCTGTTATGGGAAAGCGTGAAAAGCCATCAGCCGAGCGACTTCGCTCGTCTCGTCACTCAGTATCATTAAAAAATATAATGTCCGAAATAGAAGCCAGCATTCTGAACCGACGCCTCCACCAATTGCCTGGCTAAGGCCCGATAAAGCCCCAAAGCGGCCGGCCCCCACGGACCTATCGCACTATTTTTAAATTCGAGTATGGCCAAAATAGGTTGAAGCTTTGCGAAGATATAGGGGTCGCGAGGTTCAGTTCTGGGAAAACAACTAATATAATAGATCTGTAGCTGCAACGTAGCATTAGCCTGTCAGTTTTTTTTTTATAAATCTTCCTAATGATATCTCAATAGGATATTATACCTAATCTACACATTCTCTATAGACCCAGCCTTTGATAAAGTTGAAATTCCGTTTTCGCAAATAAGCTGCTCATTGCGGGAAGTGCCGAGAGCGCTGATGCAATATCCGTACTCTGTAGCCTTTTGTCTTGGAAAAATCTTGGATCGAACATTTCTTTAGTCCTTTTCTTTGACTTGAGCCATTCATTTTGCTTTATCGTTTTTTAGCTGCTGCAATTGAGATACAATTGGGAATACTACAAGTTTTGTATGAAAATTTTAAGTTGTGTATTTTGTTAAACATTATATCTAATTGTATATTTTTGTGTATTTTTTATCTTTTAGTCAAGCACCTATATGCATTGGCTGGGCCAGAATTCATTCTAATGTAAAATCGCGTATGGTTATTGCCATTTAGAGCTTTTTTAAACATTCTTCCAAACATTTGAAGAACTAAATTAGCAGATTGTTTACCTAGGGAACAAACAACAATTTTAAAGGCGCGAGTGTTTCTTTGAATCCAGCGCGGAGCGAAGGATTCTATAGTAGAATCCTGAGTGTAGCGAGGGATTCAAGGTTACTCGAGCTTAAAATAGTTGTTTGTTTCTGAGGTGGACACTCTACTTTTTATGAGAAAATAAGTGCAACTTATGAATAAGAACGGTAGATTTGAGCATAGAATATATAAAAGAGTTGTGTAGGTTGTTTAGAATTGCCTGAATCTTGAAAATGGGCCAAAAACACATTTCTGAAAAGATTTCGCTCTTCTTGCTTTTTTCCAAAAGATGGATTTGTTATATGTGCTCTCATATATTTTTCACAGATTTTTTTCGGTAAAAAATGTTGTATCACATTTTTAGTGTCCGATTGTGTTCTCTGGAGTTAATATAATACTTTCATTCTCACAATTGGAAGACACACTCATATTATATAAAACTAAGTAAACTTCCAATGTGATGTGATTGTGAGTGTGTTACGAACGAAGCCGGAATATATTTCCCGCGTTTTTTCATATATTTTTTTTAATTTGGCTCGCGCTCTTTGTCTTCTTTCAGCCGCGCATACATACAGCCTGTAACTTGGTCATACAATGTTTGTGATTGATCTGTTTGGTAATTGGAACTTTTACTAACAATATCCACACACTAAATTCAAATCACTTTTCATCCCTAGTGATTAAAGAGCTATTTTGGTCCCTGTTTACGAAAAATATATGTGAATCTCACTAATATCATATATGTGAAAGTTTGGATGGATGGATGTTTGTTACTCAATAACGCAGAAACGGCTGGATGGATTTGGATGAAATTTGGAATATACATTGCTTATGTCCTGGATTAAGACATAGGCTACTTTTCATCATCATCGATTTTCATCACCACGTGGACGAAACCGCGGGGCGCAGCTAGTAATAAGAATATATAAGACTAGCCGTCCGCCCCGGCTTCGTACGAGTGTAAGCTCGGCCTTCGGCCTCGCTACAAAATATAATATAGCCTATGTCACCCGGGGATAGTGTAGCTTCCCAACAGTGAAAGAATTTTTTAAATCGGTTCAGTAGTTTCGGAGCCTATTCATTACAAACATACAAACATACAAAAATAGGTACAAATCTTTCCTCTTTATAATATTAGTGTAGATATAATTATGCTCTTTTCGAATAGATGTGATAAAAACGAGTTATTAAAATTCATAGAATTAAACTTGTTAGGTACGACGTGGAGAATATGTATGCGAGAGAGGTTTAGAGAATTATGAAAATCCCTGTATTTACATGCGCAAATATATATTTAACTAAATACATTAACTTTGATACATATGCGTGTACAGCAATTACGTTTTATCATTGTTTTTGCAGTTCCATCCTGATACGGCACTGCCGTAAATCACTGGAGTAATGATTTACGGCAATGGCATACCTGTGGCCTTATTGATTCGTAAAGAGTGCACTTTGGGACCCTATTGGTAATGACAAGCGTTATTTATGATAGGGTTGTGTGGTAAAAAATATGAAAAAAGGGTGCTCAGATTTACGGTTGTTCTGATATTTTCATATTATATACGCCCTGCGGTTATACTCTCGTAGACGTTTCCTCAGAAACCTTACAACTTCTCTGGGTTTTTGACTAAATGAAAAGTACCCAATACTTTTCATTTAGTATAAAAGCTCGAACTTTTCATTTTCATTTAATAGGTAATAACACTTTACCGTCCGTTTTTAGGGTTCCGTACCTAAAGGGTAAAACGGGACCCTATTACTAAGGCTCCGCTGTCCATCCATCTGTCCGTCTGTCACCAGGCTGTATCTCATGAACCGTGATAGTTAGACAGTTGAAATTTTTACAGATTATGTATTTCTGTTGCCGCTATAACAACAAATACTAAAAATTGAATAAAATAAATATTTAAGGGGGCTCCCATACAACAAACGTGATTTTTTTGCTCGTTTTCGCTCGATATTGATAGCGGCAAAAGGTAGACGCTTGAAATATTCACAGAATATTTAGTTATATTATATTCACCTTAAAAATAAATTATTAAATAATATTAATATTTAAGGGGGGCTTCCCATACAAAAACGTGTTTTTTGCCGTTTTTATAGATAGATGGTACGGAACCCTTCGTGCGCGAGTCCGAGTCGCACTTGGCCGGTTATTACTGTTCTCATTTATATTTTTCGTGAATATATTTGCGCTATTGTCATAAAACTAGGAGTAATGTTCATAAAATGTGGATTACGAAGCTGTCTAATAAAGATCGTGTTTAATAAGAAAGGAATGAGCTCACGAGGAGAGTGCTATTCCCGCATGATTTATTGTGATTCAGTGTGGTTATGATCTGCCGGATCTGCAAGCTAAGTGAACGCGCAAGTGAAGCGATAAGCTAAGTGAATGTGATTTTTACTTGCCTATTTTTGCAGATAAATGTCAAAACATCGAATTATAAGGGTAAAGGGCTACAGTCAAGGGTGATCACTCGACATTTCTCTATAGTAATCGACAAGAAAAATACACGGTCACTTAGCATATCACCTCACTTGCGCGTTCACTTAGCTTGCAGAATAGAACAGCTGATAAGGACAAGCTTGCTGATTAAATCATTTGGGGGAGTTTCATTTTTGACGAGTAACTTCATATAATTTTTAATCGACTTCCAATAAAGAGGTTCTCAATTCGAGGTTTTTTTTAATGTTTGTTACCTCAGAACTTTTAACTGGGTGAACCGATTTTGATGATCATTTTTTATTTGAAAGCTGGTGCTTCCCGTGTGGTTCCATTTTAATTTGGTTCAGTTCTGACATTTTTATGAAGTCCGTTTTATATTGATAATTTTATTATGCTTCACTTGTAACAAGTAAATAGGTATGTAGTAATGCTGGCGTGTTTCTGAGTCAACGCATAAGCATTGCCTTTCAGTGTGGTAATGCCACTAGCATGCTGGGTGGGATGCCAACTGGTAGTGGGCTTGTCTTTAGACCTTCAACGGTCTATAGGCGGTCCAATATTCTAAGTTTAACGTGTGTCTGTGTATCTGTTTGTGGCGTCGTAGCTCCCAAACGGCTGAACCAATTTTGATTTAGTATTATTTGTTTGAAAGTTGTCTTTATCGATAATTTTCTTAAGTATGGTTCAAGATAATCTGTTCAGCTGTCTGAAGATTATCAGCTCTTTTATCAAGTGTTTAAAAAAACTATTCTTATTTGTTGTAGTTTAACTCTTCGACCAAAATAAAATGAATGGACGGGCCCTAACCATTAAAGTTAATCAGTAAAAACGAGTCAAAACCATCGGACATATACACTTCAACACCTAATTATAAAAATGTACAGTATATTTGTTACAAAAAATAGATATCGGTTTTATTTGTGTATTTACACTTCGGTAAAGCATACGAATAAATAATTTTGTCGAATGTTTCGTTATCGCGTAACAATAGACTCGCGTTTCACTTCCTACGGCTAGAGACCGACTGAAACGAAGTGAGCGCTGGCGCTCATTTTGTAATCTTCAAAAATGCGCTTCTACTGGGTTCGACCATTCATTTTAATTTGGTCGAAAGATTAACTCGTATTTTGCTTAGTTAGTAAAGTCTTACGCAACAAAAAAAAATGTAAACAAATATTGTTTAGTTGTGTGAAAAATTAGGTGTTCACTGCTTTGTTGTCATTTAACTAATTACCTAAATCTACACTAATATTATAAAAAGGAAAGATTTGTATTTTTGAATGTTTGTAATGAATTTAACTCAAAACTACTGGACCGATTTAAAAAATTATTTCACCATTAGAATGCTACATTATACTTGAGTAACATAGGCTATATTTATTACTAGAATGTTAAAAAAAACTCCACCTGTGCGAAGCTGGGACGGGTGGCTAGTAGAGAAATAAAATCAAGACTAGGTAAAGGTTAAAAAGTTGACCTACCTTTAGCTTATCGGCGCGGGTCACAATCTGATTTTGGATATCGCCCTTCGCCAAATCCAATTCATTAGATTTTTTTGGCAGAGGCACTGAAACAAAATAAAATTCGTCTTTCAATTTGGATCATGGCTTCTAAAACTTATTCAACTAGACTGTAGTTTGAGTCTGCTTATGTAAGAAATGGAAATAAAAATATGTAAAAGAGGACAAAGGAGAGATAAGGAGGTATTTCCTAAACCTAGAGTAGAGAGCGAAATCTAGCAAGAGATTGTAGTTTACTATAAACAGCTTATAATAAAGCCAATAATTATCAATTTTAAAAACCGACTTCATAATAGTAAAATACGGTGTTAAGGTGATACGTTTCATGTTTGGCGGGAAATTCAAATTTCAAACAGTTTTTTTGACCTTCTACCTAGGCCAGGTATTATTAGTATTATTGTGAAATAACACAGTGTTTGCGAAATTTGTTAGTTGTTCTTTACATTATCATGTACAGCTATTAATCAGTTACTCACCATATTACTTACATTTGTCAATAAACCGTTTGAAAACGCAAAAACTTGTTTATTGACAAAAGTATGTAATGATGTACATTAAAGATAAATAGCTTTACGTGAGTTTGTAAAGAATAATAATCAATTTTTACAAACATCATGATCGTTTACAATAATTACCCGGCCTAGCTACAAGAACAAAGAAACTGTTTGAAATTTGAATTTCCTGCCATATGTGAAACGTTCCACCTTAATGCAGGACATAAGCAATTTAGGTATATTCCAAATTTCATCCAAATACATCAAGCCGTATCTGCGTGATTGAGTAACAAACATACATCCATCCATCTATCCATCTATCCAAACTTTCACATATATGATATTACTGTGGTTATATATTAGGTCTTTATAATAATACTCGTTTGAACTCACAACCTATTCGGAACTACTTGGACTCGGAATATCACAAAGTTTGCTGGAAGCTGGAAAACTAAGTTTCCTCGAAAATACGGAATAATGAGCTTGTTAGATAGAGACCAAGAGGGGATCCTTGCACGTCGCCGCCGCAGCAAAGCATCAAGTCGCAGCTCTTTTTAGCTTGGTAGGACGGAAAACCGTAATACTTTCTTCGCTTTATTCTAGAAATCTACCAACGAAGTGCTTCCCATGTCTTTGTTTTATCAGAAAGTGGCAATAGTAGATTTTGGTCATAATTAATTTACCAAGAGACGGCTCAAATTATATCGGAACAAATCGGCCTTTTTTACAAATACCTACAAATAAAACTCTGATTTAAACTATCACGGTTGTTCACTACAGTTATATGATTATTTTTTCTCTTTCCGTGAACATGGTGCATGTAACTGCGCCAAAATATCGGGAGCTCCTTTCACAATCTTACCACGGTAAATATCCCGTAAATAATCATATAACTGTACCTACAAATATATTTTTTGGCTCTTCATTTTGTTTGGATTGTATGTTTGTATATTTGACGATAACTTGTGTTCCATTGATCCAATCTTTATGAAATTTTGTAGGCATGTACTGTACCTACTTAGTTAATATCAATACTGCGTGTAAGGGAAACGCTCCCTAAGCCATAACGCTATATAGTAATATACTATTTAAAAACAATCTAGTACCAATAGGTAACCATTTGTTTTATAGGTAGGAAGGTAGGTACTTGTTGTTTTAGTGGTTTAGAACTTCGGTTTAGAATGTTTCAAACCAGCAATGTAATGGGTACAAGCCCAGCGCAGGGGCCTTATGCCCAACTCTAAACGCGGGCCCGAATAGGTGCAGTTTGTAAAATTACGTGAACGCGAACCTAAACGGTTGCGGTCGCGTGATTTTGCAAACTGCACCTATACGAACTCGCGTTTAGAGTTGGGCGTAAGGCCCCAGGTCGTTCAATGACTTCTAGCGGCAACTGATAGGTATTTTATTTGAATTTCAGATACTTACAAGTAATTCATTTCAGTAAATAATTACCATTTCAAAAAACCGACTTCAAAATTAGTAAATACGCATTTCATTTACTTGGATTCCAATTATTTTGAAATAAAACCAAACTACTGAACCGATCGTAATGAAATCTGTGGAGCCAATCTGAAAGTACATTAGTAAAATTGATTTGAAAGAATATTAAATAAAAAAAGAATTAGTTTATAAATGACGGAATTCTGAGGTAACAAACATTTATAAAATACAACGGATTTGTGAAATATGACCTTTTTTTTAAATCGATAAAAAATTGTTCGAATACAAGCAAAATTGGTTGAGGTTGTCCGCGAGGTCACGGTTCAGGGCGAACAACTAGTAGGTTAAATCTACCTGCTTTTTACTAAACTTTCATGAACTTTATTTCTATTGAAAAAGTTGAATGAAACCATCTACCGTAGTTGAGATGAAAATGAGCTAATATAAGTTTTCGAGTAGTTTACTCAAAGATGAAAAGTTTTTTGTGCTCTGAATTTCAGAGTTTGTCTCATATGGTTTTTTTTTAATCTTTCCTACTGCTAGCCCGGTTGTTGGGGCAATTTTGCCATCGATAGTGAGGGAGGAGATCATTGATAATATATAAATAACTGGAGGAAATTGAAATTGTTTATACGAAGTAATCCTGGTTTATGACACTACTAAATAACAAATGAAAAATCTAGAGACATTATTAGGATGAATGAAATTAGCAAATGAAATGAAAAAATCACTTTTATTTCAGAGTAGATTTAGACATTGACTGTAAAAAAGTATGAATACGGTTTTATTAACTATGTTACTCCATCAAAGTTATTATAACGCTGGCAGCTGCATTATCTCTGTAAAAAAACTAAATGAAAACATTTATTTTTTTATTTTTCTGTGCTAATACGAGTAGCTATAATTTAAAACCTAGCAATAATAATCATAATTTTCGGTGTTCTTTTGGCCTTTTACAATCTACTGCAGCTTTCGGATGTATAAAGCTTGGACCAAGTACCTAGGAGTACCTATATTACATTATCTGCTTACCGGAAGAGTTTTGCTGTACGTTTTCTTTATTGGTATTACGAGCAACCATTGGCTGGGGTCGGGGCTTAGGCATTGCATCAAGTCTTGGAGATTCTGGTGAAAAAGAAAAAAAACTCACAAGTTTTAGATAAATAGCTGCGCCCCGCGGTTTTGCCCGCATTTATATGCCTCCTTAAAGGCTTCCTTGGTAGCGACGGCAACCTCCTTTGACTTAGATGACAATATTTTTTTGTTTCTGATTTAATACCTATGTCAATCTACAGATGGTCATGGTTGCCTGGAAGAGATCGCTTTAAGCGATAAGGCCTATTAAAAAACCTAGATAATATTTTCATTGTTATGTATGTTTTCCATGTTTGAGTGGTCTTTTAATAAAGAGCTAACTTATCATCATCATCATTTCAGCAATAGGACGTCCACTGCTGGACATAGCCCTCCCCCATCGATTTCCAAAAGGACCAGTTGAAAGCGGCTTGCATTTAGTTTCCTGCGATCTCATTTAGGTCGTCTGTCCATCTTGTGGGTGGACGTCCTACGCTGCGCTTACCGATTGAATTACTTTATTTTATCTTATAGACTTCAATTATTGTTATATTTTTTTGTACAGAAAATATTATAACATTATAACACAAAAAAAACTGTGAGATCCGATCGCTACCAAATTTCACAAGATCGCTGGGCTAATCTGAAGATTACTTGAAATTTTATCTAAATCGGTCCAGCCGTTCCAGCGTCCATAAGAAAAATATATACATGCATTTACATAAATACACACATACACACATCGGCTTTTATATATTTACTAGGGACCCGAAATTTCATACAAATTGGTTCAGCCGTTTTTAAATGTAAGAACTTTCTACGATGTATTAGAAAATATTTAAAATAAAGAAGAATGAAATCGGTAAAGTCGTTCTCAAGTTAGGTATAGCGTGACCAGGAGAAATCATCATCATCATCCAGAAGACGTCCACTGCTGAACATAGGCCTCCCCCTTCAACCTTCACACTGAACGACATCCTGCCATCTGCAGGATGTCGTTCAATGAAATAGGGGAAATAGGGGTTCATTTTTATATATATTATATGTAAAGATATATAAATAACAGCGTATTAAAAAACTTACCAATAGCAAACTGTGGTGCAAAATTCTTCTGTTTGTTTCTATCGATACCACTGAAGCTACGGTTTTGATAGTCGGTTCCGAAACTACGGTTAATTGGAGTGGCGTTCCTTTGAATTTGTTGACCTGGAAACGCCGAACGGTGTCGGTGTTATTCTGTGTTGTTGACCACAGTCAGATAAACATGGGTAAGTATTTTTCTCAGATGAAACAAACAAGGGCGATATACCTTAATACAATTATCGTTCTACTAGTGTCTCCGTGTTTCATACAGTTTTTTACCATACCGGTAAACCGCTTAGTTCAAAAACTGTAGGTATATTTACTTATTATTTTTCACGCACACTAACTAAGAAACTTAGCGATATCAATAAACTATAGTCCATATGCAATAATTCATTATCATCATCTGCCAGAAGACGTCCACTGCTGAACATAGGCCTCCCCCTTTAACCTCCACACTGAACGACAACCTGCCATCTACATCCACTCGATGCCCGCGATTCTCACAATGTCGTCGGTCCATCTAAATAATTATGCAATAATTATTATCAATATAAAAAACCGACTTCATGAAAATGTCAGAACTGGACCAAATTACACGGGAAGCACCAGCTTTCAAATAAAAACAGAATCATCAAAATCGGTTACTACATGGCAAATAAAAAAATAAAAGCCTGAAAAACTCACCGGTCACGATGAACTGAGCGCTGTTATCTGCGTAACCAGCTAAATACCTAGGATCGATCCCAGACATCTGTCCGGCTATCTAAAAGTGAGATAAAAATTAACTTTGTGTACTTTTGCACATTACCTATAGGTCTATTATCACACCACCAGGAAATCGAAATACTTACAGAGTTCTGTCCAAACCTATGCGGCATTTGTGAGTTAATGTTACGCTGAATGCTCATGTTATTCGGAGTTTCCATGTTATGTTGGGCATTCAAGTTACGCTGGGCATTCAAGTAATTCTGACCGCTTATATTCTGATGAACTCCCATGTTCTGATTAGCGATCATGTTATGCTGCACGCCCATGTTCTGATTAGCGCTTATGTTACGCTGAACGCCCATGTTCTGCTGAGCATCCATGTTATGTTGAGCGCCCATATTCTGCTTAGCGCCCATGCTATGCTGCACGCCCATGTTCTGATTAGCGCCCATGTTACCCTGAACGCTCATGTTCTGCTGAGCATCCATGTTATGTTGAGCGCCCATATTCTGCTTAGCGCCAATGTTATGCTGCACGCCCATGTTCTGATTAGCGCCTATGTTACGCTGAATGCCCATGTTCTGCTGAGCGTCCATGTTATGTTGAGCGCCCATATTCTGGTTAGCGCCCATGTTATGCTGCACGCCTATGTTCTGATTAGCGCCCATGTTACGCTGAATGATCATGTTCTGCTGAGCGTCCATGTTATGTTGAGCACCCATATTCTGATGAGCGGTCATGTTATGCTGGACGCCTATGTTATGTTGTTCATTAGGAAACTCTGATGCAAAAGGTCCACTGAAGTACATTGTTTCAGGAGGTCTATAGAAGTAGGAATAATTTATTTATTAAAATACCCACATACCTACTGACTTCGATATGATTTTGATAATATGATTATTATATAAGTGTGGATTAAGTTTAGTGTGGATGTCATAAAATCTGATGAATTTTTTGAGCTTCTTGAAAATAACATTTTCGGGAAACTTGATACTAGACTGGTTATATAGTATAGACAGTGGAAATATCCGGGCATATCATTGTACCTACCATCGTTAAGTATAACTTTTACAATGGGACCAATCCTGAAATAGCGAAAAAAAAGCTGTTCCATTTTCCATCCTTATAAAAATGACATTGACCCCTCGATGAAATGGAATGGCTGATTTTTCCCCTTGATATCATGACTGATCCCATAGTAAAAGACGTCTTATTGATGAGTACCTACAATGATACCCCCGAATGTTTCCACCGTCTGTCTACCCAGTAGGTTTATCTAAATTTTGATAAAAAAATCACTGAATTCGTGACACGCTCTTATTATTATTCACAAGTTCAGTTTTTTCAGTTCTCTTTTTATAACTTATATGCGTAACTAATGACACTAATGTACTTACATCATGTTGCTTCCGACGACGGCGTTTGTAGAAAATGATATCAGTTGATTTCCCTGTGGATATTCTGGAAAAAATATTTATCAGTGAAAAATCTTGACGGCAATGAATGAATAAGTCATGGTGGAATATTTACGCACCCGCGCCAGTTCTTGGCTCTCTGACAATAAATCTTTCCATGTTATATGTTATGCCTGGTATAATAATTATGATATTTACGAGTAATTATTATTGGCTAAAAACTATTTCTCCTTTCCTCAGAACCGACGCAAACTTTCAAAACTTTCCCGCTAACGGCTTCCTGTTTTTTTTTGTTGTTGGCCATTACTGAGCAGGCAAAAGCCATTAAGGCCATACTTCCTCGTATTCCGTATTTTACTGTCATAAATTAAGAAGCCTCAGTAAAATGTTGTGGTGATTTTACTACAGCATGGCTAGCATGCGCACCGCGACTGGGTCTTGTCGTTACTTTGTCGAGCGATAATCGTAACTACAAGTCTGGGCTACGTAGTCGCTTTACTTAGTCTATGCAACGTAAAGTACATGAGTTCTGAAAAATATTACAATGAGATGACAATAATGTTTTTTTCACGGTGGCGCGACGGCGGCGGCATTGCCAAAACATACTTAAATAGGTTGGAACTACCGAAAAGGGTGGTTTTCTGATAGCTCTAGGAACCTAGTTCTACTACCATCGATAGATGGCGCTGACAAGACATAGTATAAGTTTTTGCATTTTGTTCTATGAAATCTACAATACAAGGACGAGGAGACATTTAATAACACGGCTAGGCATGGCATACATACGTATCTACTAGTTTGTGTTGTGTTGTAGAAAAACAAGTACTTTGTTAACGAACAATAACCACAAAATACCATACTACGTATTAATAAAAACACAAAACAAGCATGACAGACCGTATCAGACAGACAGATTGATATTGTATGTCTATGAAAATAAGCAAGTATTTTTAACTGACCTTTCTTCGTTTGTTGTTTTTCAAAATCTTTATATTGGTCAACGCCATCTATACTACTTATTATTTTAAAAAAATGCCTTTTGGAAAACTCACAATTATGACGTTGGCAATGTCAACGTCATAAAATCTGTTGCTGTCATTGTCGTAATCCGAATTTGCGATGGGTAAAATCTATACTTATAATATTGATTTGATAAATAAAATTGAGCTCTCTTTGATTGAGCTCGTAATCGTAAACAAAATCTTCATACTTCTTACAAACAGAATACAAATTCACAAATCAAATATTTTTTACTTATCTGGAACTCTGCGTGACGTAATCTTAAAATGGAATTACAAGATACCTATTACAACAAGTCTGAATACGTTGAAACAGTAAGTCGCTCCATAAATTATTCTTACAATACAACCTTATGAATCACTGAGTTTACTAACTGGTTACCGCAAAATTTTCAGGCTTCGGGTAATAAAGTAAGCAGGCAGACGGTACTGTGTGGATCTCAGAACATTGTATTACATGGCAAAGTAATCGTCCAAAGTGATGCGATTATAAGAGGAGACTTGGGCAATGTAAAAACGGGAAGGTTTTGCATCATTAGCAAAGGCTCAGTTATCCGACCTCCTTTCAAGAAATTTAGTAAAGGGTATGTAACGTATAATTTTACTTATCTGCTAAATAAAAGATGGCTGCAGTACTCAACACACGACCGGACCTGAGCCGATACATGCTGTGAAGCCGTCCTGGTTTGAAGTACCGCTTAACCTTGTTGAGAATTCCAAACTTTTACGACAGAGTATCACTTTCATTCTTCTGTTTCAGAGTAGCATTCTTTCCTCTACAAATGGGTGATCATGTTTTCGTTGGTGAAAATACTGTTGTCAATGCGGCTGTTGTCGGTTCCTATGTGTATATTGGAAAGAATGTTGTCATAGTAAGTTGTTAGTAATTATTAATATTAATATTGTTATTAGATATAGGTCTGTTGTTGTTTTAGTTAGTGGTAAAAGCCGTCAAGTCTTCACACAAAATCGTTAAAGGGCTGGATGTGCAAATATAAGAAGTGCATTATCACGGTTTGAGCTAACAAGGAGGTTAATAAACAGATAGCCCTGATAGGCCCCCATTTTCTTCGTCACCCCTGCCTAGAACCGATTTTTCTTTTAAAGATAATATCTTATTTGATTGAACTATATGTGTACAAAAGTTCATGAAGATTGGATTAACGGTATGCTAGTTTACCGTTGAATCAACGTGCAAACTCACAAACATACATACAAACGCCCATCTATTAACGTAGACTCTCGAGACTCATTGCTCGGTCAATAAGTTTTAACTTTGTTTTACAGGGCCGAAGATGTGTACTAAAAGACTGCTGCATGATAGAAGACAACTCAGTACTCCCAGCAGAGACCGTAGTACCTTCCTTCGCGAGATACTCCGGGAGCCCTGCACGCCTCATCACCACACTACCTGAAGCAATGCCCGATCTTATGACAGAGTTCACCAAGAGTTACTACCAACATTTTTTACCCACTACAAATGTGAATTAATCTAGAGAAGCCAAACTATAGTCAAACTAGTATATTTTGACCCAAGGCATTTCTTTATTATAGGCATGTTAACTAAATTATGCTCCGTCTAAGCATTTATTTACTCTGATAGCTGCGATAACATTGCAAAACGCTGTATAAAACCATGAATTCTGATCAATTTGGCAAGGTTATTGAATTTAAGACTCTAACAGTAGTATATGATATACAGCTTCAGTGAAAAATTAAAAAAAAATGTCTTTATTAATGTAGAGTTGTGGGTAGTACACCTATCATATTTATTATTTCGCGAACTGTAATAACATTTATGAAGCTATCGTGAAATGGACATTAGCAGAATAATTGTGACACTAGTAGCACAAGCCACAAATTCAAGAATCAGTCACGTACGTCATTGTTGTATGAATCGGTTTCTTATAGGCAAGCATGCTCCATCGTAGACCGCATCACTGACTGCTTAACATCAGGCGAGTTGGCTGCCAAACTTGCTATTTATTACCTAACAAATTAATATAAAAAAAATGCTGCCTTTTTCTTTAGACAAAATATGCTCGTTTGATAATCATCATCATGCTAGAATGCGCTGCCGGAATGGGTGTTCCCTGATAGTTACAATTTGGGTGTTTTCAAGTCCAAAAGTGAATCGGTTTCTTCTAGGCAAGCGTGAATCCATCGCAGCATCATCGCTTAACATCAGGCGAGTTGGCGGCCAAGCGCAACCCTTTACAATAAAAATAAAAAAACATCATTATCCGCTGATAATGATGATGATGATGTGCGCCGATTGTTGCGCTAGTTTTTTAAGCGGTTTTATCGTGTATTATGTAATTTGTGGTGTGAACAATAGTTTATCTATCTTTCAGCTAGACCACTGCTGAACATAGGCCTCTCCTTATCCATAGAACACCACACTGAACGACAGTTTGCCATCTGCATCCATTGGATTCCTGCGACTTATGTTGTCGGTCCATCTAGTCTAGTGGGATAATAAATGTTATTTATTTTGCTTAATTAATATTATACAGTGCTCTTGCTTCTGATTATGTTACCTATCTATACATATAATAAAAACGTAGAGATAAAAAAATCTGTAATTGCGAGATAACAAAAAAAAAATCACACAGGTCGTCTTAAAATATTATGAATAAAACAAACTATTTCATATTGTTTCCTTTTTATATACATTTTGTTAGATTTACGTCATAGTAAGTACCTACCTTATTTGTAAACCTAAATTACATTCTCTTTAACCTAACCTAACACAAGGAGGTACCTACAGTGGAAATAAAAATCATTCCAATGTCAAATGTACCAGAGATTTCTAAAAGTATAATAATAATATCAATAGTGGGTGGCAAGTTATCACCTGCAACAAAATTTTGAAATGAGGCATAATTGCCGACAGTACCTCGTACTGAGAGCCCGACACAACCAAAGAGAATGTAACGCTAACCACAGTTTTAGAGAGAATGAGAAAAATTACCCCTTTCCCGTTGGTAGGACGGATAAGTTCTCCTTGTGAGTAATATAAGGTCGGGGAAAAAGTTTCTTCGTATTTTATTAACAATTTCAAGACATATTTTTTCAAGTTTAATTACATTTAATTATAATATATATGTGCCATTTTGTTCGATAACTTGTTGCCATCTTGTCGTAGTGACATGATCCCGTTGCTGTAGAAATTTTGGGACTTCTGATCAAAAAAATGCAACAAGTAGTTTTGACAGTCCTCTCTGGATGTTAATCTAACACTACCCAGAGAACTCTGAAGAGACCGAAACAGGTGGAAATCTGAGGGTGCAAGGTCAGGGCTATATGGTGGATGCATTAACACTTCCCAACCAAGCTCTCTCAATTTTTGCTTAGAGGCCAAAGATGTGTGCGGTCTGGCGTTATCATGATGAAAGACCACGCCCTTTCTGTTGATCAATTCCGGCCGTATTTTCTCAATTTCTTGTTTAAGTCTCATCAGTTGTTGGCAGTAGAGATCCGAATCGATGGTTTTGCCCGGCGGTAAAAGCTTATAATGAACGATGCCCTTCCAATCCCGCCATACACACAGCATCACCTTATTACGTGTTAATCCGGGTTTCGCTACAGTCTGTGGTGCTTCACTGCCCTTTGACCATGATCGTTTGCGCACATTCTTGTCGTAGGTGATCCATTTTTCATCACCAGTGATCAATCTTTTCAAAAACGGTTCGGTTTCGTTACGTTTCAACAGAGAATCGCAAATGAGTACACGATTCATTTGGTTTCTTTCAGTGAGCTCGTGTGGCATCCAAATATCGAGTTTTTTGTATAACCAGACTTTTTCAAATGGGTCAAAACTGTTTTGTGGTCGATCCCCAGTTTTTCAGCTACGTCGTAACTACTAATATGCCGATCTTACTTCACTTTTTCAGAAATGGCATCAACTTTTATCCGTAACAGGGCGACCAGAGCGAGCTGCATCTTTGACTTCAAAATTTCCGGACTGAAAACGCTTGAACCAATATTGTGCTACTCTTGTTGACACTGCATTAGGTCCATAAACGTCACATATTTTATTCGCGGCTTGTGTCGCATTTTTCCCTTTTTTGTAATAAAACTTCAAAATATATCGAATTTCTTCCTTAGATTCACTCATTTTATCGGACAAAAAACAATTGAAAAATGGCGTGAAATTGCTTTTTACTTCTTGTGTTCCTTTTTTAAAATGTCATATTTTTAATGATATCAAAACTAGCCAGATACAAACAGTACAACCGATGAGATTTTACTACAACTTTATACATACAAAATACGAAAAGACTTTTTCCCCGACCTATTATGTTCCTTCTGTGTGTTCCTTGGATAAATTAGACCCCAAACCACAGACAAATAAATGTCTGTGCCCCAAACAGACATGTCAACGGGAGGGAAAAATTAAATTTTCTTTTTCTCCGGTTGGTCAGGCGGCCGCGGCGGTTCGTCAGCCAAGTTGACATGTCTGTTAGGACTTTAAATATATACGATCTAAGAGAGAGCAAGACAAATTCAAGTTAATATTATGGAGGATGAGAAAAATATGAATTGTAGGTAGGTACAGTCAAGAGCAGTCAGAATTTCTTTGCAGTTGACTAAATTTTTTTAATCTCTAGGGGCGACTGCCCCCCTTTGGCGACGGCCTTGCGTCGAGATAAAATACCTTGACAAAACCCTAAAACCAGTTCCAAACGCAACCACACAACGCAGGGTGTAGGTACATAAATATATTTTTTTTTTTACTTTGCTACTGCATCTTAAATCATCCTTGGCTACTGCAACCCCGGTTGTTGTGGCAATTTTGCCAATTCTTTTACATCATGCATTCTTGCAATAATGTAAAAAAAAAGGTTTTTTGATACGTGAATCGGAACGCACTGTCTGTTTGATTTGATGACAAGACACAAGACGCGCAAACCGCGATGTTTTCCAACAGAGACACGCTATTACTTGACGGGCTTTATGATTTTGGATTATGAACTATTATTGAATGAAATTAGACACATCATTTTCAGATAAACCTTTGTGTCAAATTTTCGAAATAGTTCATGATTTGTCGTCGTAGCGTAGGGTTTTTATCTGTTTCGTTAATTGTTTTTAAATCAATGTTTTAGTTGTTTATTTAATGAATTAAATTTAATAGTAGTGTCAAATGCCATAGAACACATTGATCGTGCTATTTTTAGTTATGGATTATCATTATTCGGACCTTGGTTTGCCGAATGATCCAATGATGTCGGGTGGGTAATATTTTTTTCTAAAGGAATCGATACCTCAGCTTCTAACTTGTTGCTTGACTATTTTCTTCCTTCTTCCTGGTAAATACATGGTTCAATTTATTAAATTTA
Organism: Agriopis leucophaearia; assembly: GCA_949125355.1. Lineage (NCBI taxonomy): Eukaryota > Metazoa > Arthropoda > Insecta > Lepidoptera > Geometridae > Agriopis > Agriopis leucophaearia. The sequence goes on from OX421275.1 coordinate 4,951,854, forward strand.
AGGCCTATATACGCTGTATATAGCGGTCGGCAAGATATAATTATAAGATATTGTTATCATTACAACTTTTACACAACTTTCATAATTCTTTGACTGCAACCTATGCTACATATTATGTATAAAAATTAAGTAGATACTCCATCTTTCAGGGATCAAAGATTACTACAGATATTTAGAAAGTCAGGTCCATTTTTTAAAGGTATTTTCAGAAAAATATGGCTAAGCAAGCTGAAATTTTATTTATGTAGTAGCTTTTACTTGTGGCTTGGCCCACAGTGATAATGCCTGTACATCACAGAGGGCTACTGAAACTTACATCACTGAAAGATTTTTTTAAATCAGCCCCATAGTTTCTAATATTACCCCATACAAACAAGCGTAAAGCACGGATCACGAAATATCAGAAAAATAAACCTATGAAGCCGACATTTGGCAGGTGTAGATTCAATATGGGTCATAGATATCTGCTGTGTTTTTTTTACTATAGAGACATAAAAGGATGTCTATCCCTATTGACCTCTTTTTATATGTCCCTATTGCAAAACTCCCAGGGATTTGTTGTTTCAACTGCCTAGTTGAAAGTTTAAATTGAAGCCTATGCATATAGTTACAAACTACCTCTATTTGTCAAAAATTACCTATATTTAAGGTGGACGGAGGGGATTGCTTCTTTGTATGTATGTCTACCTATCATGTTCTGACAAATAAATGATTTGATTAGATTTGAACAATAAACAACAAATTCACCAAGAAAGATGCTAATGACCGTGCGATGGGCAAGAGTCACAGTAGGAAAGCAGACCCTGGCTCCAGCTGTGATACACACCAAGCAGAAAAAAAAAACAATAATCCATGTCATTTCAGCACCCTATACACAAGAGTTTACACCACAATATTTGATACCAAGTCATGAAGCCGAGTACGAAACGAGGAGTAGCATCCTAGTCGACGGAGGAGACAGGTTTGGGGTCTCCTCTGTGATCTTTGACAAATATGAAGAGCTTATATGGATGGGGAATCAGGGAGTAAGTAAGACCATAGAAAAAGTAAGCAGTATCTATACAATCCAAAACTCACTAAAAAACTGCCAACTACGAGTTGGACCCACTCGAGGATTCCGTACCACAAGATTAAAATTTGTGTTATTTTCTTACCGAAGCAAATTTTCAGAATCCTTAGTGTGAACCTCACTCACACTTAGTCGGTTAAGCCATAAGAGTAGAGAGGCACAAACACAATTAATCTAGACTAGATTTTACCAAGGCCTTTGATTGGGTCTGACTCAGGGCACTCATATATAAGCTACTATCTAATGGCCTTTCAGGAAGGTTATGAATTTGGCTTGATTATCGCCATATCAAAAGTGATTCGGTTTCTTCTAGGCAAGCGTGATCCATCGTAGACCGCATCGTCGCTTAACATCAGGCGAGTTGGCGGCCAAGCGCAAGCCTTTTTTACAATAAAAAAAAAAAAAAAAAAAATGCTGGAGCAAGATCATCGATGATAGTTCTTGCTCTAACAGTATACCTATCAATGCTGGCGTTACGCAAGGTTCTATTTTATCGCCGTCGCTGTTCATTCTCCTCATCAATGGTATATTGCAAACTAGTAACATGCATTTAGTAATGCAGTCGATGTCACCGGTGATGCACAGTACAGTCGTATATTTATCCCTCATGCTGTCGTTGAAGAAAGTGAGAACTAACAAGTATCATTTATTTAAAAAGTTGAAATTAACAGTGTGTTTATTAACAGTCTCCTAATGTTTAATTTATTACAAATAGCAGGCTTAGCAAAGGATATAACTAAATACAATACTCATTCTGAAAAAATATATTAAATTGGCTGATAAATCTCTGAGACAACTGGACCCAACTGGAGAAGGGTTACCCTTGACAGAACACATTGGAAAGAGTTAGAGGAGGCTTTTGCCGAAAGACACACTAAGATTAGGGACATTTTATAACCTCTTATCTCAGTTTATAAGGCTGTATGATACTAATAATAAATAAAAATTTGGACACAAGCCTATTGTAGTCTAACAGTCAGCAATGACTTAATTTAAATACTTTAAAAACTAGGCTGGTTTTCTGTGTGAGTTAGTTACCATTTAGTTAATATCAAGTTGTATCCACGTAAGTTCAAAAAATATGTTATTATGTATTTAACTAATATAGTTCACGTTTCAGGGCCACGTTACATCATACTATGGCCCGGGCATGCAGAAATACACGTCATTCCAAGTCCATGAAACCGAAGAGATCAGGGATATCATCACACATGAAGAGGCTCTTTTTATACTGACCAAGTCGATGCTACGGAAACAGATACGAAGAGGACTGCCGAAACACACATACAAGTATAAAATTCACACTAATATTATGAATTCGAAACTTTGTATGCAAGTGTTTATTTTTGTATGTACTTAACTCTGAACATTTTAGGCCCTGGATTACTACAAGGGGATACTTTTAATCCAGACAAAATAAACAGTTCATGTAGGATAGCGAAGGGCAAGCCTCATCATCATCAGCAAGAAGACGTCCACTGCTGAACATAGTAGGCCTCCCCTTTTAACCTCCACACTGAATGACATCCTGCCATCTGCATGCACTGGATTCCCGTGACTCTCACAATCGTGGTCCATGTAGTGGGAGGCCTACCTACGCTGCTTCTGGTTTGTGGTCTCCACTCAAGGGCCTTTCTTCCCCATCGGTTATCGGTTCTTCAAGCGATGTGGCCTGCCCATTGCCACTTCAACTTACAAATTTTTATTGAAGGGCAAGCCTATTACTAAATAAAAATAAAATAAAATAAAAAACTGCGCGATTGGTGGCCTATGGCCACCCTGTCCTGTCGGCTTCCAAATTCTTGAGCTGTCTTCACAACCAATCTTAGCATTGGTGGGAATCCTGCCAGTTGCCACATTATTGAATTGTCCATAACATTTATATGTGTAGCTTATTCTGGAAAAATGAAAAACCACGGTTAACTAGTAAAATATATATAAACAAACCCTTCTATTATGTTTTCAGATCTGCAAACATGATAGATATGCAATGCCTCTTCCAAGAGAGCCCAACAAAACTGCTCATGGGTGGACATCAAGACAAGCTTTTGGAAATCGATATTACGAAAATGGTGGAAACTGTCATTGTAAGTACTTTATTTAATATTAGTGCTGTTGCCCGCGACTTCGCCATGCGTAGATTTTCATATAAACTTTCAACCCTTTTTTCCTCTCTTAATCCGGCCCTTGCGCATAATAACAACCTATACTTCAATCTGGTCATAGCTAAGCATATTCGTGAAAACCGCATTTAAATCCAGTGGTTTGGGAGATGTGTGTGGACAAACAAACAGACAAAAATTTTAAAAACTGTCTTAACGTGTTCAGCTGCTTATTTTAAGACGCTTATTTTAAGATTTTTTTTTCTCTACGTTTTTATTATGTGTATTATGTATAGATTTAATTTGATTTTTTGACTGGATGGACCGAAGATATTGTGAGAGTTGCGAGCCCCCAGTGGATGCAGATGGCAGGATGTCATTCAGTGTGGAGGTTAAAGGGGGAGGCCTATGTTCAGCAGTAGACGTCTTCTGGCTGATGATGATAGATTTAAAATTAGACTTTCATTTGACCACGCCTGATGTTAAACGATGGTGCCGTCTTACTATGAAGTATGCTTCATCATCATTATCATCCTATCATATTCTCACTGCTGCGACACAGGCCTTCTCTCAGAGAGAGATAATGGGCCCTAATCCACCCTGCTGGCCCAGTGCACGCTGTTGAATGTCATATGTGGGTGAACTTTTTTTTAAGGTTCTTGAACATACCGGTTTCCTCAACATGTTTTCTTTCACTGTTTTTCGAGCATGGCATCGAAACAGCACATAATTTATTTAGGTATAAAATCGGAGTATCACCAGAGGAGAGGTTAAAAAGTTGCTAAAAACATCACGCGAATAATGGACGATCCCTAAGACCCCCAATCCGAAGCAAATTGTTTTTCAGAGTCATTGAGTCATATTGCCTTTAAAAAATCTCTTATTAAGCAAAATTAAAGAAAATAGTAATTATGGTTTCTTCCAGCCAATACAAGAAGAAGGTTGCGCCGTACTCCGCAGTGGCGGTGGCTCTGTAGTCGCTTGTGGCAGCGCGAGCGGTGACGTGACACTACGTGACGTCAGGACTAACTCCCCAGAACACACCTTCAAGGCACATTCAGCTTGCCTCTCCGATCTGGACATGCAAGGAGATTTACTGATTACTTGTGGATTTACAGAATCGTGAGTACCTACTTTTGAACCATCGATATTCACGAAAACTGCATTTAAGGTGGAACGTTTGAAGTGTGGCGGGAAATTCAAATTTCAAACTGTTTTTTTTGTAAACGATCATGATGTTTGCGAAAATTGATTAGTATTCTTTACAAACTCACGTAAAGCTATTTATCTTTAATGCACATTGTTATACATTTGTCAATAAACAAATTTTTGCTGTTTCAAACAGTATATTGACAAATGTAAGTAATATGGTGAGTTACTGATAGCTGTACATGATAAAGTAAAGAACAATCAACAATTTTCGCAAACACTGTGTTATTTCACAATAACTACCCGGCCTAGCTACAAGGACAAAAAAACTGTTTGAAATTTTAATTTCCCGCCAAATATGAAATGTATCACCTCAAAATCTGCCTAGTGGTTTAGAAAATGTGCGTGACAAACAGACAAAAATTCTAAAACTGTCTGAACGTGTTCAGCTGCTTATTTTAAGACACTGTGTTTTTTTATATCTCACAATTACAGACTTTTTTATATATCTGTTTGTCTGTTTGCTACATAATACACACAGCTAAACGGCTTAACCGATCTCGATAAAATTTTGCGAGGTAATAGGATGTATCATGATGACGGACATAGGCTATTTTTTTCTGAAGAAATCGCGGATGAAGCGCGAGTACAGCTAATATATATATAAGTATAGATGAGTGGTGCGCTGCCTTTCGAAGGTAGAGATAAAAAAGTTGGCCTAGGAGAGCGTCATGTCTCTTACTCATAAGTATCAGTTCTTTTTGACCGACTTCAAAAAAGAAGGACGGTTCTATGTTCCACTGTTTTTTTTTTAACGTTTACCGATTTCTCAGCTAACTGTTGACCAATAAAAAAAAAACTTTTGTTCGGTAGGGTATACTTCCAATTTGGTCCCATTGTCACCAAGTCAGGATCTGATGATGGGATCCCAGGGGAATCGAGGGAACCGTCAAATTTTATAGGCACTTACGTACATATAGGTACGTTTTTCATATATTTTTGTAGTCGGTTTTTATTGTGATCCACTTATATTTCGGTCATATTTATAATCGTCATATTTATAATATTTTCAATCGACAAAATGTATGGAACATTTGATATATGTTATTTTACGAGGTTTCAGGATTGGTCCCATAGTAAAAGTTATTCATAATGATGAGTATAACGGACCCCTTTCGGCTTAGCACACCCTTTCGGAGTAACCCTACATAAGACAAACAAAAAACAATCAGTCAGAAGTAAAAACTTAAGTAGTAATTCACATATTCTACGAGAGATGGCGCTGTTTTAAAATATACGGTACAGCGTGACGATGACTCGAGTTCCATGGTTTCTGTTCACCCAAAAAATGATCAACGTGCCTAAAGAAGTTGTCACTTCAATAATTATCAACATAAAAAACCGACTTCATCAGAACTGGACCAAATTGAAATGGGACCAAATGGGAAGCACCAGCTTTTAAATAAAAAAGAATCATCAAATTCGGTTCACCCAGTCAAAAGTTATGAGGTAAGAAACATTTTAAAAAAAAAACTGTCGAATTGATAAACTCTTCCTTTTTGGAAGTCGTTTAAAAACAGGCCAATAGCCTATGAATCTCATTTCAGAGTAAATGGCGCAGTAGCAGAATCCTATGTGATAGTATGGGATGTCCGATACCTCCGCGGTAAGAAAGCTACGACGAATGGCACCAGTGGTGCTTGGTCGGTGCCCATCGCGTCTCCACCATTACTGCTACACTTTTTGCCAGCGTTCTCGGGGCGTGCGGTCGCGTCGGCGGGAGACGGTCTTGTGGCGCTTTTACACGTCAATAATACCCGGGAGGAGCAGAATGTGTTTCAAGTTAGTTACATTTTTATACTTACCTGTTGGCCAGTTCCAGTGTAATGTCAACCACATTCCGGAAACCCGTACGAAGCGCTTTGATTCCACTTTTATTGTGCGAACTGCTAGTCTGCTAGTGGAATGCGCTGCCTGAATGGGTGTTTCCCGATAGTTACAATCTGGGTGTCTTCAAGTCAAGAGTGGATCGGTTTTTTCTAGGCAAGCGTGATCCAGCGTACGCCGCTTCATCGCTTAACATCAGGCGAGTTGGCGGCCAAGAGCAAGCCCACTTTACAAAAAAAAAATGCCTGAAACAGCAGTTTTTTTTGTGATTACAGAGTTGATCCTATAGTAAAAATTATTTGTAATGATGGGTACCTTTCAGTATTACTACACCTTTTTTTTTACACCAAGTATATTTACTATGTTTATTTTATAGGTGAATACCCAGAATTCTGTATGCACAGTGATGGATGTATCTGCGTCGAGTCAAGCGTTAGTGTTCGGCGACCAGTCTGGCCATCTTAACCTATTCTCACCGCAGCATAACAATGAGCCTGTGTTCAATAGCTTTTCAAGGTACGTCATAATAGGCTTGTGTCCAAATTTTAATTTAATCTACTAGTCGCCGTCTCGGCTTCGCGCAGGCACAGAATACACATAGGACAAGTACAGAAGATTCACTCTGCAAGAGCATTTAAATAAGTAGCGACTCTTACTACCACACAATAAAGTCCAATTCAGGACGTGCGAGCGCTAACTGCCTACTGCTATATTAAACTACAAGTTGCCTCTCTGTCTATCGCGTAATTTTTGTTGTGTTCTCTGACGATCGCGCGGCAGCGGGCACGGCAAATTCGACAAGACGACTACTTGTAGCTTCATACCTAAAGTGTGGAGTGCGCCAGGTCTGGCATGGCTGGAGATTTTTTTAAATTGTATTATTAAATATAGCCTATGTTACGGAGCTAAGGGGTATGCCGAAAAACAGCCCTGCGTGACCCTTCAGGACCTTGCAGTACAGCGCTGAGCGCCCTATTGCCATACATTGTTTTTCTTAGTGTCTCTGTCCATTGTTTTTGTTTGTTTTGGCAATAAATATATCTTACTAGCGACCCGCCCCGGCTTCGCACGGGTGTTTGTCGCAGGACCACAAAATTTCATCCAAATAGGTACAGCCTTTTTAAAAGTATCGTATGTGCTATTCCAGACTATAATCTATCTATGTGCCAAATTTCTTCCAGATCCGTTCAGCCATTCTGGCGTGATTGAATAACAAGCATCCATTCATCCATACAATCTTCCACATCACACTAATATCATGTATATCAAGTTTGGATGGATGGATGTTTGTTACTCAATCACGCAGAAACGGCTGGATGGATTTGGATGAAATTTGGAATATACATTGCTTAGGTCCTGGTTTAACACATAGGCTACTTTTCATCATCATCATCATCATCACCGATTTTCAGCACCACGCGGGTGGTGGCACCAGTGGGATTCTTAAATGTTTGTTTTCCTTTTCAGGGCTACAGAGTTTGCCCACCAAGTAGAACAGCCCCGTGCGAGTTTTAGCGACACATCGTTCCAGTTCTCTTCCATCCCGCTCCCGCCGCTGACGACCGGGGGACGGTGGTTCAACGAGTTACCCGAATCTTTCTACTGGACCGGTTTTAGGTGGGTAGCACAGTTTTTTTTTTGTTTAAATTAGAACGGCCTTCAAGGCATTTTGTAAGAAATTTGTTGTAGGCAGTTGCACCCACTGAAGTGACATTTTTTTTCGTTTATATTAGAAGGGCTGTCAAGGCATTTTTGTAAGAATTCCGTTGTAGCCAGTTGAACACATGCAAACGATACGTCAAAATACAACTACATAGGAAGGAATGCAGTAATTCGTCAAGATTAGTATTATTTTAAAAGGTTATGAACGCCATTTTGATAAAGTTTAAAATTGACCTTCTCGTGGTGCAATACGGTTCAGTTCCCCTTGAATTTTGTGCAATTATTTTGGTAAATGTTGCTAGTGCAAAAAAACTGCACGATTATTGTGCGGTTTATAATACTAGTAGAGAAATAAAAACCGTATCGTAAATTAACGTACGTCATTATTAAAACAGTTCTAACTTAAACTGCACGAAAAGTGGTTGGTAAAAAATTTTAGTTAAAGAGTTTTTCAACAATTTTGTTTATTTTAATTAACAAAAGTAGTGTATTAACGCATGTGATTGTGTTATAATAGTGAATTATTATCCTTTAAATAATATTAAGGTAAGTTCGTAGGTTTGCATGAGAGTAGGCAAACAATAGGAAGTAAAAAAAATATTTTCGGTTTTGCCCCAAAACTCCGCACAAACTTAGCTAGATAAGTTTCCATGACCTTAATAGGTCATGCTTTGACCATGATATCGATTTAAGCTATGTTTAGAGCTCGTTTTATGTGACTTTAAATGGGTAGAAAAATAAATATTATTTGAAAAGGTTAAATGCAATTTCCATGCGAAGCCATTGAAAATGAAAAGATATTATAAAATTTAGAATGTGGTATCACAGCTAGTGATGGGACAGTTTTGTGTGCAGTTTTGATTTTATCGATAACCTGTTTATTGTATACCTTATAAAATATTTTATGGTAAAACTTGCCCTAGTCGTTTAAAAAAATTAAAAACTCTCATTTAACTTGCATCGTTGGTACGTCTGTCAGCTTCCCGATTCAAAATTTGTAATCCATTTTTCTTAGCACGTTTCAGTTGCACTAAGTAAATTTGATGTTTGTAAAATATAATGGTGGTACTTAACTGGCCTGATGATGGAGCCAGAAAGGTAGGCCATAGTAACCTCTATACTACATACTTTTACTTATTACTCCGTCGTGTTTGGACTCGTTGAATTCATTTTGATAAGGACTATTAGACCAAAAAGACAAAAACAATATTTATTGTCTGTCTAATAATTCATAGATTTACTGACGAATTGCAGCGCCCCGTGGTTTCACCCGCTATCCTATAGGAACTGCTATTTTTTCAGGGTAAAAACTATGAGTCAATCCAGAATATAAACTACCTCCATACCAAATTTTATTTTAATCTATTCACTTATTACAGAATTCAGTGAAAACAAACATATTAATACGCAGACTTTCTTATTTATAATAATAGTGTGATAATGTTGTTGTCTACATCTACATAATAAGACAAATGAATAATAACACAATAAAGTTTAATCTTCAAAAAATACTCCTAAAGTAGGTATTGTAGGAAATGTTGTAAGAAAAATCAAAAGTTATCGATATCGATAAAATTATGGTAACCACTATTATTGTCAAAGGCTTGTCAAGGGATTATAATTAAAACACGGTGAAATCACAACAAATAACAACAATTATCAACAATTTAGACTTTACCGGTGATAGGAAATTCCTTCTTTTTTAAAAATTAAAATCCATTCTAGCTCTACCACACGTAATTACAGCGCAAGACGGCATTGTGGATAAATCAGATGGAGCAGCATACGAATTCGAATTCAGTTAGCAACTGCGATGCGGAGTTTGACGCGTTGACGTGCATACTCATGTTCACTCGTATGCCTCGTAACAAATGTTCCATCTCTCTTCCGTTCTATACCCTTCTCTTTTCTGTGGTTGCACCCATATAAACGAAACGGCAGTCATTCGAAATCAGTTAGCAACTGTGACGCGGAGTTCGACGCGTTGATCTAAATAAGAATGTATAATCAAGGTTTTGTCATAATGCCTGGCGACAGATTTTCTTTCTCATTTCCGTTCTAATTACTTCTCTTTTTTGTGGTAGTTAGTGTTTAGGGCCATAGAGTTTTACCACTCATGTAAAACTGCCCACGTGATGACACATCACCATCACCATCACCGATCAACACCGTAGCTTTGTTGATACGGTTATAGCATTTGAGCTGTCCGTTAGCTTAGTTGGTAGTGAACCTACTTTCTGCGCTTGGGGGCGTGGGTTCGATTCCCACCTAGGACAAACATTTGTGTGATGAACATTTGTGTTCGTTTTATGTCTTGGTGTTAATATCTATTTAAGTATATATATTTAAAAATAAATGTATGTATATCAGTCTCTGGCTGCCATAGCTTTGCTTAGTTTGGGGTCAGATGACCATGTGTGCAATAATGTACAGATATTTATTATTATTATTTATAGCACAGTGTAAAAGTGCCGTTTATGCTGAGACATTAATGTACTCTCACCAGACATCTTAAGGTTGACAAATTTGGGTTGAAATATGTGTACCAAGCTACTAAGACGGGGGATGTATGCAGCTTGGTACTGCTATACTCGCGTTTCGCTCTTTACACGCACAATTGCTCTGTCTAGACGGCTTTGTTAGTTTATGCTGAGACATCAAGGTACTCTCACCAAATAGCTTAGAGTTGACAATTTTGGGTTCAATTTTGTGTACCAAGCCACTAAAACGCGGGATGTATGCAGCTTGGTACAGCCATACCCGCGTCTCGCTCTTCACACGCACAATTCCTCGTTCAAGACTGTATGGATTTATAGACTGTGTTTTTTTTTCTTTTTGTATGCCATAGGTGGCAAACAAGCAGACGGGCGGCCTGATGGTAACCAGTCACCGTCGCCTATGGATACTTGTAACACCAGAGGCACCACTAATACGTTGCCGACCCTTTAAGACTCTATTAGCTCGCCTTTTGAAGAACCCCATGTTGTAGCTTCTCGGAAACACCGCGGAAGGTAGCTCATTCAACATTTTGCAGGTGTGAGGCAAGACAGATCGTGTGAATCGCACAGTATGTGATTTCCACTGATCTATGATATGTTCTAGTACGATCGAAGAATTTTTATTAATCTTTGGTTTGTTAATAGCATATTCATAATATGCTACGGTAAAGTGCTAAGGCGCCAAATAATTGGTTTGTGCTTGTCGTTTCATAATTCATCATCATCATCAGCCAGAAGACGTCCACTGCTGAACATAGGCCTCCCCCTGTAGCCTCCACACTGAACGACATCCTGCACTCTGCATCCACGGGATGCCCGCGACTCTCACAATGTCGTCGGTCCATCTAGTGGGAGGCCTACCTACGCTGCGTCTTCCGGTTCGCGGTCTCCACTCAAGAACCTTTCTTCCCCATCGGTTATTAGTTCTTCTAGCGATGTGGCCTGCCCATTGCCACTTCAACTTGCAGATTTTAATAGCTATGTCGGTGACCCTGGTTCTTTGGCGAATATCTATGTTCCGAATTTTGTCGCATAAAGAAACCCTGAGCATAGCTCTCTCCATTGCCCGTTGTGTGACTCTGAGTTTTTCCAAAAGACCAACCAGTTAAGGACCACGATTCATAATTGTTATCATCAAAATTGCTATAATTTCCAGGAGGCCAAAACCTATCGATCCAGAGGTACTGAAAACTATGAAAATGCAAGGCCCCATTGGGTATGCTCCTAACCCTGGAACTACGCGAAGAAATCAGGTATTCAGCTCAATCAGGTAATCTTTGTTTATTCACAAAAACTTATTGGTTTTACTCATCCATAGTATTATTTACTGACTTAAAAAAAATGGAGGTTCTACGTTACACTGTTTTTTTAACCGACTTCCAAAAAGGAGGAGGTTCTCAATTCGACTGTTTTTTTTAAATGTTTGTTACCTCTTTACTTTCTACTGGGTGAACCGATTTTGATGATTCTTTTTTTATTTGAAAGCTTTCCGTGTGGTCCCATTTCAATTTGGTCCAGTTCTGACATTTTTTATAATGTCTGTTTTTTATATTGACAATTATTTTATGTATGTTCACCAATTTCTCCACCAATCATGTATTGATTTTGTTGATTCTTTTTTTGTTCGGTAAGCCATACTTTAGAGGTAATCCCATAAAATTTCATCAAAATCGGTTTAGTAGTTTGGTTTTTAAATCAAAATAACTGAAAAACATATGTAATCCAAGTAAACGAAATTGCGTATTTACAAATTTTGAAGTCGGTTTTTAAAATTGATAATTATGTGTTTATTTGACGACTAGCTGTTGTCGCTGAGGGTTACGCATATACCCTGTACTAAGCCGAAAGGAGGTCATTGTACTCATCATTATGAACAACTTTTACTATGAGACCAACCATGAAAACACAAAAAAATATCAGTTGTTCCATGCATTTTGTGGAGTGTCAATGGAACAGTTGAATTTTTTTCTCGCGATTTCGGGTTTGGTCCTATAGTAAAAAAATTTGCTTTTAAAACAAACTTTTACCACAGAGACCACAGAGGTTGACCTCTGAGAGGCAATCTAACATAACCCAGCTGTAATAAGCAGCCAGGTCCCCAAAAAATGATGATCCCTCTGCACCCCAAAAAACAAACAAACATAGCAAATTTGTTATGTTATTGTGGTGTTATTTACAGATGCCGTATGTCGAAGATAAACTTGAAGACTTACAAACGAAAAGTCAGGAGCAGAGGCATATTGTCCCACCTATACCGGACTACTATCTAAAAGTAAGTTGTAGTCACAATAGGCTAGATGACTGTTTTTTTGAGTGTCCTATTAAAATGTAGCCCATAAATATTGCTGATTAATGAAAACAAAATGAAAATCTGATCAAAATTAAGCAACTTATAAGCATTTTAATATCATGCTAGACAGAGCGCGTGAAACAGCAAATTATAATAATAAGATTTTATTTATTGCCAAAAACAATGAACACATAAGGTAAAAACAATCTTTGGTAATAGGGGTATGCAGCACGGCGTCATGACGTCGCTTCTCTGTAGGCCATATCTACACTAATATTATAAAGAGGAAAGATTTGTACCTATTTTTGTATGTTTGTATGTTTGTAATGAATAGGCTCCGAAACTACTGAACCGATTTGAAAAATTCTTTCACTGTTGGGAAGCTACACTATCCCCGGGTGACATAGGCTATATTATATTTTGTAGCGAGGCCGAAGGCCGAGCTTACACTCGTGCGAAGCCGGGGCGGACGGCTAGTAAATTCTATTCTGACAAGTATGGCGCACAGAGGCGTGACGTCATTTTTGTTTTGTAGGAAAGGGACAGAGTTTCCCTTTTTGTTTTGAGTTTGAGTTAAATCCCTGACGTTTCATACACTTTGCAATGTCTGTTTTTTTTAGTTTCATACTGATTAGGCTGATGTTATGCGATGGTGCGGTCTACAATGGAGCACGCTTGGCTGAAGGAAACCAATTCATTCACTCGGGATTTGATGACACCCAGATCTGAGATTGTAACTATCAGAGAACATATTCGGGCAGCGCATTCCACAGGCAGCGCTTCATACTTAATTATTTAGTAGCTACCTTTCCCGACATCGCACGGGTGGAGTTTTTTTTTAAAAATTCTAGTAATGTAGCCTATTACTCAGGAATAATGTAGCATACTAATGGTGAAATAATTTTTGAAATCGGTCCAGTAGTTTTTGAATTAATTCGTTACAAACATCCAAAAATACAAATCTTTCCTCATTATAATATTAGTGTAGATTATTTTAATACTTTATTGCACACTTAAAAATTAAGTACAAATGCACAAATGGAGGACTTAATGCTATACATTGTCTACCAGTTATCCACGAGGTACTTTGTGTCATTTATACTAACACGATTCTACTGGCTTTTAAGTTTATTGATTCTGATTGCAGAAAGATGTTCGCTACATAAAACATGGTCCCAACGAAGATCTGGACACGTTAAACAAGACCGACTTACCGGGAATCGAAGCTACACTACCCAACTCTTATTGCAACGTTATGTTACAGGTATGCTTTAGAATTAGTAAATTATTGTCCCAGTCTGTAATGATAACTTTATTCATAACTCGCCCTGGCTTCGCACGGGTGTAAGCTCGGCCTTGCTACAAAATAATGTCAGTCTCCTGGTTCTAAGCTACCTCCCCACCAATTTTCAGCCAAATCGGTTCAGTCGTTCTTGAGTTATAAATAGTGTAACACGACTTTCTTTTATATATATATATATATATATATAATAATAATCTATAATAATAATCTTTATTTGGCATAAGGAAAAATACAAACAAATAATTGAATCCACTGGCTCCGAACTAGTAAAAAACTGTGTTTCGAAAGCCAGTGGCTTCTCCCAATGTTTATGTATTAAATGCTAGGTATGTCTAAAATAAAGATATTTTTTTATGATTAAAATTTCGAAAGTAAAAATAAACAAGATAAAATTAAATAATTACTAAATAGATATATTTATATAGATAATAATTACATGTCAACAATTAAAAATAAATCATAAAAATAATCATAATAAAATGTCATTCTGATAATCATAATAGGCATTAGTTATTTACTCCAGTTTTGGAATGAATTCCTCTACGCTGTACGGTGCCATATCGGTCAGAAATACCTTAAGTTTATTTTTAAATGAATAAAGCGACTTGGCGTCCCTTATATATTTCCGCAAGGAGTAAAATAATTTTATGCCAAATATTGAGAAAGAAAGAAAGAATTATTTATTTTGTAACAACAACTGAACATGAACAACATAGATATAATTTGGTCCTTAGGTAGTGAAGTTGTGTCACAAAAATGGCGTCAACTCACCATAATGTTGTTTGTCAAACAGCGCTGATTTTCCGTTGAAGCCACTTCAATTCAGTGAAGTCACGAAAGGCTCGAAAAAACAGTGCAACGTAAAAATAAAAACAGTACGACAAATACAGGGCGACAAATTTTATATAGAACCAGCGTATTCGGCAGATGTCGTCCTACCCGCTATAGGGTCCAATTGTGTTTTCAAAAAATCCAGGAACCCATTGAAATATACACACAAAACTTCATCCAAATCGGTCCAGTTTGGTGACATACAGACAGCAGAGATATATTTGTGAGACTTTGGTTAGCCTTTGCATGGGCATAATCAAGGTAATGCGTTGCTAGCAGTGATGATGATGGCCGAAAGCGCAGCGTAGCGCAGCTCCAGGCCATCACATCGCTGTCAGCATTGCAGCCCTTGATGGACAAGCTGGAATTTCGGTCGAGGCCTTTCTTGAACGAGATTCGAACCCGAGGCCTCACGCTTTCAAGTCTAGCGGTCTCCCAAATAGGCTAACATGGGGTTTGTATGTATTTGGTATGTCTCATGTATGGTCCCAATTATTGATGAGCAAAAGGATTATTTTCACTATGAAAGTCTAGAAAAATTATTTACAGGTCCTGTATTACACACGTCCCGTAAAAGCTACGCTTTTGGCTCACACGTGCGCAAAAGAATTCTGTCTCAGCTGTGAATTAGGTATGTAATTACAAAAATACTAATAATATAGGCGTCCGTTATCGCATATCATCAGGCGGATCGTATGCGCATCTGCAACACTTTTTATTTTAAATTAATTGGCCGAGTACGAGTCAGGCCCGCGCACTGAGGGTTCCGTACCACTACAAAAAACAAAAAGACAACATCCTAGTACATTTGCACCCTACATTGCTTAACTTAGTGGTATACAGAAATTTATCACCGACTCGCGTTTGTCCATTTTTTATTATTTCATGTTTTACTTTAGAGCGTGTACTATTTTACCATTTTTGCATTAGAGCCAGATACAAAATACAGTGTAAACTCTTTATAACGAAACTCAAGGGACTGAGCATTTTTTGTCGTTATAGAGAGTTATTGTCACATGGAGTGAACAAAAAAACAACCAAATTAACAAGAATTTCGTCAACACTAATCGCTTTCCGTTTACTGGCCATGTTAACAGTTTCAAAGAAGGTTTACGATTGATAATACGATAGGTACCCAGTATGCTTGGTCGAAGACCATCACTAGATATAAAACGTAACCCCAAATACAAAACGTATTTTGTATTTGGGGACTAAAAAGGGGTGTCTTATGGGGATTGTAATACGGCTTTTAAACGTCTACTATCTATCTTTACCATTTCAGGTTTCCTATTCAGTATGCTAGACGCATCCGGCGGGTCTCCATGCAATGCCACGAATTTCCTCCGCGCATTCCGAACGGTGCCCGAAGCGGCTGCATTGGGCCTTATACTTCCAGACCGGGCGGCCGACCCCAGGGTTGATCTCATTGCTCTGATACAGGTAAAACCACAGAAAAAGAAGTAAATAGAACGGAAATGAGAAGTAAAAACTGTCTCCATGTATTGTGTAAATGTGTGACATAAATAAGAATGAACATTCTTATTTATGTCACACATTTACACAATACATGAGACAGATTTTACTTCTCATTAATAAGAATGTTCATTCTTATTTATGTCAACGCGTCGAACTCCGTGTCACAGTTTCTAACACAGTTGCTATGGGTTTATATGGGGGCAAGTGGCTACAACAAATTTCTTATAAAAATGCCTTGACAGTCGTTCTAATTTAAACAACAACAAAAAAAAACTGGTAAAACCATGATCCAATAAAGCAAGGTCTGATATTCCGGGAGTGACACATGCCTACGTCACTGTCCAGTTGACACTTCATTGCAACATACATAAATAGGCAAACATTAATAATCTTTTATTATTTTATTTATTTATTATATACACAAAACAAATTACAATCATACAAAACAATATCTTAAAAAAATTGGTTCAGACCTGGATTGTAATGCAAAAATATGTGCACACTTAAAAACAAAATGAGAAATAATTATTTAATTATTTAATTAATAATTATTAATAATCTGTGAAATAATTATCAATATAAAAAAACGACTTAATAAAAATGTCAGAACTGGACCAAATTGAAATGGGACCACACGGGAAGCACCAGCTTCAAATTACAAAAATAATCATCAAAATCGGTTCACCCAGTCGAAAGTTCTGAGGTAACAAACATTTAAAAAAAAATACTTTCGAATTGAGAACCTCTTCCTTTTTGGAAGTCGGTTAGTAAAATACAAAAGAAAAAACAAATTTTCTCTGAAACAACCAAAAACAAACATTCATTCTTTTGTTTCAATCTTTTACTTTTTTTTGGGGGTCTTCAAATTGAGAGTGAATCGGTTTCTTCTAGGCAAGCTCCATCGTAGACTGCATCATCGCTTAACATCAGGCGAGTTGGTGACCAAGCACAAGCCTATTATTTAATAATAATAATAAAAAAAACATTATAAATTTGTTTCAGAGTTGGAACCGTTTCATACTACACCAGATGCACTACGAAATCCTAGAAACACGTAAAAAAGAGAAAGAGCTACACATCCTAGCGAACAGTCCTTCAAAAGGCTCCCTTTCCTCTCGGATCGGCAATCACAAAGTCAGCAGTAATGTCACCACGCCGCACATGAACGGCACTTGCGGGGAGGAGTATACAAATTACGAGTTTCTAGGGCCTAATGAAGTTGACGGACATGACGAGTTGAAAGAAGATGGCTGGATCAGTCGAGATGAAGGTTAGTGTTAAAAGCCGTATAGCAAAAATGCATCGTTAATTTTTTTGGTGTAGAATGAAATAAACCGGGCAAGTGAAAGTCGGTCTCGGGCACGAAGGGTTACCATTATCTACAAAAAGGGCAAAAAAAAACTTGTTTGTTGTATGGGAGCCCCACTTAATTATTAATTTTATTTTAATTCAATTAATTATTTTTACAGTGAATAATAACATAACGCAATATTCTGTGAATATTTCAAGCGTCTAACTGTTGCCGTTATCAATATCGAGCAAAAAAATCACGTTTGTTGTATGGGAGCCCCCTCAAATATTTATATTATTATGTTTTTTAGTATTTGTTGTTATAGCGGCGGCAGAAATAAATCATCTGTGAAAACTGTGTGACAGACGGACAGACAGGCAGACAGATGGACAGCGAAGTCTTAGTAATAGAGTCCCGTTTTACCCTTTGGGTACGGCACCATAAAAAAAAATAAGGTCGTCTGTAGGGTGAGTTCGACTTTATACATCAAGCCTGATTTAGGCTAGATGCGTTCGCGCATGCCACCTTACCATATCCCCCCTGTTAGTCTCATCTGAGGTCTCTCAAGGCACATGAAGCAGCAATTAATTGACGTACCTAGGCGTAAAATTACCAACATTCTTTTATTACAGTTATATGATTATTTACGGGGTTTTGTCTGCACATGGTGCATGTAACTGCGCCGAAATATCGAGAGCTCCTTCCACAACCTTACCACGGTAAATATCCCGTAAATAATCATGTAATTGTAGTGATCAACCGTGATAGTTTAAAAACAGTATTCTTTTATTATTGTGATAATTCTAATGCATTTCGTTTCAGTTTCAAACGACAACGAACCACTGAACCACGTGAACCACGAAAGCCACGAGTTGAACCACAAGCAGAGCGAGAGGGAAGAGTCTGACATATCGCAGTTGTTCGCGATCGGGCGACACCAGATGAACAGATGTCTTAAGTGTAACAAGGAGGTAAAGCGAGCATACATTAGCGACCTAGTCGCATTCTTGGCTGGACGGATTAGGAAGATTTAGATCCAATTTCCGATGGGAAGAAAGGTCTTGAGTGGAGACCGCGAACTAGAAGTCTCAGCTAAGGTAGTCTTACCACTATGTTTTAATGTTTATCAGGAGTTATCGCGCAATATTTTATATAGGTAATAATTATCAATATAAAAAATTAACTTCATAAAAATGTCAGGACTGGACCAAATGGGACCACACGGGAAGCACCAGCTTTCAATTAAAAAAAAGAATCATCAAAATCAGTTCGCCCAGTCGAAAGTGATAGTTTTAGGCGATAATTAAACTCAGATTATTGTCTTACTCACGGATTTATATTGGGATATTTAAACAACATGGTAGATTCGTTCCGCACACACACGAGGGATTGGAAAAAACAGAAGTGACAGTTCACTGTCAGCTGGACACTGACATAACTAGGTACAGTTTATCTTACAAACAAAAAAAAAACATTCCAACAGAAAGTTCTAAAGTAACAAAAAATAAAAAAACGAACTGACAACCTTCTTTTTGGAAGTTGGTTAAAATAGATACATTTCGCTCGACGTTTCGACCATGTTACAATGGCCGTGGTCATGAGCTGACCGAAAACTACGGGTGAGTCTGGTGAGAAGAGCGGGTATTTTGTTCTTATACCCTCACTTGATCTTGAAAAATTGCAGTGTTGGTACTAGTAGCCTAGTACCTACACCGCGGTTTGTACATTTGCTTACTATGAGATTCCACGACGCCGCTAACTTAAATCCATCTTCCCGGTTGAAATTGCGATGTTTTCTAATTTCAACCGCTTCACGAACCATTCTAGAAAAATAATGTCGTTCGGTGGAGACGACCTTTGGATCGTGTAGCTCGATCCAGTGACCGGATCCCGACTCAGGCAAATGTTCTGCAATAGCCGACTTCTGTGACCTCCTACTAGATGGACCGACTGGCCATCCAGTGGAATGGTGAACCGATAACTGATGGGTAAGAAAGATTCTTGAGTGGAGACCACGAACCGGAAGACGCAGCGTAGGTAGGCCTCTCACTAGATGGACCGACGACATCATGAAAGGCGCGAGCATCCAGTAGATGCAGATGGCAGGCTGTCGGTCAGTTGCCCCTGCAGCTTCATTTCTACCATATTCCCAAAAGTTGACAAAAATGTAGACCCACGGCGGGGTCCACTTTGGGAACCTTTGATCTAGTCTGTCCAATGTATATCACACACACATCACAGCCAATTAACGTCCACTGTTGGACAAGGCCTCCCTCATAAAGAGTGGTGTTGCCATAATCCCCACGCTTGGCAGGCGGCTTGGGGATCGCAGTACGTTCACCGTGTACTATTAGGACGCTGCTGCCCGTCCTCCGATGGTTCTGGTCGCAGTTTTAGGACATAAAAGGGTCGTGGCCGTATACTAATGTATATGCTCCGCAATAAATCCTGTAGAAAATTAATAGACTCGCTACCATACCACGGTGTTCTAGACTAAGAAATTTCTTAGCAAATAACTTCTCATACAATACAATACTTTATTAATAACACCATAGTTACAAGTCATACTTCTCCAGTACACTCTTCTACAACAATGTATATAATAATTATATCTTAATAATGAAATAGAACAAAAATGTCATTACATTACATAGTAATTGAGTATGTCAAATTATAATAATAATGTGTTTAATAATGAAATAGATCAAAAATGACATTTTAATAGTAATTGAGTACGTCAAATTCAATTCATCCATCGTTATTTACTAAAGCACCTGAAATATTAATGGATTCATCCCGTATAAGTATGATATTTTAATGAATATTTATTTATAGGAAGGTCGCGAATCAGTAGTACTAGCATGCGCTCTGCAATATCCCTCCACCCCTCGCGAAACCGATGCCCGAGGCACCTTCATAGACCTCATCCGAGCTTCGCTGTCTTCAAAACGAAGCACGCCTGCTTGGTGCGAACACTGCGGGAAATTCACGCCGACTACCCAGCGGGGGAAGCTCGTCAGGTGAGATTAGACTTTAGTTATATGAAGATAGGGTTTAGTTATGACTAAGGGAACATTCATAGCTTTGCGAAGCGAACCCTGCGGGTAATTTATGTCGACCACCCAGCGGGGGAAATTCGTCAGGTGGTATTAGACTTTAGTTATATAAAGATAGGGTTTAGTTTGTTATGTTTAAGGGAACATTCATAGCTTTGCGAAGCGAACACTGCGGGTAATTTATGTCGACCACCCAGCGGGGGAAACTCGTCAGGTGAGATTGGACTTCAGTTACATGAAGATAGGTTTTAGTTTGTTATTTGTTATGTATATATCTTTTTCTCATAAAAATCTCCTGATCTTTACGCTCCATCCCCCTTATTAATAAACGCGGAGTAGTCTTGGAATAGTTACGTTGTGTTTTGTCTTTTTCTCTCTTTAAAATTTTAAACTCGATCGAAAAAGACAAAACGACGTCGTAACTATTCCAAGGCTAATCTCAGTTTATTAATAGAGATACATAGGTATAAGTAAGCGACTAAAATTGCAGGTGATCAATTCAATTTTCAATCTACCCACATAAATAATCTAGCTGAAAAACTTGATGGCTGACCTTGGGCTGCTTTTTTTTCGTAGCGGACCATGTAATAACTAATTCTCATTACTTTTCGCTATAAAATTTGTATACACTAATATTAAACTTTATTGTAGTCTAATCCCTTTACAGATTGCCCCCGATTCTAGCGATTAATTGTGGTGGAGTGACTATAAGGGAGAAGGCTTACTGGTCTAAAGGAACGCAGAAAGATATGGTAATTATGTAAAGTCTGGTTAGTAAATACCTTATTCAATTAAAACTAGCACCCATACATTGTGGAGTTTCCTTGTTGTACGGCCAAGGATTGGAACAACCCGCCGGCTTCCTTGTTTCCTGAGAGATATAATCTGGACCTTTTTAAGGCAAGAGTGAATAGGTAGGTATCTTCTGCGTTTGCGACCTTCATCTTTGTCCACAACGTCGAGTTCCATGATTTTTATTCACCTAAAAGTGCGCAATGTGCCTAAAGTAGTTTTCGCTTCAAAAACTTGCAGTTTTTGCATAAAGCGGTTTAGTGTAAACAATGTATGAAACATGTATGTATGTACTAAGGCATTTCCCTTATTTATCTGATCTGAGTTTGTCACCAGTGGTAAAAAAACAATCAACCCCCAATGTCTATATTATTTGACAAAATGTTGTGTGTATTATTACAGTCGGAATCGAAAAGAGGTGCGAGCAATAAGCCCTGTAGATACGGATTACACTGCGCTCGTCCCGGCTGCCACTTCAAACATCCTGATCGGTGAGTTATCACTTTTTTTTCCAAACTAGCAGCACCTCGCGGTTTTACTCGCTATGCACAGGAACCATGAACCAGGATTTTCTGCATAAAAACTGTAGTGCGCGCGATGTTGGCCGCCGCAACCGCAGCCTTGGCGACTGGCGTTGTCATCGCTAGTACCAGTGCGCGGGCGACTGTCTCCGGGAGCGCGCGTTTTCCCTGATGTAGGAGCTCTAATGATCCGAAACTGGTCGAGACGATTATACAAAAAATAATTATATTACTACAAAACTGTTTACACAAGGCGTTTTTTAATAACAAGCCACTGGACGGATTTAAATGCGGTTTTCGCGAACATGCTTAGCTATGATCAGATTGAAGTATAGGCTATGTTATTTTGCGCAAGGACCGGATTAAGGGACGAAAAAAAGGGTTAAAAGTTTACATGAAAATCTACGCGTACGAAGTCGCGGACAACAGCACTTGCAACTAATATAAAATGTCATGTAGTATAAGTCAAGTCGCGTTTCTTAAAAATAATGATTAAATTGTAATTATTGAATTTCTAATGTCATTATTATAATTTTCAGGGCGAACTCGTCACCAGGCGGCGCATCGAAGAGTCCTCCACAGGAATCTAACTGCGTACTGCCGCAGCAACTTGTGATCAGACTACAGTCGGACGGCGACGTACTTGTCAACGACAAGGTTAATATTGAATTAATTTGTTTATTTATATGAAAATAATCCATCCATCCAATCCATCTTGAGGTGAGTTTTTACAAAGATTTTATTGTACACATTTGACATTATAATTTATTTTATACTTCTTTTCTTCGACCAAAATAAAAGAATGGACGGGCCCTAACCATTGAACTTGATCAGTAAAAACGAGTCAAAACCGTCGGACATATACTTCAACACCTAATTATAAAAATGTACAGTATATATGTTACAAAAAATAGATATCGGTATTATTTGTGTATTTACACTTCGGTAAAGCATACGAATTCATAATTTTGTCAGATGTTTCGTTATCGCGTAACAATAGACTCGTGTTTCACTTCCTACGGCTAGAGACCGACTGAAACGAAATGAGAGCTGGCGCTCATTTTGTAATCTTCAAAAATGCTCTTCTACTGGGCCCGTCCATTCATTTTATTTTGGTCGAAGCTTCTTTTTATGCTAATAGATTTTATTTTATTCTATAAAGTTTTAGTGCTGTAAATCTACCAAACTGAAGTCTGGTAGGTTTCCAACACGGAAACATGGCAACACTTTTGAATTGTATTTGAGTTAATTATAGTTATTTGAAGTTCATAAGTGTACACTAATGTACCCATTTGAAGAAATAAATGAACTGAACTGATATTGCACACACTGACATATTCTTACTAGTTGTACAAACGCACACTTCAATATTGAGCGCACACAACTGCAAACAATGTGATTCAAATGTATACGAATGGACGACCGAGGGGGTGTGATAAAGGGGAAACTGTGGGTATAACGCTTAAATTTATTAATTTTTAACCGACTTCCAAAAATAAGGAGGTTCTCAATTCGCCTGTTTTTTAAAATGTTTGTTACCTCAGAACTTCCGACTGGGCGAACCGATTTTGATGTTTTTTATTTATTTGAAAGCTGGTGCTTTCAAACTGGTCAATTTGGACCAGTTATGTCATTTTTATGAACTCTGTTTTTCATATATTTAAAATTATTTCTTACATTTTATTTATATTACATGGGAATTACTCACGTAAGATTAGGCCGGTTACTCCGACTATAGTTTCAACCGCATTCGGCTGTCTTTAACAAGGCGAATGCGCGTGCGCGGCTGCGTCTCGCTTTGCACTGCGTGCCGCCGCGCTACGCGCACGTGACGACAACGAATGCTGATCGGGTGCTATAGGGTGCGTGAAGAAATACGCGCACTGGACGTCTTCCCCACTCGAATCTTCATGTTTTTGGGAATA
The DNA here is from genome assembly GCA_949125355.1 of Agriopis leucophaearia. Taxonomy (NCBI): domain Eukaryota; kingdom Metazoa; phylum Arthropoda; class Insecta; order Lepidoptera; family Geometridae; genus Agriopis; species Agriopis leucophaearia. Next base: position 4,975,706 of record OX421275.1, read on the forward strand.
CTCCAGCACACGGAGCTCACCACGTCGCCACCAGTCTCACGGTCACTCCCACGAACTCCATGAAGACACGGTTTCCAAGTCGGTGGCAGGTTCCATCCTCCATCCCTATGGAAGGTTGGTTGGTTGTGTGAAAACCACGTCAGTTTCCATAGTAAAATTATTTCTTACCTTATATCTGAACAAATTTATTATATGAAAATTCCAGCTCGACCAATCACCGACCGACCCGCCAACTCCAAACCACAGGTCAGATCAAAAGCATAAGAAGAAACCCGCCACAACACAATCAGAGGAGGAGTATACTCTATCTGCCGCGGTAGTGTGCGTGGAGGACACACCGAAACACTTGGTGGCCTACGTGAGGACAGCCGGGGATGAAGGGGAACCGTGTTGGCATCTCTTTAATGATCTGTGGTTAGTACAAAGACTTTCTATAACTAGACATTTAATGCAGGGCGAACATGTTCAGACACTTCATCAGTTAACATTACTACTGATATAAAAAACGCCCACTGATTCCACTGAACATCACGTCATTTCCGACCAATACCGTAGATACGCCATCACTATGCTTTGTTTACATTTTGAACTGACGTTGAATGGACCAATTAGCATTTAGTAACACCTCACCCCGCTCCTCAGGTATTTGACTGAATTGTTTCCATTGAAAATAATAGTAACTATAAGTCTGGGCTACGTGGTAGCTATACCTAGTCTTTGGGTTAGTAGAACATAATATTGTGGTTTTTTTACCGACTTCCAAAAAGGAGGTTTTTAATTCGACTGTTTTTTTAAATGTTTGTTACCTCAAAACTTTCGACTGGGTGAACTGATTTTGATGATTCTTTTTTTATTTGAAAGCTGGTGCTGGTGCGAATTGGTCCAGTACTGAAATTTTTGTGAAGTCGGTTTTTTATATTGATAATTATTTAATTCAGTAATAGGCTTGCGTTTGACCGTCAACTCACCTGATGTTAAGCGATGATGCGGTCTACGATGGAGCACGCTTGCCTGGAAGAAATATATTCATTTGAGATTTGAAGACACCCAGATTGTAGCTCTCGGGGAATACCCATTCAGGCAGCGCATTCCACAGACTCGTGCTAGTTAGTGCTTTCCATTTTAAGGCCCTCTTTTCCCGCTTCTGGCAATTTAATGTTGAACGGCGCACAACTGCAACCGAGGTGATCAACATGTCATCAAATGGACGACCAGGGGTTATGAAGTGCACTTCCATTTATTTTTTCTGACAATGGGTCCAATATGCAATGATTTCAACCACAGAAAAGAGAAGTAAATAGAACGCAAATGAGAAGGATACTCTGTCGCCAGGTATTGTGACAGATATGTGATTGAACATTCTTATTTAAGTCAACGCTTCGAACTTCGCGTCACAGTTGCTAACACAGTTGCTATGGGTTTATATGGGTGCAAGTGGCTACAACAAATTTCTTACAAATATTCCTTGATGCAAGTGACTACAACATTCTTACAAAAAATCATTGACAGCCGTTCTATTTTAAAATTTATTTTTTCTTTTCTGTGATTTCAACCAAGTATTCTCCCTTCCAGCATAGTCCCCGTGAGCGTTGAAGAAGTGTCCCAGTTCAGCGCATGGTGGAAAACTCCGTGCGTGGTGTTCTATAGCTACGTGCGGCCGCGGCGGCCCTCGGGGCCTGCGCCCGCCTCATAGCCGCAGCTACTGTATGGACCCCCCGGCGTGCTGTAAGTAACCTTTACTTTACAAAAAAAAGTGCATGTTCAATTATGCATCCATGCACCAAACTTTCACATATATGATACTAGCTGCGCCCCGCGGTTTCACCCGCGTGGTGATGAAAATCGGTGATGATGATGATGAAAAGTAGCCTATGTGTTAATCCAGGACATAAGCAATGTATATTCCAAATTTCATTTAAATCCATCCAGCTGTTTCTGCGTGATTTTGAGTAACAAACATCCATCCATCTATCCAAACTTTCACATATTATATGATATTAGTTTGATTACGGACAGCATAATTCAAACTTTTTAGTTACCACCTGTCAAAAATTCTTTATACGTCAGAGTCAGAGACAAAGCCTCAGATTATTTAAGGTTTTTAATAAAGTAGATATTTAAACTGCGTTGTCATCAATCCAATGCTATTGAACTTTGACAGTGTTCGCAATCAGGCTACCGGTTTGAAGATCTTTAACGAGCGTATCAAAGACAGTTTCTTTATTTTCAGCGCTCCGGGTCCATACGAGCCGTCTGGCGTGTACTACCCGTTAACCCCAGAGGTACAGTACAGTTACTTCTCCTAATTCCCATTAATTTTAGGCTCAAAAGTTCCATAGTTAAGGCACAAAATGCATTATTGAATTGTTGAATAATGTGATAGGATTAGGAAGGAAAATGTCTTTGTGACGTAGCGAATACGGAAACGTGTCTCAATAAACTAATCAGAGACTAGCAATCTAAAGCGATCTGATTGGTCGACGCATTTTATGTGATGATTTCACGGGTTCGTATTGGCTGCCTAAATCGCGTGCGATTGTAATCGTGTGAAATGATACGTCCATGGTTTTATGATGAGGGTAGATGTAAAGCTTTCGCCGCGCCACAAGTGTCTGTATATAAATTTATTAAAAAAATATGTGTATATGTGATTGTGAGTAGGTGACGTCATATTATTAAAATGTCAATAATAACGAGGCAAAAATGTCGATTAAAATATAGTATGTATGCGAATATTAGAGAGATTCGTTAATAATAATATTAGAGAGATGCAGTCTGATATTTTGAAATTCTTATTGGGCAACATTAAAAATATATAACAATTAAATAGTACTCTATTTGACTCGTAGTCTTCCACGTCACGTCGATGTAACGCGCCGACGCATTCATTTTGCGCCTGCCGGCTCGAATACACGTGTTATGCCGGCAATCTACGTTGGTCATATCCGAGCCTCGGCCAACTACAAGGCGAGTGCTATACTTTGGTCAAGTTTGATCGAGCCAATGTTAACCAAAAAGTGGACACTAATGAGGTATTTATCCATAGAGACGTTATACTTACTAAAAAGCCCTAAAAACATAGTGATATTTTACTATGGCTATCAACATAGAACCCATAGAACTTTCCAGCCTTACAACCTTTTACAGCCGTCCCAGTATAAGTATTTACCCTTCTAAACACACAACACTCGAGCTAATCAGCTTGTGTTGTATGGCCATGCAGACCTCGGTAAAACGTACATACGTTTATATATAACATCATTGGTGGAAACGGCTTGCCGAGTGCAGGCGAGTGCCTTGGATTTGTACAGACAAACCGACATTGATCTGAAAACTCAGTCACACAACGAGCAATGGAGAGAGCTATGCTTGGAGTGCTTTGCGCGATAGAATCCGGAACGTGGATATTTGCCAAAGAACCAGAGTCACCGACATAGCTGTTAAAATTTGCTAGTTGAAGTGGCAATGGGCAGGTCACATCGCTCTAAGAACCGATAACCGATGGGAAAGAAAGGTTCTTGAGTGGAGACCACGAACTGAACGAGCCTCCTACTAGATGGGCCGACGACATTGTGAGAGTCGCGGGCATCTAGTGGATGCAGATGGCAGGCTGACGTTCAGTGTGAAGGTTAAAGGAGGAGGATTAAGATGGTGGATGCTGGTTTGAACTGAAACGAGTCGTACACTCGTTGGCCTCCACTCGGCCTGCTAGATGAGCGACGCCGACATTTTATCAATAATATAATACTCGCCTTTACTTGGCGAGCTATGGACAGCGTGTATTGCCGGCTTTACATTTCATTGACCAACCAAGGTCTCCCTAATGAAGTCTACATTAAATTTTATTTCGGAAGATCCATATTAAAAAGTACACAAATTTACTTTATATTCTTAACTCAATGTGTTGATACACGATGTAGATTATGGCTCAAGTTTTGAGTTCTAAAATTAATCTTTGTGGCGTGGTGAGCTTAGAGCATTTCTTCTCTTCCGCCGAAAAACGTTCGCCTTCGCTTTAAGTTATTTTAATCGAAGTGTTAGCTTTTAAGACGGAGGTGACAACCTACTTGAGAGATATTTTATTCAGTAGCGGAACTGTGTAGCTTGAGGTCACTGTGGAGGGCCAGTACCTCTCGTTAGAGAGTAGTATATTCCTTGGCCAGTACTAATAAAAGTTCGTCTTTGACAGCCTCATCTGACAGACGGTTCCCTACGTCAACAGTGTGTCTGTCATGTTGTTTATTTTTTTTTCGTTTCTGAGAACGGCTGCTAGCGTCCGTGACATTTGCCCATTATTGGTTTATGTTTAGGAAAGATTTTTATTGTCAAATTAGAAGTTGCATGACCTTGGACTACATCGTTGCACTACTGTATTTAAAGATGTGGAAAGTATATTTAAGTAGATAAAAGTATTGGATGTCAAATAATCATACTCAATCGTTTTAACTATTGAAATCACACGCAAAGGAAACACAATGTACTGAATGACAAAATCATAGGTTTAGTAAATTAATTAGTAGATATTGAATCAGAATATTGGTCATAAACTGCACTAACTCTACTGGACCGACTACAAGTACAGCATTGAATTGGGAGGCCTGTGAACAAGTAAATTTGAAATGAACAGCTTGTGGACACAATAATAGTATAAGAGCTTCACGGCTCCTCTTAACGCGGGCTCAAAACAGCGCAATGTGGAAAATCACGCGAACGTAAACCTTGACGAGCCGAGATACGGTTTGCGGTTGCACACCTTATGACATCACCTAAACAGATTAGTGCAGAGTGCTACCTCCGAAATGACATTTAACTAAATAGACTCTCGTGACGTCGCAATTAAGTTAATTTTAGCACGTACAACGCAGCATCTCGACATTTTTAATATGTTAACAGTTTGTGTTGTTTGTTTATTAAGTTTTCTTGAACGTGCTTGAGTGTACACAGGTGATATTTATTATTCCGACTAAGGGACTCTGTATCCATGGTCATGAAATAAATAAAAACTCTTCTCACCGAACTTTGTGCCAATGTCATATGGTCGAAAGGTCAAGCGAGAGGAATTTTAACTTTACAATAATGATGTGCGAAGTCGAGATAGGCAATGAGAAGCCACAGGCAAAACTAATCTCAGATGGCGCCACCTTCGCTGGTGCCTGTCATTGGTTGTATAATTGAGGTTACAAAAATTGCTCTTGAATCAAACAATATAATTTTCAGAAAAATATTGTGTGGAGACCACTAAATGTGGTCTATTTTTATCCGAGATTCACCCATATCTTGGTGCATCACCTGGTGGACTTTTGGGTAAAAATTACACCATAGAGGTAAAGTGGCCATAAAGTGCCAAATACTCAGATATTACTACATCTAATGTGTTCTACTTAGAACTGATTGAAGGAGATTTACTTTAAAGTCAAGACATCCTTACTACATGCAAGAGGGTGAACTATATTGTGTTGTAGACAATCTTGTATATTTATAGTGTACACAATATAATATTTTAAGGCCATCCTTATAGAATAAAATGCGATAAATTTATAAACGGTAAACGGTGGATAAACTTACTGAATTTTATAATACATGTTTTAAAGACACGATTTTGGACAAATATTTGAAATATTTATTTAAAAGTTTCTGATGTGCAAAGCTTTGATCCGCAGCTTCCGTTTTTTCTCATCAGAAGGGAAACGGTGTGTACCTTTATTTTTACACTGAAATCCACTACACAAAGGCATGTTTTAATACTATATTAGATATTTATTGATTTATTTACCAAAATTTTCTATTGATATTTGACTTTTGACAGTGAAACAACACCAGCGATAATGCGCCATCTAGCGAGATAAATAAGCAGTGCGTCTTCCCATTTAAAACTTTAGATCGCGAAAGTTCAAAAATTAATTCAATAAATGTGCTTCATTTGTTCTTACAGTACAGTACAGAATCGCTCTGTAACTTTTTTCGCAGTCTTTTAAGTTGTAAAAGCACCTAAGCCCGGGAGCCTCAAGATGTATGCTTTGAAATCACAAGTAAGATTCTCCTACTCTCGTGAAATAAATGACAATTTGAAATTCAGACTTTATTATACACTACATATGGCTCAATTTCAATGCTATGCTGTTATTCAGTCTGCCGTCTAGGCGTTGCAGTTTGATATGACTTATTGAAGACTTAAATTAATTAGGTGCGTAAACATTCCTTATAAACCTTGTACCTACCAAGATAGATGCAGAACGTATTTTTTTTTGTTAATAAAGAAAGTCGATCTGTCACGTAGAAACGACCAGACCTGATAAAAAAATCATGATTGTACTTTTGCCTGAATCCAGCCAATGGTGCCAGTAAAAAGTCTCTTGCTAATGAAGAAGTTATAATACGTCAAATGCATGTTAGTAGCAGCAAAGCTTGAACGCGGTTCCACGCGTTTCGTAATACAATTTTTGAACCCCTACACAGATAATTATCAATTAAAAAATAAGACTTCAAAATTAAGTAAACATACAGTTTTGTTTACTTGGTTGACATATTTTTTTCGTTATTTTGATTTAAAAACAAAACTTCTAAACCGATTTTGATAAAGTTCTCACCACCTCTGAAGCATGGCCTACCAAGCAAAAAAATAATCATCAAAATCAATTGATAATAATTGGCGGAGAAATCGGTGTTTTTTTTTTAAACCAGTGGAACATAATCCTCCTCCTTTTTTTAAGCCGGTTAAAAATATTAGCGTACGGTTAATTTCAAAAATTCATGGAACTAAACTTGTTAGGTATTCATATTTTATTCATAGTGTTAATTTACGTGTCAAATTATTAATCAAATTATAAATTAAGTTAAAATAATACAAATCAAATAATAAATTAGATCAAATAAGTACAATGAAATGGAATGAAATAATACAAAATTTAATAATATAAATAATGTCACATAGTAAAATATAGGTGTATATATAGGTAAGGGAAGCTATTTATTTATTTAAACATGGGTCTTGTGACTTTCGGACAACACCCAATCAGGAAGTTTATTCCACAAACTAGCGGTTCGCACAAGCTGAGATTTTTAGCTAAAATGTTTTTTTCGTGTGTCTCTACCTTGCTTTACATTGTTCTCATTTTAACATTCAACCTATAGGTACGATACGAGATCGGGTCGTTTCTACGCAGAATTTTCACTTCCATTTTATTATAAAGCAAAGCAATAATAGCACCAACTTTAACCCAAATAGTTATATTGAGAACACGGAATATTTTTCTATTGTAATAGGTTAGGAAGATTATTTATATTTTGGTTGTGATAACGTCTTCGAATCGCTGAGTATTAGCAATGAATCTGTTTACTTAGAAGTGTGGAAATTGTGACGATTTTTATTCGACAAAAGCGATCGCAAAGACGAAATAAGCGCATGAATGGAAATGCAACCTAATTCTTTGGTGGTTAGGGTCTGGTGCGGCGATCAAAATCGCGACGTCGGTTACGCGATTTTGGTCGCCACATCAGAATAACCGAACCTTCCACCGAAGCGGAGTAGCGAAATTTTAATCAATTGTATGAAATTTATATGACGTCACGTGGTAGTTCAATTTGTGCGCGTTTATTGGTCAAAATTTCCACGCCCTGCCTCAGAGGAGTAAAAACCCTATTCAAGAACGGAAGGGTTGAAAATTTGAATTGTTAACTAGCAATATTTTTAATTATAATTAAATTATCGCTACAATCTCCACAAAATACAGAAAAAATCTTTATTAAACAAAATCATGAACTGTTTAAAAATTATGTCACTAAATCAACGCGCGTGTGTTTACGTACTAGTGGGACAAAATCTATTGACCAAACGAGTACCAGCGTTAATATTTTCTTTTTGTCTCGTTCACTCTTACTGGATCACGTCATGCATGCGACCGAGATGGCGCGATTGCTAGTGACAGCCAAACGAAATTACCCAACATGGTCTACAGAATACAATATTTTGGTCCTGGATTTTGCTCCTATGTGCGTTTTATAGAGCGACAGACTGCTTGTTATTAAAATCTTTCCTTGCGAAAGATTAATGTATATTTTATTATAAAAATAGTTGAAATATTAAACATTTGTGTAAAGAGTCAATGTCCGTATTGGTAGTGAATCTAAATGAAAATGATTGAAGAAATTAAACACAATGGTAAGGTTCATAAGGCCTCGTTTTTCGAAGCGCGGGAGTTGAGCGGCGCTTCTTACGTTTAATTTAAACGAATGCCCATGCATGAGAGTGTTGATGTAAAAGAGTTTTTGTTTTGCGTTACCCGCGTTAATCCGCCGCCGTGGCCGCTCTTCCAAAAACAAGGCCTATGGATACGGAAGTTCTTGAATCTAGAGAGACACATTTCAGGTCAAAACCAAGAAAAAAATTGATCTCTAAATTATACTGCTTAGACTGGTGGCTGGTTCAAAATTAAAACAAATATTTTAAAACTTACTCAAGTGTTTTATTTCTAAAGATAAACTTAAGGTAAAGTTCAGCGACACCTAAAAAAACATGGCGATTAGCGGGCGTCATCGCGGTACAAGAGGTAATGGCAAGGTCAATGGGCTCAAAACTCTCGACTGGAGAGTAGAGGGCAGCATCGCGGTGACAATAAAATAGTGGTAGTGGCATCTTCGTTTGCGCTAGGTTAAAAACTGTTTTGTTAATTAAAGATTTGAACAGTCTAGGCGCTGAGATTTTGAACTCACGGTAAAGTAAAAAGAGGTTGACTTTTCCACGCCCTCTTGTACCAACGCCGCCTTCTCTTCAGTGTGCGAAGTTCTTTCAGTGTTCTTCGGTGGGTCCGAGTAAGATGACAAGCCAATTAGTGGCTGTCATCGCTTCGTAACTCACGCTCTTTATTATCGATATATTCCTTCAAAAGATGGTGTTGAGCCATCTTCAGTTCTGCCTTGTGATGCTCATCTAAGACACAGGTTCTCTCATATCTATTAATAGCCACTTTCTTAATATTCTCATAGACTGTTGGGTAACAAGCTATAGAGCTGTCAAAATCTTCTTTGTCAAGTCTGAATAGCTCGCAGTTTGTAACGGCAACGGCCGATGTGGTTCTGATGGAGTGCTTCATGACGAGGGCTATTTCTCCGAAGTAATCTCCGTCTTCTAAATGGCAGATCTCGTTCCCCGATTCGGAGTATATAGCTACCGTACCCTTGTCGATAAAGTATAGACAATCGCCTGCAAAGAACAATTTTTTTTAAAATGTCTCGCGCCAGCTCGAACGACGATGCAGAGTTCTCGAGCCAATATGAAAAAAAAATACGCAGATGTATTTTTTTATGTATGGTTAGCATGCGCGCCGCGATAAAATCTTGTCGTCACTTTGTCGAGCGAGAATACGCCTTTCTCGCTTTGGTACGATAAAAAGAGTCGACAAATTTTTGTTGCGGTGCGCATGCTAGCCCGAGTGGTAATGGTGGTGTCTGGCTGCACCTTGCGGTTTCACCCGCGTGGATACCCTGGATAAAAGTAGCCTAAGGTACTTCTTACAACATCAGCTATCTGCCAGTGAAAGTCCCGTCGAAATCGGTCCTGCTGTTTTGGAATTCATAGGGAACATCACATTTTTAAGGTAATAAAAATAAATAGGACATGGTCCTATATATCTATGGACATTACTTTAGTCATTATTTATATTTTTTTGTGTATATTTCTTGTTATATTTTTTGTGTCTATTTCTTGTTATATTTTTAGTTGCTTTCTTGTGTCTTTGGTTAACAAACTCTCTTTATCTTTAGAGTCAAATAATTTTTGATGCACGCCTACATTATCATTATCTCGAATCAGGTGGATATCCTGTTTATTTTTTTATTTTTGTAAGTGTGCAATTAAGTATTACGTTAATAAATAAACATACCAACAGTATTAATCTTAAAGATGATGTCTCCAGCTATGAATATGACAATCTTGAGCTTCAGCCCTATCTGCAGCAGCAGGGTTCTCGGCAGTTGCTTGAGGAATTCCAGTTCTCCGACCAGCTGCCGACCCGTGTGCATTATGATGTCTTCGCGAAGCTGCCCCGTCACGCAGCTCAGCATTTTATTCTCCTGGGGATATCAAACTAAAAGTTGGTAAGATTGTTTTCTATAATTATCAATATAAAAACCGATTTCATAAAAATGACAGAACTGGACCAAATTGAAATGGTCGCGTTTAGTATTTTGTGTTTTTTTTTAATTGTAAAATAGGCTTGCGCTTGGCCGCCAACTCGCCTGATGTAAAGCGATGATGCGGCCTACGGTGAATCACGCTTGCCTAGAAGAAACCGATTCACTTTTGACTTGAAAACACCCAGATTGTAACTATCGGGGAACACCCATTCAGGCAGCGCATTCCACATACTAGCAGTTCGCACAATGAAAGTGGAATCAAAGCGCTTCGTATGGGTTTTCGGAATGTCAACCATAAAGAGGTGTCGATTTTTCGTGCCCGCTCTGGCAGTCCGATAGAAAAAAGAGCAGGAGGGAATTAAATCATGCAGATCTGATGCACACTCTCCAAAATGTATTTGATAAAAAAACCGATAGACAAGCAACTTTGCGCCAATGCTCAAGACTAAGAAGCTTAGTCTGAACTAGGGCTTCGTTGCTGATGAGCCTCTTGGCACGCTTTTCAATTAACTCTAATGCCCCGAGCTGGTACTTAGCTGATCCATCCCAAAGGTGAGATCCGTCCCTTGTTAGCTGTTGCCTAGAGCAACCGCTCTTCTCAAATTCAAAATATTTATTTCGCAGAAGGGTACATTGTGTTGTGACGATATATAAAATAGTTATCAATATACAAAACTGTCTTCATCAGAACTAGACCAAATTGAAATGGGACTAAATGGGAAGCACCAGCTTTCAAATAAAATAATAATCATAAAAATCGGTTCACCCAGTCGAAAGTTCTGAGGTAACAAACATAAAAAAATACAGTCGATATGAGAACCTTCTTCTTTTTGGAAGTCGGTTAAAATAGTTTTATTCGAATCTCTTGTTTTATGAGTGCTTCCGCCTCAATGTCGTACATACATTTGTTAATAAATCAAATGATACACAGTAAATAAATAATCTGTAACGATAATATAAAAAAAACTAAGTTAGCTGATTATCATACAATAAATAGTCAATTAATAATAATTACTCTAAAAGTCCTTCGCGCACCGAGCCCCGACCGAGAGTTTCCAATACGCTGGCCGCGTTCCCCCGCTGAATTGCCAGAGAAATCCGCTGGACTGGAACCAACCCGAACGTGGATCGAGCTCTTTCTCCCTCATGCGGCACCAAAGGTCCATCACAAACTTCCGTGCTAGACGGCGTGGTATGCTGGAAGCATACCACGGCCCCGCCGTCTCGACGGCAAACGGGACGAAATCATATGCTGACATTGCTGACCTTAAGCAGGCGTATTTGAGGCGTCTGCCTCTGGTGGCTGCGGTTTACGTGAAAAGGGTGTCAAAAGCCGTTATACTTATTATTATGAACAATTTTGACCATGGGACCAACCTTAAAAGAGCAAAAACCTGCTATTCCATATGTTTTGTCGTGTCATCATTATGTTTGTCAGCCTATCATGTTCCCACTGCTGGGACACAGGCCTTAATTACCTTTAGAGACCTTAGCCTAAGGCTTTCGTGCTAGCTATATTTCCATATATTCCAACTACCCTTTCAAAATAACCTTACACAATATAGGCGCTATTTTAAAATGCTCAGGACATACCACAAAGTAATGTGACTGGAATCTGATAGCGTAAAATTTCAGTATCTTCTCCTTGATCCTGGGCGGAAACTTCCTCTGGTTCATAAAAAACGCCACTTGTTTTGTCATGATAAAGTATTTAGCCTTTGCTGACTCTTTCCCGAATAGAGAGATGATGTATTTAAATGCACAGTGGTAAACTAACAGCTGAAAATTGTATATCTTTAATAACTACCCACATAAAAACTAGACAGTTTACGTGTGGATTTCATAAGTAGCTTTAGCTCTGATGTCTTGCCCAGCAGCTTGATGCTGTTGCGTGTCAATCGCTATAAGATCACGGGAACGAACGAAGTGGAGTGATTACGATTGAGAGCAGCAGGTGACAGCAAATAAAATCAGGGGGTGGATCTTGGAATTTAATTATCTTTGCTTTCACGTTAAGATATTAAAGATTGCATCCAGAGCTGATTAAATATAACGACTACTAACTTTTGCAATGATCCATGCAGCAATGAAGAAGTTCTCAAAACAACCCTTCTTTTCCACCAGATTTATATTTGCATTTTTTCTTAACATGCCGACTGTGGAAGATATTTTTTGTCTATTACCCAGAAAAACAACCTAAATACTTAGGTACTCAACAAATGCCGACTAGAAACAATAAGCAAAATGTTATGTACTTACTCGCTCTGTCTAAAGTATACGTAAACCTTAAACTGGCTTTCACGTCCCATAACTTAGCCAAAGTAATCCAAGAACAGTTGTGAGGATCCTTGGGAATGAAGGACCCTTCTTTCATATATTCAACGGCGAATTGGAAGTATATGTTCCAAATCAGGTAAGTCATGAGCAGGACAACAATCTCAATAATAGTCTTTCCGAAGATCTGTTGAAAAGTATATACTTAGGTACTTTGAATTCTAAATAATATGGGTGTAAATCTACGCTTGATTATGGCTCTTAATTCGGCTTATTCCAAAGATTCCCTTAGACAATCCCCTGCGAAGGGGATTTAACTACTCAATGCACAATAATTTATTGCATTTTATGAAATTTACATACAGATCTTAGGTAGTATGTTTAAGGTGGGTATCATAAAATGACCCTACTTGGTTATGGCAACAAATCTGATGATTTGGGATGTGCTAAAGCTTTGGTTTCTTGATTGGAACGCACAAAGCCGCGGAGTGGTTTCAACTCGGCGTCATTCAACCTAGTTTCTTGCACTTTGAATGTTTTACTGTCTTTTCTAGGTATATACCTATTTATCTGTTTATGTCTGTAAACATATTTTAGCAACTAACCCTTAAACCGCGAAAAAAAATCCGCTGTTCCATACCTTTAGCTGTCTGTAATTTTTAATGGAACAGCAGATATTTTTAGCGTTGTAAGGCTGTTCTTAGCGACAGTGGCGTAGCTATCGGAGGGCAAGGTGGTGCCGTGCACCGGGGCCCCCAAGCTCAGGGGGCCCTTGGGCTCTGATCAGCAAACCTCAAACTGAACTTGCAAAGTTTTTGCCTTTCACACACATACTCGTAGTAACTAGCTTTGAGTACAAAAAAGAGCTGATGATAAAGTAGATTAGTACTAGTTATTTATATTTTTACTTGATAAATCGTAACCCAGGTTAGGTAGGGCCCCATTTTTTGCACCAGGGCCTTTGGTTACCTAGCTACGCCACTGCTTAGTGATGGTCCATCGACCTACTTTCACTCACCCCGATCCTAAATACAATCAGCACATTGTTTAAGTATTTCACCAAGATAGGTGTTCTCAGCAGATGCATCGAATCCAGTATCAAATGCCAGACGACAGGAAATGTGGTATGTAAGGGAATGATTGTAGGGATTAAACTTATTGAGGATACTAAGTCCAGTATCATCCAAGTCCTCATGTAGTGGCAGGCGATCTTCTTCAAGTCTAAGACTACGTACTGGTGAGTGTTTCCTTCGACGTAGCCAGTGAAAAAGTTCAGAATAATGTTTATTAAGTAAATTAATTCGCATATTATATAAATAGCGTTTGGTAAGATATAACGTACCTAAAAGTAGATAGTAAGAAACTGTTATTTGTGTTAACTTTAAAATAGTTAAAAAAATTAACACAAAAAAATATTATACAGTTATTTTTAACCTCTAAACTTCTTTTTAGAGGCCCGTAAAATCGCGCGTTCATCGAAAGTAAATATTTGAAAATGGTTTAAAGTGATGATTAAATAACTAAACAGTATTTTGTATGCTTTTTTTTTGTTGAACAGTACAACAGTATTGTAAAGCTAAAAACAGTTTTATCAGTATAGTTGTAACCCTAGATGCTCCGGATATTGGGTAAATTTTAAAGGCGTAATGTAACGTCTGACCAAGGGAAGAGAAAAAAAAATCTCTTTCTCTACCGTTGCGTTGGTCAGACGGCGGTTCGGCTGCTAGTCCGTGGAATGCGCTGCCTGAATAGGTGTTCCCCGATAGTTACAATCTGGGTGTCTTCAAGTCAAGAGTGAATCGGTTCTAGGTAAGCGTGATCCATCGTAGGCCGCATCATCGCTTAATATCAGGCGAGTTCGCGGCCAAGCGCAAGCCTATTTTACAATAAATAAAAAAATACTTTGGAACCAATTTGGAAAACTGGAAGTATGTCCTCTCAAATAAAAAAAATATCGGTTTATAAATGACAGAGGTCTGAGGTACATAACACAAAATAAAATTGAAATACAACAGAATAGAGAACCCCCCTCTCCTTTTTTGAAGTCGGTTAAAATACCATAGCTGCTCCCATTAATATCAAGTTTTTAAAATTCACAATCAAGGATTAAAGGTATATCTTTAATAATGTGGGAGCGAGAAAACTGCAAATGGGATGAGCAAATTATCTATATCTATACATATAATAAAAACGTAGAGATAAAAAAATCTGTAATTGCGAGATAACAAAAAAAAATCACACAGGGCGTCTTAAAATAAGCAGCTGAACACGATAGGATAGTTTTTAGAATTTTTGTCTGTTTGTTTGTTTGTTTGTCCGCGCACATCTCCTAAACCACTGGACGGATTTAAATGCGGTTTTCACGAATATGCTTAGAAATTACCGGATTAAAACATAGGCTATGTTATATCATTTATTTTAATTCTTTATTTTTACATAAACGAAAATAAAAATCAATGATTTATTTCTTCGTTACCCGAAACGTAATATGAGGATCGTCACATAGCCTCAAGCAAGGAGATCCAAAGTAAAGAGAATGTTATTGACATATTAAAATTTTGAAACTGTCAACTGTCATTCAGATAATCAGTTTGAATTTAAAGAAGGTTCCTTATCCTTCTTAGATGAATGAACGTGTAGATCAAGCATGTTATAGGCCTTACAACCTCTTTGGTGATTCATTCCAATGCGAGTAGGAGTATTACATTCTCTTGGTTTTATTCTATGTTAGCATTTAAAACACAAAATATTCCGCATCCTATTTAATTCAGTCCCGTGAATAGAAATATTCAAAAAGGCCCTTTGTACATGACAATAAACCTATACAACAAAATTCCGGACGCAATAAAGAAAGAAATAAATAATAACACTTTTCCAGAACCAACTTCGTAAGTTTCTAACCCAAAAATGTTATTACGAGATAAAAGATTTTTTCGACGAAAAAATTTAGAAAATTATACTAATTAGAAAATAAATATCGATATATAAATAGTTAAGAAAGTAGCGTCATAAGTTTTGTATGATCTCATATATAATTAAGTAACCTATCACACTAAGTATGTTTTTTTTTGTTTTGTAAAATTACTTCACCCTAGGTTAAGTTTGAATAGTATATATAATAAAGTTAAATAATTATTTACGGGATACCAATACGTGATAGTTTAAAACAGTATATATAATATTTATGTAACAGATTTAACTATACTTAAATTTATATGTTTATGTCTGTGGTCTGGTTTTGTGAACAGCCACTACATAAGTCATTGCTGCTTCCTTTATGCAGGGTATATAAACTTAGCTTCTAGAAGAATACAGTGTATATTTGCAATAAGAATAAGAATATAGAAATAATTTTATTTTACTGTGATATTTTAACAGATAAATAGAGTAGTTCCATTTCAGGGCTTTTTAATCAAGGTATACATACAAATGCATGCGAAATAAGAAATAACTAGCCAAGAGCGTGTTAAGACAAGCATTATGTCAGGGTTCCGTGGCCAGCCGGACAGTCAAATTTCAGAGGTGTATATCATCCCGACATGATATGATATACTTTTAATGGTTTAGACAAAAAGAAAATTTCAAAACATGCTCTGCACTGTGGTCACATTATCTTTTTGATTTGAAAACTGTTGACGGTGTTATTTATTACTTTTATGCTTCTATCAATACTTCACACAGGACGACTTAAAATAAGCAGTTATTTGAATTTTTGTTTGTTTGTTCACGCACATCTCAGGGGTGTCCCTGGAAGAAAATGCGGACGGATTTAAATGCGGTTTTCTCTGATATGCTTAGCTATGACCAGATAGAAGTATAGGCTATGTTATTTTGCACAATGCCGGATTAAGGGAAGAAAAAACGATTGAAGGTTTATATGGAAATCTACGCGTACGAAGTCGCGGGCAAAAAAACTAGTTATAAATAAATATCTGCGACATTTTTGCACACACGGTCATTTGACCCCAAACTTAGCAAAGCTTGTAATATGGCTGCCAGAGACTGATATACCTACGTACATAAATATATATTTTTAAATACATACATAAATTAATATTAACACCCAGACAGAACAAACACAAATGTTCATCACATGAATGTTTGTCCTAGGTGGGAATCGAACCCTTATGAATCCAATTATAGATTTCATTACCGCCATCACATCTACTACTGCGGGTACAGTGATATCGTGAGCCATTATCATGCTACTAGCCATCAGACCAACCACAACAATAATTTCGAGCCATATACGCAGCTTGCAGAATGGATGTATGGAGACTGGGTAATACTTGTATTGGCGGTATTTCTCCGCGCACAGTGTAGAATACGACCTACGAAAAAAGAAAGTATAAGGCCCTTCGTACACAACGCTACGCAAATCTTTGATACTCGACGATTTTAGTCTCCAAGCGACTACCGCCTTTCAAATCCATTGAGGTTCGTATACGAGTCGCGTCGCCGACAAATCGTCGAGTACCTATCGAAGATTTGCGTAGCGTTGTGTAGGTACGAAGGGCCTAAAACTAAGCAGCTGCACATAATAAATAACCAGTACAAAGTAGTAGGCATCAAACTACCGTCGTAGTTCGTACGTACACAAAGAATATGAAGTGTAAGTAGGTACAACAAACTACCGTCTTCTTTTAGAAGTCAGTAGCGCTGCGTTTTCAGTCTTATGCTCCAGAGTGCCTAGTGCGAGTTTTCCTATTGCGTTTACCTATTCCATCGTATTAACGTTAACTACGATTTGTATGAAATAAGCGCCACAAAACGCTACCTATAGATGGCACTAGTCTTACTTCATACAAATTGCGATAAAGCGATCGAATAGGTAAACAAAATTGGAAAAATTGGTAGGTAAATTGGCGCTCCGATTTGGATCACACGACCGAAGTAACGAAATTCATTCATTAATTATCGACTGAAAATAGTGGCAAACCTCGTTCACAGATTACATAACAAAAGAGGTTTCATCTAAATTTACACGGAACTATATACCTACAGATAGGTACAACAATTATCAATTTAAAAAACCGGCTTCATAAAAATGTCAGAACTGGACCAAATTGAAATGGGACCACGCAGGAAGTTGTATGTGTCCTATAGGTGGCGGTGAGCACTTACCATCAGGTGGCCCACCGCTTATTTGCTATTAATTCTATTAAAAAAAATATGCCGCTGCGAACTGAGACACCGGTGCTTAACGAAACTTTTTATACATTTGTATGGTCTGTTTTTTGTGACTGCTTTTCGTTCGCTGGCCGCACGCACACGACCGCAGTCGCCGGCTTCATTCTATCTCAGTATCTATATATCGGACCCGGGTATGTCCTAAAACTGCGACCAGAACCACCGGAGGATGGGCAGCAGCGTCCTAATAGTACACGGTAAACGTACTGCGATCCCCATGCCGCCTGCCAAGCGTGGGGATTATGGCAACACCCCTCTCTATGAGGGAGAGAGGCCTTGTCCAACAGTGGACGTTAGTTGGCTGATGATGTGATAGGTAATATTTATCAATAATGTAATCCAGAGCGAAAATGTGGCCGTATGTCTAGCCGCTAGTGGGAATGGCAACGGCTGGAGGCCGCGTTCAAGTCACCAGTAGCTGCGATTGGTGGCTGAGTCTAGTGGCTCATAGTGTGCAGTACCACTTAGTAGGTAAAATTTACTTTCGAGATTTGTTTAAATTGTTGTAAGTGAAACTAATAAAAGCGTGTTAAACAGACGAGACAGTATAGATCTATTAACAGATCCATGCTAGGTCTGGCGCACTCCGCACTTTAGTATGAAGCTACAAGTAGTCGACTGGTCGGACTTGCCGTGCCCGCTGCCGCGCGATAGACAGAGAGGCAACTTCTAGGTTAATATAGCAGTAGGTAGTTAGCGCTCGCACGTCTTGAATTGGACTTTATTGTGTGGTACCAAGAGTCGCTACTTACTTAAATGCTTTTGCGGAGTGAACCTTCTTTACGTGTAAGTACTTTATGTATTCTGTGTACTCAAAGGACGAGACAATAATACTGACCTATACAAATTCACAGCTCGAATATCTCCCATGTGAACGCTCGTCAGGTTTAGAAAGCACTTCCTCAATCGGCCGCATGCTATGTGATATACATTTACTTTCTCAGGGGGAAGGTAGCATTGATGTGCGTTGAAGTATTCGTGTTTTGGAGCTTCGACTTTTGGCTTCTTCTTTTTATATAAAAATGCTTGCTTCAGCTTGCTACTCGTACTGCGTTTATGTGAAAGTCTTCTTGGCTGATAATTGCCATCATTTTCCATGGTTCTTGCAAAAAGTATTAAAGGATCTTGGATATTGTTTTATGTTTCTGCTTTATCGATTAGAAATTATTTTGATATGTATGTTTTTTACTCTACTTTACTTAAAAAAAGAAGAATTTATTTTTTATGTCTTCAGTGCAAAAAGTCAGGTGCAAAGAGAATGCAAAGCTTAACGAAGTATCATTATGATACTTACACATAAGTACCGTTGTACAACAAACGTATTGTTTTACGTATTTTTGTCTTTGTTCTAGTGAATAACGGTTATATGTACAAGCGTCAAACCTGGCATGGCAACACACTATAAAGTAAAACCACTAATAACTAACACCGGCCAAGTGCGTACGCGCGCGTGCCTGACGTTATTTTTTCTACTCGTACATATAGGTATAAAATTAGGGAAACCTTACATTACAAGAAAATCAGTTTAATTACTTATTAAATAAATAACAAACTAGTCAGGATATAAATAATTGAGGTTCTAGTCGGTAGGTATTTACATAGCAAAGCTTCAAAGTCAAGTAACTTTTAGACCAGCTCTAATTAATATATGAACTCCAGCCTTATTTGGCCATTTAGTATTGATTTATTTATGTTTCTTTTCATCATCGTCAGCCAGAAGACGTCCACGCTGAACATAGGCCTCCCCGTTTAACCTCCACACCGAACGACATCCTGCCATCTGCATCCGCTGGATGCCCGCGACTCTCACAATGTCGTCGGTCCATCTAGTGGGAGGCCTACCTACGCTGCATCTTCCGGTTCGCGGTCTCCACCCAAGAACCTTTCTTCCCCATTCTTCTTTCTTCTTTGTTTCTTTTCATTTTAGTCAATCTCATAAATAGTATTATTAGCTAATGTTATTTTTAGTTTATTCATGTAGGTAAAGCGTGTTTTAATCTTCCACGATTGTCCATGGTATTGTCGAGACGCCTACTTTCCACGTGTCACGACAAGTCTTCGAACAAAACGCTGCACTTAGTATCACTTCCTGGACACTGTCAATGAGAATGAGCATTCTGAAAAGAATGAAAATATGTTCAAATTTCAATATTAGGATCACTTAGGAAGACCAAATAGGCAGTACCACAGAAAAGAGAAGGGTATAGAACGGAAAAGAGAAGGAACATTTGTTACCAAGCATACGAGTGAACATTATTATGTACGTCAACACGTCAAACTCAGTACCTATCGCAGTCGCTAACTGATTTCGATACGGTCTATATTTCTGTACTAGTAGGTACTACAAACTGCACAATAATCGTGCAGTTGTTTTGAACTAGCAACATTTACCAAAATAATTGCACACAATTCCAAGGGAACTGAACCGTATTGCACCACGAGAAGGTCAATTTTAAACTTTATCAAAATGGCGTTCATAAAATTTTGAAATAATACTATTCTTGACGCATTACTGCATTCCTTCTTATGTAGTTATATTATGACGTATCGTTTGCATGTGTTCAACTGGCTACAACGGATTTCTTACAAAAATGCCTTGACAGCCCTTCTAAACTAAACGAAAAAATTCTCACTTCAGTGGACAGTACCTACTTAACCTACCACTTTTAACGGGAAATCATTGCAAAATTATGTGTAAAAAAAATAGCGTAACAGCAAACGTTACTACTAAAAGATTCATTCTAATCCAATAAAAAGTAAGTACGGAGGAATAGTTATTATAAATCTAGAAAAACTCCATAATACAAACAGATTTTGCAACTTATTCTACTACCGCTACTGGATATTAAGTAGATAATGTGCAACCATGCATTTTCTGCATTGCAAGCATGACGCTTTTCTTTCGTGTCAAGCAGAGAAAAAAACGAGGTTACTAGTAGGTACTAACACAACTTACCCCATCGTAAATTCATAGTAGACAAAATCAAACACCGGATTTTTACATTCCGCGTTCTCGCATTTTGAAACTGGTCCATTTACTAGATCTTCTTTTATAAAACTGGGCAAATAATCGAAGTTATCTTCTATCACGTCTCCTGGTACGTAGAAAACTTTGTCTTTAAGCTTTTTACTGTTTTCAATGTGTTTGATGTTAAAATCGTTGAAATCATTCTGCAAGTCATTCACGTTGTTATTCTCAGTGTTGTATCTGCCATCAGAATATATACTGTAACTTTGTGTAGATATTCTTCGAGCAGTGTTGCTTATTTTTTTGTATACTGTTCGTTTACTGAGCTCATATAAACTGGGTGGACTGTTACTGTGATGTTCGAGTATGTTGGAGTACTGAGGAGGGCAGTCTATGTCGAATTCCCATTCTTTTGAGTCCTGATTGAGTTTGAGACGGCACCTTCGTCCTCTGGCTGATTGGGTGTTCGATACGCTTAGGCACCTGAAAGCAAGTTTTAAAATACAGTTTCTGAACGGAAAAGCTTATTATTCGGTTGCTGAATATTTAAGTGAAAATATAAATTGAAATTTATATACAGCCGTCTTCCTCTCTCCTACTGTGCTGTGCCCGACAGTGTCCATAAATGAAATATGTACTAGTTTAAATGTTTTGTTTACCACCTTTGTACTGTATAGAAGCAATAAATAATCTGAATCTACCTTTTATAAATTCCAATTATGGACTCTAAATAACTATGCACACTGCAAAGTAGGAACACGACATGAGTTCAAGTTTAATTATGATACTATAACACAATTTTAAGCACTGAAGAACTTATTAAAATGTTTTGAGCCGTTTGGATGTTTTATTTTTTATTCGCGACTTCGTCCGCGTAGACTTTCATATAATTTTCCAACCCCTTTTTGAGTACCTCAATTTAATCTTGTCGCAAAATCCTTCTTAACGGACCTCTAAACCCCTTAAGAAATCTAGCTATAAACGTTTAAGGTTCAAAGGTCAAGTAGACTTGGAGATTCGGTGTCGAATCAGTCAGTTTGTGTGTGTGGTATTTTGCTTATATATATACCTATAGATGACAAATTAAGCACATAATTACAGAAAAAAAAAACTCCACATGCTGCAGTTTAGATGGGCAAGGACTATAGCTGAATCTTCTCTTGTCAAAAGATATATCCAGATCAGCTTATTAAGAGCGTTGTATCTACTTAATAAAAATAACGAAAATGAGAGCCTAACTCATTCACTAAGGCAAGATTATAAAAATTCACCCCCTAAAAGGGTTGAAACATTTGGTTGGTATGAAAGTTTGAATGGAACTTCGCCATTTTTTAAGTTACGTTACGAAGAGACGTGGAAGTTGGTATCTAGACTTCTTTTTTATATAAAAGAGCGGTAAACAGGCAAGCGGTCCGCCTATTGGTAAGTGATAATCGCTGTCAATGGACACTTGCAACACTAGCGGCCATGTCGATGGCCTTTACTTATTTGCTATTTTCACTTCTGCTTATAAATCAAAGCTTAGTTTCATTGTTAAAAAAAAAAACAATCCCTTATATGGCATTAAATAGGGAATAAGGCTTAGGGCATTAAATAGGGAATAAAAAATTGTATGAGCTTCGTCATTCCCTATTTAATTGAAGAATAGGCCATCAGGAACATGGCTTCTTATTTATAAGTTGAATGAATTTTAAGTCCACATTATGTCAGAAGAGCATAATAATCACTTCTCAGCCACAGCAGTTTACCCAAATCCTTATAAGTAACCGAATAACTCTCGTTAAAGTTCGCCATACGCGCACCAACTTGCAGAATCCCAATTTACCTAAATCTGTTGTTACCTAGGCGGTAGGCACTGCTTATTACTTTAGTTATTCGCAAGTAGTTTGAGAAACTATTTAAGCGTTTTAGTGGAACTGCTTCACAGTATTTTAGCTTCAAAACTATTTCTTAGACGAATCTCTAGTGAACTCCTTCGATCAATATAAAATGAATGGACGGGCCCAGTAGAAGACCATTTTTGAAGATTACATAATGAGCGCCAGCTCTCATTTCGTTTCAGTCGGTCTCTAGCCGTAGGAAGTGAAACACGAGTCTATTGTTACGCGATAACGAAACATCTGACAAAATTATGAATTCGTATGCTTTACCGAAGTGTAAATACACAAATAAAACCGATATCTATTTTTTGTAACATATATACTGTACATTTTTATAATTAGGTGTTGAAGTATATGTCCGACGGTTTTGCCTCGTTTTTACTGATCAAGTTCAATGGTTAGGGCCCGTCCATTCATTTATTTTGGTCGAAGGTGAACTCTGTATTTTCGTTTAAACATCGTATCAAGTGAAATAAGGAATTAGGGATTCTAATTCTAATTCAAAGTGGGGGTGATAAGACCTGCACTGACATCCCGCTTATGTTGTATTGTGCATTTGCCCCTGACAGCCTACACAAACCAGTCGAGCTCCCTAAGATAACGGAGCATGGCTTTGGGTCGCTGCCTAAACTGTTCTACCCCTATTTCGCCAGGTGTCATGGTATTGGCGACTTGTTATTGAGTTTCTTCAAGGAGTCTTGACCTATCGTATGTCTTCTGTGGCCTGTAATTAGGAATTAATTATGCATGTTTGAATTTGCAGAATTTTGTTCATGATACTAATTTAACATAATCTGAAACAAAAAATTCTTTATCTATTTATACCTATATGATATGTTTATCAATCTATAAGTATATATAAATTAATTGCTGTTTGTTAGTCTCACTATAACGCAAAAATCGTCTGACCAATTGTTAAAGCCGTAACAGACGTGCGTGCCACGTATAAAAACGGTGGAAAGACAATTTTTCCACGGCCCGTGCTAGGTCTGCTGGGACTTAGATCTTCTTTTAGAGAGAGAGAGAGAGAGAGAGGAGAAGCCCTAATGTCAATTATATGTCATTGATCTTTTGAGGTTCTAGGATATGTTACCGGTTTCCTCACGATGAGGGAAAAGTACGGGCCCCTGTAACTGGCTTACAGTTTCATTGTACACTTAAGTATCGTTATAACTTACGCAATATTGAGACTTCTAGTTTGCTGGTTCCTGAACATATGGTACCAGAGGGAGTAGGGCAGGCTCTTCAATTGAGGGTTGCGCCAGAACCTTAGCTCGCAGTGATGGTAGTTGTACACGGGCCGTTGCGGAAGCCATTTTAACTTGTTATCTGGAAGTTTGAGGAAGAAAGTTACGCATTAAAAGACTCGACCAACTTAGGTGTTCAACAAGGCACAAAAATTACTATGACTTTGAATGATTTGTCTAACTTTTTGATCGTCGACTTTTGTATGCAATGTTTTCCTACACAAAGGAATATTGTAAATTGTATTATTTTTTGATTGCCGCACCTTGATACGGTTTGTGGTCGCGCAAGTTTTCGCAACCACCTAAACAGAATCGCTTAAAATAACAGGTAGCCGTAAGGCCCCGTACACTGAATTTTTCCGAAACTCACAAAAAAAATCATTTATGCGAGTTTCTGAAAAACTATAAGCGATCCATGAGCAAAATATTAAACTCGTAAGTAGATATAAGACAGCGAACCAACTTCGCTGATATTAGAGGAACAAATCTAGCTGTTCAATATGGGCTACATGCCCTAGTTAACGATCGTAAATTTAAAGACAGAGCTGGATACATTTAGTAAGGCAGTATTCATGCAAGTTTAAATTGTCCTTTTCTTATTTCAAAATCTAACACTTACGTTATCCATTTATTTATAGGTACACACAAAAACTTTGTATGGCGCACTTAAAGGACTGAATTTTATGGTGTTATTGAAGAAAAAATTATATTATTTTACCATTATAATTATGTATTTAATAGTATAGTATAACATTCACATACAACAATACAAATAACAGCTCTTATTGCGTAATATAGGCTGTTATCTTCGTCTGACTTTTTTCCTGCTCCAGTATTTTAATTGCGAGGTGTTTATTTCTTAATAATGTCGTATTTGTGTCGTTATTTAGAGTGGGTGTGATGCTACATAGAGTGTATTGTATTAACAACAAAGTTAACCAACCAACAACGTCAAGTAATTTCGACGTTTTAGGAAGTTTGCCGTTAAATCGAGTGTCGCTATATTATTATACAGTTTACACTGTATTTCATTCTAATATATTTAGCTAGCCTGCGTCTTCGTATGCGTAGACTTAAATACAAACTTTCAACGCTCTTTACCCCTTTAATTCGGACCTTTTGCAATATACTTCCACAGTGGATCTCTACACCCCATGAGGGATCTACCTAATGCCGCACCTTTTTGTCTTGATATTTTTTCAGATATTAACTAAAAAGATTATTTTAACTTTGAGATTTTTTTAAGAGCGTTATTACAAAAAATGCGAAGTTGCAAGGTTTTCGTCATCATAATATATTATGACGCATTGCCTGAATTATTATAATAATTAATTAGCTAGTTAGTCCAGATTAACAAATCTATTTACAAGAGGTTCTATTTTTATTTTTTTAGTTATAACAATTAATTAGTTAGTTCGGATACTGAGCCTTTGTTAATCTTGACTAATTAAATAGACTTACTAATTTTCTGTTTTTGTAGTGTTAGCTTGTATTTTGTTTAGTTAAATAAAGGCAGTTGCCCAGTGAAAAAAAATGTTTTCGTGCAAGTCAGCCTTAGTCTCTATGATGTGGAAGCGGCTTAAC
Source organism: Agriopis leucophaearia (assembly GCA_949125355.1). Taxonomy (NCBI): domain Eukaryota; kingdom Metazoa; phylum Arthropoda; class Insecta; order Lepidoptera; family Geometridae; genus Agriopis; species Agriopis leucophaearia. The sequence goes on from OX421275.1 coordinate 5,000,980, forward strand.
CCCGTCTGATAACAAACTACTGTACATAAATCAAACTACGCTTCCTCATTGATCGCTCTGACCTAATTCAGGTTACGGTAACTGCTAATCTATAATTAGTCGGATTGATTTTATGAGCTTTATCTACTTGCTATTTAGAGCTTGCAGTACCTACTACATCTTTAAATATACATTCCGTAGGTAATGTATGGAAAGACATCCATAAATGAAGCCAACCTAAGACATTCTTAACTGTAGATAGGTTGTGCCCGCCACCATATTGACTAGACGAATGCAAGGTACATTACCGTACTCGTTTTAGCCGTCTCTCAGTCACTGCGAGTGCCCGGCAACACACGCAGCTAATTAAGTGTTTTAGCAAAAGTAATTGTAATTAAATGCCTTCCTATGTCTTTATTAAGCACACACGCACTGTGAGAGACAATAATGCGTGTTTTGCGTATTTTTATTGAAACTGAATAGATATGCTGCTTTTAGTTAGTTTTTAATGCAGTGTTCGCCTAGATATTATAGGTTATTATGACATCTCACTGAATTCAACCCCAAAGTTTCTTATAAACTTCGATATAATAAATAGTTCAACCATTATTAGACGATTTTTAGAGATGATGATAGTAATAAAAGATCACTGAAATTATGATTTTAATAAAACGGACAGAATTGAGATCCTACCTCCTCTTTTGAAGTCTGTGAGAAAGACACTTACTAAAACAGTTTTTTTTTAAACGAGTACATAATTTAGGTACGTATATTTTGATATAAATATAATTTAAAAAATACTTTTTAAAATAAAACTTTTAGGCGTCGCCGTCGGCCTTATTGAATTTTGGTGACGTCATTTTATTTTTATCAAGAAACCCATTTTACACCCATATATGGGTGCGTATAAAAAATAATTTATCCGCCATCTTTGGGAGTCCGCCATATTGATTTAGAATGACGTCACTTAGCTAACCATGCATTGTTATCCAAATTAAACGTGTACCGTGTACCTATGCAAAATTTCAGCTCAATCGGTTGGGAATAATATCAGTTGCAAGATTTGTCCACCACATAGATACTAATAGGGCAAGTAAAATAAAAGCTTATAAAAATATGTACAAGCAACCCGTCATGACAAGTGTAACGCCGAAAACAAATGACGCGATGACGTTACGATCATGAAAACAAACACCAGTTTGTTTGATAAATTATAGAAAGTTTTGCACTGTCGACATCAAAGAAAAGAGAAGGAAATAGAATGGAAATGAGAAGGAAACTCTGTCGCCAGGTATTGTAACAGATATGTGATTGAACATTCTTATTTATGTCAACGCGTCGAACTCCGCGTCTCAGTTGCTATGGCACAGAATACATAATACACAGCTATGGGTTTATATGGGTGCAACTGGCTACAACAAATTTCTTACAAAAATGCCTTGACAGCTGTACTAATTTAAACAAAAAAAAACCTTCCTGGTGGTCGACATAGAGTAAAATATCGTGACGTCATAATCAGACGTCATCACGCTTGCGAGTGTTTTAGCTCAATTAGAAAATTAGTTTTATTTGAAAATTATAATTTTTGCTATTAAATAATATAATTTTCTCCACAAATAAGTTGTTTTTGGAAATAGTAGATGCGTAAGAACACCGTTGATAATTAATCATGCCTAATTGTGGTTGAACTAAATACATTATTATAAAAGCTCCTTTTTTGACTGTGGCAATATTTCACGAAGTTTGTCCCTCGATTATTACAAACCCACTTCCATGTTTTATAGACCATTTCTTTATAAGTAGCAATAAAATAAAAAGCTTTTACTGCTGCTGTAATTTTGTTATACACTGCTTTCGTACACGTTTTAATATACTTTTGTAATCCAAAGTTATAGTTACTTCATTGTCATAAAGTTTATTTTAGTTCAAGTAACGGGATCAACTCGGATCAAGAGAACCATAAAATTGATATATATTAAGTATGAAAAGTTATACAGGGTTACGCAGAAAGGGTGTACTAAGCTGAAAGGGGTTCAATATACTCATTATTATGAACAAATTTTACTATGGGACCAACGGTAAAATCGCGAAAAATATATCTGCAGTTCCATGCATTTTGTCGAGTGTCAATGACCGTTTTCTATTGATCAGCTGTTTTTTTTCACGATTTCAGAGTTGCTCTTATAACAAAAGTTGTTCATTATCATGGGTACTATGGACCCCTTACAGATTATTACACCCTTTACGCATAGCCCAGTATATATCTTAAAAAATGTAGAAAAGAGCGAGTGAAATAGAAAACTCGCGAAACATGGGTCTCATTTTAACATATTAGCCCGCTTTCTTGTTTGTCTGTTGGGTAAACATTTTAATATCTGTATAACCTAGAAATTTAAAAGTATAAGAACGTGGTATAAATGTCTAATAATTTTTGAAGGAATTATAATTTTAAGTTTTTTATTTATTTTTACAAATTGAAACCTACTTAAATCTAAATATGGTTAATGTTGTGAATACAAATGTAATTCTGACGAATGTCTGGATCTGATCATAATACATAAAGAGTCCTAAACTACAACAAAATTCTAGATAAAACGTAAGACTCGTCTGCATATCTTAAACACAAACAAAGAAAACTGTTTAAACTACGAAACAAATCCCATTTGGCGCACTTAACTGTTTTGTAAACAGCCCTAATGAATCAGCTGATAAATATTTTAATAGCATCTTCAAAGCGGATTTATTTTGAACTAAACATTTAACTAATTTGCTACCAAGAACGCACTCAATACTGAGGAGTTTAGAAGTGGCCCTTAGGTAATCTGTTTAAAATATTTACCATCTGATTTAATCAAAAGGCAAATATTAAACGAATTCGCAAATAAATTAGCGTTTATTTAACCGTTTGTTTCTTTCGACGCAGAAAACAAGAGTAGATTTAGGAGTAAGTAGTAGATATTATTACGAGTATGTTTAGAAATGAGGACAAGGTTGTTACTAATTTAGTATCAGTGACCATGAAAATAATCAGCGTGCCAAGTATTTTACTTTTTTTTTGCGCATTATGTGTATTATTTCGATACGGCAGATAAAACATTTTTACTACTTTTTGACGTAAAACGCCTATGAAAGTTCGAATGGTTGAGTTTGGAGGATAAAAACTGGGAACTTATATAGATCGTTAAGTACTTCCCTACTTGATATTAAAGGAATAGTGATGATCCAAACTATCGACGCTACGGTCCATCGATATTATAATTCAATTATCGACAACACATGAAAACAATGGACGTTCACCATGTCGTCTGATTTTAACGAAATCCAAGTAGGGATAGGAAGAAAAATTATCACAACCTCGTTCTCCGAGTTTGAAGATTTTGATGTCATGCTGCGTCCCAATCCGCCATAATTACGAGTTACTCGCTTAAAGAAGTATAATGAATAAATAAATAAACTCAAATGCGTTTATAACATCCAAATGATGTAGCATCAGGAGGTAAAGACGCATCTAACGCCTCACGAATCAAAATTGCTCAAGCCGTTTAGAATAATAGGAAATAATAACAATACCTACATCATGGCCGAAATAACATAAATGAAAATAAAGCGTGAACGCGCTTTCGCTGGTTCGCACATGACCATTATTTTTATCGACATAAATATACACCGGCTACATCGATACATTTTGCGTTCTAGCAATCTCTAGTCTTATCTGACAAAAAGATTTTTAAAAAATCGCCAGAGTTTAATTAGGTACTTTTTCCATAAAATGAGCAGATAAGTATCGCTGATAACGAGTATAATACTTAATTAATTACCACAAATCGATAGATACCGTAGAAACCTTAGCTCCGCCAATCTTAACGGTAACTCAGTCAATTCATTCTCGTCCAATATCAGAAACTTCAGATTCCTCACTTCACCTATCTCATTAGGTATCCTCTTCAACTTATTCCCACTGACATCCAAACATTTCAGGCACTTCAGCTTTGATATTTCTTTGGGCAGCTCTGTTATATCATTGCCACTTATGTACAAGCTCTCGAGATGAACTAGCGTTCCAATATCGTTTGGCACTTTCGATATAAGGTTCTCTTTAAGATATAAATCTGTGATTTCCGACTCTTCTCCTTGGAGCTGTTGTATAGGAAATTCTGTCAATCCTCTGTAATTCCAGTGAAGAACTGAACTGGGTAAAATTTCTTCGCAATTCATTTCTGCAGCTTCTTCTATTATTTCATTTTTTTTCTTGCCAATTTATATATCTTCTGCTGCATGTATATTTTATTTAATACATGCCACTAATCACTTAGACACAATGTTTACTCTCTAATGATGTACGTTTGCCTTCGTTCACTATACGAGTTCCCTATAATCCCGTTTAGCGAAGACTGCATCTCTCTGGCGTCCCGAACGGGGATATTTTTAAAACTATAACAAGGTTAGCTATAATTTCTTTCGTTGAAATCATTCGATCGCGCATTACATAAAAGCTTTTCATAATAATAAAAAGAATAATGTTTTACGGCTTCTATAGTAATAATATTTTCTTTTAAGTTAATCTGAATCTGATATGAGCTTCAAACATGAAAATTATTATAAATATATTATATGACTATTAGTTTCGTGTATAATTACTTTGTTCTTCGAAAAATATTACTTTTTGATCTTTTTAGAGGATAAGAAAATGGAAACTTTGAAAAGAGCCCATAATTTTTTATCGCTCATTTATTGTAACCTAAAATATTTATAAAAACAGAAATATTAGGGCGTGTTAGAGAATCATTATTTCGCTTTTATTTTGACTAAATAAAATATCTGATATCTTCAATATTGTGGAGTGTTTGGCGTATAGCCAATACTTGCGGTGTGAGCTTTGCCAAGTCGAGGACGTTCATCGGTTAACAAAAATAAAATAATTATTTTGAATGTACCTTAAGTACCCAAGTAACCCAAGTAGAAACTAGAGAGGGTTGCATATTATTTTACCTCTTTCCTGAGTTCAAAATTATTTAATTATTTAATTTTTTTAGCCTTGTTAGAAGGTTAATATTATTCTTTTTCATTACTCATAATCGGAAAGTAGGTCTGAAGCTGCCTGAGGGGTGGGTTGAAAGTAATACATTTCAGCCCTACGGATAATCACTTTCAACTGACAGTGACAGTAGACAACTGACAGTCACTCATATTATAAAAAAAAACTATTTTCACATTTGTATTGAACCATGTTCCAACTTTTTTTTCTATACTTCTCGTGCATTTGCCAGTGTCAGTTCATGTTTTTATTTTCAGTTTACTTGTTTGTAATGAAAATCACAGTGTTTACCTCGGGGTTAAAGACTTATTTAGTCCCTCGAACTATTAGCGTCAAACCCCGTTTCGGGACTAAATAAGTTACTTTCACCCCTAGGATACCAATGTACTTTATATACCTTTTCACAAAGAAAACAACCTGAAGCCCAAATTCAGTGCATACAATCGAAACATTCATCATCATCAGCCAAACTGCTGAACATAGGCCTCCCACTTTAACCTCCACACTGAACGACATCCTGCCATCTGCATCCACTGGATGCTTGCGACTCTCACAATGTCGTCGGTCCATCGAAACATTGTTTGTTTGTATTTCTAATAATATCTACCGACTGACCTACTTAATTTTTGTTAACTCGGTTTTTGTGATTGGACGCTAAGTTTAATAAGCATTAGAAGAGTGATTGGTAATTATTTGTGAATTCTATATAAATTTGTCAGTAACCTGTGACAGTTACATGTAATAAATTAATTATCATAGATTTACTAGCTGCGCTCCGCGGTGGGGATTACTCGTTATAACATCAGTTATCTTCCAGTGAAAGTCCCGTCAACATCGGTTCAGCTACGAGTATTTCAGAGTTTATAGTAATTATTGTATTTTTATCTGGATTACATAGCCTCTTTGGTGTATAATTTTTCGAAGCATAGACTTGCTAAGTTTCAAATCGAGACGACAATAAAATTAGTAGGTTAAAATCAATGAAGTATCATTGGTTAAAATCGGGTTCCAAGATTTATTTACATTGCTGAATCAGCTGAAGGCCTCAAAAGGAGCAAATATAGTAGTCTAGACAGTGGGTACATCAAGAGTGGATCCAGATTTGGTGGCAGGGGGGGTCAAATAGACGTGGTCAAGTCACAAGAAATTATAATTTAATTTTTATAATCATAGATACAAATAAAAAGTAGGTATGGGCTGGTTCCAGAGGGGGTAACGACCCCCATGACCCCCCCCCCTGGATCCTCCTTTGGGGTACATGTTTGAGCCTTTTAGTGTCGAAACTCTAGATCCGTGGGGGTCAGGTGCCATAAATATTGTGAAATAATTGTCCAAACGTCTGGTCAAAGCATCTCGTGACAAAAATGCTGATCGTTATCTCGCGCAACGTGTTATTATTGCAATCCAACGCGGCAATGCGGCTAGAATTTTGAGAACAATGCATACGGGCAGCGGTTTAGATTACTTAGTTCATTATATTTTAAGTATTATAATTTAGGTAAGTTTATTATGATTTCAAACTTGTTTTGTATTTTTACATTATTGTTTGTTGTTACAAGAAAAGCTAACAAAGCGTGGTGATAAAAAAACCTAGCCGACACTTTTAAAGGTAGGTAGGTAGAGACTTTCTTCAAGTTTGTTTTATTACCCCAAAAAAAAAACATAAAGTGATTTTTGTAACTATTTGAAATTTCTGTGTTGGGTACTTAATTATATTAATAAAACTATTGAGTGAGTGTGGTATATTTAGTTTATTAAAGGATTAACTACGGTTATATTGTAATACGCATAACATGCAAAAGGTGCTCTAAATAGGAAGGTATAAAAATTGATCTCACAATGTTGTGATAAATTCATGAATATATCACGTTCCTAATTAATAGATAAGTTTATAATTTACTATCGATAATACAATTCAGACTTTTAGATGGTTTGATCAGAATGTTTTTTTACCTTACCTACATAATTAAATAGTTTTACAGTTGATTTTAATAAATTGAAAGACTCGATAAAATGCTTGAAACCAGAAAAAATATTAACTATCTTTAGTACTCATATGATTTTAGTAATAATAAATCATTGTGATTAGAGCCATTGAAAACATTAAAAATATTATTAAATTTTAGATAATAACTTTAAAATTCTATATTTAATGCTGTTACTAGATAAGCTTTTGGCATCATCGATTTGATTGATACCTGCTCACAAATAATTTTACTAAGAGATCAAATTATTATTCAAAATGCCCACCAACAATTCAACAACCAACATCAGTTTTAAACAAATTACTTTTTTCATTACCCGATCTATCGCCTATACCGCTTATAAGTATACCAGCGCCATCTTTTGACAAAATCCCGTCAACTTTTGTTAATATCTGCGGATGATTCTGATACGTCGTCCCTTGCCGTCGCTCTCATCGTCGCTGTCAAAGGAAGCTTGCTTGTGGCCCAGCATCAGAGCCTGGACTTCTGGGTTCAGGGGTAGAACTGGGAATGATGAGCGCCGCACCATGGGAGGGGGGCGAGCTCCTGAGACAGAAACAAAATTTTAGTAGAATAAAATAAATTAGACCAAGGTAGAAATTCCTAATCAACAAGTGTACTGCGGTTAAGTACCTACCTACAGATGCCTAGTGCGAGTTTTTCCAATTGCGTTTACGTATTCAATTGATAAGAATAGTGCCATCTAGCGCATGTAGGTAGAACTGCTTTTATTTCATACAAATCGTAAGTAGTTAACGCGACCGATTAGGTAAACACAATTGGAAAAACTCGCACTAAGAACTATGAAGATTGTCTACTGTAATTTGATTATAGATTTAAACCCCAATTTACTAATATTACTTTTCTAAGTAGGTACACTGTTCTACTCTATTCAGTTTTTACCAAACAACACATTAAAGGTACTTGGGATGAAAAGTTAAATAAGGTTAGGCTAAATATGGTACCTAGGTACATAGTTATTAAAATCCTGAGAACATCCTTCCCTAGACTCAACTACAGGTGGAGTGATGTAATTTGCACAAATGTTATAAATAGTATGAGTGAATACGTGTGTGTGTGTGTGTGTGCGTGTGTGTAAGTACACGTATGTTTGTTCCCACTCAACTCTAGAAGGAAGTGGAATGTGAAGTGAATCCCTATAGTGCGAGTTTTTCCAATTGCGTTTACCTACTTGATCACGTTAACGTTAACTACTTACGATTTGTATGAAGTAAAGTCAGTTTGATCATCATGGTACTAGATGGTGCTGTTCTTATATTCATGCAATCGCCGAGTAGGTAAGCACAATTGGAAAAATCCACACTAAGCTTTCTGATGTGATAAGTGATAGCCCTCCCGTTTCTCAGCTTGAGTAAACAAGGCTAATCCGCCTACAAATGTAGGTACCAATTTTGATATAGCATTGTTCCGACCATATTCCATCATTATGTTACTTTGATCAACCATTCGAACAATAATCGTGTTCATTTGGCTGTGACTTCAATTGATTACAGATTTCAGTACAAAGGTTTGTTTGCGATTCAATAATCGGATTAGGCACAATTAAACGAGTATTAGAATATTGATGGTTTAAGATTTATGCCTATAAATGACAAGGGTTCTGAATTGGGTCGGTCTCAGTAGTCTTATCAAATGGTCTTACCAGAAAGACTTTTTCATAGTCCACTGTTTTAAACTATCACGGTTGTTCACTATAGTTATATGATTATTTACGGGATATTTACCGTAGCTAGGTTATGGAAGGAGCTCCCGATAAGATCCCGAGATTTTGTAATATGGCTCAAAAACAGTTTTTTTATAAATAAGATTTCACACACATTACACATCATCAGCCAATTAACATCCACTGTTGGACAAGGCCTCCCTCATAGAGAGGGGCATTGCCATAATCCCCTCGCTTGGCAGGCAGCTTGGGGATCGCAGTACGTTCACCGTGTACTATTAGGACACTGCTGCCCATCCTCCGGTGGTTCTGGTCGCAGTTTTGGGACATACCCGGGTCCACACAGGCTTTATAATTATATTATCATTTGAAAATAATAAGTAGGTACTTATTGTTAATAGTAGAGAGCTAAAAAGTAAATAGACTAAGTTAACTTTCTGAATGCCTGTGGTTAATGCGACACGTGTACAATAAACCAACTCTCGAGTGAACTATCTACAGATAATAAGATTTATAGTGGTGCCCTAAGATATTTTTACCTGTATGCCCGCCACCATATTAACTAGACGAATGCAAGGCACTGTATCATACTCGTTACAGCCGTCTGTCAGTCACGCACTGCGAGTGTCCGGCAACACATCGCAGCTAATTAAGTGTTTTAGCAAAATAATTGTAATAAAATGCCTTCCTGTGTCTTTGTGAACTGCACAAACTGTACACACGCTCCGTGAGAGACAAGAAAAATGTTTTATTTCACGTGTAAGTGTTGTATTTTTTATTAAAACAGAAAAATAATATAAATTGTTTTATCTTAGGCGGCTATTGTCACTACGAAGTGTATGAGCGAGATGAAGAATCGTCTTGTATGAGAGAGTGATAGAGATCGCAGCATAATTGACGACCATAGCCGAACAAAGCCATATTCAGCTGATCACCACAGCGCAGCGGTGGCGATCCGGTTGCCACTTTTAGTTAGTTTTTTAATGCACTGTTGTTCGCTTATACGAGTAACGTCTCTATTAATTACATTTCACTGGTGGTGCCAATACACAAACACCAAATACACCAAGCTCCAAGCACACCAAGCAGCAACAAGTGTTAGTACACCAAGCAGGTAGAACATGGGCCATTGTAAGTATGGGTACTCACACTGACCCATGGTTAAGGTGGATGGACTATGACAAGTCCACCGTTATAAACTAGCTAGGTGAACCACGGGTAGGGAACGACCAAAATGCTGGAGTGTTTCTGACTAAACACAAAAGCATTGCCATTCAGCGTGCTAAAGCCGTCAGCATGCTGAGTACCTACCCTGCCAACTGGTAGTGATCATTTGGATTATATTTAGACCTTCAACGGTATGTGGGCAGTCAAATCAAATTATTTATTTGTCAGAACATGGTAGGTACACATAATAGGTCGGGGAAAAAGTCTTTTCGTATTTTGTATGTATAAAGTTGTAGTAAAAATCTCATCGGTTGTACTGTTTGTATCTGGCTGGTTTTGATACCATTAAAAATATGACATTTTAAAAAAGGAATACAAAAAGTAAAAAGCAATTTCCCGCCATTTTTCAATTGTTTTTTTGTTCGATAAAATGAGTGAATCTAACGAAGAAATTCGATATATTGTGAAATTTTATTACAAAAAACTGAAAAATGCGACACAAGCCGCGAATAAAATTTGTGACATTTATGGACCTAATGCAGTGTCATCAAGAGTAGCACAATGTTGGTTCAAGCATTTTCAGTCCAGGAATTTTGATGTCAAAGATGCAGCTCGCTCTGGTCGCCCTGTTACGGATAAAGTCGATGCCATTTCTGAAAAAGTGGACCAAGATCGGCATATTAGTAGTTACGACGTAGCTGAAGACCTGGGGATTGACCACAAAACAGTTTTGACCCATTTGAAAATAACTGGGTATACAAAAAAACTCGATATTTGGGTGCCACACCAGCTCACTGAAAGAAACCAAATGAATCGTGTACTCATTTGCGATTCTCTATTGAAACGTAAAGAAACCGAACCGTTTTTGAAAAGATTGATCACTGGTGATGCAAAATGGATCACCTACGACAAGAATGTGCGCAAACGATCATGGTCAAAGGGCAGTGAAGCACCACAGACTGTAGCGAAACCCAGATTAACACGTAATAAGGTGATGCTGTGTGTATGATGGGATTGGAAGGGCATCGTTCATTATGAGCATTTACCGCCGGGCAAAACCATCGATTCGGATCTCTACTGCCAACAGCAGATGAGACTCAAACAAGAAATTGAGAAAAAACGGCCGGAATTGATCAACATAAAGAGTGTGGTCTTTCATCATGATAACGCCAGACCGCACACATCTTTGGCCACTCAGCAAAAATTTAGAGAGCTTGGTTAGGAAGTGTTAATGCATCCACCACATAGCCCTGACCTTGCACCCTCAGATTTCCACCTGTTTCGATCTCTTCAGAATTCTTTGGGTAGTGTTAGATTAACATCAAGAGAGGACTGTCAAAACTACTTGTTGCATTTTATTGATCAGAATTCCCAAAATTTCTACAGCAACGGGGTCATGTCACTACCTAAAAGATGGCAACAAGTTATCGAACAAAATGGTACATATATATTATAATGAAATGTAATTAAACTTGAAAAAATTATGTCTTGAATTTGTTTATAAAATACGAAGAAACTTTTTCCCCGACCTTATATATACTCGTATATAGTAGCATACAGTGTCGTAAGCATGGAAACGTATCTCATGGCCTTGCCAAGTACGGCGTACAATTTTTTTTTAATTTTTTTTTTTGTTTGTAAGTTTTTGTTATTGTAAAAAAAAAATATGGCTGTGTCATAATTATATTTTAGTTTCGTTGTGTTTTATGCCTTAATTAATAAAAAGAAACCATGTTAATGTCTACCTATATTAATTATTATTAATGAAAGTTTTTCTAGTACGTACCTACTAAGTTTCGATCTTGTGTCGATTATTTAGTCTACATTACATATCAGAACATTTTTATCACTAAGGAATTCTGAAATTTCCTAGTTGTTTTTTAGTGTTAGTAAGCTTGTATTTTGATTAGTTGTAAAAGGTATGTTGATCTTAAATGTTTCCAATAAAATATATGCATGCATAAAAGAAGTGCAATGTGTATTAAAAAATGAATTGATTTTATGTTAGAATCATGCGCGTTCAAACTAAATTTAGAAATACTTAAAGATGTGTAAACATACCTGAAAATCGTTTTCAGTCGTCTGATAGACCTTGTTATGAAACAAAATAGAAAAAACATTGATAGAAGAGACAGAATTAGATAGACATTCAAATTTAATGACATCGATTTCCGTAGAATAGGGCTAAAACTTCAAATCATAGGAATATTTACTTTAATTAAATAACAAGAGTCTACTTTGTTTATCACCACATAAGATTGCGAATTCAAACCCAATTCTACGGTGCACAGATTAAAACAGACTTGCATAAACACTCACAAATTGATTTTTAATTAAAAATAGATTTAGAAACAAACATACCAAAAAGCTTGGCCACTGACTGCCTCTTCACAAGTTTCGGTTCTCCTACTTCACCCACAGATGCCGGTGCAGATTCCCCTTGTGTTTTTTTCTCACTTAAATAAGAATTAGTTGATTCTCCTCTTGTTACAGGTCTGCTTTGTCGTCTATTATTCTTATCCTCCTCAGTACTGACCAACGATTCAGTTATCTGAAAGAGCTGGAGTCCAAACTTGCTCGATTCTCTCCGCAGCGACTTCTTATTAGCAAATTCTGACAATGACTGCCGCCTTTCTCCGTCTGGGTTGAGCCTCCTTCTCGCTCTTTCTTCTTCTTTCACTTTAAGCACGTCCAGTACAGCATTTAGCACGAGTATTATCAAGAAAACCGTGATTCCAATCATTGTCACAGTGTTGGTATCGGCATTCATTTCTGGTCGATTTTTCTTAACAGGTAACTTCTTCGTGAGTATATCAACAGCCCCACATGTCCTGTCTTTAATTGGAATGACTTTATTTACCTCCGGTCTAATGTTCTTCGCGATTATTTCTGGTATGTTGGGTGTATCTGACACAACAGTCGTCTGTTCATTTCGCTTCAGGAACCACATCTGAACACTGTAGAGGCAGTAAATTATGACGAAGAATATAAAAAGTAGGATCTTACGTTCGCTCATGTTTACATCGCAAAAGCACTGGTTTGTTTTGACACCGCGTTGCGTGCGTGTTGCTATTCCCGTCGCACGATTGTTTTAACGATTTCCGAAGCTCGCGAACGATTTATAGTTTTTCTTTGAAGGAATACGGATTGATTTTGTGTGATATTGTTCGCGTATGACTTCGGTGGAGTGTCTTGCAGTGTGGGGAAGTGGGCCCTACTGCGCATGCGTCTTTGGCTGGGTCGTCAGGGTCGAATTTGTTTGTATTGGCGGTACATGGGCTCCACCGCGGCAGAAAGGTAGAAACATTACATCAATAGTTAATATGACGATTCTAACAAGTCGGTAGGTAAGTATTTAGTAGATAATATTTTGGATCTCCTAGATACTCATCGTATTTTTTATCTCTGTTAAAATTAGGAAAAGATTTTAAATTAAACTAAATCACAATTAACCATTTCAATAACAATGTTAGTTCAAGCAGGTAATTGAAACAGTATTGTAAGGTAGATAAATTTAAATTTTATAGTAGAAGGTGGGTACCTTCTACTGTTTTTCATGCTACCGCTAAGGCGTCCTCGGAAGGTGAGGTGTGACACTGCTAGGGGCCTCATTCAATTTCGAGTTATAAGTTTACCCTCTTCCGAAAAAATACCAGTAAGCTTTTCCATATACAGTTGCATTCAATTTTATCAGAAGTGGTGATACCTACTCGAAAGATAGCGCTGCCAATAAATGTTATCTTTCTAATCATATTGATAATACGTCACACAAATAATATTAACTCTAAAACACTACCATGCATGGGTACTCACGTACTGAAAATTCTAATAACTACAAAACTATTACACGCACATAAACTGCTCAAACTAAGTTATATAGTTCCCACGTAATTAGGTCAGTTTTGCGCACAAGTTACGTAAGTGCAGTTACTAATACATGGATCTTACGGCTAACTCTTAATGCGGGTTAGAGTTAGCGCTAAAACAGCGCTGTCCGGAAAATCACGCGAACGTGAACTTTAACGCGCCGAGATACGGTTTGCGGTCGCGCATCTTTTCTAATCACCTAAACAGAATCGCTTGAAACAGGTAGACGTAAGGCCTCAGGTGTTCCGGGGTGCTGGTATCCCACGGTAGTAACTGTCAATGGATTGTTACTGTTGATTGTAATTGTACTCGTCGCTTACCAACAGGCGAGTTGGTGGTCAAACGCGGACTTATTCGCGATAAAAAAAAACTACGAATTATTCGTAAGTTTCATTGGTATCGTAGATAATTTCGTACCTATAATTATTATGAAGCATGTAAGTATCTTTTTAGAGGGTAATCTCTAAAACTACTGGTTCGATTTCTAAATACAGTGTGTGTGAATTCTTGAACCCTATACACCATGTCCCTTATGCCAGATAAGAAACCAATTCAAAAGTGAAGAAAGTTTTTGAAATATTTGGTCTTTTCAAATACAAGAGATATTACAATGACCAAGATTGCCCCCAGGATTGATCCATAACACATGTCCTGAAAATTGAAGCGTAGGTACAGCACTAAACCGGTCCTTCAAGGTGGTCTAATTATCTACTTCGTGGAACATAATTAATAATTATAATAATGCAATTGTTATTGAATTTTTCAAAACAATGTGATAATTAGCCAGTCATATATAAAACTAGCTGCGCCCCGCTGTTTCACCCACGTGGTGATGAAAATCGGTGATGATGATTATGATTAAAAGTAGCCTATGTGTTAATCCAGGACATATGCAATTATCATCATCATCAGCCAGAAGACGTCCACTTCTGAACATAGGCCTCCCCCTTTAACCTCCACACTGAACGACATCCTGCCATCTGCATCCACTGGATGCCCGCGACTCTCACAATGTCGTCGGTCCATCTAGTGGGAGACCTACCTACGCTACGTGACATATGCAATGTATATTCCAAATTTCATCCAAATCCATCCAGCCGTTTCTTCGTGATTGAGTAACAAACATCCATTCACCCATCCATCCAAACTTTCACATATATGATATTAGTGTGATAATCTCAGCTTTGTATTTCCAATTGTTCTTCAAATAAGCACTGGCTTGAAGAAGAACGTTTCGTAGGTACCTACCTACTCTTTATTTATTCATAAACGGTTCGCTCGTATTTGTACTTTGTATTGCATTCAGTAGAATTTCTAGCCATCTGTGCATAAGCTTCGTGATTTAATTGCAAATTGGCCAGTGAACGTACTTAAGAAGCAGGACTTAGGAAGCAATAATGTTGAAGTTTAATAAACTAAACAAGTATCTATACATATAATAAAAACGTGGAGATAAAAAAATCTGTAATTGCGAAATATAAATATGCAAAAAAATAAATTGAAAAAAAAAATGCATCTGAACACGATAAGACTATTCAAAATTTTGTCTGTTTTGTTTGTCCACGCACATCTTCTAAACTACTGGACTTAATACTGGATTTAATTAGATTTTATTAGAGTTGCAAGTAGATAATATAAAGCCTTTAAAAATGATTTAAAAACTTACTAGCGACCCGCCCCGGTTTCGCACGTGTGTAAATTTGATTGAAAAACCTTCCGTGACAAATTGTTTAACTGATGGTAAAAACCGTATCAAAATCCGCTGCTTGGTTTAGAAGTTAGCCGATATACCTACCTACAGACAGACACGGAAAGCGACTTGATTACCTACTACTTTGTAGATAATACCAAATTTTTTTCTGCCTTTATTTTCTTAAAAATGCAAGGAAATAAAACTATTCAGGGTTACGCGGAAAGGGTGTACTTACCCGAAAGGTATCCATACTACCCATCATTATAAACAACTTTTACTATGGGACCAACAGTGTAATCACGAAAAAATTACTGCTGTTCCATTTTTTTGTCGTGTGTGAATGACCGTTTTCTATGGAATAGCTGATATTTTCGCGGGTTCAAGGTTGGTCTCATACAAAAAGTTGTACCTACATAATGATGGGTACCATGAACCCTTTTTGGCTTAGTACACCCTTTCTGTGTAACCTAGTATACCTAAATAAAGTTAGTTCTGTTTAATATTACGTAGACCGAACCAAGTATTCAACTATGAGAAAAATTGTCCATGATATTATAATATCCTTAAAGAGAAGCCGCACTGGAGCTAAATTGTATTAACGTAATTATTGTATACCTATGCTTGGTGATCTTGTATTACTTCGGTCAGTCTGGTGCTTGCCAGTCTACATACATATATAATTATGAGTAAGCATTGCCATACAACGTGGTAATGAGGCCAGCATTTTGGGGACAATTCGCACTGGTAGCGGTTTAATAGATTAGTTTAGTAGTTAGGTTTTAATTTGTTGTTTTTGATGATGATGATGATTATTATTTAATACTAAGAATATGGAATGTTATTTATAATTACGGTGCAATGTTTTTCGCTGTTTGGATTTGTAGTTTTGTTTGTGATGAAAAATTTATTATTTTTCAGAATTAAATTCCTCCTGTTTTGGTCATAATTTTCTTGTTTCTGTCTACTAGCTGCCTTGACTTTCTAAAATAATTATGGATTAGATTTACACATCTAATAATTATACATCTAATCCATAATTATTTTAGAAAGTCAAGGCAGCTAGTAGACAGAAACAGGAACTTATGACCAAAATAAGAGGAATTTTATTCTGAAAAATAATAAATTTTTCATCACAAACAAAACTACAAATCTAAACACCGAAAAACATTTCGAAATCGAAAATCGTGACCAGAACACCCTAGACCATTCGAAGCGCATTTTTTCGCCAAACATTCCAATATCGCTTTAGAGTTAGGGCAGATGCAATCCAGAAAGATTTCCATTTCCCGCCTCGTCGCATCTCGGTGCACATTAAAATATGCAACTGCTGAACGGCTGGTATCGTGGTTGCATCGTGGAGCTTTATTTCATGAGTTATAGTACACCAAAAGGGATTTTTATGAAAAACTGCATAGGTACCTACTAAGCCTGCTGGAAGCGAAAAACCGAAAATTGGACTGAGTGGCGTGTTAAGTGGCGCTAGGTACCCTATGTTCAGCGGTGGAGTAAGGTAGCCTGATTATGGTGATGATGATGAGATAAGAATACAAAAGAAAGTAACGGGAACAGGAATGTCAATTGTAAAAAAAAAAGTACAGATGGACATCCTCCTTTTTGGAAGTCGATTAATGAATAAGCAATGCCCTGCTGCCTTATTATGGATCTTTGATCAGGATCGCAAGTGTCAAAATTTTGAGAACTTGAAAGGGGTTATGACGCAAAAAAAGCGTTGTCTATTTCCAATTTCGTATTACGTCACCTACGAAATTGGAAATAGACAACGCTTTTTTTGCGTCATAACCCCTTTCAAGTGTCAAAATTTGACACTCGCGATCACGATCAAAGATCCATAATAAGGCAGCTGTCAATGCCTAGATAATTAGGTATGTAGGTAAAGACAAAAATGTATTGATAAGTTTAAGTAGGTACACTGATTCTCAGAAATGTTCATGTGTTGAACATCATATTCAGAGCAGTGTTTTGGTATTTCAATAAGTAGGTATAGAGATCTTATACTTACGCAAAAGCGATGAAAATCGTATTATAAAGTAGGTCAGTACAAAGCTTCATACTGAAAGTTCTTTCAGGGTTACTAATATAATACGGTTTCCAGGATTCCAGAAACGTTTTCAATAGCTGCAAGGCCTCCTCTGATATCGCTACAATATATAAAAAATAAAGAGGAGAAAAAAACAGTTATTTTGTGAACACAACACTACAATATTTAATAGAATCAGGTATTAGTTTGAGAAAGTTCATTTTTATGATCTCATCATCATCTTCTCATTAAATTATTATCATTAGCTTTTTTTAAGTTACATCAATATCGCAAAACACATTTTTCTGTGTTTTGCGATATTGATGTTGTTTGAAAGATGACTTGATTCATGAAAATCTGTTCAGCCGTTTGAAGTCTATCAGCTATTTCATCGGGGGTAAAAAAATGTATAATTAAATATTAGGTGTAGTAAGCGCAGATATATTATACCGAAAACAGTACGCGCCATTAAATTTGTTGAAGCGTTGAGAGCGGTACGTGGTTACTTTACAATCTCACACGAGTCTATTAACTTAACTTTAAAGTCCGGAAGTTTCTTCAACTGTCCGGGTTTTCTCCGGAGTATTTTGTTCATCTGGTAACCCTAATTCATACTTCGTAGGTACCTAGTCTGAAAAGACCTTCAGTGCTGAATACTCTCCAATTTCCGCATCCTTCAGTGAATCGCTGAATGGCCAATCTCCATGGCGAACTGAGCAACGCAAGTAATAAGTATTGATTCCCGACTTTGCACACATTTTTACTCTTTAAAATATTTATAGGTACAAAACGGATCATCATCATCTGTCTTTGACTGACCACTCCGCACGCCACTGAGCTCGGTCGGCAGTTCTTTGCATCCAGTTTTTACCTGCCGTTTTACTCAGGTCGTCACTACACCTGGCCGCAGGGTGTCAGTTTTTAATGTACCTACCCACTTACCAAGTAGAATTTTTTTATTTAGTGTAGATCCGGGTTTCCTTCCTTTCCTAATTTGAATTTGAACGCGTTCTTAATGAGCTTCAATGGGATCCTGATAATACTCTATTATAGGTAGGTATGCATTACTTTGAATCTCAATTTCAGTTTTATTGAATATCCAACAGACGTCGTTTGCAAATGTTATTGAATTTATACAGATTTCGAGGAACACTCTGAATTCGATTGACTCAGGTATTTTAGCGCCTTTAAAGACACGACTGAAGTATTTTCGCGGAACTGATTGCTAATGGAAATTTGTAGGAGGCTTTATTTTTCTTTGTGATTGCGAGGTGCGGGAAAGCTGATGTTTTGGTAACCCCCGACGCAAAAAAGAAGTGTTATAAATTTAACGTGTGTATAATTGAATGGGCTTGGCTGGCTGGGCTTGACATGATCTCTGGGGTGACAAAGTCGCGTTTTAAGATTTACAGCTTTTCATACTCACAGGGATGGTTTTCCTTTCTTCCGTTCATATTCCTTTTATTCAAAGATCCTAAAGGATGAATGTGTTGAAGAAGTCAACTTTTGGGGAATTCAGCGCCCATCTAAGACGTTCCACGTAATTCGCGCTGTAATTTAAGTTGTTTTCGCGACGAAGCTGAACTTTAGTAAAATGAAAGGAAAGGAAAGAATTATGTCAAAAGCCGAACTGAAAAAAATAGAAATGAATACATATTTATTGTAATAATTACAAAAGAAGGCAATTTTATGATATATTTTGCAAAATAAACAATTGACTGACAGATGTCAAAATGTAATCATTTAAATTACTTTATATCGATGCTTAAAACTTATTTATTATTGAATATATTTTTTACGTTGATGGGCTCTATACAATAACGATATAACTTAGCTCTATATGATCAGCTTTTTTATGACGTAATATAAAATAGGACACAGGGTTATTGTAAGCAACGTTGCATATGTGTGTGTGTGCAACTCTGAAGAAAATTCTGGCTACTCCCTTGCCTAGTACGTAGGTAAGTTAAGTACATACGTAGCTACAGCTTCCTTTTCGAAATAAGCTTACGGACTAAGCCTCGATGTCACGTTTAGAATTTCAATTAGCTACGTTCTGTTTTCACAAGAACCAATAAAGACATATTACTCTACCAAGAATCAGTTAATACCTTAATCTAAGAGAGCGCGTCACGTAGGCACTGGAGGCGAGATTCTGAATTTATAATAGCAGCATCTGCTAATACTGTCTGTTAGCTTATGTAGGGTAACATGAAACATCATCATCTTCAGCCTGAAAACGTCCACAGCTTAACATAGCATTGACCTCCACATTGAACGACAGCCTGCCATCTGCATCCACTGGATGCCCGCGACTCTCACGATGTCGTTGGTCCACCTAGTGGAAGGCCTACCTTCGCTGCGTCTTCCGGTTTGTGTTCATCGTCACAACATTCAGGCAGCGCATTCCACAGTCTACCGGTGCGCACAATAAAAATTAAATCAAAGCGCTTCTTACAGGTTTTCGGAATATCAACCATGCCTATAGTCATAATTTCATCTCCACCCTTGTGGGGAATATATAATAAATATTTAATAACATAGAAAAAATCGCAGGACGAATTACATCTGACGCACAGTCTCCAAAATGTATCCGATATAAAAACCAATGGACTAGCAATTTCGCGCTGATGTTCAAGGCTAAGAAACAAAGTCTGAACGAATGATTCGTTGCAAATTAACTTCTTGGCACGTTTCTCAATGGATTCCAATGCCCCGACTTGATAATTGGCTGATCCATCCCAAAGGTGCAAACAGTACTCCATGCAAGACCGAATTTGTGTAGTAGAAACTGTTCCGACGACAAACGTGAATTACCGTCGCCAAGATCAAGAGACCAAGGGGATACCGTAGGTTTTTGGTAGCCAATTGAGAAGAAAACTTTTAAGCTTTCGCAATTTGAACACCATGTTTAAATGTTTATCGGGACTTCACGCATTATTTTATTTATTTAGGTAAAAACAAGTACACTTCGCTCGACGTTTCGACCATGTTACAATGGCCGTGGTCACGAGCTGACTGAAAACTGCGGGTGAGTCCGATGAGAAGAGCGAGTGTTTTGTTCTTTTACCCTCACTTGATCTTGAAAAAGCGCAGGGTTGTCACTACGACACTCAACACTGACTGCAACGGTAACTGTCCTAGTACCTACACCGCGGTTTGTACACGCTTGCTTGCTTGCTTGGGTTCCACGACGCCGCTAACTTAAATCCATCTTCCCGGTTGAAATTGCCGTGTTTTCCTATTTCAACCGCTTCACGAACCATTCAAGAAAAACAACATTGTTCAGTGGAGAGGAGCTTCGGATCGTGGATCAATTGACCAGATCCCGCTTCAAGCAAAATGTCCTGATAAACATTGAGAAGAAGATGTAAGATTGGTATAATTTATTTGAGGATATAAATAAATAAACTAGTTTCACAAGCGAAGTTGTTTTTCAAACATTATTATATCACCGTTCACCTGGTAGTCTTCTCGTGTACTTGAAATATCGTCTTAATACCGCCTTCATGAATTATTCGTATAATAACCGTGCTCAGCAATGACTACACATAAATTGTCTCACGAGGCGCATATGTTTTTTTTTTATAAATATAAAGAAGGGTGGGGAACGTGGCTGTAGAGTATATACAATTTTCTATATTACATTTTTAAAATCTTAATTTATCAAGACCTGGTTCTTTAACCAGCGTGTGTAGCCAGTGATGACATATATGGTAGGTACTGAGACATGGTTCTTAGCTGCTCGCCTTTTAGGAAACTCAGTCCCACAGCGGGCAAGGGAGAGAGCTTTGCTCGAGAGTTTCTATACGCGATAGAATCCGGAACGTGGATATTCGCCAAAGAACCAGAGTCACTGACATAGCTATTAAAATTTGCAAGTTGAAGTGGCAATGGGCAGACCACACCGCTCGAAGAACCAATAACCGTTGGAGAAAAAAGGTTCTTGAGTGAAGGCCACGTACTGGAAGACGCAGCGTGGTAGGCTTCCGACTAGAAGAGCCACAAGTGGTTACGGTCATCAGTGGATGTAGATGGCAGGCTGTCGTTCCGTGTGGAGGTCTAAGAGGGAGGCCTAAGTTCAGCAGTAGACATCTTCTGGCTGATGATGATGATGAATCCTCACTTAAGCCCCTTAATAAATTTCATGATGATGAAATTTATTAAATTCTAGTTAAAGAGCCCGCTCACATTTTCTGATGAAAAAAGCAACAAAACTGTATATTTGGCGTTTTAATTCTATCAAATAGAAAAAATAATATCTTTTTCTACATATTAAGTAGAAAGATCTATTTTTGTAACTGATAGAACTGTATTTTTAATATGTTAAACAAATTTAAAAACCCCAAAAGAAAAAAAGAAGTGAAGAATAAAAGAAAATGAAAGAAGAGAAGAGTTGAAAGGTGACGGGTATAAGGTGAAGTTGAAGATGATAAAACAAATTATATCGAACAAAAATCTCATTAAAATTACGTTGGATTCATCCGATGTGCGCATAAGCAGATTATCTTTAATGTCATGGTCTTTCAAATTCGTAAACCACATTCCGAGCTACAATGTTGGGTCAGATTTCGAGGTAAAGCGGTCAAGTGGGCATAAAGGTGATTCTTAGATTGCATATGTTTTTTAGGTTACCTACAGGTAAATATAGCGGATAACTGAGACTGCGAGTAAAATGTCAAATTTTAATACTTTTATTTTTCGTGTCTTTAATGTTTTATTTGCAGTTCACTTTTTCTACGTAAAATATGTCCTATCTGATAAATTAAAACCTCAGATCAGATAAACTAAGGAGACGTGATAAGGTGGCGTGGCCTGCACTGCAAACGAATCTGGCCTAAGTCATTGTGCCTGACTTAGGCCAGATTCGTTTGCCTTGAGTCGAACTTATCTAGTAGACGACTTTTTGCATGTGAACTATTAGTTAGTTCATCGGTGATGCTACAATTTTATTAGCGTGCGTGAAAAATAACTAACTGAGACGGGAAACTACTTTCCTAAGCAAAGTTAACAACAGAATTGTCCTGGAGATGCTGTGGGCATGGTATGTATGTGTGAATATGTATCAGTATAGTATCTCTGGAGTATACCAGACCTGATAAAACCTGGGCTCCCAAAATAAGGCTCTCAAAAGTGTTTTTCTCCCAATATCTATACGGGAGTAAACCCCGCCTCAATATTTTTGAAGAAACCTCATAAGAATAAACTGCGTCCCGCCCAAACATCTAAGGAAGCTCGCATTCAGCGGAAGCATTATAAATCACGGCGTACAAAAGCGGTGGCTTTTCCTAAAAACCCATTGTTTTCTCAGAATGTCATAGCCAAGCCACCGGCACTGCGGTGGTAAACAGTGATGAAACTTTGCACACAATGAACTTATGAAAAGAAGATAAAGAATATATAAAAGTAAAGAGCAATAAAAAGGTGGTCTGTCCTAATCCTATAAAGTCCTTATTTAAGTCGAGGTTTTATGTAAAGGAAAACTAAGTCTGAATCTAAGATTGTATCTATATGTACAGACTTATACGGAACACTAGCACAAAGCCGAAAGAAGGTTATAGTACTTAAAACTATGAACAACTTTTTACTATAAGACCAACCCACAAATCGAGAAAAACAATCAACTATTTCCATAGAAAAAGTGTCAACGAAAAGTATGAAGTCCCTTATCCCTAATGGTCCCATACTAAAAGTTGTCAATAATGATGAGTACCATGACCTTCTTTCAGCATCATTTCATCGTTCCTTGTATACCTGATATCTATAGTTTGATTCCCAATAAAATTCTGTCTGTGTCAATATAGCAGAGGAGGCACGCTTAGACACAATACGGCTTTGTGTATCAAAAATGTTTTCACCAGTTTTATGACTTCGGTTATTTATAGATGTTTCTGTAATGGAGGAAGAGGGAAATTAATCTTTGGACGTGATTATCAAGTTTCCGTATTTAGCTTTAAATTGTTTCTTAAAGGTCCTGGAAGTTTTGATTTATTCAGTGAAAAAATTAGGGCTTACGAGAGCTTTAATATCAAGTTGATACCTATGTGATATCAGGGCGGCAAGCGCAATGCATTGTATCCTGGGGCTTTTTGACCTATATATTAAAGCCCAGTTTTTTTTCTTCGTTTAAGTCCGTTACCGCTTTTGACCACCAACTCGTCTATTCTAGATAGCCCTAAACTGCGCTCGTCATTTCTAGATGACTTTCACGCGGTAGAGTGTCTAGATATAGGTCAGGATGTCGTTCAGTGTGGAGATTATATTTAAAAATATATATTAATATCTGGGACATTATTGCACACATGGTCATCTGACCCTAAACTAAGCAGAGCTTGTAATATGGCTGCCAGAGACTGATATACATACATATATATTTTTAAATACATACGAGTACTTAAATATATATTAACACCCAGACATAGAACAAACACAAATGTTCATCACACAAATGTTTGTCCTAGGTGGGAATCGAACCCACGCCCCCAAGCACAGAAAGCAGGATCACTACTACCAACTAAGCTAACGAGGCTGTCAAAGGGGTTAAAGGGGGAGGCCTATGTTCAGCAGTGGACGTCTTCTGGCTGATGATGATGATATTCAAACTAGCCAAGTCAGACCTTAGGCTTCAATATAGAAGAAATTATATTTTAAGTTGTTATAAAATATTTAGATCTCACTTCTTTTGTCGTTGAAGTCAACAACCAAGGTATATATCATAATATTAAACTTGGCTCTCATTTTACATTTATGTTTTTGATGGCATTAAAAGTCATGGAACTAAAGTTTTTAGGTATAATCTAGGAAAGCTCATGCGAGACGTTGCTGTCTAATTTACACTCTACACTAATTTTATATAGAGGAAAGATTTGTATTTTTGGATGTTTGTAACGAATTAATTCAAAACTACTGGCCCGATTTTAAAAAATATTTCACGATTAGAATGCTAATTATACCTGAGTTACATAGGCTATATTTATTACTAGAATGTCAAAAAAAAAACTCCACCCGTGCGAGGCCGGGACGGGCGGCTAGTTATGAATAATTCAGCAAGCCAAAGGAGGATGAAAACCTGAAAAATGTTTGATGATGAAAAATCTTTTGTTCGTTAGGATATACTTCCATTTTGATCCCATTATCACCAAGTCAGGATCTGATGATGGGATCCCAGGGAAATCGAGGGCAACCCTCAAATTCTAAAGGCACATATTCCTTTTTTCATATATTTTTAAAGTCAGTTTTTAATGTGATCCATTTGTTTTACTTATGATCACTGATTACTCCGCCAAGTATGAATTGATTTTGATGATTCCTTATTTATTTGGTAGGCCATACTTCAGAGGTGGTCCCTTATAAATTTCATCAAAATCGGATTAGTAGTTTGATTTTTAAAGCAAAATAACTGAAAATATGTCATCCAAGTAAACGCAATTGCGTATTCGCTAATTTTGAAGTCGGTTTTTTAAATTGATTATTTGAAATTCCGCAATGTAATGCCTGGTTCAATGAACTTAATTTTACTTTCGTGCCCACGCGTTTAGATTTTATAATACTGAGAGTCGAGTCTCACTAAAAGTGAATCTGTATCCTCAAGGTGACTGGCAGTAAGTTATTTAGTAATTCTATTCTACTAACGACTAAACTAAGCGACTAAACGACTGAACTATTAGGTCAGAGGCAAGCAAATATGTAGTTCGACATTTTACGTAAGTAAAAGTATGAAATCGATATCAACTAATTACGTACATTGTTTCTTT
Source organism: Agriopis leucophaearia (assembly GCA_949125355.1). Lineage (NCBI taxonomy): Eukaryota > Metazoa > Arthropoda > Insecta > Lepidoptera > Geometridae > Agriopis > Agriopis leucophaearia. The sequence goes on from OX421275.1 coordinate 5,026,182, forward strand.
ATGATTGCCAATATAAAGAAATTCTCATTACAGAGTTAAACTAGTTTTTATTCCAAGGTTAACTTTTGGGAACACGTGGACATAATATGAACGTGCTTTATGAAAGGGAATGCTAAGCTGGAAGGAGTTTGTTTTACACGTCATTTTGAATAATTTTTACTATGTGACTAACCCTGCAATCACGAAAAAATATCAGCTGTCCATACATTTTGACATGTGCGAATAACCGTTTTCTATGGAACGTTAGTCCCATGGTAAAAGATGTCAATAAAGGTGAGTATAACGAACCCCTTCTGGCTTAGCATATCCTTTCCTTATAACCCTGTATTACCTAAATTTAACCTACTATTAAATTTTCTATTATGTCATTAAACCTACAAACCGTTTCTATCATAACAAAAGTCATTATTGCTACCTCAGAGGTTATGTGGTTACAATGAAAGGATTGTGCCATCTTACATTTGGCAATCCAAATCATTGCACGTCTTTACGCCCCACTAACTGGTGTGAAAGGTCACTTTTTATAATAATCTATTATACGTACCTACTTCTCACCACTTGTGTATCAGATTCTTTGTTACTTCATAAATAAAGATTAGAATCTGTTATTTTAAACAAATAAACCTACCTATGTAATATAATTTATATAATAAGCCGATAATTATGCATGGTGACCACGGTATATTATTTTACTCTATGGTGGTGACACTGGTGATCAGCTTTAGGTATTTAGTGTATTTGGGACATAATTATTGTTGACGTCCGCAAAGATGACTTTGACATTGAAAGGGAACGTAGGGCCACAGACATTATATGTCTGTGCGTAGGGCACTGTCTGTATATAATATGGTCGCACGTACAGTGCTACAGTCTACAGTGACATTAGCCGATTGGCTGCGCAATAGATTTTTTAGCAACTAATTTGTTTATTGCGCAGCTAAACCGCTTACTTCATGCGGCCAAATGATCCTTGTAACACTGTAGGTTTGCCGCTGCTCGAGAGAAGTGAAATTACTGTATGCCAGTTGTTCTACACGTACAGCCTCTGGATAAACCACACAAGCGACTGCCAGCGTCCTATGTCTTCAATACAATGTGATTTTGATGATGCTGATGCGTTTACTTCGCTTCTAGAGTGCATCCAAGATGTTTACTGAAGCGCGCCAGGATGATTATCGTGCGATGTTTCGCAAAAAGTCTCATCCCTACGACAGTGAGTGCAAGGCAGCTGCAACGGTATCCTGCAAATGATCGTTGCCAGAATGGACTGTCCTATTCATAACTAGCCGTTCGCCCCGAACTTAGATCTAAAAAAATCATAAACATATTGAAATGAACTTCATTTCAATACAATTTTTATGTGTGAAATATAGGATATGGATTCCTAAAACTTTTCATGAAGATATGACCAACAATACGCTAGTTAACGTCGATCAAATATTTTAACAAATATAACGCTATTATGGAAACTGACGTGGTTTTCACAATTTTTTTTTTGCCGAATGTGGTTGAAACTATATAGTCGGAGTATCCGGCCTAATCTTACGTGAGTAGTTACCGTGTAATATAAATAAAATATAAGGCTTGATTAGTGCCTAAAGACCAGTCTTTGACCAGTATGTGTTGCCAGTGATGACGTATGGTACTGAGACGTGGTCCTTAACTTTTGGTCTTTTGGAAAAAACTCAGAGTCACACAACGGGCAATGGAGAGAGCTATGCTCGGAGTTTCTTTGCGCGATAACATTCGGAACGTAGATAGGCCTTCCACTAGATGGACCGACGACATTGTGAGAGTCGTGGGCATCCAGTGGATGCAGATGGCAGGATGTCTTCCAGTGTGGAGGTTAAAGGGGGAGGCCTGTGTTCAGCAGTGGACGATTTCTGGCTGATGATGAAGGCTCGTTTTAACAAATGTTTATTGAAATGGGCGAGAAGCTATTATTTATATCTCATTCATTGTATTTTATTAGGGCGAGGTTTAACAATGCAACACAACACCACTTTCAAGCAACGCTTGTTACTATATTGAATTAAAGTCGCGTTTACTTCTATTTTTGAGGTTTTTCACATATTTTCGAAAAGTATAGCTTATATATATTATGTGGCAAACAGACTTTTCTTTACTCTTTACTTTTCGAAAATATGTGCCCTTTAACCTCCACACTGGACGACATCCTGCCATCTGCATCCACTGGATTCCCACGACTCTCACAATGTCGTCGGTCCATCTAGTGGGAGGCCTACCTACGCTGCGTCTTCCGGTTCGCGGTCTCCACTCAAGAACCTTTCTTCCCCATCGGTTATCAGTTCTTCGAGCGATGTGGCCTGCCACGGTATGTGCATTTACGGTTAAGTACCTCCATAATTATGAAATCTACATATTATATATTTCGTACAAATCATTTAATAAATAGGTATTTGAATTCCTAAAATCAGATAGAAAGCTCAAATCAGTGTTACTTTATTTATTTATTCTATAGAGCGTTTTTTTTATCGTGTTTAGGTTTTTACCGTGTCCTATATAAAATATAAAAAAAAAATATGCCACAGTTTTATACTGTAGCCAACCGTGGAAGTATACCAACTAGAATGACCAAAATTGCAAAAAAAATTGGAAAAAAGGGACGCAAGGTGAATAAAATTGTAATCCTACTAATTATGTTGCCTGATTAACGTGAAACGTTTCACTTTGGCGGGAAAATCAAATTTTAAACATTTTTTTTGTCCTTGTAGCTAGGCCGGGTAATTATTGTGAAATGGCATAGTGTTTGCGAAAATTGTTGGTCGTTCTTTACATTATCATGTACAGCTATTAATCAGTTACTCACCATATTACTTACATTTGGCAATAAACCGTTTGAAACAGCATAAATTTGTTTATTGACAAATGTATGTAATATTGTGCATTGGAGATAAATAACTTTACGCGAGTTTGTAGAGAATAATAATCAATTTTCGCAAACATCATTATCGTTTATAATAATTAATCGGCCTAGCTACAAGAACAAAAAAACTGCTTGAAATTTGAATTTCCCGCCAAAGTGAAACGTTTCACCTTAAGAGATTTTTATAGATCCTTTAAACTATCTATAGCATTCTTTGCCTAGAGATAGAACGTTTATCTCCAATTTGTTTATTTTTGATATTTAATGTTTCGTTTATAGGTGTTTATACTCGTAGTATCTAAGTATTCATCAAGTTATTTTTATTTTATTTTTTCATTTCATTATTTAGTTAAGGTAAACAATATAATCGATAAAGTCATAATTTGGTTTTACGAACAATATATAATCACATCACATCACATCACACTAATATTATAAATGCGAAAGTAACTCTGTCTGTCTGTTTGCCACATAATCACGGCTAAACGGCTTAACCGATCTCGATAAAATTTTGCGAGGCAACGGTATGTATCATGAGGACGGATATAGACTATGTTGTTCTGAAGAAATCGTGGACGAAGTCGCGGATAGGTACAGCTAGTATCATATACGAGTAGGTATGTGAAAGTTTGGATGGATGGATGTTTGTTACTCACTCACGTAGAAACGGCTGGGTGGATTTGGATGATATTTGGAATATACATTGCTTATATCCTGGATTAAAACAAAGGCTACTTCTCATCATCACCGATTTTCATCACCACGCGGGTGAAACCGCGGGGCGCAGCGAGTATTATATAATTCAGAAGTATTGAGTACAAAATTAAAATGTCAAGCTCATTGCCGTTGGAAATAAAACACAAAAGTTGACCTTTTCTTTGAAGATAGGTATGATATCACGTTTAGATTCCTATGCGTGTCTATATAAGAAACATGCAGCTTATGCTCCTCATTAGTGTGCACTTGAAGTCCGAATAAAGAAGACAATATGGTAAGTGCACCGCAGTTATTTTAGTGGAATAAAATCGTAACTTGAAAAAGTGTAATCAATGTAACATACGAGCTTTAGTGTGAATGTTTAAACATAAAACGTTTAAACGTTTTAACAGTGATGATGAAATATTTGTATTTCTTTTTGTAAATAATTGCAAGAGTTCATACTGTAGGTTAACTAGTATGTTATGACACAGTCTTAACTAAACATACTTAGGTAATGTAGATTGCAATATCTGACATTATGGAGGCAGCTCGTAATTTTCAGAAAACTTTCTAAAAGCTGGAATGCAAATTTAGATTTACCTGAAACAAAAATGAATAAATTTTGAAACAAAAAAATCGTTATAACTAAAACTAATTTGTAATATAATGCCTTAATTAACCTAAAGAGGCTCTCGCTAGATGGTTGGGTCAAGGGTTAGAAGCAGAAGGCGGTAATTCTTGACACGGCACGCATTGTCAGGAGGTTCCTCACTCTGCAGCCCTAACTACCGGTAGCTAGGGCCCTGCCCCGCTGCCGGGGTGCTGCTGCACCCTAGATTTAAGTTTTTAATGTGAAAACTTCTTTAAGCACGTTGAATAAAAATCATGAACAAACCGTCTATTTTAAAGCAGCGCCATCTCTTGTAGAATAGGTGAATTACCACTTAAGTTTTCACTTCTGATCTGACGTGCGTGCAGTCCTATTATGACTGATGTGTTTTTTAAATAATATTTTGTTTTTACATAGATATTGTAAAAAGAAACATTAATTTAAGAAGAAAAATATATATTTAATACTAATAAAAAATATGGATACAATGAATTATATTGGATTGGATATTTAATCCTTATTAGTTATAAAAATACAATTATGGCATGTGTATAATATGGAATATGAGACTGTACAGTAAAGATTTCAAAAATTTGGACTATTGTAGAGCTGACCTAGTCTATCGAAGATGAAGCACGCAGACTTAGCAGTTCCTATGTTAAAAATAGCAACATGTTCACAGAAGTTGTTGATCCTCGCCTTCTGTATTGCGTGCGCCTCTGCCGCATCCTTGGACCAGGACAAGGCCGCCGAGATCCTTCGCAGCGATTTCGAACAGTCCCCTGATGGTGGCTTCCAGTACGCCTACGAAACTAATAATGGCATCGCCGGACAAGTGTCTGGATCGCTGAAACAAATTGGCAAGGTGAGTAGAAGTTAAAACTATTTGATCACATTAAAAACCGACTTCAAAAATATATGAAAAACCTAATAAGAGCCTGTAAAATTTGAGGGTTGCCCTCGTTTACCCTGGGATCCCATCATCAGATCCTGACTTGGTGACAATGGGACCAAATTTGAAGTATACCCTACCGAACGAAAGTTTTTTTTTAAATCTGTCATTAATTGACGGAGAATTCAGTGAACATACATTTAAAAAAAAAAACTGGAACATAGAACAGTCTTCCTTTTTTGAAGTTGGTCAAAAAGTGAGCTGAAGTGAATTAGAGCAATAATAATTATCAATATTATGTTTTGTATGATTGTATAAAATGTGACCACACGGGAGGCACCAGCTTTCTTATAAAAAAAGAAACATCAAAACCTAGTCGAAAGTTCTGAGGTAACAAACATAAAAAACAAACAGTCAAATTGAGAACCTCCTTCATTTTGGAAGTCGGTTAATAATAATAAAAAAGTCTGGCTGTCTCGGCTAATGAGATAGAAAGACAAAGTCTATAAAGGTTATTATAAGAATGTTGTGAGCATATATTGATAACCCACCAGGTCCTTTGCAGTGGCTATAACCAACTCGGGTAGATGAAGTAGTTCAACAAAACTAACAATAGTATAATATCCTTGAGTCTGGGTGTCTTCAAGTCGCGAGTGAATTGGTTTCTTCTAGGCAAGCGTGCTTAATCGTAGACCGCATCATCGCTTAGCTTCAGGCGAGTTGGCAGTCAAACGCAAGCCTATCTCTATTGTAGAACAAAGTCGTGTTAGTTTTACCATTTATAACTCAAAACGGCGGGACCGATTATAATGATCTTTGATATGTTGTATTCTCCGCCCCGTAATAGCAGAATAAGTATTAAAATAACGGAAAATTCAAAATTTTACGCAAAAAAATTATGAAGAAAATTCATTTTCCTATAAAGGAGGTTAATTCTAGGAGGTAAATAAAGCGGGTGAAAACACGGGCGCAGCTAGCTACTAAATGAAAAAGGTATCTAAAACTATAAAGTCGGTCGGTAAGGTTAATAATTACTGTCGTGAAGTTTGCTAGAGATAATAAATGAGATGATGTGAGCTTGAGTTGGAAAAGTGAGATTGAGCTGAAGACAGAAATTTCAGCTGGTAAGCGAGAGCTGGAAAATATAGAAAGTAAGTCGATTAAGTGGGTAGTGAATAGGAAAACAACTTATACTACTACTTTTTTATACTAGAAAAATAGAAATTAGTTGAATTTGATTTGAAAATAATTGTGAGTTAAAAGGAGGGCCAATTTCATGGATTACATTTGACATCTGTCAGTCTACTGTTTATAAGCCAAAGTAAATCGTAACATTGCCTTCTTTTGACATTAATATAATAAATGTGTATTTTAAACTGAAAAAAGTTAAAATTGTGCAGTTCTAACTTTGCAAAAATAGTGTTCCTCCGTTACAAGGTTGCGTTGTTGAAATTTGATGAAGTGTCAAATGTGATCTATTACATTGGCCATATGTGAATTTGAGTCTATTGTGAGTTTGGAAATTTGACAGCTGTCACACTGACTTCTTTTAAGGCCCAAATCAATCTTGGGAGAAAGGCAGCAGCCGTGGTCTGATATGACTCATCACCACCATCATCATTTCAGCCATAGGACGTCCACTGCTGTACATAGGCCTCCCTCACCGATTTCCAAAAGGGTCGGTTGACACGGCCTGCATCCAGCAGTTTTCCTGAGAAGTAGGCTAATGATAAAACAAAGGAATAATTCATTTTGACAGTTGTGATTTGTGTGAAAGTTTGTGTGAAAACTGCTTTGAGTAATTAATTAAATAGATTAAAATTTAATGTGCTTAAATAAATCAAATAAGTCTTCTGAATGAACAAAAATAACTTTTTTGCAATCATTTCAGCAACAGGATTTTTTATAAGTTTAAAAACTGAGCTGCTCAGTATTAGGTTTTTTTTAAAGTTCCTAAGTAGGTTTTTCATGTTTATAGTTCAAACTTTTGTGTATCTTTTATATTTGTCTTATAAATAAGAGCTTTAGTAACAGTTCAGCTAACTCAATAGTTGGCAATATATGGTACAATTACCGAAGATTCGATTATGCATCGGCGCATTCGAGAAGTTACGGAAAACTCTTTTCAAATAGCGGAGAAAGTGGCGCCACCGCACTGATCTGTATCTATTCTAGATGTTGATTTGAAAGGATTAGTGATGAACTGGCTGTCACTCAGCCAGTCATGTATGTATGTACGGCATGTCTGTATTCTACGGCGCGTTTTTTAATAATTATTATATCAGGTTCAAGGGAAACGCTCTTGAAGGCCAAACGCTACAAATATACTATCTAAACGCTTTTTAAATACCAATAACCATTTGCTCACTTGCATACTTGTTGATTTAGTTTTGTTTTTGGAATTCAGAATTCTGCGAACCAGCAATGTAAAGCGTACGCATAGCGTGCGCGGCGCAGGTCGTTCGTTGAATTCTAGCGTCTGCTGATATTTTTTTTGCGTTACATTGCGTACATTTTTTTTTGAATGACTATTCATAAAAAAAAATATGTACGCAACATAGCAATTTTTGTGTTACTGTATCAACAATCCCAGCACTATCACCAGTCTTTGTTTTCGGGTGCGTTTTCCAAATCCCCAATATACCTATGTAAAAATAGCGCCATATTCTAGTGAACAGAAAAGAGACATTAAAAACTCTTACACAAAAAAAATAAAAAAAAATAATAATAAATTATTTTGCACTTATTTCAGGATGAAGCGGCTGTTGTCCAAACTGGATCAAACCAGTACAAATCTCCTGAGGGTGAAGTGTTTCAACTCACCTTTGTCGCTGACGAGAACGGTTACCAACCTCAGGTAAATTGACACTATTCTTCTGATGGCGCTTGTTCTTCTTGATAAGTTTATTTGAATACGTAGGGGATGTTCAGTTTTATAAGACATTGGCAAAATAGTGGAAACACCGGAGAAGCCTCGAAGAAAAGTTGAAGTTGTCAGCTGTCAATATGAACGACAAAATTCGTCATTTGGTGAATTTTACAATTATATAATAATATATTACCAAAAATAATAGTTCAAAAAATTCTACCTTTCCGAGCGACTATGGGAGTCGAACCCTCATTTAGCCATGTCATAGTATAAATGTAATGCCTTTCACCAATGAGAGTGCCACTCTTGCGCCCATTTAAGGTGAAAACCTTAAATGGGCGCAAGAGTGGCGCTCTCAGAGTGGCTCTTTATAAGTACATGTAAGAGCTGTAGTGTCATTATCTGCATCGACAGCTTATAACACACCACGGTAAATATACAGTAAACAATCATATAACTGTAGTGAACAATCGTGATAGTTTAATAGCCGTAACAGACGGGCCAGCATGACTGACGTCAACCACCTCAACCAACGAGAGGGAAATAATGTTCTCACTCTTTCTCTCCCGTTGGTCAGACGGCGGTTCGTGGTTCGATGCGTCTGTTACGGCTGTAAAATAGTGTTTATTTAAATTTTCTTTGTGTTTTTACAGGGTGCTCATCTCCCCACTCCTCCCCCCACTGTACCGTACCCCGAACACGTCGTACGGGCCCTGCAGTACATCGCAGCTCATCCCTACATCGAGCCGAAATGACAACTTTCTATAGTCATAACCAAACCGGCGACCAAACTTGTATAGCGAAATGGCTTTAAGTATTTTTGTTGATTTTAGTTTTGTTTTGTGATTTAGAATAATAAAATAATACGACGACGTGTACCAAATTCGTTGTTTTTATTGTATTTTTTTATAGTAGTTAAGTTTATCATCATAGCATTTAATTAACCGACTTCGAAATTATGAATTGATTTTGATGATTTTTTTTGTAGACCATCCTTCAGAAGTGGTTCCATATAAATTTCATCCAAATCGGTTTAGGAGTTTGGTTATAACATCAACATACCTCAAAAAAAATGTCATCCAATTAAACGAAATTGCGTACTTATTTACTATTAGTTTGAAGACGGCTTTTTATGTAATCCACTAATTTAAAAAAAATTATCTTATATTAATTAAAACGAAACTGCATTAAGCTAATTATCAATTAAAGTTACGCATATTCGTAAAATAAAATAAATTACGTGTCACAATTATTATTGAGAAAGTAAAAGACGAAGAGGAACCTTCCTCTTCAGGTGGGAGTTTCCTCACCTTATTTTTTTAATATTAAAACAAAGGAACCATCTCCCTTCCTTAGTTTTTCCAAGCACACAATTTAAGTGTTGCAATCATTAATCATTTTCAGACTTCCTTATTCCATTTTTTGCTAAGTATAAGCTTTGCCATCTGCTTCTGCTAATCGAGTTCAGGGGCCTTACGCCCAACTTTAACCTCGGGCTCGTATACGCGCAGTTTGCAAAATCACGCGAACGTGAACCTTAACGCGCCGAGATACGGTTTGGGGTCACGCAACTTTTCAATCACCTAAACTGAATCGTTTATAACAGGTAGGTGTAAGGCCCAACGTTCAATCTGCGATGCCGACAAGATTTTCAACCCAATATGCAATACAGGGTTATTTTTATAATGATTCCTAATTTTAATTTTACTAACTATTGTTTAGGTACTTAATTATTATTTTATCGTTTAGTTTTTAATTTTCTATTCATATGGATGTAAATCTGGAATAAAAATATTTCATTTCATTTCATTAACAATATCGAGTAATTATTAATAAATTCAGGACTAGCAAAACCCTTTTCATAAAACTTAATCATCATTATCAGCCTTTAATTTGCCCACTGCTGGGATACGGGCCTTCTCTCAGAAAGAGAGAGAGAGAGAGAGAGAGAATTGGCCATAATCCACCGTACTGGCCCAGTGCATGTTGGTGAGTAGCGAATGTCTTTAAACTTTGTTGTCACGATGTTTTCCTTGACAGTTTTTACTTCTAAAGAAGGATAAATAGGTTTTTCGAATAAACCATGTCTATATTTTACTGTGGAAACTGACGTGGTTTTCACACATTTTATTTATATTACACGGGAATCAGTCGACGTCCAACCTTCAATAGGGATTGAGGATGGAACCTGCCACCGACTTGGAAACCGTGTCTTCGTGGAGTTCGTGGGAGTGACCGTGAGACTGGTGGCGACGTGGTGAGCTCCGTGTGCTGGAGTATTCCCGAAACACAGGAAGATTCGAGTGGGGAAGAGCTCCAGTGCGCGCCGGCGCAACATATTTCTTTACATCCCCACCCCCGCACCCGACCAGCATCCATTGTCGTCACGTGCGCGTCGCGCGGCGGCACGCAGTGCAAAGCGAGACGCAGCAGCGCGCGCGCATTCACCTTGATAAAGATCACCGAATGCGGTTGAAACTATACTTAGTCGGAGTAACCGGCCTAATCTTACGTGAGTAATTCCCGTGCAATATAAATAAAACATGTCCATATTGTCCATCTTACGCCTGCTGTAAATTCCTACCCCAGCAGGTCTATAGCACGGGCCGTAGGCAGTTTGTCTTTCCACCGTTTTTATCCGCGCGTAGACACGATAAAGCTAGAATATGGCTATTGGCTACGTTTGTCTTTTTCTCGTGGGATAAAACATTGGAAAGGAAATGTATCCCGTGCCCGTGCTAGGCCTGCATAGAGAGAGAGAGAGAGAGAGAGAGAGAGATTCTTAGAAACCGATATTAAAAGAATGTAAGCTTTTCACGAACACAATATTAAAAAAAACACTTTGTAGTTCTTTCTGGCACACTCAATAGAGTACTTATCCGTGTAAGAATTACTTGGTCCAAGACAATTTTTAGGGTTCCGCAGTACTACAACGAACCCTTATAAGTTCGTTCTGCCCGTCTGTCAGTCTACCCGTCTGTACGCCTGCCCGTCTGTCCGAAGAAAAAAATCACAATTTCATGAATGATTTCGACAAGGCAGTAATCAAAATTAACGCCCATAGAACACAACAACAAAACAAATTAAATTTATTATCAGATAATTCCTTTACGATGTAGTCCACAGTGGAAATGAACTCCTCTCAATCTTAGACAATGTCGTAAAGGAAACTCTAATATCGGTTTTCAACACAGATCTACTACCTAATCTGTGGTTTTCAATGTTGATTTGAATGACAGAACATGGTCACAAGCATAGATTTAGGATGTCAAAAAAAAATTGCGTACCAAAAAAACGTTTAGGTCTATGGTCACAAGCCTCACTACCGATAAGGTTATAAGATTTAGGCATCCGCCAAATTTTTATACTCATAAATTTATAGAAAAAGATGCAGTTGTGTCTCATTCGAGACAGGCCATGAATGCTTGGAGATCGATTTCCCCAGGAAATCATCTTCCCAGACTGTGGGATTGGCTGATCTGCAAACTAGCTCAGAAATCGTTCTTAAATACGTATCATAGCGATTTCTTTTCCGATTCATTGATTTGCAGATCGCGCTCGTATTCTTGCAGATTCTGTGTTGGATTCAGAAATTTGATTGCAACTTGCAAACCATGCCCTCTTTTAACACAGGTAGACTTTTAGACCCAACTGCATTTCACCAAGCTGTCAGCTTACGCTTGGATGCAAGGTGCTGTAAGGTACATTGCTGTCAGTGTGGTACTGACTGCAGTTAAGCAGCTTGGATACCATGGTCTTTCTTGCCCGAGAAGCGCTGGTCTTATTGGCTGACATGCCAGACTGAACGACATCATACGCAGGGGTTTTTCCACCGCCAATGATGCTGCTGTGCTTGAATCTAGCGGTCTTGCGCGTGAAGACGGAAACAGGCCTGACAGTATGTCTCCTGGAAGTTGGGACGGCCCCTTGCATGAGACGCGACTTGTGTCGATACTTTGGCGCCATCACATCTTCCTGAGATACAAGGTTGGACTGGCGTGGCGGCCAATTCGGCGAAGCAGCACTAGTGGCGCAAATTTGCTAACCTCGGCAATGGTTGTATCCATTAGTCTGGCTTTGCTTTTTTTTACTGATAGCCATTAAAAGTAAAAGAATTTACAGCGGCTAATTTGGCAGAGCAACACATGCAGCGCATATATATATGCTAACCTCGCAAAGGGTTACATATTTGAGCCGTTTGGTTGTGGTTTGGTCGAAACATTGGATCTTGGGGATCGGAAGCTTGCCTTATTTTCAAAAATATTTTAGAGCGCATGGTGCGACGCGTGACCAAAATGCTGGCGTATTTCTGGTTCAATGCATCCATTCAGCGTGATAATGCCGCCAGCATTCTGGGTACCCTGCCAACTGGTAGAGCATTTAGATTGTCTTTAGACCTTCAACGGTTAAGGCAGTTTTTTAGTGTTAATGTTAGTTTGTATTTTGTTCAGTAAAAAAAATACATACATACAAAACGCAAACTTGTTATGATTGAATTTGAGGCCCCTGTGCTCTGTATAAGTGACATTTATCAATCAATTACATTATCTGCCAATAAAAAAATACATACAGATGAACATAGTACCTCCTCCTTTTTGGAAGTCTGTAAAAACAGGAATGCTATCTGCTTAATTGAATCTGAATTTGCCCCGCGGGTACCATGGTAGTTCATTTGTTGCCATTTATTTGAGAAGACCCCAGAATATTATAAAATCTAAAATCTTACAACTATTATTAAAATTTAATAATCTAGGTAAATGCTTAATCACGGAAAGGTCAAATTTATAAGTCAAGGCTGTTTTAATTTGAAGATTATTGATATAAATTCTGTAAATGACTGTATGTCAAAAGCAAGAGATAGAGAGGAATGGAGAAGGCTAGGGGAGGCCTATGCCGAAGAGGCAACTTCTACAGATTTAGTTTAAGTAATATTTATAAAATAGTTTAAGTACAAAGTATATAGCATTATATTATTTATGTTAGGTTTAGGTTTTATGGTTCTGAGTTTAGTTTTTATAATTGTAATATCTGTAGTAGAATAAAGGCTTTTTTAAATTTTTATTTATTAATGGCGCATGGCAGTTGTCAGATGGTTAGATTTTTTATGGGTTAGTCGTCACAATAAACCACATTTAAAAGACGGGGTGCGGCACTCCTTCAAAGCAATTTTAACCTTTCAATTGTGAGTCCATTTTAATTGGATATTGAGTTTTTCCAAACTTTGAAGCCATTATTTTAAATAAAGTATACAGATCTATTTATTATAGAAATATAATTTTCTATAGATTTACCTATTTGATAGAATCAGAACGCCAATAAATGACAGAGGGCTCTAAAATACTGTAAATTTCTGGATCAACGTATTAGCATTACCATTTACAGCATGCATGCTGGGTACGCTGCCAACTGATAGTGGGCTTGAGCATTTGGATTGTCTTTAAACCTTCAACAATCTATGGGCAGTCTAACTGTTGTAGTTAGCTTGTATTTGTTCAGTTAATAAAGGCCCTTTAAAAAAAACTTAATTAAATGCTCAACCCACAGTTGGCAATGTACCTAGCATGCTGGTGGAATTATTGCGTATAGTACCTACATACATACCTAGTTAAATCTAAGTTTATCATCTAAGATTTTAGCACAATAAAATTAAGATTGATTTTAATAGAAAATGTATTTACCTAAAGAACCAGATAGGTAAAAAGACCCATAATTTATCGTGCCCGTATATACTGGTACGCGAATTCTCTCTATCCGATGGTTGCCTGGAAGGGCATTTAACGATAAGGCCGCTACCTGGCACCACCTGGTGAGTTCCTCTATGTGTATGTGTGTAATTTTAATTTCTGTTGTGCACAATATAGTATATCTATTTATCTATATTAAATTAATGAACACGCTTGGCCTTTCTTTCCTATCAGGAAATCAAAAACCCTACTACGTTATTTCGCAAAAGAGCGTTCATAAGAAATTATGTATCAAACATAACATTATATTTAAAATAAGTATTTGATTATAATTATGTCACATGAGAGTTGCATTTCATTTTTGCATTTTTTTGTCTCCATTTTTTAAAATGCATAAATAGGCTTGCGTTTGACCGCCAACTCGCCTAATGTTAAGCGATGATGCGGACTACGACGAAGCACGCTTCCCTAGAAGAAGCCGATTCACTCGTGATTTGAAGACACCTAGATTGTAACTATCACCACTCCATTCACTTCATTTTATATTCATCCATTCAGATCTCGTATTTATAATGACGATACCACCCAGTGTGCGGGCTCGTTGCTGGAATTCAGGGAATGTCTCTTGGTAGTATTGATAATTATGCAAAATTGTTCCACCCAAAAAGACTGTCTGCACGTAAGCTTCGGACAAAAGCCGTCATTATTCGCGAATACACGGAGTATGATAATTAAGGATGAGCTCACCTAGGCTCCGATATGAAGCGACATGTCGCCGGCGTCATCCGGCTGCGTCCCAAGCTCGCGGTGAAGAGGACGTGAGAAACCAGGTATATTCCAAGCAAGAACGATAGATATGGACCCTTGATTCCGAGTCACCTACCTACGGATCAGCCAAGCTAAAGATAACATGTCATCATGTTCTGTTATTAGATCTACAATATAACATTTCGTTCTATCACACTAACTTATATCATAGTGAAAATTGCATGGATGGATGGATGGATAGATGTTTGTTACTCAATCACGCAGAAACGGCTGGATGGATTTGGATGAAATTTGGAACATACATTGCTTATGTCCTGGATTAACAAATAGGCAACTTTTCATCATCATCATCATCATCACCAATTTTCATCAACACGCGGATGAAACCGCGGGGCGCAGTTAGTACAATAGAAAATATCGTTTACCATCGGTATTTGATTTTTTTTAACTCTATTGTGGTTAGCACAGGAATAGGGTATTTGACTGTATTCGAAATATGATTCATGCTGGTTTAATCCTAGAAGTATTTTTTTGAAATAAATAAATAACTGAAAACTAAAAAGTAACGCCCTATTTTCTAAAAAATGCAAAAAAAAATTGTTTATTGATCACGTAACTTGATTGCAAACGCTTTATGTAGGTCGAATGTTATTATGACGTTACATGCAAGTAAAACAAGCGAGTAAGAACTTGTTTGCTTGCTTGTGACGTTACTGAAGTCACGTGGTTTTATAAATGTCAAAAAGAACGTTAATGCGGTAGTATAATAAGTATATTATTTCTGATTTTGACTGTTCATTTATAATACAAATACTGAAAATTATGAGGTTTAAATCACAAGGTTGCTTTGTTATATCATTAAAGGCAATTTGTGATGGTATTGTAATAACTGGCCAAGTGCGAGTTCGACTCGCGCACGAAGGGGTCCGTACCATTTTCTATAAAAACGGCATAAAAATCACGTTTTTTGTATGGGCCCTTAAATATTTATTTTATTCAATTTTTTAGTATTTGTTGTTATAGCGGCAACGAAAATACATCATCTGTGAAAATTTCAACTGTCTAACTGTCACGGTTCATGAGATACAGCCTGGTGACAGACGGACGGACAGACGGACAGATGGACAGACGGATAGACGGACGGACAGCGGAGCCTTAGTAATAGGGTCCCGTTTTACCCTTGGGTACGGAACCCTAAAAACAGTCAAATCCCCTATTAATTCGTTTACCACCGGCTTTAGAAGTTTTTAAACTCTACTGTGGTTAGTACAGTGGTTAAGAATTCTTCTACCGTAGCATGTAAACGTTTAGTAATTCCTCCCACGTCTGAAGAACACACGGCCGATTGGTTTCAAACAGCTTAATTAGACTTTTAGTACGTTCTCAGCGAATGAAGTCATTCCCTATTTGGAAAAGTTTGGCAGCTTTGGCTCGAAACTTTTTGTCAGCTTCTTTTCCTAGTCTCGTTTGCCGACTTCGATTTTGGATAGGATGGAGGGAAACTTGCTTATCGTTTAATTACAAATGTATGAAAAGTGCATTGCGGTTTTTTATTTATTTTTATTTTACTAGCCGCTCGCCGTAATTTCGGCCTTCTGCCTCGCTACAAAATAGTACTTATTCTGTATCCGTCTCCTGGTTTTAAGCTACCTCCAATTTTCAACTAAATCGGTTCAGCCGTTCTTGAGTTATAAATAGTGTAACTAACACGACTTTCTTTTTTAGGGTTCCGTAGCCTGACAAGGAACCCTTATAAATTCGTTCTGTCCGTCCGTCTGTCTGTCTGTCTGTCTGTCCGCCCGTCCGAATTTTTGAAAACCTTCTAACTTCTATAATTATTAAGATAAGTGAATGAAACTTTGCAAAATGACATTTGTTATATAAATCTCAATTTTAAAAGCATAAAAAAATATAATATTGCATTTTAGGGGTGGCTCTGGTACATGTGAAATGGGGATGAATTTTTTTTTTTCACTCCAACTACTCGTGTGGAGTATCGTTGAAAAGGTCTTTTAAAATGAAGGTAAGGTTTGATACATAACTTTTTTATAAAGTCTATACTTTTCAAAATATTGCCCGCCAAAGTGGCAAAAAGTTGGTCCCCCCCTGCATTTCTAAACTATAAGACATAGAAACTTGAATCTTACAATACAAATAATTCATGTTTAAAACCTTCATTCAAAATTATTTCGAACATTATCTGATGATGAACTTTTGAGTAACAGTGATAAAACTATAATAAATTCAAAGTGTTCTAGCTCATAGGTCATTGACCTTTTTGTAAAATAGTCTTAACAAATAATGTTTCTCAATCAGTTTTCTCTATGTTTAAACCATAAAAAGTATATGCTATGTCGGGATAGTACATCTCTGAAATTTGGTTAAGTCCACAGAGCTGCGTTCGTTCGAATTTTTCAATAACCATAATTTTCTGAACTATGACTACAATAATACGGCTTTGATTACGGAACCCTACCATATGCGTGTCTCGACACGCTCTTGACCAATTATTCTTTGTATAAATTTATTTTACAAAATCCCCAGCTCTCAAAATTAATACATAAACTTATAGATATTATTATACAGCCAATAACGGATTTACGTTTTGTAATATTTTGTAAAAATTACAATCACTAAATAAATAAAATACATACTTATCTAAATAAACTAGTCTTTATTATATATCTACACTAATATTATAAAGAGGAAAGATTTGTACCTATTTTTGTATGTTTGTATGTTTGTAATGAATAGGCTCCGAAACTACTGAACCGATTTGAAAAATTCTTTCACTGTTGGGAAGCTACACTATCCCCGGGTGACATAGGCTATATTATATTTTGTAGCGAGGCCGAAGGCCGAGCTTACACTCGTGCGAAGCCGGGGCGGACGGCTAGTGTATATATAAATCAATCGATGTTGTTTGTCTCGCTAAAACTCGAGAATGGCTGAGATTGGCTAATTTAGATCGTGAAATATTTGTGGAAGTTTTTTTTTTTATGATACTGAGTGACGAGACGAGCGAAGTCGCCCTCCTCATGGCTCTTCACGCTTGCCCATAACAGCTCAACGCCACTCAGAATTTTGAACTTCAACAGTTCAAAACCCTGGATGTCAATGCACTGCGCTCGTCACCCCGAGATATAAGATGTCAAATCTCTGTGTGCCCTGTAATTTTGCTGGAAACATTGCCCTTCAATCCGGAACACAGTAGTGTTTGCACACTACTGCTTGGCGGTTGAATAACTGGCAAAGGTGTGGTACTTCCCCAGGCGGACCCCTGCAAAAGAGTCCTACCACTACAAAAAGGTTTAAATGGTGAGTAAACGGAAACCTTCAAGGAAGGTTTAAATGGTGAGTAAACGGATGGATCAATTTGGATGAAATTTTGTGCTCCTGGAGTGGGTCTTAGTAGCGAGGCCGAAGGCCGAACCCTACATGTACGAAGTAGCGGGTATAAGCTAGTCTAATATAAAAGTTAGGCGTAGGCCTAGGTATAGCCCATATTGCTCCGGTACAGACCTACGCATAGCCCATATTACCCCATGCAACGTGAAGGCGAAGACCTAAGCGCGGGCGCATCCCTCAGTATAGCTCCCTAAACCTCGGCGTGTGACGTCACATATGAATTACCAAAATATATTTTTCATCTCCATTTCTCATGTACCAGAGCCACCCCTAAATTGCAATATTATATAATTTTTTTATAATTTAAAAAGGAATCTATATTAAAACTGTTTGTGAAAACTTTCATGCACTTATCTTAATAGCTATAGAAGTTAGATGGTTCTAAAAAAATCGAACTGACATACAGACGGACATACAGACAGACTCACAGACAGACGTATGGACAAAACGAATTTATAAGGGTTCCTTGTCGGGCTACGGAACTCAAAAGATTATGAAACCTTTATATAATTATTTATTGCAGACGACTGTACTAAGTGTTGAATGTGCGAGTGAAATACACTGAAAATAGGATTTTTCCTCTTATGCAGCTTAGATACGACGCTGATGGAATCGTGTAACACAATTGATGTTATGTATCACATCAAATCCGTTTAAAAATTAATTCCCAAAATTAAATGTCACTTGAAAACTGGTATTTGAATACCAATATTCATGATTCAGGTACAATGTTAAAGGTTAGGTATCAAAGGTATGTAGTAATCAATACATCAATGCAAAATATATGCGACGTATAAAATCTGCCACATAAATAAAAGATCATTGTGTCATCGCAAAAAGCTACACTGACCTGTTTTCAAGTATTTCCTGTCACTGCTCCAATAATTATTTTATCGTTACATGGCAAGATAATTAATTTCAAGAGGTTCATTTTTAGGGTTCCGTAGTACTTACAAGGGGCTCTTATAAGTTTGTTCGGTCCGTCTGTCCACCTGTACGTCCATTCTAAGTCTTATTAACCTTACTCAAACTGTGTCAAAAATTATTAAATTAAGTACCTAGATAACTAAACACTAATCATGAACAAACAGGGGTCCGCCTTGGGAAGAACCACACCTTTGCCAGTTATTCAACCGCCAAGCAGTAGTGTGTGTTCCGGATTGAAGGGCAATTTTTCCAGCGAAATTACAGGGCACACAGAGATTTGACATCTTATATATAAAGAAAGAAAAAGAAAGAAAAAACATTTATCTCGCGGTGACGAGCGAAGTGCATTGCCATCCAGGGTTTTGAACTGTTGAAGTTCAAAATTCTGAGTGGCGTTGAGCTGTTATGGGCAAGCGTGAAGAGCCATCAGGCGAGCGCCTTCGCTCGTCAAGTCACTCAGTAAAAAACATTTTGGTCTGTGTGAAAAGTAAAGGAGAGCATCACGCCCGGAGATATCAGTTTTTCTAGTTCCCAGGATCAATGACTAGCCGAGGCGTAACATCCGAATCATCCACGACGCTTCTCATGCTGCAGGATCACAACAATAAAATCTTATAGCTTACGATTCGTAAATGTTTTATATTTTTATTTTTTTTACAAATTCACTGTAATAAATCTTATTTTATTATCATATCTATTACTACAGTCATATGATAATTAATGGGATACTTATCCTGATAAGGTTGTGGATGGAGCTCCCGATATTTCAGCCAGTTACATGCACCATGTTCACGGGAAGACTTCAGTCTTCCCGTGAACATGGTGGTTGGACATACAGTTCAAAGTTAGAAGCAGACTAAACTACGGTTATAATTACTACGGTTATTACTGAAACTCGAAGTCCCGACAAAACACACTCACCGTATCACTGCGTATGGTATTTTTAACACATTTTGAATGCGTATTTTATTTTTTGAGGCAACCTAATACTGGATTCCACGCACTGGTGAGTCAAAAACCATCACCTCTATCAAAATTCTCAATGGCTTCCTTCACCAGCCTTGGTATGTAGTAGCACTCAGTGGACAGGATTTTAAGTCCATCCACAGCTATTTACCGCTTTTCTATACACTATAAACACCATAAATCTAGGAACCTTTTATGGTTTCTACAGGATATCGGGTAAAAAAGGAACCTAGTAAAACAATAGTGAACAAGGTATTTACATTATTTATTACTTAGTCTACAGCTTCGTTTGTTTTTTCGTCTTCCAAGTTATTTGCTAGTCGATTCCGATTGGTTTGTTGCAAGAGTTACTTAGCCGAGAAGAGACGCGGGAGCGCCGAAACCGCCACCGAAACCGCCGCCGCCGTTGCTGCGATATTCAGGGGCCTTCTCAAACTTATTAGGCTGGGGGGGGTTAGCAGCGATGTAGGCGAGAGCTCGGAGAATCAGCTCGGGTACCGGAGGAGCAACGGGAAGGTGGTTACCCTGAAAAATAAGGTAAAATAATGTAAGTAAACAACGTTAAACGGCAAATTTTAGTAGCGTGCTTATTCGCTTTTGTAGTGTCCATTTAGGTTTATGTAGAAACCTTACAGTTTTTAATATTTGTGATGAAAATGTTTCCAGTTCCAGTAAAAGTACAGGGAATAACGGGACTTAACGGGTGATTATTGCATTGAAATTTGGCAGGCCTTATTCCCAGCAGTCTCTTTTAGGTCGTCTGTCCATGTGTGCTTGTTTGCGTATCTTTGATAAATTTAAACTTTTGGCAAATTTGGTCAAAAATTTTCTCTCCTCTCTCTCTCTCTCTCTCTCTGAGAGAAGGCCGGTGGAACAGTGGGAACATGATAGGCTGATAATGAAGGCTATCAAATACCGTCATGATGATATTGATGAATAAGAATTAAAACGAAGGTTTTTTTTGAAGAGAAAGAACAACACTGTTTTAAATTATCACGGTTATATCCCGTAAATAATCATATAACTTTAGAGAAAGAACAAGTTTTTGTACCTAATGAAAAGTTTACGTGCATAAGTGCATATGGCTCTCTTCTATGGTTTGATGCCTTAGATATTAAGTTCTGATAGGTATCTTTCTTTGGATTTAATAAGTCCCATAATGATTGGATTCTATTTAAGAATACTTACTGTAGGCTGGTATCCGTTCTCGTCAGCGACGTAGGAGAGTTGTATGGGTTGTCCATCGGGGGCAGTGTAACTGTAAGCACCATTGACTGCGAGGGACGGGTACTCCTGCACATACAAGTACAATTTATCAGATTTGCAATAAGACTGCGCTTACCGGCAACAGATATATCTAATACCTACGATTTCAACATTTTTGAAGATGCAAAATCACCGAATGATTACGTTTCTACCGGCTTGCGTCGGTAGAAACGTCATCATAATTATGCTATGTCTTTATTAACAAACATTATATACCTTAACTATTAAGCTTAGTGTACAAAATACAGTCTGGTGCTGGCGAACTTGTCCTCATTGGAGACGTAAATCAGCTACCTTTCATTGACAGAGAAAATCTCTTCGAAATGAGGTACCATCGCCCAAACCTGATCACAAATATCAGTCAGGAGTTGCTTTGTACACACAGGAACCCAATGGACGTCGCGTATGCACTGAGGGAAATATACTCCGGTATGTATTCCTCAGCTCCCCGTATTAGGTCTCTTGAGCAGAGACGGTACAATGGGGCGCAGATACCCAGCACCCTCCCCAACACCCTTTTCTTAGTGCACACGCAGGAAGAAAAGGAGACCCTTATCAGCCAGGGTTATGAGGGAGGTACGCGGTCGCGCACTCTTACCATACATGAAGCTCAGGGACTAACGTACGAGTCGGTAATCGCCATAAACACCAAGCCAAAAATGAAGCTGCATGAGAGCGTGCCGCACGCGGTCGTTGCAGTATCGCGGCACACCGGGACCTTCGTCTACTACGCTGACGACATCGAAGACGATGCCATCAGTCGATTTGTGCGTCGAGCATCGGCTGCGTCACCGAAGACCATTAAAGACTACAACTTGCAGATGGCCATTAGAGATCGGAACGCAGCGGTGATGGAAACCCTGGGCCGGGAGGAGGCGATTGTAATGTAAAAATAGGTTTTGAAATGTAAAAAAAAAACGCTCTCTTCCCTCAAATATGGTTGAGGAGGGCGATGGCTGGCACATGTGTCATACTCGTGATCGGGTGCTGCTTGCGGGTCGCTGGTCTGCTCGCGGTATACACATAAACTAGTAATAACGTGACAAAATTGTTTTAACCTTAGATAAAGACGTAACTAACTTCCTCTCCCTGTACTGTGTAAAGTAAATTCGTTATAGTATAACAAAAGTCACAGACCCCGGTGTCCGTGGAGTGATATTTTAGATATAAAAAAAAAACAGTTGATGTTCTCATATACTGTTA
Organism: Agriopis leucophaearia; assembly: GCA_949125355.1. Taxonomy (NCBI): domain Eukaryota; kingdom Metazoa; phylum Arthropoda; class Insecta; order Lepidoptera; family Geometridae; genus Agriopis; species Agriopis leucophaearia. The sequence goes on from OX421275.1 coordinate 5,048,361, forward strand.
AAAGTGTAACTATTATCCAAATGCATGCGGCATTACAACGCTGAATGGCATATTGGCTTATGCGTTGAAATAGAAACACGCCTGCTTTTAAAGCACGCCTAGCGCTCGGTCAGTTGACAATCTTTCATTTATTCAGGACAAAAAGTATCATATTATTTTATTTTCAAATAATTTTATACGTATTTATCTGCGGTCCGTCGACATTCTATCAAAAATCTTACCATTTTTATAGGACATAAAGTGGACATCTGCAATTGGTCGATATTTTATCAAGAACCTTACATTTTAATTTGACAAGAAGTATCATATTATTTTAATTCGACTTAATTTTATACGTATCTATCTGCGGTCCGTCGATATTCTATCAAAAATCTTACATTTTTCCAGGTAAAAATTATACTATGTCACACTCCGTTATAATATATATTGGCAGTTATATACAATAATACAAAGGTTTATTACCGCATTTTTGTAACAAAAACCGTTATATTCTATTATTAGTATAAAAAAGACTATTTCCGTAGGATACCATAACCAACAACGGCTTAGTAAAAATTTGTATAGAGACAAGCAATGGGCCATATTAAAATACACAATACCTTTGACCCCGTGACAAATGATGGTTCCCGTGAAAAAAAAATAGACTAAAGTAAAAAAAAAAACAATCGATGTCGCGCTGTTCGCTGGGCCGCAAGCGAAGCGGATTAAATTAATTATAATTTAATTAAATTCACCATTCAAATATCCAGGCCAGAATCTAACCAGAAAACTGCTCATAAGGCACATGTGTTAGTATTTAGCCATAGCGGTCATCAATATCCAGGATGACCGGTATGGCTACAATCATATATATCGTAGCTCAATAGGTATCGTCCTAAAATAAGTATGTACCTACTTTGCAGAGAACTCGATTATATTTCTCTCAAACAACGCGAGCGAAGCCGCGGGCGGAAGCTAGTATTGGCCACATTTTTTATACTTAATTCACTTATAAATAACACGCTTCTTCTATTAATGTAATATAATTATATGTATTCCGTAATAGGGTTGCGTTTGCCTGCTATCTCAGCGTACGGTCTACGTCAGAGCACGCTTGCCTAGAAAAACCGATTCGCTCGCAAATTATGTATGACTTCTGGTTGTACTGAAATAAATGCTTTGAATTGAATACTTACGCTGTTGCCATTTTTAACAATTCCTGAGGCTTGAGCGGCGATCCCATTGCCAGTTTCATAAGCGTATTGGAAGGAACCCTCGGGGGTGATATCGTAGTCTGATCTAACGATTGGAGCGGCGGCCTCGTCCACGGCGGCGGCTGCGGAAGCCAGAGCGACGGCAAGAATGACGAGGAATTTCTAAAAAAGAAAAAAAAGTTGTTGATCTTCATCATCATCAGCCAGAAGACATAGGCTGGACATAGGCCGGAACATAGGAACAATGTCGTCGGTCCATCTAGGAGGAGGCCTACCTACGCTGCGTCTGCCAGTAGAAAAAAGTTGTTATATTAAGTTAATTAACAATTTTTTAACCGCTACCATTGGGAATGATTCTGCACATGATGGTCCCATTACCACGATGTATGACAATGCTCACCCTTTGAGCAAAGTAGAGGCTGGCATTTTGGTCACGAGAAAAAAAATGAAACAAGAAACTATGAACGAAGACATTAAAAATCAATTGAAACAAAAAAAAAAAAACTTTCAAAGTGTGGTGTGATTTGTCTGAATACGAATCTGAAATTTCGCAGGTAGATTTTTTTATGGGGTTTGTAGAGGTCAGACAAAAGATTTTGCGAAAGATCTACTTGTACGAAGTCGCAGGCAACAGCTTGTTAATTTATGAAGTAGCTAGCACAATTATTTTTTAATATCCATATGGCAATTACAAAATATTCAAACCTCAGTCCAGACCAATCCAGTCCAGTGAGTTGTTCGCTCGTAAAACTTAATTTTTTGGACTAAAATCAGCAAAAAAACTAACTGCACCGCAACAATAGGGTTGTTGATAATAAGTTAACAACAACTTTAGTTCCACGACTTTTAGTATATTATATTTTCTCTGCCCTACAAAAACGAAATTATTTAAATATGCGCTCCAAATAGCAATTACTTAACGCAGTTACTAAGCCTGAGAACGGACTATAGCCTACATAAAAAAAAAGAAGAAGAAAAAAACTCTTTTTTTTTTATTAAGTTTTGTTGTACGGCAACAGTTCCATACGCAACAAAAGGACGCATTCTCTTAGTATGGGAATTTCATTCAAACTCATTAAGCGTTTCCAATCCACTCTTTTAAACCGAACAGCAGAGGTGTGGAACTTCTTACCTGGGTCTGTCTTTCCAAACAGGTACAATCCACGGTTGTTCGAGAAAAAAGTGAATAAGTATATCCTTGGCACGCGTTCTACATCTTTGACCATTGTCACTCTATATCAGGTGAGATTATGGTCAAACGCATGCTTAGTCCATTGTAAAAAAAGTCACGGAACCAAAGTAGTGTAAAATGTAGGAAATCTCCACACACCAACACACTCTCCTACACCAAAACTTGTTTTTTTAATGCTTGACAGGATATATATATATATATATATATATATATATATATATATATATGTTTGACCACACCTGTTGGTAAGCGAAGGTATGGCCGAAGATGGTAAACACCCCTGGAATAGAATATGGTGAGGATGCCAGAAAAAATGCTTGGCGACTGAATTTCAACTCGAGGGTGATGGGGGTCGGTGGTGGCTAACTAGGTTCGAATTAAAGAGTTTCCATACCACCATCCTATGATTTTCTCACGATGATTACCTTCCCCTGTAACTCAAGCTCATTGTTGAGATTTGAACCCAAACCCTGCGTTGGTATTCTAACACGCCAACCACTGATCTATAATCGCAGAAATTATTCCCTATATTTCACACCACTCTAAATACTGTCAACACTTGGAACTCTATTTTGCATTAGATAAAATTAAGTATTAAATAACAAAATAAAGAAATAATGATTACCATTTTGCTGGATTGTTCTGTCTGCCAGTAACTTACAATCTGAAGAAAAATGCATCTTCTTCGTTTTTATATAGGTAAGCTATAGACCAAATTTGGTATTATTAATAAACGAACGAATATATTATGCAGGTTCAGTAAAAACCCGTTTTGAACTGATTTGAAATATCATTCTATAGCTATCGTTTCAAAGGTTTTAATGTTATACAATTTCTAGATATTTTTAGTCTTACTAGGTACCTAAAATTATAATATGCGTGCATGGTTCGCTTTGTTTCGTTTATGTGCGTGGCAATTTCCGTCAGCGAGCGTTTCTATCTAAATAAGACTGATAAAGCTGTATTTTATCATTATGTGGCATTGTATCAGTTAGTTTAACATGGAATTTTATACTCGTAATAAGTTATTTTATAATCAACATAAAAAAATCAACATAAAATTCCACCGACTATAAAAGAAACTGAATATTAAAAAACAAAATAATCCTATTAAAAAAAACTCACTATGTAAAACGACTCGTAAACAAACAAATATCATGTTTTTGGAATATTTTTGTGTAATTATAGGGAAATTTCACGTTGCTTTTTACGTTGTTTTGTTTTGATTCATTCTATAATAGCAAGTTAATGATAATTGTTGATCGCCTTCTTGGCATTGGCTCAAAATTAACTTAGTTATTAAGACTTAAGGATTTATTTATCACTTTTCTGTTACCTACATATTTCGTCGTTTTTTTGTTAGTTAAAATCTTAATTTTGTTTTTTAATTTCTTGTGGCTAAAGCTGGAAAGCTGGCTGGCTGCTGTGTTCACTTCATATTTTGTTTTAAATCATGTTGTCATTTAGTGACTCCATTCTTTGCACTAAATTTATAAGATACGAAAAATCGACACCGCTTTATGGTTGACATTCCAAAAACCCGTACGAAGCGCTTTGATTCCACTTTTATTGTGCAAACTGCTAGTATGTGGAATGCATTGCCAGAATGGGTGTTCCCCGATAGTTACAATCTGGGTGTATTCAAGTCAAAAGTGAATCGTTTTCTTCTAGGCAAGCGTGATCCATCGTAGGCCGCATCATCGCTTAACATCAGGCGAGTTGGCGGCCAAGCGCAAGCCTATTTTACAATAAATTAAAAAAAAAAAACTTTCCAAGTTAGTTGTATTCTGCCGTAATGCGTAATGGGCCTATTAAGAAATTAAAAAATAAATATATGTTGTATACTAGCCTCTTCTCGCGGCTTCGCCCGCATTGTTCTTAAGGTTTTTCACTCCTTAAGAGCGGGCCTAATGGCAGGATAAATTCTGATTTCCCCCGCGCATCTCGCCACACCCAGCGCATGTACGGATAACAAACACGGGCGGCGCGACGACGCGCGGAACCAAGCTTGCGTACTCGACGTCTGAACTGACATGGACTACCCGTCTCAACAGAGCGATGGTAACTGATCGGTGCAACAAACCGATGCCTCAAGCTTGTGTCACGCGAGACGAAAGACAGCGTATTGCGCAGATTAAAAATGTTGTAAGCGCCAAGTGCTTTCTACTCTCATAGCTTATAGAATAGACAATATTTTTAAAAATTGCTAGGGTCAGCTCTAGGTTATACATGAGTGATAATATTTACATAATTTATTGTTCAATAATATGTACCAAAACAGAATGCAAACCAAAAATGTTGAAAATTAGAGGTAACTTTGTGATGGTTTTCTATCGAGAAAATTTTATCCTACCATGTTTTCGTCAGGGTCGACCTTTTAGTCTAAGAGCTAGCAACGTTTTCGAGAGAGAATTTCAGGTAGGCTAGTTTTTAGATATGCTATCTCTCTCACTCCCCCGGACGTCATACGGGCTATCTGGCTGGTGGTAGTGGTTGCGTTCATCAGTGCGCATCCTAAATGTCCAGGTAAAATATCGATTTTTCAAATCATTTTAAGAAGTTTTTTTTTTTTTTATTATTTTTATTGAATTTTTCGCAACATGAATCTATTATTGCCAGACATTTTTATCGTTGTTTAAATTGTGCCAGACGCTAATTTTGAATTGAAAAAAATTTTTTTTTTCAAAATATTTCAGTATGGCTGAAATTTTTATATGATGTTATTTAAGTATCTAAAAACCTAAAATTAATTTGCCAAACAATAATTCGATTGTTAAACCTTCAGCCAGACCGATCTAAAAGTGAAAAGTGATGTGGTACCATTTTGCTTGGTCTAGGAATAGTTGTCGAATAAATTACAGAGAAAGAATTAAAAACTATTGAATTAATTGTGGATTAACATAGCATTAAAATAATTATTTATTTTTGTGCAAAATTAAGGTAATAATCAATCTCAAAGATGAAAGTAAACAAAAATTATATTGAATTATCTTGATAATTATCATCATCATCATCTTCATCACTGCTGTCATTTTCATTGTCATCGTCGTCTTTTGGATTATCAACGTCTTGTAAGCTATTATCTGTAAAAGAATGAAAAAATTTATAATCTTTCGGCAAAGAAATTTATTAGTATTTTATTTTCAATTTTTACCTTTAATGATAATGTCGGCAACTAATGATGGTAACTGCTCTCCAACAAACCAGATAAAATCATATTTATCGTCATTTATGGTCCAGCCAGAAGCTTGAGGTGATAGAGATGTTGGGTGTTGTAAATGAGCATTTCTCCAAAACTTTGTTACGTAACGAATTCGTAGTAAATGCTGATACAATTCAGCTTTGCATGGTGGTAGGCTTGATGGATCAAAATTACGATTATTTTTTTCAAAATTATCATCTGATTTTTTAGACCGATAAGTGTTTGAAAACAGATGAAACCGAACTTCATTGACGTTCCAAGAATCACGAGCTCCGTAAATGTGACAAATAAACTTTTCTAAGATCTTAAATGTCTCATCCAGCAATTCTTCATCATCTGTTATAATATTTTGACAGGCTAATTGATACTCTTCTGATTGCTCTAACAGTTTAAAAGGTCGAAGTTTACCTTTCCGGAAAAAAGCTGGTGTGTAGTCGCATCCTGTTCTCAATAGGTGTTAATCGTTCTAACATTTGCAATCGGGCAGAAATTGGAACAAGTTCAGGAACAATGGCTTCAAAGGTTCGTCTTCTTTTTGCTGGTGGTGGTAGCATGTCGGACTGATCACTTCTACAATCGATATCATTTTCATTAGGAGCATCATTATCAATATTTTGACATTTACGGAGCTCGTGATTCTTGGAACGTCAATGAAGTTCGGTTTCATCTGTTTTCAAACACTTATCGGTCTAAAAAATCAGATGACAATTTTGAAAAAAAAATTCGTAATTTTGATCCATCAAGCCTACCACCATGCAAAGCTGAATTGTATCAGCATTTACTACGAATTCGTTACGTAACAAAGTTTTGGAGAAATGCTCATTTACAACACCCAACATCTCTATCACCTCAAGCTTCTGGCTGGACCATAAATGACGATAAATATGATTTTATCTGGTTTGTTGGAGAGCAGTTACCATCATTAGTTGCCGACATTATCATTAAAGGTAAAAATTTAAAATAAAATACTAATAAATTTCTTTGCCGAAAGATTATAAAAATTTTCATTCTTTTACAGATAATAGCTTACAAGACGTTGATAATCCAAAAGACGACGATGACAATGAAAATGACAGCAGTGATGAAGATGATGATGATGATAATTATCAAGATAATTCAATATATTTTTTGTTTACTTTCATCCTTGAGATTGATTATTACCTTAATTTTGCACAAAAATAAATAATTATTTTAATGCTATGTTAATCCACAATTAATTCAATAGTTTTTAATTCTTTCTCTGTAATTTATTCGACAACTATTCCTAGACCAAGCAAAATGGTACCACATCACTTTTCACTTTTAGATCGGTCTGGCTGAAGGTTTAACAATCGAATTATTGTTTGGCAAATTAATTTTAGGTTTTTAGATACTTAAATAACATCATATAAAAATTTCAGCCATACTGAAATATTTTGAAAAAAAATAAATTTTTCAATTCAAAATTAGCGTCTGGCACAATTTAAACAACGATAAAAATGTCTGGCAATAATAGATTCATGTTGCGAAAAATTCAATAATAATAATAAAAAAAAAAAAACTTCTTAAAATGATTTGAAAAATCGATATTTTACCTGGACATTTAGGATGCGCACTGATGAACGCAACCACTACCACCAGCCAGATAGCCCGTATGACGTCCGGGGGAGTGAGAGAGATAGCATATCTAAAAACTAGCCTACCTGAAATGCTTGTTTTCCCGACGTTGCTAGCTCTCGTACTATTTACTTATATATTGAAGTTTCCTAACGTATTTTTTTTTTCGATTATGGACATGATTTACTACTGTGAAAATCTAATCAAAGATTGAAGATTTTGCTTTAGGCCCAATCTTAAGGTACTATGGTAAAAGGCACCCCTTAATTAACTTAAAACCTAGTGTTAGGCTAGTAAGTTAATTCTAAAATATTTTGATACTTTTTTGTTGGATTTTGGGTGCAGGGCCCCGATTCTACTAAACCAATTGTTAATGTTTTTTTTTTACTTTTGACACTTTATCTATACAAAAAGTGTAAAAAAATTACATTTTGAGGCAATTCATTAACAATTTAAAAACAATTTTGTTTTTCACTTTTGACACTTAATCTATGCCAAAACTGTCAAAAGTACAATTTTTGAGAAAATTCATTTACAATTCAAAAACAATTGGTATAGTAGAATCGGGCCCCAGGAGTACCGACTCCTGCAAAAAAAGACAAAAAAGTTACCAAAATATTTTTACCTAAACATTTTTTTAAGTATGTTATTTTAACAACTAAGAATTTTGTAATTTGCAATAACTCGTTTTCATATTGTCTATATTAAGAACAAGACACTTTGTTCACGAGTTCTTTAGATGCATTAAACTTTTTTTTAAATATATATAGAATAGATTTACGTTTGGCCATCAAGTCGGTAGGGGGATATCTATTCTTTGGCAGTACGTATACGTAAATGATGAGCCAAATCGTCGAGTACGAATCTTTGAAATTTCCACAAGGTGGTGATAGTGTGCAGTCTTTCTTCTTGGCCTGTAGTAAAAGGGGGAGGGTGGAATAAGGCCATGAAGCTTTTGCTCACACTCGCCGAAATGTATCCGATAGAAAATAGACAGACAAGCTACTTACGTTGGTGCTCGAGGCTTGGCAATTTTTTGGCGACTAGTTTGCTGTCTCCAATCAGCCTCATAAAACACCGGTCTAATCTAAAGTTTCCAGCTTATCACTGACACCTGGTTTTTCACTATACTGATTATGTTTGTGAGGTCGAGGAGCATGGATGGCTTCGATTAACATGATGATCTTATACTTCAAAGCATTTCGAACATTTCTGCCGTCGCCTCATATCGACGCCTGCTATCTGGATTTAACCGAAGAGCAACTCGACAAGCTTGAGCGTTTTCAAAATTTCTGCAGAAATGGTCCATATTTGGTTTACGCAAGTATAACCACATTTCTGACTTCCGCCAAAAGCTCAAATGGTTACCTATCCGCCTTAGCCGTAATTCTCATGTCCCCTCCTTTGTTTATAAAATATTGTTCAATCCTATTACCCTTTTATAGTACTTAAAGGAGCGCATTGAATTTATTCAAGGTTACTCCGGTACTTTGCTATCCTGTGTGTGTCTACTCTCCAACTAAAGATTCCTCCTTCTTCCCATGTCAACCTTTCCTACTGTAAGTCCTTAAATTCTCTTTTCAAGCTGTCCTGCTGTGCAATGCCCTGCCTGCATCAGGCAGGCTTAATCTCTTTCTGCCTGCTTAAGCCTGTGAACTAGCGAAAAAAGAAAGAAAAGTGCAGTTGATATATTATTAAATGTCATAGGCGATCGATGCCCGGAGGTATACTATCAGTTCAGCGAGGATATTAAGATAGTTGAAGAGGTATTACAAAAGTTTGATGAAGTATTTTTGCCAAAAAAGAATTTAACTATAAAACGACACAGATTTCCACCATCACTTGCACCATCATTTTCCCGTTGACACTGAGAAGTGGCAGAGCCCCCCCCCCCCCACAGCTGTGGCGTGACTGGCGTCCCGTTACCTTCAGCTTCGAGAGCAAACACGTGTACCCGTGAATCGGTAAGGCGCCAATCCAGGCAAGTTTGATTTTGAAACTACCTCTAAACAACCAACAAATTTTATCGGCAACGGACTGACCGACAGACAGCGCAGGCTCAGTAATAGGTTTTCGTTCTTACTCATTGGGTGCCTAAAGACAAAGGTCTTTGACCAGTGTGTGTTGCCAGTGATGACATATGGTACTGAGATGTGGTCCCTAACTGTTGGCCTTTTGGAAAAACTCAACGGGCAATGGAGAGAGCTATGCTCGGAGTTTCTTTGCGCGATAAAATCCGGAACGTAGATATTCGCCAAAGAACCAGAGTCACCGACATAGCTATTAAAATCTGCAAGTTGAAGTGGCAATGGGCAGGCCACATCGCTCGAAAAACTGATAACCGATGGGGATGAAAGGTTCTTGAGTGGAGACCGCGAACCGGAAGACGCAGCGTAGGTAGGCCTCCCACTAAATTGACCGACGACATTGTGAGAGTCGCGGGAATCCAGTGGATGCAAATGGCAGGATGTCGTTCAGTGTGGAGGTTATATAGGTTATATAAAGGTTTTATAGGTTATATAAAGGGGAGGCCTATGTTCAGCAGAGGACGTCATCTGGCTGATGATGATGATAATAAGTAGATACTTATTCTAAGATACAATCTTAAAAATTTGTTTAATTTAAAACATTAGCAAGGCCATAATGTTATTTTAAAGATAATGTCGCATCTTTTTGACCACCAACTCAAACAGAGGACAGTTATAATTTTAACGTGTGTATCTGTGTATTTGTGCATCGGTGAAGCGGTGTATCCATGTACAAGTGTATCGATATATCTGTGTATCAGTGTATATGTGTGACTGTGTATATGTAATAATAATAATAAATATTTAATAGAGCAAAAAACAGTTAATACAATAGTGATTACAGCTATAGGTTCACATGGTGTTGGTGTTTATTTATAAGGTTACTAGTAGTTATAACTATACTTTTTTTTGTCTGTCTGTGACATCGTAGCTCTCAAACGGCTTAACATATTTTGATATTTTTCTTTGTTTCAAAGGTGAAAAAAAGAAAGGTCGAAAATGTTATTTACTATGATTAATAAAAATCCGTTTATCGGCTCTAATATCAAGATTTAAAAAAAACACAAATCTTTCTTCTCAGTGACTCTCTTCTTAAATATCCGAGTCAGTGCAAGTCAGACTCGCGCATCGAGAGTTCAGTACCACCACACAATAATAGGTCCGATTCACGCTTTTTTTTGCTGTAAAGTTAGCACTATAATCACACCAAGTTTAAAGTTTCATTACCATTTTACCGATAGATCTAAAATCAAAAGCAGCACAAAACACTTTTTTGTGTCAAAAAAAAGTATAATTTAATAAAATAAGAAGTTAAACTAAACATTAACAAGCATTTTATTTTAGCAGTCGTATTGCACTTTAGTCTGAGTAATAATTATCAATATACAAAACCGACTTCATCAGAACTGGACCAAATGGAAAGCACCAGCTTTCAAATAAAAAAAGAATGATCAAAATTGGTTCACCCAGTCAAAAGTTCTGAGGTAACAAAAAACAGTCAAATTGATAACCTCCTTTTTGGAAGTTGGAATATTAGGCGGAATAGTCCTTTTTGGAATATTTAATTAAATATAAAATACTTTTCATCCATTAACGAGCTCGTCGAAGGTCGTTCTATGGCGGGATCTTAGACTATTAATTCTCTTTATATGTAGGACAGACAGCAAAGGCAGGTATTAGGGTCAGTGTAAATAATATACATCGGTACCTACAGAAGACTGGCTCCACATAATGAGCATTAACAGGCACACGCATACAAAGAACGTATGTACAACGATCTCGGATCAAGTCGGGCGAACGTCAGTCGCGAGTGCCTCATTTTGGTAATACACCTAATTATCGTTTTCGGTGGCAATTGTTATATTTTACAATATTTTTTCATTGTCATTTTGCAAAACAAAACCTTTAAGAATGAGGTTTTAGTATACTCTAAAATATAATAATCGTGTCTTATACTAGCCGTATTCGACGAAAGTACTTTTACGGTAACCAATTTATAGAATTTTATTTGATGACACTTTTCTTTTACTAATAAATGTGTTTTCAAAGTATCATAGACCCAATTTTTTTATTATTTTTTTATTGTAGAATAGTCTTACGCTTGGCCGCTAACTCGCCTGATGTTAAGCGACGATGCGGCCTACGGTGAATCACGCTTGCCTAGAAGAAACCGATTCACTCTTGACTTGAAGACACCCAGATTGTAACTACCGGGGAACACCCATTCAGGCAGTGCATTGATTAAAAATATAAATATATATATTTTATTTTAATTGTTTTAAATGAAATTCCCAATCTAAACATTGCACAGAACATAACGAGTACCTATAGTTGCTTTGCCAGCCCTAGCTGCTTACGCCTTGCGTTACGGTTGCAGTAGGTTATTAGGTTATTGAAATAAAGGTCAGCCGAAGCCGGCCTTTTGTACCTATTTATTTTGTGGTACGGAATAGCAAACGACATATTGTAGGGCCAATTTAAAGATAAAATTAATTTGACAGTGCATCAATATTTAACAACGTAACCTTGTAACGATATTATTTATTATTTCAAAGTTTGAACTGCACAATTGCATTTTTTTTTTCTGTTATAAATACGCATTCATATAAAGACAATTTTACGATTTATTTTGACTAATAAACTGACAAATGACTGACAAATGTCAAATGAGTTCTATTAAATCAAAGAGAATACTATTAAATGGGCCCCGAGGTTTTAAAATGTCCTTGTCTTATTTTAGCTTGTGAATAGAAACGGAAAATGAGCCCGCTTTTCTATACTCTACACACACACTATAATTCTAGGAAAATATAACGGTTTCTGCAGGTAAAAAGGGAACCTAGTAAAACAATTATAAACAAGGTATTTACATTATTTATTACTAGTCTACAGCATCGTTTGTTCTTTTGTCTTCCAAGTTGCTTGCTAGACGTTTCCGATTGGTTTGTTGCAAGAGTTACTTAGCCGAGAAGAGACGCGGGAGCGCCGAAACCGCCACCGAAACTGGCGCCGCCGCCGCTGCGATATTCAGGGACCTTCTCGAACTTATTAGGCTGGGGGTGAGCAGCGATGTAGGCGAGAGATCGGGCAATCAGCTCGGGTACCGGAGGGGCAACGGGAAGGTGGTTACCCTGAAAAATAAGGTAAAATAATGTAAGTAAACAACGTATAAAAGCTAATTTTAGTAGCATGCTACCAAAGTTAGCAAAATTAGTTCTCTTTTTAACAGACTTCAAAAAAGGAGGATGGTTTTATGTTCCAATCTATTTTTTACGTATGTTCACTGATTTCTCCGCCAACAGTTGACCAATTGACCGAATTGACCGAATTTGACTTCTAATTTGGTCCCATTGTCACTAAGTCAGGATCTGATGATGGGATCCCAGGAAAATCGAGGGCAACCTTCAAATTTTATGGACACTTAGTACGTGTTTCGTATATTTTTGAAGTCAGCATTTAATGAGATCCACTTGTGTTGTGTCCATTTAGTTTTATGTGGAAACTTTACCGTGTTTAAGATTTTAGAAGAAAATGTTTCTAGTTCTAATGAAAGTACAGGGAATAACTACATTTATCGGATGATTATTTCATTGAATATTGGCACAATACCGCGCGAAATTTCGAAGTTCTATTTATATGAATGGCGCGGTGTTATATTATATGAACATTAATTTGATATAGGGTAAACTATTTGTTCATCTCGTTGCTGACGTCATGCACAAAAATGTACAAATCTCAAATAATCTCTTTTTGTTTAACAATTGTTTAAAATAGTTTTTTTATTTTTTTGATCCGCCATTCACATATTTCGTAACGACGGTTCTTGCTTACGTCATCATCATAATCATCATTCATCATAAAAAAAATAAGCGAATAAGAATTAAAACGAAGGTTTTTTGGAGAGAAGGAACACATTTTTGTACCTAATGAAAAGTTACCGTGCATATGGCTCTCTTCTATGTTTTGATACCCTAAATATTAAGTGTTCTGATAGGTATCTTTCTTTGAATTTAATAAGTCTCATGATGATGATGAATTCTATTTAAGAATGCTTACTGTAGGATGGTATCCGTTCTCGTCAGCGACGTAGGAGAGTTCTATGGGTTGTCCATCGGGGGCAGTGTACTTGTAAGCGCCAGTGACTGCGAGGGACGGGTACTCCTGCACATAAAAATACAACTTATCATATTTGCAATAAGACTGCGCTTAACAGCCACAGCTATATATCATTCCTACGATTTCCACATTTTTGAAGATGCTAAATCACCGAATGATGATATTCCTACCCGCGCAAGCTATGTCTTTATTAACAAACATTATATACCTGAACTATTAAGCTTATTGTAGAGTTGATGTTCCCATCATTATAATGTTAAAATTGTAACAATTATCCAAATGCATGCAGCATTACAACGTTGAATGGAATTGGCTTATGCGTTGAGGTAGAAACACTACGCCTGCTTTTTGAGCACGCAAAGCACTCTGAATTAATATTTTTGGAAATGAGCTGAGTTTCTGGTTCCCAAAGTCCCAATGTCTCGCCCCAAATGGCTCAAATATGTAACCCTTTCCGAGGTTAGCATATACATTTGCGCTGCATGTGTTGCTCTGCCAAATTGGCCACCGCACTACCTTGTATGTTCTTTTACTTTTAATGGCCAACAGTTAAAAAAAGAAAGGGCAGACTAGAAGGATGAATTATAGATTTTTGAATTTAAGGTGAAACGTTTCACTTTGGCGGGAAAATCAAATTTCAAACAGTTTTTTTGTCCCTGTAGCTAGGCCGGGTAATTATTGTGAAATGGCATAGTGTTTGCGAAAATTGTTGGTCGTTCTTTACATTATCATGTACAGCTATTAATCAGTTACTCACCATATTACTTACGTTTGGCAATAAACCGTTTGAAACAGCATAAATTAGTTTATTGACAAATGCATGTAATAATGTGCATTGGAGATTAATAACTTTACGCGAGATTGTAAAGAATAATAATAAATTTTCGCAACATCATTATCGTTTACAATAATTACTCGGCCTAGCTACAAGAAAAAAAATACTGTTTGCAATTTGAATTTACCGCCAAAATGAAACGTTTCACTTTAAGAGGTTTTTCTTCTTTCCTCTTGAAGGATTTTAGCATCGCACATCTTGTGCATTTGCCATTGTCAAGTATTGAGATTGTTCAAAGCATGCACTAATAGAGTGGTGGAGACTTTACACGAGGCTTTTGTGGAGTTTTGGAAACATCACGAATACACATGATTCACCTCATTATATCACTTGCCTACGATTGAGCATCATCATTATTATAACACAACACAATAACACTCGAAATAACATAAGTCTAGGAAAATAATACAATGAAACGACATGTTCCTTTCACTTTGGCGCAATAAGTTAATTAAACGGTTTTTCATTGTTGTTATTAATTTAATTGGACATAATTTTATACGTATCTAATATTTATCATAGGTCCGTCAAAACTCCATCAGGAATCTTACATATTTCCAGGACAAAAAGTATCTTGTCATGTCACAAACCGGTACTTTAAAAAAAATCACGTCAAGTTGTGTCCCAAACCATGGAAATTGGCACTTACACACCAGATACAAGTTTCTTATCACGTTTTTATATTAAAAAAACCGTTATATAATTAAATAAGTACAAATAATGACCGCAAAATATTTCTGATAATTGGCTTAAAACACATGACGTGCTATTATGTACCTACTTAATTTATTTATATTTATTGCAGTAGGCTTTCGTTTGACCGCCATCTTGCTTGATATTAAGCGATGATAAGGTCTAGGATTGACGATAAAGCACGCTTGTTTAGAAGACACCGATTCACTTGCAAATTATGTATTCATGACTTCATTGCAAATAACAGTCATTGCTTCATTGTATGCACTGAAATAAATGCATCAATGATGACCCAACAAACACAAAGATGGTCTTCGAATGTTGACTTCTTACATTGCAGTCTGCAGATTATGTCAAATTGATAATTGGTTCTACTCACGGCGTTGATGTTCCTGACTTCGCCTTGTGCTTGAGCGTAGATGCCATTACCAGTCTCGTAGGCGTACTGGAAAGTGCCCTCAGGGGTGATGTCGTAAGTAGACCTAACAATAGGCACGTTGTAGTTGTCCTTGACGATGTGAGAAACATCGGCAACGACGCACGCTACGGCCACTGATAGAACTACGAGGAATTTCTGAAAATACATTTAAATAAATTGAAAACCAACCTTTCAATTGATTATAATTATATATGACCCTTTTACAAGTCCAAGCCAGAAGCTTCAGGTTTAAGAACGGGATGCAGGCTTCTTCAAATCAATTTCAACTTTAGTGTCCTATTAATACGATTTACAAGTATGAATGTATGATACGCCATCAGAATTTGATTTTTTTTCTGTGGCGTTGCTTTAATTAGGTTCACAAATAAAATCCTTAACTATAATTTTCTTTTATGGAAGGTGTTTTAGTTAAACTAACCAAATAATATACACTAATTACTATAAAATTAAATGAAAACAAGCCCCACGGAACAAATTAAATTGCTACTTAAACCTAATTCAATAACGTCTAAATAAAAAAAAAAAAACATTTTTTTAAGAAACTATACCATTTTTTTTGTACTTCACAGACAAACTAATTAAAATAACGCAGTGTCTTATACACCTTGTCTACAGAATTCAAATAAGGTACTTTTTTATAATTTTTTGTCTCATCAGGATTGATCTATATGCCAAAGGATGTTCAAGATGCAGTCGCTCATATAGGTATTTAAATTATAGTTTATAAAGTAGCTGGCACTAAAAATAAACCGGATAAATGAGAGTCGGGCTCTCGTACTGAGGGTTCCGTACCGCCAAAAAATATAGAAAATAGTGCAAAAAAATAACATCACGCCCGGGCGGTCACCCGTCCAAATACTGACCGCGCCCAACGTCGCTTAACTTGGCGGTGGACAGAAATTTAGCACCAACTTGCACTTGGCCTTTATTTATTATTTGTTGATATACTTTAGAGTGTATACTTTAATCATGCCAAGTTGGACGCTTATACGTATTACCGTTATTACATTAGGGCAATTACAAAAATACGTAAAAAAATACCTTTTAACCCCCTTTACTTTGTAACTTTATTATTATTTCTTTGTTAATCCGCTGCAACATTAAATATTCTGTAAAAAAATCACTGGCTATCTATTACGGTTCGAAAGATACAGCCATTAAAATTTAGTGCAAATAGACACGGACGGACAGACAGACAGCGTAGCCTTAGTAATTGGGTCCCGATTTCACTCTTTGGGTACGGAACCCTAGAAAGGGTAGAAAAATGGCAAATACAAACTGCAGTCCAGATCACAGTTTCAACTATATACGATAGAAAAATATTTTAATGATTTAGACAGACTTTAGTATTTTAGAAATTCTTGAGATTTCAACCAAATCCATCATTGGTATTTTAACGCACCAACCACTGATCTATAATTTCTGCAATTATGCCCAATTTTTACACCAATCACTTTAAATACTGTCAACATTTTGGAACTCTATTTTGCATTGGATGAAATTAAGTATCTATATCTTCTATATTTATCTAAACATATAATAAAAACGTAGCGATAAAAAAATCTGCAATTGCGACATATCAAAAAACACACAGGGCGTCATAAAATAAGCATCTGAACACGTTAAGACAGTTTTTAGAATTTTTGTCTGTTTGTTTGTTTGTCCACGCATCTTAACCACTGGATGGATTTCAATGCGGTTTTCACGAATATGCTGAGTTATTACCAGATTGAAGTATAGTCTCTGTTATTTAACGCAAGGGCCGGATTAAGGGAGGAAAAAAGGGTTGAAAGTTTATATGAAAATCTACGCGTACGAAGTCACGGGCAACAGCACCGGTTAAATAATAAAACAAGAAAATAATGATTACCATTTTGATGGGATGTTCTGTGTCTGCCAGTAACTTACAATCTGAAATAAAATGCCTCTTCTACGTTTTTATATAAAGCTATAGAACAAGTATGATATTATTATTCAACGAATTAATCAGGCGAATAAACGAATTAATTAATCAGAATGAACCCGTTTTCAACTGAATTGGAATAATATATTCTGTTGGTATCGTTTCAAAGGTTTTTTTATGTTATAGCTTTTGGGCGTCCCTCTGTCTTCTACCCTCAACTTTGGCTCCTATATTAAGGACAAGGCTCAATTGGCTGCCAAAAAGCTGGGTATCCTATCGAAGGCGCGTCGGTACTTCACGTCGGAACAGTTGCTTTCATTGTACCAAGCACAAGTTTGGTCATGCATAGAGTACTGCTCTTACCTTTGGGGTGGATCAGCTAAGTATCAGCTTGGGGCGTTGGATTATTGAGAGACGCGCCAAAAGACTCATTGGCAACGAATTCCTGGTTCAGACTAAGTTCCTTAGTTTGGAGCGTCGGTGCAAAATTGCTAGTCTATCAGTTTTTTTATCGGATACATTTCAGAGAGTGTGCATTGGATCTGCATGATCTAATTTCCTCCTGCCCATTTTTCCCGACTGCCAGAGCGGGCACGAAAAATCCACACCGGTTATGGTTGATATTCCGGAAACCGGTACGAAGCGCTTTGACTCCACTTTTATTGTGCGAACTGTTAGTCTGTGAAATGCGCTCCCTGAATGGGTGTTCCTCGATAGTCTCAATCTAGGTGTCTTCAAATCACGAGTGAATTGGTTTCTTCTAGGCAAGCGTGCTCCATCGTAGAGCGCATCATCGCTTAATATTAGGTGCATTGGCGGTCAAACGCAAGCCTATTAATACATTTAAGAAACGATTATTTTTACGGTCCTACGCGTGATTTGCTTTGTTTCATTTTTGTGCGTGGCAATTTTTGACAGCCAGCGTTTTAAACCCATGATGCAAATATGTGTTTTAAGTTTAATGGGTGTATATGTGAGTCTGTGTATATATGTGTATTTTTGTGTGTCAGTGGCTAAGTAGCTTTTAAACGGCTGAACCGATTATGATTTAGTTATTTTTTGTTTGAAACGTAACTTTATCGAAAGTGTAGCTCTGTAATCGTTATTTATCGTGTTTATATCTAAATAAGACTGATAAAGCTGTATTTTTATCAATATGTAAATTTCATAAGTGACTATATTATCTAAATATTTTTTTTAACACAATTAGACTGACGAACAAGTAAATTAAATGATTAAAAAAATATTCACAAACTGCATTGTACAAATAGTAGGTAACTGAAAAGTAACAGCGGCGCGCTGCGTACCTATATTTATATATATTATATATCTACTTCTTCTTTCTACTTCTTCTTGGAACCCGGGTATGTCCTAAAACTGCAGACCAGAACCACCGGAGGATGGGCAGCAGCGTCCTAATAGTACACGGTGAACGTACTGCGATCCCCAAGCCGGCTGCCAAGCGTGGGGATTGTGGAAACTCCCCTCTCTAGGAGGGAGGCCTTGTCCAACAGTGGACGTTAATTGGCTGATGATATGATGTGATGTGATATCTACTTGCAGTAGATACAGAGCTCTTTCATACCGCTTTATCTTATAAACTACTGAATATTTCGGAGTAGTGTTATATATTTTTGAAATCTGCTGAGTGCTCACTCTACGTAATGATGGTAATATTGACCTACTTTGCAAAGTTAACTTATTTAACTTACTATTTTCCTACTTAGTTAACTATTTTCCTGTAAAAAAAATTCGCGGTCGCCATCATACATAGGTACATTAGTGCCTCTTTCATATTAAAATTCATTTCAAATTAAAAAAATGTTCCTACTCAATACTGCAATGTTGTAATGAGAGTAGATATCTGCCTACAAACTGCTACACAGTTTGGCAGAGTTGTATATAATAGGTCGGGGAAAAAGTCTTTTCGTATTTTGTATGTATAAAGTTGTAGTAAAATCTCATCGGTTGTACTGTTTGTATCTGGCTGGTTTTGATATCATTAAAAATATGACATTTTAAAAAAGGAATACAAAAAGTAAAAAGGAATTTCCCGCCATTTTTCCATTGTTTTTTTGTCCGATAAAATGAGTGAATCTAACGAAGAAATTCGATATATTTTGAAGTTTTATTACAAAAAAGGGAAAAATGCGACACAAGCCGCGAATAAAATATGTGACGTTTATGGACCTAATGCAGTGTCATCAAGAGTAGCACAATGGTGGTTCAAGCGTTCTCAGTCCGGGAATTTTGATGTAAAAGATGCAGCTCGCTCTGGTCGCCCTGTTACGGATAAAGTTGATGCCATTTCTGAAAAAGTGGAGCAAGATCGGCATATTAGTAGTTACGACGTAGCTGGAGAACTAGGGATCGACCACAAAACAGTTTTGACCCATTTGAAAAAGTCTGGTTATACAAAAAAACTCGATATTTGGATGCCACACGAGCTCACTGAAAGAAACCAAATGAATCGTGTACTCATTTGCGATTCTCTGTTGAAACGTAACAAAACCGAACCGCTTTTGAAAAGATTGATCACTGGTGATGAAAAATAGATCACCTACGACAAGAATATGCGCAAACGATCATGGTCAAAGGGCAGTGAAGCACCACAGACTGTAGCGAAACTCGGATTAACACGTAATAAGGTGATGCTGTGTGTATGACGGGATTGGAAGGGCATCGTTCATTATAAGCTTTTACCGCCGGGCAAAACCATCGATTCGGATCTCTACTGCCAACAGCTGATGAGACTCAAACAAGAAATTGAGAAAAAACGGCCGGAATTGATCAACAGAAAGGGCGTGGTCTTTCATCATGATAACGCCAGACCGCACACATCTTTGGCCTCTCAGCAACAATTGAGAGAGCTTGGTTGGGAAGTGTTAATGCATCCACCATATAGTCCTGACCTTGCACCCTCAGATTTCCACCTGTTTCGATCTCTTCAGAATTCTTTGGGTAGTGTTAGATTAACATCCAGAGAGGACTGTCAAAACTACTTGTTGATTATTTTTTTCAGAAATCCCAAAATTTCTACAGCAACGGGATCATGTCACTACCTACAAGATGGCAACAAGTTATCGAACAAAATGGCACATATATATTATAATTAAATGTAATTAAACTTGAAAAAAATATGTCTTGAATTTGTTAATAAAATACGAAGAAACTTTTTCCCCGACCTTATACATAGCATGTATTTTATACACTGAGATAAATAATAAAAAATAAAAAAAAATAACAAAACAAACAGAAAAGTCAAAGAAAAAAATAATGAAAGCAAAAAAGATTTGTCAAACGTTGACTGGAATAAATCGCTTAAGGTGATAATGCCATTTATAATAGTACTGCCGGTTTTTATGTTATTATTTATCCCATCAAAAACATAAATGTGAAATGAGAGCCAAGTGAATATTATTGACTTTAACGACAAAAGAAGTGAGATCTTAACTTAGGATAATATATTGAAGCCTAAGGTCTGACTTGGTTAGTTTTCATATATGAATTATATTAATAGCCTTCGCAAGCTCTAAAGCTGAAAGTTCTCATTTATTCATCCGAAAATTTGGCTTGCTGGTAGAAACTAGCAATCGAAAACAGGGCTTTTCCATGACTGTTTTAGTAGCTACATAATAATAATTCGTATATTCAAACTAGCCAAGTCAGACCTTAGGCTTCAATATATTATCCTAAGTTTATGCAGTGGGTATATTTTTGAGCCTATTGGGATCGAAACCATAAGCCCGTGAGGATCGGGATCCAAATTTTAGAAATTAGAAATTTTCTTTAATCTTGGTAGCTGTAAATGAACGCATTATCGAATTTTCCAATTTACTGATATTTTTTAATTGGCTGTTGGAGATAAAATCCGAGTTTGCCTATTGTCAAGCTTGCGGGTAAAAATAATATCAAAAATGAAAAATGTTAGTCTATCCCCGATTTTTTTCTGAAGTGCACCCCGTTGCTTGCAATGTTCTTCAACTTCTTTCCTAAAGTCTTCTGCGAGAAAGAAAGTCTCTCTTGCTGACCTCTTGCAACCGCGCAACTTCGAAGGAAAACTTGACTTTTGCCGTCTAACACTTTGGTTTGGATTTCTGTCACCACACCGTATTCAATCTCTTGTCTCTAATTTTTGCAGTTTGAAGAGACGAATAGTATTTTGAAAACAAGACCGGAACTTGGATACTTAGTGTGTTTTAATCTTCCAGTTCTGTCATAGCGAGCGAAGCAAGCACGATTTTTTTACCAATTCTACAAGAAGTTTTTTTTAATGATGAAATGGGCTAGCGTTTGATCACAACTCATCTGATGGTAAGCGACGATGCGGTCTAAGATGGGGCACGCTTGCCCATGAGGTGCCTATTCACTCTTGTCTTGAAGAGACCCAGGTTTTTCCGGGATGTAAAGTCGCCGTTGTGCTAATCTTGTCCAACCAATAAGCTATGGTTGTACTATTATTTCTTCTATGCCCATGATAGCCCCTGTTACTTTAGTACAGTCCGATGGGTTCGATGCGAGCATTGACATGAGACGGGAACGGGCCGGTAGATACGCCTGAACGGGACAAATGCTAAGGACTAAAACGAAAAGAATGGAATAGAGTAAAGTGGATTACGGGACAATGCAGAACTGGATTAGAAAGAGCGTGACGGGAGTAGAATAGATTGCGGAACAAATGTGGAACTAGAGGGGAAAAGGCGAGACGGGAGTAGAAAAGTGGATTTCTTCTATACCTACTACGCGAGCAAAGCCGTGTGCTACAGCTAGTTTAAAATATTTAAGATATGATATAACATGCCAACAGAGAAATAATTGAATAGAATAGCGTTAATGTAGATTAGTAAAAAAATACCCGGAGATTTGCTAAAAGTCGGATGATTTCGATCGGCCTTGAATCTTAAACAGACCACAGGATTCACGTTCACCTATAACTTGCGAGGCATACATTTATGTAAATATCACAATAGATGGGCTAATAATATCTAGGCTTGGTAACAGTGAATAAATAAAGTGTAAAAAAGTCCGTCTTGAGTTTTGTTCATCGTAAAATAACTCAGGTATTCTAACCACGTAGGGCATAGGCGTTTAATTTTAAACCTAATTTTAAAAAGTGTGTTTGAGCGATGTTTATGCCGTGTTTTTTTTTTATAAAATCTTGTGGGTGGAGTTTTTATAAAAATTAATAACAGGCTTGTTTTTTATTTCTACGATAAAGCACGCTTGCCTAGAAGAAACCAGTTCACTCGTGATTTGAAGACACCGTGATTTAAACTATTGAGGTACACCCATTCAGGCTGCATTCCACAGACTAGCAATAAAAGTGGAATCAAAGTACGGGTTTTCAGAATTCGAACCATTATAGTGGTGTAAATTTTTCGTTCCCACTCTGGCAGTCCGATAGAAAAATGAGCAGCAGGAAATAAGATCACACAGAGCTGACGAGCACACGCTCTGAAATGTATCCGATAAAAAACCGATAGAATATAAGCCTTGCATTGACGTTCAAGACTAAGAAGCATAGTCAAGGGATTCGTTGCTGATGACCCTTGGCACGCTTCTCAATGGACACAACGCCCCAAGCTGGTACTCAGCTGATCCATCCCGAAGGTGAGAGCAGTACTCCTTGCACGACCGAACCTGTGCTTGGTACAAAGTTAGGGGATAAATCTCGTTTATTGAATATCACTTCAAGTTGCTTTTTGTAAAGTCGGAACATGTACAAATGGGGTCTAGCTGGAACTCCAGTTTACTGTGAGATCGTGGTATCATCTCCCAGACCATAAATCATCTGCTTGCGTACCCATTACACCCTACACCTGCACACTGGACGACCTTTGCGAGATCAACGCTGCCGGTGTTTCTATGGCTTCCTCCTAATCAGGCTTAATATAATGACGTATCGAATCGCTGACTCGAAAAGATGAAAAACTTCTTTAGACAGTTATCACACTGGCAGAGGGCTTGTTTGGCTTACTCAGCCATTGAATAAAATATGCATAGTATTAATTATCAATTTAAAAAACCGACTTCATCAGAACTGGACCAAATTAAAAAGAATCATCAAAATCGATTTACCCAGTCAAAAGTTCTGAGGTAACAAACGTTAAAAAAATACAGTCGAATTGATAACCTCCTCCTTTTTGGAAGTCAGTTAACAAAAGATGTACTTTATTTAGTTACTATTACCAAGGATCCATAATACTTCGTTCTTGCTATTTCGCACCTGGTGATGGATCATTGTGATGGCCTATGTACCACTTTCGGCTTACTACACCCTTTCCGCGTAACCCAGTATAGGTATCAGTCTGAAGATGTCGCGGTCCATGAATGTACCTTACCCCGACCCCAACTTATTTTATCATCGACGTTATTTTCTAGTTTAGGGGAGTTTAATTTCATCCACTTCTCGTGAAGTTGGTTGTATATTTTTGTTTCTTTTTTCACCACCTACCACACCTTTAGATTTATAAGACAGTTGGTATTGCTACAGCACGTCTTTATTATGTTAGTGCAAAAGTAGTTGCAATTAATCTCCGTTTTCATCAATGACACAAAATGTTAAAGCGTAGCACCGAAGCTAAAAATTTAGTAATCGTTCAATGTGTCATTATGTTTTATGTTATCTAATCTATCTGATAACTTTCAGCGAGCAATTCTTGTATATAAATTTATTTCGCGTATCTCGGAAACGGCTCCAACGATTCGGATGAAATTTTGTTTACAGATAAAGTTTTAAATACCGAACGAAGCTCGGTCGCCCAAGTAGGTATAGTGCAACATTAAATATATATCGCTTAATGCTATTATCACTATAACTATCACTAATTTTTTATAGTATAAAACAAAGTCGCTTCCCTTTCTCTGTCTCTATATATGCTTAGATCTTTAAAACTACGCTACGGATATTAATGCAGGTTTTTTAATAGATAGAATGATTCAAGAGGAAGGTTTGTATGTATAATATATGCATAATATAGTAGATTAACACTGATAATTTTAGAGGTTTCTAATGTGATGTCGTAAATAAACACATTTTTTGCGCTTACATTGCAAACGCTACCTGAATCCTACGAGATAGATCAAAATAATGTACTACAGTATTGCACACCTAAAAAGATCTACAAAAAAGTCCGCGATGGTATATGTCTATCTCTTAGGGATAATCCACAATAACTATTTTTTTATTCTCTACTTTTTATGAGAAATAATGGCTTATTTACGAAGTGATTTTAAGCAATAAGTACCTTAAATACATTGATTAATATGATTCTTTACAGTATATAATTTAAATGAATATATTCGAAGATATTACAGATTTAAAATGCAGGGACATAGCGGTTACGGCGGTACCGGCCTCCCGGCCGGGAGGCATTGTATATACGATAAAGACATTCTGTAGTATATTTAGTATCAGCATTACACCCGTGCGAAGCCGGGGCGGGTCGCTAGTCATTTATATAGTAAGGTTGATGCATTATAAATTCAGTGAGCATGTGGTGCGAAAAGTATCAGTTATGTTGCATGAGTATGCCACACCCAGATTCTTATAAAAGACTTTTATAAAAGACCGTGATGGTGTCGTATTAATGGGAGGCACTGCAGCTGAAGGTGGTAAGCCGCGGCGCGAAAGGACTGCTGGTGTTTCGTTGCATTACTTTCCCTACCAGCTGTGGCTTCTACGGGGTCGCCACCGTTTGATGGTGAACGTGGTTGCCACCGTTTGATAGCGAACGTGGTGGGGTCGCCGGGGAAGAAGTGTCGGTATGGCGCAACGCTGCTCTCCCTATCCCCTGCGACCGAAGTGGCAGGCCACTTATTTGACCCGTTGCGGGACTTTTGCGGGGAACAACTTCTTTCAACATTAAATGGAGCCAAATTTTAGGTATACCCAATCCATTGTAATTCATTGACCCACATGTGATTCATTGGCCCAATCTAATAAATTAAGTCGTTTTTTAATATTGATAATTATTTCACATACAAACTTGGTTATGGTTAGGTATCCAACTTATAATTTAAATACTTAAGTGAGCGACTGCATCTTGAACATTCTTTGGCATATAGGTCAATCCTGATCAGATAAAAATAATAAAAAAGTACCTAATTTGAATTCTGTAGACAAGGTATATAAGAAGACACTGCGTTATTTTATTTAGTTTGTCTGTGGAGTAGTCAACAATAATGGTACAGTGTCTTTTAAAATTTTGAATTTTTTGATTTAAATGTTATTGAATTAGGTTTATGTAGCAATTTAATTTGTTCTGTGTGGCTTGTTTTCACTTATAGTAATTAGTGTATATTATTTAGCTAGTTTAACTAACCACCTTCCTTAAAAGAATATTATAGTTAAGGATTACATTTGTGTACATAATTAAAGCAACGCCATCGAAAAAAAATACTGATGGCTCAGGCGTACCTATAATACATTCATACTTGTAAATTGTATTAATAGGACACTAAAGTTGAAATTGATTTGAAGAAGCCTGCATCCCGTTCTTGAGCCTGAAGCTTCTGGCTTGGACTTATAAAAGGGTCATATATTTATCTTTTATGATAATATAAATCAATTGAAAGGTTAATTTTCAATTTATTTAAATGTATTTTCAGAAATTCCTCGTAGTTCTATCAGTGGCCGTAGCGTGCGTCATTGCCGATGTTTCTCACATCGTCAAGGACGATTACAACGCGCCTATTGTTAAGTCTTCTTACGACATCACCCCTGAGGGCACTTTCCAGTACGCCTACGAGACTGGTAATGGCATCTACGCTCAAGCACAAGGCAATATCAAGAACCCCAACTCAGTGAGTAGAAATAATTATCAATTTAACATAATCTGCAGACTGCAATGTAAGAAGTCAATTCTCAAAGACCAGCTTTGTGTTTGTTGGGTCATCATTGATGAGCGCACCGCAGTAATTCGATCAACGCATGCCAGAGCCTTGATTTGTAGCTTGTGGACCAAAATATACTAATTAAAGTAGTAGCAATTGCCAAACTATCAATAGCCCAGTCTATAGTTGATCTCAAAAATCTGTTATAATATTGATTATATTATCACTAATTATCGATAGCAAAAAAAAACCCATATCAGTCATAGGACTGCACGTCAAAGTGAAAACTTCAATAGTAATTCACATATTCCACGATAGATGGCGCTGTTTTAAAATACACGGTACATGATTTTGCATTATGTATTCTGTGACAGCGTGACGCAAGATGACGCAAGTTCTATGATTTTTGTTCACCCAAAAAGTTCTCAACGCGCCTAAAGAAGTTTTCACTTCAAAATCTATCGATAGAATTGAATCTAGAGTTTGGAAATTCCCGACAATTACAAAGTCCCGGTATACGCGACAGCCTTTTAAAACTATTTTATATGTATTTTTCAGTATGTGTTATTTATTTAACTAGGTATATCCTTCGCTAAGCCTGTTAATATATGTAATAAATAAAACATTATGACATATGGCTTCAAGACGTAGAGACTGACACAAAACATAAGCGAGGAATGAAGGTGACTGGTTTTAGCAAGGGTGGCCAGACGAAATAATAAATCTCTTGTCAACGGATGATTCATTAATTTTACGGTAACTAGCTTTTCAGAAACCCACAGATTGTTAGCAGATTGTTAATTGTGACATTCTGTTGACTAATTAGAAATTTGACATGCGTTTCAGAAACCGGTGGTTAGAGGTTTTCTCCTAATTGATAATTAAATAGTTACAGAATCACTCAAATTTAATTGTTATTAACAGTAGAGTAATAAGCGCTTCTGTCTTCAACTAAAATCAAATAAGATTACACAGCCTTGCAAGGTGAAGGGTCCTCGCGAACAATTGACATGTGCGATCCCGAATGCTCGTCTAGACGCTATGCCTCAGATAAAACCAAGTGTCAAGGCCCCAATATATATGTTAACGACATGTAAATATCTAAGTTAATGAAAAAGAATACTTGGAATTAATATATGATGAACATCGAATATAAGCTGCGAGACCTTGTCATTTTTAATAGTTTTAGCATATTTATTTATCACGCGTCTTGAACGTGCCTTAGACTAATTTACTATTAACACAAATGGTGTCTTTCCTTATATCAAAAATTTTATAGCTCTATCGTTGACCGTCCAGCAATAAAATGGATTGACGATGTTGCCAAACTATGGATATAATATAGACCAGATTAACACAGGAGTAAGGCGTTGGGTTAATAAAAGAGACCTTTTTGATGAAGGGTGTAAGTTTTTTAAATATACCCGGCTGCATTGGGGTAAAACCAGTAAAACTCCCTCGGTGGCCAACTTCCATCCCTGCCAGAAAAGTGATCCCGAGAGGTACAGAAACACACCGGTGTTTTCTATTTCCCTTCCTTCTTTATACAGCGAGCACCAAACCCACCAAAATCACCAAGATTACCTTAATTGGACCACCTATGAGCCCCAAAACCCCCTTCATCCCTGGGGATACCGAAGCCGTATTCTAAGACTTGACTTCAGGAAGGCCTTGTAGGTATCCAGCAGTGAGATAAGCAAAAGACTGTGGATGATGATAAGCCAGGTCAATTGCAGTTACAGCTTTTGAGGTCAGTGTATTATTATTTCACAGTTTATTATAATATAATATTTATGTTTTCAGGAGTACCCATCTCTCGAAATTAACGGCGGTTATAAGTACGTCGGTTATGATGGTGTTCCTGTAGAGCTCTCTTATTCTGCTGGAGACCAAGGATTTGTACCCGTCGTAAGTTAAATTAGTTAGATCATACATTAACTACAATTTCAAATGTAAATATTTCACAGTTATTATGATTATTAATGGGATCTCATAAGGCTGTGAATAGAGCTCCCGATATTTCGGTGCAGTTACATGCACCATGTATACAGAAAGAGTGTTTCAACCATCCATAGGCTTACCACGGTAAATAACCCGTTAATAATAAAATGACTGAAGTAAACAACCGTGACAAGTTAAAGCCGTGACAAGCGTTTATGTGAAAGAAAAAATATATATTCATATTTAAAGTGCAGCTATACGCGCATCATTATCTCACTTGCGCATTTAAACGTCTTAGAGAAAGAAAAAAGATTGGGCATTATTTAATTATTTTTTGGCATTGGTTAAGCTTTGACACAATTAACATAATATTGGGACAAATTGCATGAGATAAAGGTATTTACTAAAATATGCGATAAGGAAGGCTGTTGGTGATGATGGCCAATAGGTATAGGAGGCAAACAAGCTAACGAACCGCCTGATGGTAGGTGATCACCTTCGCCTATAAATAACTATAACACCAGAGAAATCACAGATACGTTGCCTACCCATAAATACTCTATTAACAGACCTTTTGAAGAACCCCATGTTTTAGTTACTCGGAAAGCCGCAGCTCATTCCAAATATTGCAGATGTGAGGCAAAAAGATTGGGTAAAATGCGTAGTACGTTCCACATCAGATATTTCCCCGTTGTGAATGCGATAAAAAATACAAAGAGACCCAACGTCCCTACACACACTGAGCTTGGAATCGTCGCCAACTATGCCAGCTCTACGCTATAATGCATCAAGAGGATCAAAAGGATTTGTTTAAATGATTTGCATAAGCATGTTTTATTAATTAAAATGTTATTTTTTTTCCTTTACAGGGCAGCCATATCCCCGTCCCTCCCCCGATCCCGGAATACATTCTCAGGAGTCTGGCATACATCGAATCGCACCCACCTTCATCTCAGCCTCAAAAGACAACGTACCAGGGCTAGACTTTAATAACTAATAATTCTAAACCTGATCAACCAAAATGAAACCTGATCTTACTGCCAATAAACTATAAGTTTTAACCATTGTTTTATTTGATCATTAGTAGATTTGACAAACGTTGTGATGTCCAATGAGGTATGGTCCAGAAAGAAATCCCATAGAAAATGTAATATACTACCTATAACTACATGGTTACGAAAAGGGTTTACTAAGCCGAAAGGGGTCTATTGTACACATAACCCATTGGAACCCTATGTATGACACTTACATCATGCGCATTGATCGCATTCAGAAACGTTTTCTACGTCATCTCCAATTTAAAATTAAAAGATACCTCTACAATATAGACCTACAAGGCTACACTGAGCGTTGTCATAAATTCCACATTCTTCCTTTAAATTTAAGACGACAAGTCGCTGATGTGGTCTATTTATTAAAGATAGCGAATGGCACAGTTGATTGTCCGGAGCTATTGGAGCGAATAGGGCTGAAGATGTCGGCTGATCCGTTTAGAAGACCATGTTCTTTATTTATCCCCAGAGTGAGCTCTAATTACAGAAGCAAAAGTTACCTGTTAAGAGCAAGCCGCAGTTTCAATGCTGTTGCTACTCTAAATGACATTGATTTGTTTACCACATCTGTCCAGCAGCTTTCAGCATTCTTTGATATATCTAGTTAATTAAAATTGTCTACTAGTTTTTTAGTTTATTCATTTATATTTACGTGTGGAACCTTTTAAATGGCCTTCTGTATCTTATATAATTAGTTTAAGCTTTATACCTAGCTGTAAGATTTCCTAAAATAAATAAAATAAAAATATAAAATAATATAAATATGAAAAACTTCAACTATTCCCATAGTCAACTCTAGAATCACGATGAAAATATCAACTGTTCCAAAGAAAACGGTCATTCACGCTCGACAAAATCTAATGGAACAGCTGTTTTTTTTTTGGTATTTATGGGTTGATCCCATAGTACAAGTTGTTTATAATGATGGGTACAATGAACCCCTTTCGGTTTCGTAAATCAATATATATAAGTATGGGTACAGTTAGATCTAGTTTACTTTTAGATCTTTTTTACCATACACGTTATTTAATGAGATTCTCGGGTCTAGCCCGGACATTTGGTAGGCATTGGTGGAGCCGAAGCCAACACCAAGAGGCCCTTTTGAATATAAAAAATACAATTATGGAATATGTATAAAAAGGAATATGAAACTATTGTACAGTATAGGATTAAAAAAGTCTGGGCTATTGAGGTGAACAACTTGTGGATGGAATAACAGATCTATAGAATGAGAAACGGCACCTGCCTTATCCTGTCTCATCTCAAAATATATTTAGGCAGGTGATGACTAGCCACCCACTGAATGGGCCCCCCATAAAGGCTGCCGTATCTTGGCACCGGAGGGGCAACATCGGCGTGGGTGGCTTAGGGTGTAGAGAGGTGTGCTGCACTTTCACTAAGAGCTACTCGCGGCGTTATGCCCTTTAACACTTCCACCCTGGAGCTTAGGTTCTTAGCTCTTGCGGTTTCCACCCCTGGACGGCCGGTTAAGGCAAGCCAGGGCCATACACGTTATTATTAAGATCCTATGCTTCGTGCTCCTTATTTCACTTGGGCAACAGCTAGTTACATCTATATATCAAACTAAAATTGATGGTATCACACAGTCAAATCTCAATACAAAGAATGTGATAAGAACTACAGAACTTCTCTAAAAACAATATTAGTTAATTTCTTTATTAGGTTGCATCAATAATACCAGGTTGGCGAGTGAGACTACACGTGAGCAGGTCACATAAAACTGGATATGAGAACAATAATCTACTCTAGAATCACCTTTGCGAGTTTGCCCCTTTGACTTATTAATATAATTTTCATACATGTTATGACAGGAAATAAAATTTTCCTTAGGAAATGGGTGATGTACTCGGAATCAGTGGTATTCGAGGTTTAACACTGTTCAACTTGAGCATATCCAATCAAAATGACAATAGCTATGGTGTTCCTGTGTAGAGCTTTGACTTTAAGCTTGGTGCCATTATAGAGTTTTGGGGGCTTGTAATTATCGGCAGTATTATTGGTGTAACTGTCCTATCGCAAGATAAGTTTATTATTTGGGAGACCAGATAGTTTCAGTGAATTTAAAACCTCAACCATCAGTGTTCATGAATGTTGATTCTTTACTTGTTAACTAGTAACCTATGTGTACAATGTTTCACAATTATAACTCTAAAAAAACCTGTTCTTTGCAACCCTATTTAGTTATTATTGCAAGTTGTTTTAAAAGATCAAGCCTGGGGCCAGAGTTCAATTGTACATAAGAGCCAAGGCACACTTGGCAACTATTATCACGAAACAGTTGCGCTAAATTAAAATATGAGTGAATGTTCAACCTTTAGCAAAAGCATAGACCGATTGTTTTTTTTCTTCTATGGCAAAAGTAAACAAACCCCGGCCAAGTATGAATCAGATTCGTACCCGAGAGTTCCGCACTCATAACATGTGAATCGAAATTCATAAGTAGAAAAATTACAGATTTTTGGCAACAATTTGGACCGATAGCGTTTTACATTAGTTTGGTTAATTTGTTAGTTGTACATATACAGGGTTGACGGTAGTACTAAGCCAAAAGAGGTCATTGTTATAATGAACTACTTTTACAATACGGCCAACCTTCATGGTTGTTCTTCAAGTAGTTCATACCACTTATGGCTCTTATGTACATCCAAAATTATCAGAGAGTAAAAAACCCATAGGAACTTAATACGAACACTTGGACACGTCAATAAAATAATTATAATTCAAGACCTAATTAGATGAACTATCCAATTATATTTACTTTACCATACATTTGTTTTTATTTACCTCTATCTTTGTCCCAAGCATGTTGGTCTTGCCAAAAATCAGAAACTATAGTAGGCCCGCTTCGTGAGCGTGTCCTTGACAACATTTTTAAATGTTGACCTCCTCTAATCTTCATTCTTAAGATTGTACTCTATTATAAGAACTAATATTGAAATCACAAGCGGCTTTCATTCACCTTCTAAGGCATCTTTTTAAGTCATAAAGGACTCTGTGAATCGGATAGCGTGATAATTAAAATCAAATGCCATGATCAGAGAGCAGTGAATCATGACCTTTAGCGAAAACGTTCTATAATTTCTTTAGGCTATGATTATCGCATTGCTAAGAATACTAAGTCTATAGAACATCCTAATTGGACATGGTCTGACTGTTATGCAATTGTAGTTGGAGAGGCTACTTTGTGCTTTCTTAAGGTATTCTAAGAAAATCGTATCTTTAACAGGGCTTGTACCTAGTCTACAAGGTTATATAGAATGGTGGTACTTAGCCAAAATTTAACTTAGCGCTCGTTGTATTGATTATACATTTCGTTGAGAGTGAATGTTGATTATCTATAAAAGAGTATATTTTTCACGATATTATGGTTGGTCCTTATAGCAAGGGTTATGAATAATGGTGACGACCATGACCTTCTTTCAACTTAGCACCACCATCCTCACAACCTTGTTTAAACATTACATGTGTATAGCAGAACAAAGCAGAGTACGCACATATTTGCTATGACTAAACAGGTACGCATCGTACTTAAATAAGTCTTGATTTTTCATTTTTCCCGCATTTGCCGAGATAATAAGTGGCATAACCATTTCGTGATATAAAAATATAGATATGGTTTTTATTGTAAATGAACCAACAGAGACAATCTCAGGTAGTAATTTTCCATGGTATTGCGGAGTTTGTCTGCGTCAAGCTTTCGGAGAGTTGAATAGCGAGCGATCAAGGAGCGGTGTCCGTGGCATTCTTTTTCACCAAGATAACGCGCCCGCTGACACAGCCGCTAGAACCATGGACTATTTGAATATTTCGGAGGTACAAATGATACCCTATCCTCCGTACAGCCTATATTTAGCTCCATGCGTGTTTTCATTTATTTCGCACGGTAAAAAAAATGCTTCGTTGGGAAAAAATTATCACTGCAGAAGAGGCCGTCGAAGAATTTCGGCGGTTATTTTTCGACCTCCTGCAAGATACATTTTGTACATGTTTCGAAAGCTGGTTCACCCGAATGCATAGCATTGGACTTGTACGGGAATATTTTGAAAAGCTATAAATAAACTTTTTTCATAAAATAAGTGTTTCTCATTTCACAAAAAAAAACTGAACAGCCCGCATTATTTTAATTCCTGATGTTTGAACACCTTGCAGGGTCCGTGGTGAGGGTTAAAGTGTAAAAAAAAAAGTATAAGTACAAACTCGTTTGCACTATGCACTAAATAAAATATATCTAAATCAATAGATAAAATTGATTTGTCATAAAATGTATACAAACTTAAGAAATTAAGATCTTACCTAAAGTCCTTACTAAGATCATCCAGTGGCTCCTATTCAATGAGGAAAAAATATATTAAACTTCTGAATAAATGGCTAGAATACTTACCTTACCCAATAAGAACCATTATTGGCGTCGATTCTGTCAACACTCAATAAACTAAACCAATTTTACAGCTGACAGGACTAAACTTATTTAAGTATTTTTAAATTTTAATATGTCAAAGAAAACTAACAAAAAATTTATAGCAGTAAAATTTTGCTTAGTTTATTATTAAAATTAATTTAAGTTAATGTTCGATATTATTTTGTGTGGGTCAAGATTTCGTCTTGATAAAATCTATAGAAATATCTGAAAATTATCGAAAAAACTAGTTTATAATATTACATGCTGTGTGTTTTACGTTTCGGATATGAAATTTATTTCACTGCAAATAATCATATTTTTCTAAAATTAAATAATTATTTGAGATATAATTATAACCAATCAAGTTATTGCTTTTGTGGAGTCAAACAAAGAAAAATAACAATACAACTTTGTACGCATAATCACGGGCATATTTTTTTAATTCAATAGGTATAGAACTCTTATACGACCGTGTCAAATACGAATTTAATTGTTTATCTAATACTACATCAGGATGAATTTAGTATGATAGGATCGACATGCATTGTTGGCAAAATCCCAAACTAAATTTAAATAATTATCAATACAATAAACCGACTTCATAAAAATGACAGAACTGGACCAAATTGAAATGGGACACCAGCTTTCAAATAAATAAGAATCATCAAATCGGTTCACCCAGTCGAAAGTTGGTAACAAACATTAAAAAAAAAGTCGTATTGAGGAACCTTTTTAGCGGATTTCTAAAAAGGAGGAGGCTCTTTTTTAGGAGTCCGTTAAAAAGGGCACATTTTTGACAATATTGGAACGAAGTTCCCTTTCACGCGTTGCGAAAGGGGGCTAGACGGAAAAAGTTAAGAACAAAAGTTGTAACGACACTTTTTGCAATAGTTGTAAGCCGTGCGGCGTGCGCGTGTTTCTCTGCCTCTCTCTCTCTCTAACTTCGTTCCATCCGCGTGTCCCTTGACACCACTCAAGTTTTTTAAAACTTAGCAGTTAATCTTACTTAACACGTATAAATTGTTTTTATTTTATCCCCGATAAATGAGCTGATAATCATCAAACCGCTCTACGAATTTTCTTGAATCATATTACTCGCGATCAAGTCACCTTTCAAAAGGTTAGCTCCTAACATAGACAGACATTTAACAGGAATTCCATATGGATCAACCTGATCGAGTTTAGCTCATAAGCAAATCATACGAGAACTTCTTTATTGCAAAATAATGTAAATGAATGGTCTAACATATTCGACAGAAGCTCGCCGGCTATATAAAAAGCCTACGATCATTTAACGGGTCATAGTTACACATCGTCTGTTGACTTTGACACACACAATGGTGAGTCAAGATTATTTTAACATTAATATTAAGAACCACACACGTGGTCATTTGTAATCAATCAATTTTTAATCTTAGACTTCTGTTTATAAGTAAAAGTTATTGGTATCATAATTTTTGGTAACTCACCCCTAAGGGTTTTAAAAAGGGATAAAAATTTGTGTGGTTGTTCGTCATTTTCGTTATTGTTCCTTATATTATGTAAGTGAGTACTAAGAAAGGACTTTTGAAAATCATATCTATTGGCGAACCCAAAGGCCGAGCCTCACGCGTTTTATACGCGCGTTCGCGGGCATTCAGCGAGTTTAACTATAACCTCAATTTCTGTTGTAAATAAGTAGGTATAGATTAATTATTTTAAGTTTTAGTTTTTAGTTCATATTCAAGTTTTCATTAGTTTTATGTTTTGTTGTGCATAATAAAATCGGACTAATACATTCCTGTACATGTTTATACTCGTACGCAAGTTAAGTTAAATTTTAGAAGTTTTAGGATATTTTTTTAGGTAGAGGTTAGTAAGGACTATTTATTATTTTTCTGTTATAGTAAATATATTTGTTTAAAAATTAAGTTGTCATTAGGGTATTAGATAGAGGTAAAAATGGCCTTTGATCATATTTAATTCGGTTAACGCAGTTTGGTATCATTTACCTTATATCATCTTCATAATCTACGTATGAAGCGATAGTGTAACATTTTATTTTATTTTACTTGCAACTTTTTTTTACTAAAAATTTATTCTTTATTGTTTTCATGGCTAAAGCTCAATTCACACCGTGCCAATGTTATATAACAATCATACTTATTATTTTTCTTCTATGTTAACAATCTCTCTAATGGTCTCTTTAGTATTAAATGGATATATCGAAACCACTTTGTCTTGACATTAATTATTTATATTAATTTATTTTGGTAACTCGTTTGATTGGGTCTTAAATATTGATAATTATATTGAAAGTGAGGCACCAGAGTTAATTAAAATTTTACATTACAAATCTGACAGTGGTTATTTAACAAGAAATAAAAATTAATTAAATAAATAAATAAATATCTGGGACATTATTGCACACATGGTCATCTGACCCCAAACTAAGCAAAGCTTGTAATATGGCTGCCAGATACACATACATACATATATATTTTTAAATACATACTTAAATAGATATTAACACCCAGACATAGAACAAACACAAATGTTAAGAGAGATATCTACACTAATATTATAAAGAGGAAAGATTTGTACCTATTTTTGTATGTTTGTATGTTTGTAATGAATAGGCTCCGAAACTACTGAACCGATTTGAAAAATTCTTTCACTGTTGGGAAGCTACACTATCCCCGGGTGACATAGGCTATATTATATTTTGTAGCGAGGCCGAAGGCCGAGCTTACACTCGTGCGAAGCCGGGGCGGACGGCTAGTTGTTAATAAATCAATGAGATAATTGTACGTACTTAGATGTATTTTTTGCAAGTACCGCTCTGGAATTATTTGATATCTGAATTTAATTCATTAACAGTCAAGTTTTTGTAAAAGCAAAAACATATATATATTTATATATGAAGTTATGTACAGTACAGTCGAAATACAGAACGGACAAAACAATTCACATATGAGATTTCAAGGAAACTAAGGCGTGTTTTAAACTAAATTTATTGAGTAGAACACATACATCAACATCTGTAATGTGAACGAGGCGTAAATAACCGGTTACAGATAAATTCATCATATTTTTAGCATGTGTACCTATACCTATTTGAAGTATTCTTTTTTTAAGAATATAATATCACTCTACGATTTAATAAGCCTATTCAGACCTAAGCATTATTCGCTAATGTTGTGTGTAGCGAAAAATACGGCGAGATATTCCGTTGGCAGTTCATACAAATACCTGGAGGAATAGCGAGCAGTAATTTTCGCTACGTACAGTGGTAGAAATTTTTGCAAAGGTCTGATAAAGCCTTAAACTATCACAAGAGCTGTAAAATAGATGTCTATTGTTTTTTGTTTCAGAAATCCTTTGTTGCAATTCTGGCCCTCGTGGCAGTTGCCGCTGCTGATGTATCCCATGTGCTAGGTTCCGAAGCCGGTGCTCAAATTGAAGAACAGAAAGTCGATGTTTATCCGGATCAATATAATTATATATACAAGACCAGCAATGGCATCTCTGCCCAGGAATCTGGTGCATTGACGAACGTTGGCAAGGTAAATATCACTATTTTGTACTTTTATTTCGTCAACTTTTTATTTGCCTTGCCTAATTTTGATGCATTTTTTCCTAATTAGTAATTTTATTCAAAAAACTTTATTAACATAATTACATAAAATACTTAAATTAGTAATGACTAGACTTATAAAAACACAAAAAAAAAAATAGAACGCTATACCAGGGACCAGGGAGGGCTCTATCCGTCTGCAGTTCTCTCGATCACGTTATCACATTATTAAATATACAAAATCACTAAGTGTAAATATCCAAAAAGTGCCCAAGCCAAAAAAAAGTCTATCATCATCATCAGCCCTGAATGTCCCACTGCTGGGTATAGGCCTTTATCTTTAATAAATAATAATAAATATCTAGGAAATCTTTACACACACGGTCATCTAAAACTAAGCAAACCCCAAACTAAGCAAAGCTTGTAATATGGCTGCCAGAGACTGATATACGTGCATACATATTTTTTAAAACTTACTTAAATAGATAATTAACACCCAGACAGACATAGAACAAACACAAATGTTCATCATATAAATGTTTGCTCTAGGTGGGAATCGAACCCACGCCCCCAAGCGCAGAAGATAGGTACACTACCAACTGAGCCACAGGGGCAGTCTTTATTTATGCCACTCTCCCCGGTCTCTCGCTAGTCACATCTACTCGTTTTCATCATTTTTTTTGATGTTGTCGGCCACCTCATCCTCGGTCGGCCCAGGTTCCACTAACTGGTCACAGCTACTACGCGGTAGCTGCTGTACTTCCCATCACTACGTAAATAATAGTAACACTTCAATATACTCTATACGCATTGAAACGTCGGCCACAATAACGCAGACTTGTCAAGGCCAACACCAAAATCCAAAATCGAAAGGATGTACCATAAAACAAGAAATTATAATCTACAATTCCAATGCCATCATTAGAATATGACATTTGAGAAGCACCAACCAGCTTACGGTTAATTAATGCAAATTTTATATACTAAGCCTTGATATTTAGTGTAAGGTCAAGTTTTTACGTAAGTATTGGTATTTAAATATTTTTTGGATCATCGTCTAATTTTATACCTAATCCATGATTCTTGACCTCACTTGCTCAATGAAATTTTTTACAAATAAATATTTGAGACCGTTCATAAAATAAAATGAAATCATTGGCATAACGTCTACAGGATTTGAATTCTGATGCTATGCAAGAAGACCATTGATGTAAAGAAATACCTAGTGGAAAGATACGGGACGAACTCCTTGACGTGAATCGCACAAAATAGGCCCACGGGCCTAATCGAATTCAGTCACAATCGAACTGGCGTTTGAGATAGCACGTGAAGTACTTGTCAAAATTTTCTTTGAACCGAGCCATATTTAATGGGTACAATGTTTGGATGTCACGCGTCTTCCGCCTTTTTGAAACATTCATTGAAGAAGACAATTATTTTTGACATTGTTATTACATACCTACATTTGAAACGAGTATTCGAAAAATCATATATTATATTTTTTTAAGAAAAAGACCTTTTTCCTTGTTATAAAACTCAAAGAAGCTGATTTTTGTTGAAAATTAATTAAGTCACATGTTGCACAGCTAAGATAATACATACGTCTCCAAAAACTTCGCCGGAGATAAAATTAATTCATGAGGAAATGAATAATATCTTTTTTGCCTTTTTTAATGAAACATAGGTACATAAATTATTTTATTTTATTCCTCCAGCATAGTGTCAGCATCTTCTTTATCCTTTATATGCCATTATCCGCATTCTACTCTACTTTATCTGGTCTAACATATTATAACATTTTATTAATTACTAGCTGTATCCGCGAATTCATCCGCAAATTCTTCAGAAAAAAATAGCTTATGTCCTCATGATACACCGACGTCGATTACTCATTATACCCCATCCCATCTCCCTTTTTATTTCATGGTTGAACAATTACATGCCACCTCACATATAATTAGCAAATATAATATTTCTCTTATTTCAATGACTGTTGGCTGTAGGACTATAACTTTGTATGCATAGTGAGTAGCTGACGGTTGAACAGATAAAAAAATAACTTACAGTACTGTGATATATCATAAAGAAGACGGCTTCACTTTAGCATCAGCTAGAGCCTACCTTAGCCGAGTCAGATACTTGTTTGTCAGGCACAGTCGACTAAATTCATAGCTAAGGGTCCCACCTATTCTACGCTGGAACACTATCAAAAATAAAAACGCATTTAACAAACCACTTATGCACTACAGCCCCTAAATAAACAATGCGCGGAGTCTTGATAAGCTGTGGCTATAGCAGTCAAAGAAGAAATTTGAACATTGAATACAGCGAGCTGTGCTAGGGGGAATTTCTCACCTGATGTTAATGCTTTGATTCCACTTTTATCGTGAGAACAGCTAGTCTGTGGAATGCCCTACCTGAATGGGTGTTCCCCGATAACTAGTTGAAATCTGGGTGTCTTCAAATCACGAGTGAATCGGTTTCTTCTAGGCAAGCGTGCTCCATCGTAGACCGCATCACGCTTAATATCAGGGGAGTTGGCGGTCAAACGCAAGCTTATAAATCTATACATTATAATAAAAACGTAAAGATAAAAAATCTGTAATTGCGTGATATCACAAAAAATAACACACAGGATGTCTTAAAATAAGTACCTGAACACGTTAAGACAGTTTTTAGAATTTGTTTGTTTGTTTGTCCACGCACATCTCCTAAACCACTGGACGGATTTAAATGCAGTTTTCACGAATATGCTTAGCTATGACCAGATTTAAGTATAGTTATTTTGGCAAGGGCTGGATGTTATTTTATTTTGCTATGTTATTTTGCGAAATGGAGGAAAAAAGGGTTGAAAGTTTCTATAAATATCTACGCGTACGAAGTCGCGGGCAACAGCACTAGTTATTAAATAAATAAATAAAAACAATAACAAGAAAATAACTAATACTATGTACATAGAAATATTAATTTGTCACTGACTACTTAATATCCTATAGGTATCTATATCTACACTTCTACACTAATGTTATAAAGAGGAAATATTTGTATTTTTGGATGTTTGTAACAAATAAACTCAAAAACTACTGAATTAATTTTAAAAAAATCTTTGACCATTAGAATGCTAAATTATTCATGAGTAACATAGTATACAACGGGCGGCTAGTCCTATATAAATATGTATGTATATTAATAATTATTTACAAATTAGAACAACAATAGGAAACTTAACTATATCCGATAGACCGCTGTCAGCAGGCATCGTCCCCAAAATTCAGGTCTTATTATTCTCTTTTTTTTCTTTTTCTGAGAATTGTTACAGCAATTAATACATCATTTGTTTGCTTCGCAGGAAAACGAGGCTATCTCTGTACAGGGGTCCAACCATTACATCTCGCCCGAGGGTATTCCGATTGATACCACCTACGTTGCTAACGAGAACGGATATTTTCCCCAGGTAATTCAAGACCATGTTATTTGTTACGTTCCAAATAGATTTTAATTTAAACATACTCTGCCTGATGCATCAGTCTATGATGAAGTACATAGGCTCACATGGCTGACAACAATGCATATTTTTAAATATAATTTTTAACTGCAAATTTTAATGCAGGCGTTACGCTTACTTTGAGATTTTGCTTCTTTTCTTATGCCCTGGACCCTTACAGCTATCTGTTATAAACGATTTACTTTAGGTGATTTCGAAGAGTTGCGCGACCGCAAACCGAATTTCGGCAGGAATTTCGTTCGCGTGTTTTCCGCACTGCGCTGTTTCGAGCCCGCGTTAATTAGGTAGCCGTAAGGCCCCTGAAGTTACCGATATAGCCCACCAGATTAGCAAGTTGAAGTGGCAGTGGGCAGGGCACATAGCACTCAGAACAGATGGCCGATGGGGCCGAAAGGTTCTCGATTGGAAACCACGGACCGGTAAGCGCAGCGTATGATTTCCACCCACAACATGGACAGACGACCTAAAAGAGACCGCAGGAAAACGCTGGATGCAGGCCGCTTCCAACCGGCCTTTTTGGAAATCGATGAGGGAGGCCTATGTCCAGCAGTGGAAGTCCTATGGCTGAAATGATGATGATGATGATGAAGGCCTCTGAACTTCATTTGTAGTAACCAAAATAAAGTTCGAAAGAATTTCTAATAGGTTGTCAGTTTACTAGTTTAATGTTATGTTTTCATTTAAGTATTTATGTATTAATGGTCAATTTTTTTGTTTCAGGGTGCTCATCTCCCGACCCCCCCGGCCCCGCAGCCAATCCCAGAATACATCTTAAGGGCTATTAAATACATTGAAGATCACCCACAAAAGAATGAAAAAGTACTCATTCGCCAATATTAGAAACCATGTTATATCAACATGCTTTTAGTTTTAATGTCTAGTCGAAGAAATTTAATAAAAGTTTACGCTGTAAAACTTTAAGTACCTATTTTATTGATAACCTATAGGTACCTATTCACAATCGTCACAACCGTGAATTTTTAAATGGGCGTGGATGGCCAAATCCGAAACTATGAAAAATAGTGAAAAGTACTCAATTTGGCCAAATTTTGATAAAAAATTAAAATGCATCATTGGATTTTTGAAACATCTATATTCCTTGCCAGGAACCAAACCAAACACACAAAAAAACCACACTGTATTATCCACTCAATAGTGTCATTAATAAGGATCGAATTCATGGTGCAAACTTAATCATTTCTTCTGTTTGTAATGGTGAGGATTTTATGTGTTTGTTGATCTCTTTTGGTACGAGTATATTAGCAAAGTGCAATTCAAAACCATTTGCGATATAAGCTTTATCTGTAACAATATTATTATTAACTTTCAATTTATCAAACATTACGTGATAACGGGATTTGTTTCTTTATTAATTACATTCCAAGCAGTTTTAACAATCTTTTCTGATGTTTGTATCTTATCTGCTATATCCATACTTAATATTATAAATGCGAAAGTAACTCTGACTGTTTGTTACATAATCATGGCTAAACGGCTTAACCGATCTCGATAAAATTTTGCGAGGTAATAGTATGTATCATGAGGACGGACATAAGCTATTTTTTTTCTGAAGAAATCGCGGACAAAAATATAGCTAGTATTTAGGGTTCTTTCATCTTCAACCCTTCCCCTTCCAACCCCAGTCTTTTGGGTCTAACTGATAACCAAGCCACACTTGAACCTGGTAATATACCCGAAAAAGATTTTTTTTTGTTGTTGTTGTTTTGCTGTGTGAATTATATAGACTCTTTCAAATTTTTGAATCGTTATATCTAAAAAATGGTGGCTCTTAAGAAAAAAAGTATTGAGACATTTTTATAGATTTTTATAGATTTTATATCTAATCTACAATTTTTGTCTGAGCTAATTTTATGGTAAAACTTACCGTTTTGCTGAAAATCGCAAAAAAAAACAACGTTTTTGTGACCTTTGCCCCCAAGTAAATTTTTTTGCACGTGCCTGATCGATGAGGACTTTTCACATTTCTTTTATAATAGTGTAATGAACGATCCTACCAATTTTCAGCCTAATGGGAATTATTGTAACCTTGGATGTCTAAATTGACCGGAATGTGACTTTGTGACTTAATCCAAAATCCATAAGTTTTCAAAATTAATTTAAATTACATTCAAATCGTGAGTAAACCCTAAGGACACGGCTAGACCATACCACTTAGGCTGTTATGGTGTAGCAAGCCATAATGATTGGTTACAATGCACTTAGCTAAAAGCTGTTTACATTATAGCAATAAACAGTTTAGTTTATCTTCTGAAATGTAAATGTCCCAGTGCTACGCTCGCTGCACCGAGGCAGTCTATTTCATTTCGTTCCCTTACTATTGAAATAGGCAGTAAATATTATAGGCAAAACTAGAGGTAAAAGGGAATCTACAGCCAGACCCAGCCAACGACAACCTAACCGATCCGTCCTCAGATAAACTGAGACCACGGGCCAAAGAGGAAACTCTTGAAACCAACTGAAAAACCTTAATCAAATTTAGTTCAAACTAGCTGCGCCCCGCGGCTTCACCCGCTTTATATGTCAGATAAAAGTAGCCTAAGTTAGTCCTTCTAACATCAGCTATCTGCCAGTGAGAGCCAATCTTCTTGAAGCAACCTCCTTGGTGGCGACAGTAACCTTCATTATTTTTTCTGATATAGGTAATTCTTGTTTTTGTTTTTAGTAGAAAAAATATTAGAATACCA
Organism: Agriopis leucophaearia; assembly: GCA_949125355.1. NCBI lineage: Eukaryota > Metazoa > Arthropoda > Insecta > Lepidoptera > Geometridae > Agriopis > Agriopis leucophaearia. Next base: position 5,091,571 of record OX421275.1, read on the forward strand.
AAAAAAGTTCATTCGATCGCTACCAAACTTCACAGAATTACTTGCTGGCCTAATATGAAGATTTCCTGAAAATTTCATCAAAATTGTTTCAGCCGTTTCAGAGTCCATGGGGAACATACGCACATCGTCTTTTATATATATACAGATAGATAGCTATATTAAATTCAGAACCGGAGTTACTATTCTAGGTTCTAGGCTGATCGTGTTTTCATGTTTAATCACTCATTCACTGACGACAATGTCTGATCAATTCGAAGGCCTATTAAGTCTTTTCTCGATCTTCTTATTTTCTTTCCTTCCCTTCACTTTACTTTTCTCGCATGTTTGTAAGTACTTTTGTATTGATATCTAAGGCTTTCTCTATTAGGTATTACACGTTTAACGGATACACTTTTAACGGATATGCAACGGATGCTCCGTGAAGCTATTGAAAAAAAATATGGATAAATGGGGATGGTTAGCATGTACTGCCTACTTGGGATCCAGTCATCAAATTAATAAGCCCGGCGCAGACTTCAAGACCTCTGGACACCGTGAGCAACTGTTGCGTACGTATAGGGGAACGTTTTAATTCATAATTATAAATTAAACAGACTTCAAAATCAGTAAATATGCAAATTCTTTTACTTGGATAACATATTTTGCCAGCATTTTGGAGACAATTCCCACTGATAGCGGTTTAATAGATTAGTAGTTAGGTATTAGTTTATTGTTTTTGTTATTTAAGTTATTCTAAAAATGTATTAAAAATTATACATGATTATAAAATATATTTTTTCCAGTAATTTTGATTGAAAAACCAAACTACTGACCCATTTTGATGAAATTACTATGAGGCCAATCTAAATATAATGATTATATCCTTTGCATTTTCCACATCTGTTTATGAGGGAAATTCGAGATCACAAACAAAAAAACGAATTGAGAACGTTTTCCATTTTTGTAGTCAGCAAAGTAATACACAAAACCATTGGCGGTACTTGTAAATAATTTCATGACATTTCTATAGACATTCAGTCTTCAGTTTACCTGTCAAGAATGAAAATAATTTAAAATGTAGGTATGTTTTATTTCACTATGTAAATATATTTCATGGTTTTGATGTCGTATTCCTGTAGTAAGGTACCAACAGCAATAGTGGCACACGAGTTAGAGATCTTATCGGCGTTCGTTCCCAGGTGAATCCTCTAATAGAAGCGAGGATGCGAGACGACAACTGTGAAATTAACCGTTCCTGATACATGCAGCCGTTAATAACGTTGGGTTGGTAATGGTATGTATATAAATATATTTATTTATTTATAATGCATAATGTTAGTATTTAAGTCTTGCGCGTGATGATGGAAGGAGGCCTGACGGTATGACACTTGTTCCTTGGAAGTTGGGGTGGCCCCTTGTATGGGACGCGACTTGTGTCGATACTTTGGCGCCGTCACATCTTCCTGAAACACAAGGTAGGGCTGAAGCGGCTGCAAATTTTCCAGAGCAGCATAAGTGGCGCAAATATGCAGCCAGCATGCTGGTAACTGATAATAGGCTAGAGCATTTGAATTGTCTTTAGACCTCCAACGGTCTATGAACAATCTGATTTTGTAGTGTGTTTGCTTGTATTTTATTAGTTGAAAAAGGCGCATTAACATTACATACATTTTAATTACTCTTCCCAGTACATTTTTCTTTGTGCTTTTAACCCCCGATGCAAAAAGAGGGGTGTTATAAGTTTAACGTGTGTATCTGTATATTTGCGTGCCTGTGTATCTGTGTGGCTGTCTGTGGCATCGTAGCTCCCAAACGGCTGAACCAATATTGATTTAGTTTTTTTTAAAGTGACAGCATGCTAATGCCGCCAGCATGCTGGATACGCTGCCAACTGATAGTGGGCTTGAGCATTTAGATTGTCTTAAGACCTTCCACTTGTGTGTGGTTGTGTTTAGATAATACAAGCATTTGCCCCTTTTAAAAGAAAGTTGGTACTTGGTGACAAATAGTCAAGCTGAGTAATTGACAAGTTTGTTTTTTTTTTTAATAAAAAAAACCCGACAATGGTAATTTTGGCGATTCATATTCCGTAATTGGTACATCCAATTACGAAATATGAATCGCCATTATCAAAATCTATTTGTACAAATATATTGTGGTCTTTAGCTGTATTGAGATTCATATCACCAAATTTCCACCCAACTATTCGTGAACTTTGATCCTACATTTTACTTTCTTCATCAGGTTTAAGGAAACTCGTTCTGCAGACCATATTATGAATATAACCTTATTCGAGGTGCGTCACAACACAATTTCTTAGCAGCGCCTTTGAAACTGAGGAAATGGATGGGGCGGATGCGAATAAATTTTCATTTACATACGTTTACCGGCTTCAGCAATGCACGGGAAAGCAACGTCCTGTAATAAAATGAAATTACTTTTTTGATCGCGAAAATAACGTCACCATCGTAAATAAGATCAGCTCGCTAAGGATTCACATGAAGTGCTGATAGGAAAACATGGGCAACATATATTGGGAATATCTTTACCGGAAAAATTGTTTTACAGCTTAAATATTGTGAATTCTATTTTTTGGCGTCTCTTTTTGGTGCATCAGCAGTTTGAATTTTTTATTGCTTACTTTAATGTCATCTTACTTTTAAAATCTTCAATCGGTTTAACTAAAGTGTTGGAATCTTCGTAAAATACAGAATCACACGGAAAAGTGGTACTGAACCGAAAAACTAGATTGAAGGCGTTGAAGTCATGATTTGAACAGATTTCCATTATTCATCAATATCAGTCTATCATATTCCTATTGCTAAGACACGAGCCTTCTTTCAGAGAGAAAAAGATGGGTTCTAATCCACCATTCTGGCTCAGTGCATGTTGGTGATTGTAATTATGTTTTTGAACTTTTGAGGTTCGGACAAGGGCGCAGCCAGGATTTCACTGAGTGACAGTTGGCGGCAAATGCAACGTTATTTAATTTACTCTTAGGTTGTGATGCTCTTTGAACAAGCTCTTATCCACACTCTCCTTGATTTGCGCGTCATTGTCGCATGTTTGTATATTTTACTAACTGACTTCAAAAAAGGCGGAGGTTCTATGTTCCACTGTATATATTTTTTTTTAATGTTTGTTCACCGATATCTCCGCCAATTAAAGAATTGTTTAACACTTACTGACCGATATTTTTTTTTTGTTCTGTAGTGTGTACTTCCAATTTGGCCCCATTGCCACGCAAGTCAGGATCTGATAAAGGAATCCCAGGGAAATCGAGGGCAACCCTCAAATATTACGTTTTCATATATTTTTGAAGTAGGTTTTAATGTGATCTACATGTTGATCGAAGGTTCAGACATACCAGTTTCCTTCACCGTTTTTGAGCTATGGCATCAAAACTGTACATGATATTGAAATACTAAATAGCTGCGCCTCGTGGTTTCATCTACGTCGTTAATCCTGACGGAACCAGAACATTTTCTGGGATAAAAAATATCTTACGTCACTTTCCAAAATCACATCGATCTATTGTTCTGCTGCTGCGTGAAAGTGGATCGAACAAACAACCACACTTTCGCATTTATTTTTCGCATTGTCATTATACCTAATTATATTAAGGTAGTGTTTCATGCGCTTTCTATCTCGCTCGCACATTTCATATTTTAATATACACGATACACGTATATGCGAATATTGTACATACCTACTAAAATATTTATTTTAGTGTGTACTAGTAGCAGTGAGTATCTACGAGTAGAGAGTAACGAAAAAACGCATTTTATTCTGTAAGCAGTGCCTGCATCGTTCATTAACACCTCTGCTCGATGAATCCCCATTACGTATTTGGCATGAACGCCAAATTCGATAAGTCGGCCGCTTTGAGTGGGACTCCAAATGCAGTTAATGGAATTACGCGACTCACCAGCGGTTTTGCATTGGTAGAGTTTGCATACGCTCTGTGAAGTTAGGGCAAAATTTTTTTACCCAACTAACAGGAGGTGCAAGTTCACATCAATTCCCTGAATACACATCTAGTTATAATTATGTGGTAAAAGTCCTTAAAGCACGATTTTCTGAGCAATTTAAATCCTTCCAGTCACGTTGAGTTTCGTCATATTGACATTTCAAGTTGTATTTTTTTTAATACCATAGGTAGCAAATAACCTAACAGGCCGCTTAGTTTTATTTTTTCATTCACGTACAATCTCTCCGTCTGATTTTGATTTCACATTGGTAGAATTTGCATGCGCACAGATTAGTACCTAAGAGAAATAAATTTTACCTCCCTGAATGTCTTATTTAGTACATACTATGTCCAATTCTCTTAACACTTGATCACGTTTTTGTCCAAATTTCTGCATGTTTAGTCTCAAATTTTCTATATCATTCTATAAATTTATAATATTCTATAAATTTTCTATATTTTCTATTTCTATATAAATGCTTTAAAAATGAATTACTTGAAGCAAGATGTTTAAAGTTATTTAAATCCTTCCGATCATATTGACATAATCTGTTAATTGGCATCAGTGTTTTTTTTTACGACATAATTTTCTATTCTTATATTCATGTAACTTTCGGGATTTGACTCTGAGATGTCACCGTTCATTCAAAAGGAAAACTACCAAAGAAATGCTTTATTAAATTTTTCCAATCTTGACAATTTGAACTTTAGTGTGCACAAAAAGCCCGGATGGCCTAAAACTGCGACCAGAACCACCGAAGGATGGGCAGCAGCGTCCTAATAGTACACGGTGAACGTACTGCGATCCCCAAGCCGCCTGCCAAGCGTGGGAATTATGGCAACACCCCTATGAGGGAGGCCTTTGTCCAACAGTGGACGTTAATTGGCTGATGATGATGTGCACAAAAAGCAAGAAAAATAAACAAAGTAAACAAAAAGTTTTCCCTACTACTACACTAATATATTCAAAAGCCACTATAACCATTATTACCGTTTCCGAAGCGCTCCATCCATCGAACTGTGAAATTAATTACATCACTCATTGCTAATGAAGCCTGTTGGTTTCGGGACAATATTTATCCGCCCACTGCACCCCCACTTTCTGTTGTTCGCAGTAAGGACTGATATACCGGATTTCTAAATATGAGAAAAAACTTCACTTCACTTGCACATTCAAAATTTCTTGTAATAATCAAGTATAGAATTGGTGTATGTAATTGTTTGAATTTTTCCATAATTAATCAATAGAAAAATTAACGAAAATATCAATCACCACCATTATTATATTTTTTTACTTATTTTATCAACTAAAACCACTGTTACAAAGAATAAAGGTAAAGAGCTGCATCTTGTCGCTTTTAATAATATAATTGAATCATAAATACCGGTTACATAATGATTTCATGTACCGTTTTATGTCTACCATCTCTGGTCTTTCCTAAAAAGCCGGATCACACTGTTCTGGTTTCACTGGGCCTATTATGGATCTCTAGTGTTTGCGCCCTTATTATATTTGTATTGGAATTATAATGCGTGAGTTTGTTAATTGATTTGCGTTTGTGATGAATAAAATAAGATCTGAAACCGAAATTCAATGTTGACGCTGAACATTTGCAGATCAATGCCACAAAACTTAAAATGGAGCACTTAGACTATTACGATTTTAGCTCTTTTGGTTGTTTCCATATTATTTATGACACGATCAAGTCGTTTACCTGATGGTTAGCGTAACTTCCCCATCCAAATCAATGTAGCAATGCAATAGGAGTGCCGGTCGGATAGCGCGCCACAGCAACTTGAATGATGTCATCCGTCGGGCTTTTGGAAGCGCCGGTGTTGCAGCCGTTCTGGAACCGAATGGCCTACTTCGCGACGACGGTAAGAGACCCGACGGAATGACTCTCATTCCCTGGAAGATGGGACGGCCTTTAGTGTGGGACGCTACATGTGTTGATACACTGGCACCGTCTCACCTTCCAGAGACTTCAAAGCAGGCAGGTGGCGCGGCTATCGCGGCTGAATGCCTCAAGCGGCGCAAATATTCCAGCCTTGACAGAGGTTACTTATTTGTGCCGTTTGGGGTAGAAACACTTGGACCGTGGGGGCCAAGTGCTTTCGAAATTTTCAAGGATTTGTCGGGGAGACTAAAAGTTTCTTTGCGTGACCAAAATGCTGGCCTATATTTGGGTCAGAAAGTTAGCCTCGCTATCCAGCGAGGCAACGCGGCCAGCATTTTGGGCACTCTACCTGAAATTAATTTTCATTTAGGACTACTTAATTAACTCGTGTGCACTAAGTTTCAGACAATGCCTATAAATAAACGATCAGAAGGTAGTCTAGTTACTTATCGAAATAAATTTGTAATTTATTTAAAAAAAAAAAAAAAAAAAAATGTAGCACACTAATCTACACTAATATTATAAAGAGGAAAGATTTGTACCTATTTTTGTATGTTTGTAATGAATAGGCTCCGAAACTACTGAACCGATTTGAAAAATTCTTTCACTGTTGGGAAGCTACACTATCCCCGGGTGACATAGGCTATATTATATTTTGTAGCAAGGCCGAAGGCCGAGCTTACACTCGTGCGAAGCCGGGGCGGACGGCTAGTATTATATAATGTTATTTTTGAAATACTTCACTGTTGTTATAATAGTTATCTATTGTAAAAATTCGTTAAAATTGCGCACTGCACTATATTGTTAGAATTAGTTTTTGTCTGTTATTACACTGGAATCATTCCTTGAATCTGAATTAGAGTAATGTTTGTATTCTATACATATATTTGGCAGTGGTTAGTAAGCACTATAACAAGTTTTGAAAAGCTTTCCTGCGGTGTTCTTGCCTCAGTATCTGTTTAAAAAAAGTTATTTTTAAGCGAAAATGTGGTCTACGATGGAACATGCTTGCCTAGAAGAAACAGATTCACTCGCGATTTCGAAGACACCCAGATTATAAATATCGGGGAACACCAATTAAGGCAGTGCATTTCATAGATTTTCCTCAAAAACTGAATAATTTAACCATAATAAATACAAACAAACGGTGTTTATGACAATTGACGAATTATGTATTTGCCGTTCTACATTCTGATGAGTACATTGCGTGTTTGACTCACTTATGGCTCAAAGTACATAATATGCATAGAAGAAGTTAAATTAAGTCATGTCACGAAGTGTTCGCGAAATTCACTGCTTTTTAATACCATTAGTGGTTCTCTTCTTTTCATAGGATTCAATTTAAGATTCATCATCAGCCAGAAGACGTCCACTGCTGAACATAGGCCTCCCCCTTTAACCTCCACACTGAACGACATCCAGCCATCTGCATCCACTGGATGCCCGCGACTCTCACAATGTCGTCGGTCCATTTAAGATTAGTGAGCGGTAAACTCGTTAATTACTTGTTGTGTTAGCATTTCAATTTAACAGTTATCACATCGGATCTGCATAATCTAATTCCCTCTTGCCCATTTTAATATCGGACTGCCAGGGTAGTGGTAGGACTCTTTTGCAGGGGTCCGCCTGGGGAAGTACCACACCTTTGCAAGTTATTCAACCGCCAGGCAGTAGTGTGCAAACACTGCTGTGTTCCGGATTGAAAGGCAATGTTTCCAGCGAAATTACAGGGCACACAGAGATTTGTCATCTTATATCTCGGGGTGACGAGTGCAGTGCATTGGCATCCAGGGTTTTGAACTGTTGAAGTTCAAAATTCTGAGTGGCGTTGAGCTGCTATGGGCAAGCGTGAAGAGCCATCAGGCGAGCGACTTCGCTCGTCTCGTCACTCAGTATCATAAAAAAAGGGTGGATACGGAAAATCGACACCACTTTATGGTTGTTATTATGAAAACTCTTACGAAGTGCTTTGATTTCACGTTTATTGTGCAAACTGATAGTTTGTAGAATACGCTGCCTAAATAGGTGTTCCCCGATAGTTACAATCTAGGTATCTTCAAATCACGATGTGTTCTAGGCAAACGTGCTCCATCGTAGACCACGTCGTCGCTTAACATCAGGCGAGGTGGCGGTTAAATGTAAGTCTATATATATTTTTTTACGGACCAAATTGAGATCCCTTACCCTCCCCTTTTGAAGTCACTTGAAAAGAAACCCGTTTGTTGAGTCTTCAATAAATTTCGGTATCTCTCCATCTTGCTGATTATCATTGAACTGTAAAATATATCCTCTTGAAATTCTGCACAGATCTAAAAATGTCTAGTGCAGTAGGCAACAGTAGGTAACCACTGCACTATTTTCCCTAGTAATCAGTTTATTATACAAAAGATTCAGAAAGCAATGATAGTGCCCGGCGTTCCTTTAATGGAACGGCAGTGTAAAATCCCCGGGGCGGTAATAATTTTGAATTGCAACATGAACAACGAAATGTACAATGTGCAGAAAGTGATGACACAATTTAACATTGATATTGTAGGAATAAGTGATGTGCGATGGAAATATCGTGGAAAACGTGACCATATTTTTACTACTTTCTTCTATTCTTTATTTCTTGTCTTTGAATCAGAAGAATCCTCGAATAAACGGCCAAATATCAGTAGTCTAATTACTAAACACCTTTAATAAACACGGGTTCCCACCCGTCTGCACACGAAGTATTGCAATACTTCGTTTATCAAACTTTTACAGTTTACGGCGCACTTCCAGGTTTATTAACAAAAAAAGATCCGATCCTAATCTACCTACTTGCCGACGAAGTGCGTAAGTACCCAAACACACCCAAAAGAACGTAAGGACCCATGCTATTAGAGTAAATGATTAATGTTTATATCGTTAAAACCAATAGCTTTGATGAAAAAGTTAAGTACCTAAATATAACAATTATTATATAATATATAATAATTGTTATATAATAAATATAACAATTATTATATAATATATAATAATTGTTATATGTTACATAATGAATTCAATACAATTTTCCAAACCAAAGATATCAATGTTATCATTCATCAATCTTTGTTTATAAGTAGAAATATTTTATATATTTTATACAAATTAGAGGCATATTGCACTGATGCAGCTACTATAAACTACGTGAAGCTGTATTCGAATATAATATGTCGGGGGAAAACTCTTTTCGTATTTTGTATGTATAAAGTTGTAGTAAAATCTCTTCGGTTGTACTGTTTGTATCTGGCTGGTTTTGATACCATTAAAAATATGACATTTTAAAAAAGGAATACAAAAAGTAAAAAGCAATTTCCGCCATTTTTCAATTGTTTTTAAGTTTTATTTTGAAGTTTTATTACAACAAGGGGAAAATGCGACACAAGCCGCGAACAAAATTTGTGACGTTTATGGACCTAAGTCATCAAAGCCGGCAGTGTCATCAAGAGTAGCACAATGTTGGTTCAAGCGTTTTCAGTCAGGGAATTTTGATGTAAAAGATACAGCTCGCACTGGTCGCCTTGTTACGAATAAAGTCGATGCCATTTCTGAAAAAGTGGAGCTAGATCGGCATATTAGTAGTTACGACGTAGCTGAAGAACTGGGGATCGACCAAAAAACAGTTTTGACCCATTTGAAAAAGTCTGGGTATACAAAAAAACTCAATATTTGGGTGCCACACGAGCTCACTGAAAGAAACCAAATGAATCGTGTACTCATTTGCGATTCTCTATTGAAACGTAACGAAATCGAACCGTTTTTGAAAAGATTGATCACTGGTGATGAAAAATGGATCACCCACGACAAGAACGTGCGCAAACGATCACGGTCAAAGGGCAGTGAAGCACCACAGACTGTAGCGAAACCCGGATTAACACGTAATAAGGTGATGCTGTGTGTATGGTAGGATTGGAAGGGCATCGTTCATTATGAGCTTTTACCGCCGGGCAAAACCATCGATTTGGATTTCTACTACCAACAGCTGCTGAGACTCAAACAAAAAATTGAGAAAAAACGGCCGGAATTGATCAACAGAAAGGGTGTGGTCTTTCATCATGATAACGCCAGACTGCACACATCTTTAGCCACTCAGCAAAAATTGAGAGAGCTTGGTTGGGAAGTGTTAATGCATCCACCATATAGCCCTGACCTTGCACCCTCAGATTTCCATGTATTTTGGTCTCTTTAGAATTCTTTGGGTAGAGTTAGATTAACATCAAGAGTGGACTGTCAAAACTACTTGTTGCATTTTTTTGATCAGAAGTCCCAAAATTTCTACAGCAACGGGATCATGTCAGTACCTACAAGATGGAAACAAGTTATCGAACAAATGGCACACATATATTATAATTAAATATTATTAAACTTGAAAAAAAAATATGTCTTGAATTTGTTTATAAAATACGAAAACAATTTTGCCCCGACCTTATATTTTAAAAAAATGTGTTAGTGCGAAGGCTTATTTTTATTAAATATGCGATGTGTTATTTTTATTAGATACTAGCTGATACCCGCTACTTTGTACGCGTAGAGCTAGCTAGACCTTCATTCAGCCTAGCCCAGCCAGCCTTTACCATGACCCGCTTCAAGAAAACACAAAATTTCATCCAAATCGTCCCAGCCGTTTACTCACCGTTTAAACCTTCCCTGGATTATGAAAAACATTTCAAAATCAAAATCAGCTAAATCGCCCCAGCCGTTCTCGAGTTTTAGCTAGACAAACGAACAGCAATTGATTTTTATATAATAAGTCAAGGACAGTATTGATAGAAGCATAAAAGTAAAAACACCGTCAACAGTTTTCAAATCAAAAAGAAAATTTGACCACAGTGCAGCACATTTTTTGAAGTTTTCTTTTTGTTTAAACCATAAAAATTATACTATGTCATATCGGGATGATACATCTCTGAAATTTGGCTGTCCAGCTTCGCTCGTTCGATTTTTTCTATGACCATGCAATTTCTGAACTATGAATACGACCACAAGTATATGGCTTTGGCCACGGAACCGTGACAAATGCTTATCTCGACACGCTCTTGGCTAGTTATTTCTTATTTCGAGGGCATTTGTATGTATTATCATCATCATCATCAGCCAGAAGACGTCCACTGCTGAACATAGGCCTCCCCCTTTGACCTCCATACTGAACGACATCCTGCCATCTGCATCCACTGGATGCCCGCGACTCTCACAATGTCGTCGGTCTATCTAGTGGGAGGCCTACCTACGCTGCGTCTTCCGGTTCGCGGTCTCCACTCAAGAACCTTTCTTCCCCATCGGTTAACAGTTCTTCGAGCGATGTGGCCTGCCCATTGCCACTTCAACTTGCAGATTTTAATAGCTATGTCGGTGACTCTGGTTCTTGGGCGAATTTCTACGTTTCGGATTTTATCGCGCAAAGAAACTCCGAACATAGCTCTCTCCATTGCCCGTTGTGTGACTCTAAGTTTTTCCAAAAGGCCAACAGTTAAGAACCACGTATCAGTCAGTACCATATGTCATCACTTGCAACACACACTGATCATACCTTTGTCTTCAGGCACTGTGGTATCTTGGACGAGAAGATGTCACGCAATTTCCCGAACGCTGCCCATCCGAGTGGATTCTTCGGGCGACCTCTTTGCCTAAGCTGGACTTACCTAACTGAACAATCTGTCCAAGATGGGTGTAATGGTCAACAACTTCGAGAGTATCGTTCCCAACGTAAAAAATACACAGTTTTTGTATGTATACCTTGATAAAAAAGCCATGAAATGGAACTATTCTATTTATCTGTTAAAATATCACAGTAAAATAAAATAAAAAATGGGATGCGGTATATTTTGGGTTTTAAATGCTAACATAGAACAAAACGCATTGGATTGAATCACCAAAGAGATTGTAAGTAGTCTATGTTTTTATAACATCCTTGATCTACAAGTTCATTCATCTAAGAAGGTTCCTTAATAGTTTTAATCTGGTTGATTATCTGAATGACAGTTGACAGTTTAAAAATTTCAATGGCTATGTCAATAACATTCTCTTTACTTTGGATCTCTTTGCTTGAGGCTTTGTGACGATCCTCATATTACGTTTCGCGTCACAAAGAAAATAATCATTGATTTTTTAATTTCTTTTATGTAATAAAAAAGAATTAAATTAAAAGATTATAACATAGCATAATTATGTTTCAATCTGGTCATAGCTGAGCATATTCGTGAAAACCGCATTTAAATGCGTCGAGTGGTTTAGGAGATGTGCGTGGACAAACAAACAGACAAATATTCCAAAAAATATTCTAACGTGTTCAGCTGCTTATTTTAAAACGCCCTGTGTATTTTTTTTTGTTATCTCGCAATTACAGATTTTTTTAGCTCTACGTTTTTTTATACCTATGTATAGATATACATAGATGTATAGAAGATAGATATAGATATTCAAAAACATTAAGCTAATTATAACTTATTTTTTCAATACAGAAATAATATTATTCACTCATAATTATAATGAAAGCACCATTTTTGGTTGTTTATTTAGAACTTATAAACAAAAACAGCTTCTAAAAATAAAAAATTAAACATTACATGAAAGAAAATGTCCATCTTAAATTCAGGTAGAAAAAATAAATTAAATTTCTATATAGGTAGGTACATGATTTCTCGAGTTCTCGACTTTTCTCGAGCTTGATTTCCCGGGAACAAAGCCAAATGATTTCCAGTTTGAAGGGTTTCCCAGTTGGTCGACAATTCATTAGAGCCAGTTCAAACTTTACTCCCACCTGCACCAGAAAAACTACTGAACACAATTTTTTGCAATTGTAAAAAGGGTCCTGAGGTTGTACTGAGTTTACCTATATTAATTTTAATACGTTTTAGAAACAACTAAAACTAATTAATATTTTGTCTTTATAACAATTTTTAACTTAGGTTGCAAACAGAGTAGACTAAATCACAGAATAATAAAGAGCATATAATACGTTACGTGATTTACAAAGCGTACAAGGCCGTCTGTCAAATAGTATGTAGCCTTTGGAGCCTTAAAATATTGTACAACCCTGCAGTTTGCCGTCCTGTCAAAAATATATCTGTTTCGTTATGGTAAAAATAAATGTATATATTATGAGCAAAGAATGTAACATGCTTAGTTCGCTTATGCTAAATTAGCACTACTTTTATGCTCAGCTGTTGACCTATTTCTGAAAACTGAATGCATGATCCAATAAATCAAGGTGCCAATACATGGTAACAAGAAAAAAAAATCACTTGTTACCATTTCACTCCGTCAAATGAAAAGATATCGAAACGAAAAATTTTTTGTTTATAATGTTATGATAGTCAGCAAAACTTGAGTGTCACTTTTTGTAAATTCACACTCAGTAATTTTATATCGTCAATAATACGTCAATAATGTACAAATGTGCGAGCGAGAAAGCTGCAGACGAATAGAGGCACCTTAAGTTTTCACTTCTGACGTGCAGTCCTATGACTGATGTGTTTTTTTTAGGATTTGAGTGCATGATATCCTTCTTCTTGATGCACAGAGATTGACTTGTTTCTGTCATCAACCAAATCACCAATCAGCATCTTTACTGGTTAATGATTGTGACATGGTTTACTGTGGCTTTTTATTTTCTGGATCAGGATTGGGAAGTACGTTTAACAAGGAAGAACAAGAATTCTTGTATTGATTTCCATTAGATGTTTGTTAGTCACGCGAAACAGTAATACGTCTCTTAAGGTAGAATGAAACTTTCTATTGGTGAATTGAGAAAATTGGTGTAGTTTTGTATACAAGGTAACTGGTAATTGTGATTATAAGTTGAAAGAGGGTACATCTGTACAAATTCTTTTGTCGGACAACCCTGAAATAGCGAAAAAATATTGGGTTAGTATTATTTAAATATCTGGGACATTATTGCACACATGGTCTTCTGACCCCAAACTAAGCAAAGCTTGTAATATGGCTGCCAGAGACTGATATACATACATATATATATTTAAATACATACTTAGATAATAACACCCAGACATAGAACAAACACAAATGTTCATCACACAAATGTTTGTCCTAGATGGGGATCGAACCCACGCCCCCAAGCGCAGAAAGCAGGTTCACTACCAACTGAGCCACCGGGGCTGTTGAATAAGGGAATCGATAAGGGGAAGGTCTATGTTCAGCTGTGGTAGTCTTCTGGCTGATGATGATGTTGATATTATTAAATAGGCTTTAACTTTTTAATTGACTATTTATGAATCGGGTTATTATATATTATTAATTTAATGAATAAAAACTAAGTCGCGATTTTGTCATCGCACTAGCCGCTATCGCCTGAAAGCTCATCCACATATCATAGATAAGTGGAAATCGCACACTGTGCTATTCACACGATCTTTATTGCCTCACATTTGCAAAATGTGGAATGACCTACGCACCTCTTCCTCGTGGAAATTCCAAAGATTCGTACTCAGTACTCAAGGATTTGGGTCGTCATTTATGATACTTTCTTCCCAAGAATGGAACTCCCTGCCGTCCTCCTTGTTTCCTGAGAACTACAATAAAGGCATCTTCAAGCCTAAAGTAAATAGATTAACGTGTTCCGTCCTCAGCCACACCGTCGCTTACCATCAGACGAGTTGGTGGTCGAACGTAGATCTATTCTATATTAAAAATAAATAGTAAAAGTTTGTAAACGTGTATTGTATTGACACTGTATCCGAGAAGCTGAACATGGGATTCTTCAAAAGGCGAGTTATTAGAGTCTTAAAAGGTTGCTAACGTAGTTATAGTGCTTCTGGTGTTATAAGTATCCATAGGCAACGGTGACTGCTTACCACAGGGCTGCGTTCAGAAAGAACACACTCAAAACACTGTTTTAAACTATCACGGTTGTTCACTAAAGTTATATGATTATTTACGGGATATTTACAGTGGTAAGGTAGTGCGTGGCACAACCTTACCACGGTAAATATCCCGTAAATAATCATATAACTTTAGAACACACTCAGTTTGATTTTCGCCGGATGAATGTTAACCGGATGTCTATGATTTTCATCCGACGTTACTGAACGGCACAGAACGACTCCGGTTGTTTTTATAACCTCACGGCTCAGAAAAAACAAATAAACTATTATATAATCAATAGTAGTCAATATTAATATATAATTAATGGTAGTGGTAGACACAGTATAATATTGGTTTGGATTTTGTGCATTACAAGCTTCGAAAAAAAAAAACTTAGCTTTTTCCGATTGAAAATTTTACCGCGCCATCAACCGCAATCCAATCACAGTTGTCAAACTGACAGCGGTGTGATTTTCACCCACCGATTTTACGGTGCGATGAGTGCGATCGCCCGGCGACGTAATAGGTCGGGGAAAAAGTCTTTTCGTATTTTGTATGTATAAGGTTGTAGTAAAAATCTCATCCGTTGTACTGTTTGTATCTGGCTGGTTTTGATACCATTAAAAATATGACATTTTAAAAAAGGAATACAAAAAGTAAAAAGCAATTTCACGCCATTTTTCAATTGTTTTTTTGTTTGATAAAATGAGTGAATCTAACGAAGAAATTCGATATATTGTGAAATTTTATTACAAAAAAGGGAAAACTGCGACACAAGCCGCGAAAAAAATTTGTGACGTTTATGGACCTAATGCAGTGTCATCAAGAGTAGCACAATGTTGGTTCAAGCGTTTTCAGTCCGGGAATTTTGATGTCAAAGATGCAGCTCGCTCTGGTCGCCCTGTTACGGATAAAGTAGATGCCATTTCTGAAAAAGTGGACCAAGATCGGCATATTAATAGTTACGACGTAGCTGAAGAACTGGGGATTGACCACAAAACAGTTTTGACCCATTTGAAAAAAACTGGGTATACAAAAAAACTCGATATTTGGGTGCCACACAAGCTCACTGAAAGAAACCAAATGAATCGTGTACTCATTTGCGACTCTCTATTGAAACGTAAAGAAACCGAACCGTTTTTGAAAAGATTGATCACTGGTGATGAAAAATGGATCACCTACGACAAGAATGTGCGCAAACGATCATGGTCAAAGGGCAGTGAAGCACCACAGACTGTAGCGAAACCCGGATTAACACGTAATAAGGTGATGCTGTGTGTATGGTGGGATTGGCAGGGCATCGTTCATTATGAGCTTTTACCGCCGGGCAAAACCATCGATTCGGATCTCTACTGCCAACAGCAGATGAGACTCAAACAAGAAATTGAGAAAAAACGGCCGGAATTGATCAACATAAAGAGTGTGGTCTTTCATCATGATAACGCCAGACCGCACACATCTTTGGCCACTCAGCAAAAATTTAGAGAGCTTGGTTGGGAAGTGTTAATGCATCCACCATATAGCCCTGACCTTGCACCCTCAGATTTCCACCTGTTTCGATCTCTTCAGAATTCTTTGGGTAGTGTTAGATTAACATCAAGAGAGGACTGTCAAAACTACTTGTTGCATTTTTTTGATCAGAAGTCCCAAAAATTCTACAGCAACGGGATCATGTCACTACCTACAAGATGGCAACAAGCTATCGAACAAAATGGCACATATATATTATAATTAAATGTAATTAAACTTGAAAAAAATATGTCTTGAATTTGTTAAAAAAATACGAAGAAACTTTTTCCCCGACCTTATACGATGTTCTTTTTGAACGACGCGGTGTGAAACACACTGGCTTATTGAACGGGTGAGTCGTCATCGAGCGATCGCCCGATGATCTAACTGAACGCAGCCCAGGCATCCCGTCTGATTGCTTGTCACTTATAAGCATTAAAAATTCAGTAAATTTATTCTTAATAATTTTGAACTGTAAGAAATCGCTACACACTGCACTTTTTAACCTTATGCCATTAAATGCGATAGAATACATTCTCCGGTTTTGTTTAAACTACTCTTGAAATGTAAAAATGTATTTTCAAGAAAAAATAACAAAAAATATTGATCTTTACCCGTAGAAATAATAATAATAATAATAATAATAACACCGCGTACCCCGATTCCATGGGGCTAAATGAGACCCCTGACCCCTGGCTTGCCTTAACTGGCTGTCCAGGGGTGGAAACCGCAAGAGCTAAGACCCTAAGCTCCAGGGTGGAAGTGTTAAAGGGCATAACGCCGCGAGTAGCTCTTAGTGAAAGTGCAGCACACCTCTCTACACCCTAAGCCACCCACGCCGATGTTGCTCCTCTGGTGCCAAGATACGGCAGCCTTTATGGGGGGCCCATTCAGTGGGTGGCAAGTCATCACCTGCCTAAATATATTTTGAGATGAGACAGGATAAGGCAGGTGCCGTTTCTCATTCTATAGATCTGTTATTCCATCCACAAGTTGTTCACCTCAATAGCCCAGTCTTTTTTAATCCTATACTGTACAATAGTTTCATATTCCTTTTTATACATATTTTATAGTTGCATGTATTTTATATTCAAAAGGGCCTCTTGGTGTTGGCTTCGGCTCCACCAATGCCCACCAAATGTCCGGGCTAGACCCGAGAATTTTATGCAATAAAGGGATATAATAATAATAAATATCTGGGACATTATTGCACACATGGTCATCTGACCCCAAACTAAGCAAAGCTTGTAATATGGCTGCCAGAGACTGATATACATACATATATATTTTTAAATACATACTTAGATAGATATTAACACCCAGACATAGAACAAACACAAATGTTCATCACACAAATGTTTGTCCTAGATGGGAATCGAACCCACGCCCCCAAGCACAGAAGTTAGGTTCACTACCAACTGAGCCACCGGGGCAGTCGTCCTTAATGTGCCAACCTACGCACTGTTTTTTATATATGATCGTTAAATAGCCTGTTTCCAAACTATAATTCAAACCAATATTAAAAAAAAGGATTTTCCCTTAGTGTACAATTACGTATTCCCTTAAAAAGTAATAGGAATAATTTAAAGGGCTTAGTGATTCTAATTACACAGGCTGCTTAGTAAAGCTGTATCTACATACCTAAACGGGCATCGTGACTGTGTACTAAACTAAAACGAATTACTTTCGTGGCAGGTAAAAAGCATTTGATTGAAGAACTTTATAAATGTTGGTAAAAATTTAGCTAAGGTGCACATAACAAGACTTAATTTTTAATTGCCTTAATATTTACTTAATAAATTACAAAAGAAACATACAAAAGGGCCTTGGATTTTATATGTATTTCTTTTATCTTTTTGTATTCATTTCATTAAATTTTCTCAAACACCAAGGATTTTCAATAAAATATCACAACAATGTAATGAACGAATATCTTACCACGTTAGAAAATTAGAAATAAAGCGTAAGGCACAAAGCATGCTAAATTTTCCATATTACTATTATGGGAAATTATGACGTCACGTAACATCTAGCAATTTGCTGCGATGCCAACATGTAACATTTTGTTTTTAGAAATATCGCCACACCAAACTAAGCTATATGAAGGAACAAATAAACTCGACAATACATTTAATTAATTCATATTGTGGACATGACATTTATATGCGGAAACGTGTTAATAGTGCTAAGATATCCAAATTATTTGTAAATTAGTTATGTATCGCTGTACGTTTTACGAATAAAAATAAATAAAAAAAAAGCAATACAAAATAATTATGGAGCAATTAGAGACAATATTACAAAGAATAGAACCGGATTGCCACTACTTATCTTGTGCAATTCTTTTTTTTTAACAATAATTATAAAAAAAGCTGCCCACATGAGATCCTGTAAAATTAGGTACGAAAAGGTAAATAAGTGATGTTAAGAAAGTTGTTCACAGAAATATATTTTACTGGGTTACGCGGAAAGGGTGTAGCAATATGCGTTTTGTAATGTTCAGGTATGTAATTATGAGTATTGTTATGTTTAGATAACTGTAAAATAATAGCTAAAAATTAAAAAAAAAAAAAAAAAAATTGGATGTTTTTGTATTTCCAATAGATTGCATACAAATAAAAAGTCAAATAAAATTAGATACCTTTTAGATATGATAGATATGTTTTTATTGTTCACATCAAAAACTACATACATACATAAGACAAAAACTACTTAAAACTAGTGAAACAATTGGCGGCCTTATAAGCGATCAAAGTATTTTCAGTTTAGTTTTCAGTTATTGCCAGTCGCACTAACCCGCTTAGGTGTGTCAGGAGTTTTTAACGAGGACAGCTCCGGCATAGAAACATTTCGTGCTAGGACATTTTTCTTCATTTTACCTTATTTGAATAACGAAAATGTATTTTACCTGAGCGTGGTTTACAAGTTAATTCCGCGGAAGAAGTTGGAAACGGGCACAATTAAAATTGTTGTATTTTAGGACAAGAGAGGCAATTTTGGAAGAATTTCTCCTGATTTGATTTTTAAAAGCGTCTTCGTTACCTTTTTGTGATCCCTGGACTTTGGAATCTTGCGCCGAAAATGAATATCAGTCAGTTATTAAGGTTTTTTGCTAATTTGCTGCAAGGTATTTTTTTTCCAGTTTTTTTTCCAGATTGTAAGACAATTTTAGTAAGTTCAGTGTTATTAGAAGTATTCCTTAATGGCCATTACAATTAACATATTTTCATATCCCTTGTTTTCTAATATACTAGATACTTGTGCTTGCCTGGTACTTTGTATTGCAGAAATATTTACTTAGTTAATAGTTATTTACCACTTTTTTTACCTTATATTTAATTAATTGGCTGCCATTGGCTTCACCACCCTTCGATTGTACGTGTAAAACGTACAATCGAAGGGTGGTGAAGCCAATGGCATTTCAAAATATCTACACGTTGCACTTTCATAATCATAATCATTTTATTGGTAACTAATAATTACAGGTCATATTATGTTACTAGTATCTAAGTACTAATAAAACAGGTTAAAAAACTTATTATAATAAACTAGCATAGGTATTATAATACCTATGCTAGTTTTGTTTTCTTCTTAATACCTATTGTTTTTTTCTTAATTCTTAATATTTTTATTGTTTTAATTAATACACTTTTTTATGACACTGGGTGACGAGACGAGCGAAGTCGCTCGCCTGATGGCTCTTCAAGCTTGCCCATAACAGCTCAACGCCACTCAGAATTTTGAACTTCAACAGTTCAAAACCCTGGATGGCAATGCACTGCGCTCGTCACCCCGCGATATAAGATGTCAAATCTCTGTGTGCCCTGTAATTTCGCTGGAAACATTGCCCTTCAATCCGGAACACAGTAATGTCTGCACACTACTGCTTGGCGGTTGAATAACTGGCAAAGGTGTGGTATTTCCCCAGGCTGACCCCTGCAAAAGAGTCCTACCACTACAAATGAATGGATGAATATAAAAAATATTTATACAATAATTGATATATTTTTAAGAAACTTAGAATAAGTACCTATATTCTAAGCCTTGAAACTTGTTTGATCAAAATGAAAATTTCTAAACAAAAAAATTATCACTTTTTTTTTGCTTTTGGCTTCGCGTTGCCGCAGTTGCCATGTTCAAAATTTATTACTTGTTTACTAAGTATACATAATTATTATGTTCACGCGGTGGAAAACGTAGGCAGTGATTGCTTCGCGGTGTGAAAGTACAAACTCCCTAAGCTAGGAAAGTAAAGCTTTAATTTTATGGGCAATACTTTAATTCAAAGTGATGTTATCTCAAGGGTCCATCAACGAAGCGGCGTTTTTTACCAATTTAATTAAACTTTGGACATTTCAGCCTGTTCGGTGAGGCTTTTTTATAAGTAGAGGGAGTAGAGAGAACTTTTGTTGTAAGTCACTTTGTATGATAACGTGTGAGATAGATAACATTTTACGACTGGAAAATTTAAAGTTTGTTAAGAAAATATTAATGTTATGCGCCCCGCGGGCTTACCCACACTCTTTTCTTATTTACTTATTGTTTAACCACGTCGCAAAAAGAGGTGTTTATTTATTTATAGGAAAATACAGCTTTAAGTGTTATAAGTTTAACTTTATTTTTTATCGCGAATATTTTCGCGAATGACCTCCAACCCGCCTGTTAGTAAACGACGATGTGGTCGAAGATGAAGCACGCAGTGTGTATCTGTTTATATGTGTATCTGTGCCTCTATATGTTTGTCTGTTACATCGTAGCTACCAAACAACTGAAGCTATTTTGATATAGTTTTTTATTTGTTGAAAAGTGACTTGATCGGGAGTGTTCCTAGCTTATATTATTATATGAAAATCTTTTCAGCAGTTTGGAGATTATCAGTTTTTATATAGAAAGTTTTTTTAAATTTTCAGCTTATTGTTTGATATAAAACTTCAAGCACGTACGTAGGTACTAAATCTATGTCTTCCTTTCTCTGCATTATTGATTTATCAAGATTTACAATATTGGAAATATTCTCTCTCCAATTTTTTTTTATTAATAATATAATATATATTATATACAAAAATAACTAATAGAAAAATAATTTTAAGTCAAAATGTAATAAACTAAACTATGGGTAGGTACTCGGTTTTTTTTTATTCTAACAGCTCCAATTTTTTTGGTGAACAAAAATAAATATTGATCGTTACTTCGTTTTAATCTTGCAAACGAGTTATCACGTAGTACCTATTTACATTCTACTTGTTGTTATTTTTTAAGCTTTATTCTGAAAATATTCAAGATTACAAGAAGGTGCTACACAATTTTTTCATCTAAGAAAAAACAAACGCGATCAAAAAATCCTAAACAGAACTTTTAGGTTACTAAAGAAGTCTGTCTATCGAAGCCAACTAAATCCATGCGCTTTGCGGAAATCAAAAATACGCATGCGCGATAACCATGGCGTCGAACAAATGACAGTTGTGACAACAAACGCTACGGCGAGGAATGTTTTACTCAATTTCCTTGAAAAATCATGTTTCTCTCGATCTATTACTCAATATTCTTAATTATTTTTGTTATTTTGGATTAGTGTTAACTGTAATTTACGCAGATCAGTGATTCAATTATTTTGAGGTTAGTTTTTATCTTGTGTTTACGGATTTGGTGGTGGTAAATAATTCAAAACTTTTGCTGCAGTGTCCTTCAAAGTTTAGTATTTCTTAATATTTTCTGTGTTTGTGTAATATCTTTGAAAGTGTACCAGGCAACTACGAGTCGTGAAGAGGTGAAAGAAGTGCTACACTCAAGCTGATAAGGTATGTGAATACTTCTAATTCATCCTCAATGTAAAACCACTCCGGCAGTAAAGGGTCGTAAATGAAATATTTCAGCGAATTGAACCTTACGTCCTATCTTTTTAGGCTACGTATTGTTTTCATACGATGAATAAGTGAGGTCTTCTAAAGCTTAAATTTTATACGAATGCTGTCTTGTTTGTTATTATATTTTGAACAGGAAAACTCAACCAACCTTTCTACCCCTACGAATTAAGACTAAGGTGCAGATGTATAAATTTGACATAAGAACTAAAACTAACGTAATGTTTCATAATAGCATGTTTTGTAGCAAATATAACTTAGTACAAATAAATGAGTTTGTTTTCCGAGCAAAAATCATCCTTACTTGCTAACTGGGGTAAGGTTGCTTGGAAGAGATCGCTTATAGCGATGAGGCCGCCAATTGTTTCACTAGTTTTAAGTGTTTTTATCATATTATGTACCTACCTATGTATTTTTTGGTGTAAACAATAAAGAGTTATCTACCTATGTATCGAGTATCTACGAGTATCTAATGCAGTGACTCCAAAGTGGATCTTGGACCCGACAATAAAAGATGCTACTCTTTACGGCATTATGCGACCTCATGCCCATCGGGCAGCTGGAGCTCACGCAGATCAGTTTTCATGTCGTCAGACCAGTGGCCCTAGTACGAGCACTTGCGAAAAAGTATTCGTTCCGTAAACGATAGCAAAATGTATGAAAATTTGAACAGCGCCTCTATCGGACGCAAAAGGAAACTGAATTTTTCATATTTCCTAAAAAAAATGTAGACGGTTGCTGTTGGTTGCGGTCTTTTTACGCATTGCTTCTTGTCTTGAAAGAAATTGCGCAGTAAGTGGGTAATGTTCTAAATGTTCGAGTTTAAGATAAGGCATTAATTAATGAAAACCATCATGGAGGGAAAGGTAGAAGGAAAGAGAGGACCGAGAAGACCAAGAAGATTATTCGTAGACCAAATAAAAAAGAAGGCAAATGTCATGTCGTACAGGGAGGTGAAAACGCTGGCAGAAGACCGTCAAGCCTGGAAATTACTCCACCGACAAGAGCTACGCTCTTAAATGTTGAATGAATAAATAAAAATAAAAGAAAAACTTTTATTGGGTTACGCGGAAAGGGTCTAAGCTGAAAGGGATCCGTTATACTGATCATTATGAACAACTTTTACTACATATGGGACCAACACTGAATCAGGTATTCCATACATTTTGTCGAGTGTGAATTACCATTTTCTATGGAAAAGCTGTGGGGTTAGTACAAGAACTTGCGAAAAAGTTATCGTTACGTAAACGATAGCAAATGTATGAAAAATTCAGTTTCCTTTTACGTCCGATAGATTTTATTGAGCTGTTATGGGCAAGCGTGAAGAGCCATCAGGCGAACGACATTGCTCGTCTCGTCACTCAGTATCATAAAAAAAAGTCCGATAGAGGCGCTGTTCAATTTTTCATACATTTTGCTATCGTTTACGGAACGAATACGCAACCCTTTTGGAGATCGATGGGGGAGGCCTATGTCCAGGCTGAAACGGTGATGATGAAGATGACGTTGTATATTAGTGTGTGTGTGCGATGTGAAGCGAGAAAAATGCCTTCGAATATTACACATTGGAGTGAATAGTGAGACAGTTTCTAATTTCGTCACCAGTAATAGTACTGTATAGCATAGAGTCGCTATCAGAAATACCCCGCGCAATCGATTCACGGCAGATTGCGGATCGAATAAACTTTTTATCGAGTCACAAACCTCGATACGTGATTGGCTGACACAAATTGGAAAAGGAAAAATGGAACAATAAGACCACAGGCCACATACACTTCAATAAATTAAAAGCCAATCACACACATTACCACATACGCCTCTACAAGTATACGTTGGAAATACATATCTATACTGGGTTAGTTTTTTTTATTCTTATTAGGTGCGCCTCGCAGTTTCATCCCCGTGGATTATTCCTTATATCATCAGCTATCTGCAAAATTGATCCAGCCGTTTTGGAACCCATAGGGAACATACATACAAACGCACATCGCCTTTTATATACAGGGTTATGCATATACCCTGTACTAAGCCAAAAGGAGGTCATTGTACTCATAATTATGAACAAATTTTACAAAGGGACCAACCCTGAAATCGCGAAAAAAAATCAGCTGTTTCATACATTTTGTCGAGTGTCAATGACCGTTTTCTATGGAACAGCAGTTTTTTTTCCGCGATTTCAGGGTTGGTCTCATAGTAAAAGTTGTTCATAACGATGAAAGTACCTCCTTTTGGGTTAGTACAGGGTATATATATGCATAGTAGATAACTATATTATTATTTTCAATTAGTTCGTCACATATTTTAATCGCATCTTTTTTGGGTATACTTAGTGCAGTTCCATCATTTATATATATACGTAAAAACATTTAAAATCGACTTCAGTCACCAAAGATGATCTTGCACACTAATGCTTGGCGGCAAATTAAGCTACCAGCGGCTAGATGTTTTTATCGCTTGTATGATTACGCACAAAAATATCATGCGAAATGAAAGATTTTCTATTAATAGAAAGCAAATTCGAATGGTTTAAACCACTCGTTGCGATTGCGAGTGATATGATTATAAATGCGATTTTTAATTTCAGTAATTTTGCATGATTTAGCATGATATTTTCGTGCGAAATATCATACGAGCGGTAAAAAAAATAGAGCCATAATAATAAATAATAATAATAATAATAAATATCTGGGACATTATTGCACACATGGTCATCTGACCCCAAACTAAGCAAAGCTTGTAATATGGCAGCCAGAGACTGATATACATACATATATATTTTTAAATACATACTTAAATAGATATTAACACCCAGACATAGAACAAACACAAATGTTCATCACACAAATGTTTGTTCTAGATGGGAATCGAACCCACGCCCCCAAGCACAGAAAGTAGGATCACTACCAACTGAGCCACCGAGGCAGTCATAGAGCGTCGATGTCACCCCAAACCAAATAAAAATTGTATGTAAAAGTTAAACATTTCCATACAATCTTTATGTGGCCACAGAGCGCCTATGTAATATTAACCTCAATCGACTCGGGACGAAATTTGATATATTGCTAACTGGCCGGACATGCGGGCATAGCCTACTTGAACAACCGTTCAAACTACTTCCAAAGAGTTCAGTTAAAGGTTTCTCAATGTCATTCCCAACTATCTTTCAAGTACGTAAAGTTCATATCAAGTACCTATTCACCTAGTTTTCTAGCAAAATTTGCTTCACTTATTTTCTAATTTCACACATTAATTTGCACCGAAACCTTCCTAAACTATTTGTGGTATCAGACTAGGGCTAACGCAAATAGTAGACATTCCACTGTGATAACGCTACAAAGTAGGTATTACTTAAAAGGCTCTGTTTATTAATAGCTTTGTTTTTTGCTGATTTTAGGAATTACCAACTCACAAAAATAACAATATTATATAACTACCTTATATATCTTTATTATTATAATTCCTTAGTACAATAAAATAGCCCAGCACAGTGGGTCTGTTTCTTGTGAGATGTTTTTGCATGCAGGACGGCTATGTGGGCACGCGAGCTTTCATTAATTACGCATCATGAATTCAGCTCACAGTGCTTCGGGGTGAGGCACCTATGCTGTAAAATTCTATAGCAACCCAAAGGGTTAAAGTCATCGCACACTCAACACATTTCGTAGATGCGATTAAGTTTTTGTCACAGAACCGATTACAGTTGATATGTTTTATCACAAAAAATAATATTTTTTTGTTTAAAATTGATTGTGTTAGCAACTGTGACGCGGAGTTCGACGCGTTGACATAAATAAGAATGTTTAATCAAGTATCTGTCACAATACCTGGCGACCGAGTTTCCTTCTCATTTCCGTTCCATTTAAGTTCTCTTTTCTGTGTGTTTTATGGTGTAGACGGCGGCAAACGAAGCATGGGACATCAGACTCGATTGGGTAACGATCTTAGATCAGACAACAAGGGATATATCATCATCATCAGCTAGAAGACGTCCACTGCTGAACATAGGCTTCCCTCTTAGACCTCCACGCTGAACGGCCATGGGGCCCATGGTATGATGTCTTCGGAGAGCCTACATCCAGCTATTTTCAAGCGCACCTTTATAGAAATCATTTAAATGCTTTATTTAAAAATACTTACAATCGAAATGTAGGTAGGTACTTTTATTGTCACCATCGTATTTTAACTAGAAACATACATTTTGTAAACTATGTTTCATGTATCTAACGAACGCTGTTTGCATTCTTCTTGGAGAAAATATAATATATCTGTAACTAAAACGAGATAGCAATTCAGTTGCCTGTTTTCTCGACGCTTGAAGGAAGTGTGCGCAAGGCGTTAACGCGGGCAGCAGTAAAAAACTTGGCAAAAACACGCCTCCGCTTGGCTCCCGTGTGTAATGGATCTAAAATTATTGTTATGCCCCTTATATGGCAATATCTCAGAGGGATTTCAGCTATGAAAAGCCTACGGGTTTTGCGTTAAACCTTTTTTTGTTTTTGCACTGATTCACACTCTCATCCTGGAAAGGAAGATCGTATATTAGATAAATTTGTGATAATAGCTGCTGTAAGGTAATAATAGATGAGAGCGTACAAAAATAGGAAGATATATGTAAGTAATAACTTTTGTGAAACGTATTTAAGTAAATAAACCAGGCAAGTGCGTTCAGGCTCGCGCACTGAGGGTTTCGTGCCACCATGAAATATAAAAAGTAGTACAAAATGACAAAACCAATCTGGTTTGGCGCTTGTACGTATTACAACCATTCCTATATCCGATATCTTATATTATATCCGACGACATTGTGAGAGTCGCGGGCATCCAGAGGATGCAGATGGCAGGTTGTCGTTCAGTGTGGAGGTTAATGGGAAAGTTTGAGGTCTATATGTTTAGCATTGGACATCTTATGGCTGATGATGATGATGTATTAACGTTTTCACATATTAGAGCAAATACAAAAATACGTTTAAAAAAAAAAAACAGTTTCTTAATGAGATAACAAGCATTAAAAAAGCATACAACCCAATTGAAAACCCCTCCTTTTTTGAAGTTGGTTAAACAAGAGAAACATAACAGGGACTATTAGAGAAAAAGTTCCCAGGGGCTCGATTTTTGAATCGCTCGTATGATATATCGCACGCAAACACAATGCAAAAATTAAAGATTTTCTATTGATAGAAAGCAAATTCGAATGTTTCAAACCACAAGTTGCATTAGCACGTGATATGATTATAAAAAAAAATGCGACCGTTGTTCGGATTTTGTTTAAAAGTCATGCAGTCATAAATCTTATTTGACATGGAAATGAGAATTATGTAATTTGAAATAAGAATTTTATTAATAGTCTTAAGATGTAAAGTTTTGAAAAACCTCTTCTGTAATAAGTCTTTTACCGTTTATATTACGTACTTTTCTTAAATTTCTCACACCATTTGGTTGGAACATGGCGAACCTTATTATAATTTTACCACACTATCACAATTTCTAAAATTGTAACACCCCATGTTCCGTGAAATAAATAATTTGAATTTGAATCATTTCGCATGACATTTTCGTGCTACAATGTCCATTCAAGCGATTCAAAAAATTTGCACCTACTCAGAAAAAAATTATGGAAGTATTATATACAGTTTCCCATTTAGCACTTATGCTTCATTGGTCGTTCATCCGAAGACATTTTGCTATCTCGTTTGCAGTTGTGTGCCGTATTAAAGTGTGCGTTTGTAGAACTAGTAAAAATATGTCAGTGTGTGCAATACGTGCCTAACTCGCCCCTTTCCGTTTTTGGCAGACTTATTTCGATACTAGATCGAGCTCGAGGCAAATGTAAATTAAGGTTTACTGGTAATCAGTTAGCACCGTCTTAAGGGTGGCTTCAATACGTCAAAACAAACAACTTTTTGTACTACGAATTATCAAAATTCGCGAAAAATATCAGCTGTTTCGTACATTTTGTCGGGAGTGAATGTTTTTTTTTTGTATGGAACGCCTGTTTTTTTTTCGCGATATACGAAATGTCGTAGAACAAAAGTTGGTTGTTTTGATGTACTGAGGCCGCCCTGAAGGGGATGTTGATTTTCAGTATATGATCATAGGCCCATGCAGTGAGCTGGAAAAGCTACCGGTGATGTTGATAATAGTTAACACAATGCACATAATGCTGTCTAAACACAACAGTATCAGGAACTATAGATGCATTATTGATTTGTAATCCGTGAAATGTGTAGGGAATTATGCAAACACTGCGGACACAGAGACTAGATTAGTTTGCATTTGCAATGTGACATTAAACTTGGCATAGCACAGATTAGACATGCAACAAAACAATGTAAATTGATAATCTCTACTTAAAATATTAGCAATGGAGAGAGCTATGCCATTGCGCGATAAAATCCGGAACGTAGATATTCGCCAAAGAACCATAGTCACCGACATAGCTATTGAAATCTGCAAGTTGAAGTGGCAATGGACAGGCCACATCGCTCGAAGTACTGATAACCGATGGGGAAGAAAGGTTCTTGAGTGGAGACCACGAATTGGAAGACGCAGCGTAGGTAGGCCTCCCACTAGATGGACCGACGACATTGTGAGAATTGCAGGCATCCAGTGGATGCAGATGGCAGGATGTCGTTCAGTGTGGAGGTTAAAGGGGGAGGCCTATGTTCAACAGTGGACGTCTTCTGGCCGATGATGATGATGACTTAAAATATTAGTGTAAGGTCCGATGACTTGTTGCTAAGTTAAATTACCAAAATGAGGGTATTTTTCCCATCACACAGCCTAAACACCGTACTAATAGATTTATTTATGACTAGTGAGTTTGCCCGCGACTTCGTACGCGTCGATTTTCATATAAACTTTCAACCCTTTTTTCCTCCCTTAATCCGGCCCTTGCACAAAATAACATAGCTGAGCATATTCGAGAAAACCGCATTTAAATCTGTCCAGTAGTTTAGGAGATGTGCGTGGACAAACAAATAGACAGACAAAAATTCCAAATACTGACTTAACGTTTTCAGCTGCTTATTTTAAGACGCCCTGTTTTTTTTTTTGATATCTCGCAATGACAGTTTTTTTTTTGTCTCTGCGTTTTTATTATATGTATAGATATATATATATAGATGTATATATTTATCAAAACAATACATCTATCATTACAGGTTGTTTCTTAATACAGTACCTCCACACTGAACAACAGCATGCCATCTGCATCCTGCACTGGATGCCCGCGACTCTTACGATGTCTTCCGTCCATCTAGGTAGTGGGAGGCCTCCCTGCGCTGCGTCTTCCGGTTCGTTGTCTCTACTCAAAAACATTTCTTCTCCATCGGTTATCGGTTCTTCGAGCAATGTGGCCTGCCCATTACCTCTTCAACTTGCAAATTTTAAAAGCTATGTCGGTGATTCTAGTTCTTCGGTGAATATCCACGTTCTGGATTCTGTCGCGAAAACAAACGCCGAGCTTAGTTTTCTCCATTACCCGCTGTGTGACTCTGAGTTTTTCGAAAAGGCCAACAGTTAAAGACCGTTGTCTTTATTGTACTTCTGGGGGGAAGAGTTGAAGTGTTAGATGTAAGAGATCGGTTTCTTCTAGGCAAGCGCGCTCCATCGTACACCGCATCGTCGCTTTACGTCAGGCGAGTTGGCGGTCAAACGCAAAGCTAATCCCAATGACTGTTTCAAAAAGGAAAAGACGCGTGACATCCAAAAATTGTACCCATTAAATAAGGCACGGTTAAAAAAAATTGACAATTACTTCACGTGCTACAAACGCCAGCTCAATTGTGACTGAAGTCGATTAGGCCCATGGGCCTAATTTGTGCGGTCCACGTCAAGAATTTTCTTCCGTATCTTCCCACTATTTCCTTACATCAATGGCTATTCCTAAATAATAATAAGAAAATGCATTTTTTGGGTTTTAAATGTAATAATAACTAAACTATAATATAATAGGTCGGGGAAAAAGTCTTTTCGTATTTTGTATGTATAAAGTTGTAGTAAAAATCTCATCGGTTGTACTGTTTGTATCTGGCTGGTTTTGATACCATTAAAAATATGATATATTAAAAAAGGAATACAAAAAGTAAAAAGCATTTTCCCGCCATTTTTCAATTGTTTTTTTGTTTGATAAAATGAGTGAATCTAACGAAGAAATTCGATATATTGTGAAATTTTATTACAAAAAGGGAAAAATGCGACACAAGCCGCGAATAAAATTTGTGACGTTTATGGACCTAATGCAGTGTCATCAAGAGTAGCACAATGTTGGTTCAAGCGTTTTCAGTCCGGGAATTTTGATGTCAAAGATGCAGCTCGCTCTGGTCGCCCTGTTACGGATAAAGTAGATGCTATTTCTGAAAAAGTGGACCAAGATCGGCATATTAGTAGTTACGACGTAGCTGAAGAACTGGGGATTGACCACAAAACAGTTTTGACCCATTTGAAAAAAACTGGGTATACAAAAAAACTCGATATTTGGGTGCCACACAAGCTCACTGAAAGAAACCAAATGAATCGTGTACTCATTTGCGACTCTCTATTGAAACGTAACGAAACCGAACCGTTTTTGAAAAGATTGATCACTGGTGATGAAAAATGCATCACCTACGACAAGAATGTGCGTAAACGATCGTGGTCAAAGGGCAGTGAAGCACCACAGACTGTAGCGAAACCCGGATTAACACGTAATAAGGTGATGCTGTGTGTATGGTGGGATTGGCAGGGCATCGTTCATTATGAGCTTTTACCGCCGGGCAAAACCATCGATTCGGATCTCTACTGCCAACAGCAGATGAGACTCAAACAAGAAATTGAGAAAAAACGGCCGGAATTGATCAACAGAAAGAGTGTGGTCTTTCATCATGATAACGCCAGACCGCACACATCTTTGGCCACTCAGCAAAAATTTAGAGAGCTTGGTTGGGAAGTGTTAATGCATCCACCATATAGCCCTGACCTTGCACCCTCAGATTTCCACCTGTTTCGATCTCTTCAGAATTCTTTGGGTAGTGTTAGATTAACATCAAGAGAGGACTGTCAAAACTACTTGTTGCATTTTTTTGATCAGAAGTCCCAAAAATTCTACAGCAACGGGATCATGTCACTACCTACAAGATGGCAACAAGTTATCGAACAAAATGGCACATATATATTATAATTAAATGTAATTAAACTTGAAAAAAATATGTCTTGAATTTGTTTAAAAAATACGAAGAAACTTTTTCCCCGACCTATATTTACTAATAAACATTATATTTCATGCAAAATATGTTTTAGCCTTGTATGTATAAGGATAAAATTTATTTTTTGAACTGAAAGATAGACTTGACCGCCGTCGCACCTGATGTTGCGATGTTGTGGTCTATGACGCAGCACACTTGGATAGTAAAAACCGATAGACTCTCACATTGTAACTATCGGGGAACACCCACACAAACAACGCATTCCACAGCTGAGCGGTACGCACAATAAAATTGAGATCAAACTGCTTCGTTCGGGTTGTCCATCTACTTATTAGCACAATCATCAAATGAGGTTATACCCACTAACAAGCTTGTAGTACCCATTAGGCCAAATTCGTGGTAACATGGACACGGAGATACCATTAGTGCTTGTTAACGATTAGCAAATACTGTTCCTAATCGATCTTGAATAAATAGATCCAAAGTTGATTCTTTTCTAGTTAATTTTTTAGTTTAATAATAGGCTTGCGTTTGACCGCCACCTTGCATGATATAAAGCAATGATGCAGTTACCGATGGAGCACGCTTGCCTTAAATAAACCTATTCACTTGCGATTTGAAGACTAATTCCAGACTGTAACTATCAGAGAACACCATCCATACAATATAAGCTGAATCAAAGCGCTTCACACAGGTTTTATGAATATCACCTTTCAAAATAGTTACTTGACTTATAGTACATAATATTATCTAGGTTTCTTGAAATAACATTTTTAAAAGATTCATTAAAATTACTGTATAATTTTCTAATTTCTAAGTATTTATATTACTTACCACTTTATGTTACTTACTACTTTGTGGTCACAAATAGCACAGTACTCTTTTTGACTTATCTCTGTTAAACCTTTAAAAAATTTATTCGTCGGCCTATTATTCTAAATAGGATCTGTAGCTGTGCAAACTCCAACCGCTATTTATATTATCGTATCTCACAAAATAGCGGGAACGCCGTTTAAAACAGTACTCAAAGATTGCTAGCTTAAGTAAAAAAATAAAATAAAATTGTTTTAGCCAAAAAAAAACATACGCAGCGAGAGAGTAGGTATAATATAATAATTACAATGTACATTACAGTTATATGATTATATCTTACGGATAAACGACGATCACATCAGAAATATTATCATAATGATCGTGCTGCATTTTTTTATTCATGATAATGCTTGCAACTATTCATATCGTGCGTGCATGATATTAAGCAAAAAGGTGGTCTAGGATGAAGCACACTTGCAAGGAATCTATTTTACTCTCGATACGAAGACACTCAATTTCCTGTCTCAATGTCTCTGTTCGTATAAAAATTTGAAACCTAAGTGCTTTGTACAATGGGAATCATTACGCTGCCTGATAATTAGCGTTGTTTTACCTAAGTACCTTGACACTTTGATACTGTCAATTTGATTCCACAGTCGCCCTAACGTCTGATCGTTTCCCCGATATGGCATTACATATGCGTACGTTATGCGGGGATGGTCGTTTCTCTCTTTATTTGCTTTTCATTTGCATACCTGATGAATAAGTGAAACGGTATAATAAACTTTGGACGTGTTATGGGGAGCAATTTGCGTGAATTGCTGACCTTTTTGGTACGTTTGTTATTATATTATTATCGAGTGGGGGATGGTTTGTAGGGTTATATATTTAATGAAGTTTTAGTTCTATTATTTCACAATATTAATTTTATATATATTTATATTTGTTCATAGAATGCTACTGCGCCTCACTGTTGTACATAGATATTCTTGACTTATAAAATCGTAGATTTTTTTCGGGATAAAAAGTATAAAATAAATAAACATCTAGGACATTTTTGCACACATGGTCATCTGACCCCAAACTAAGCAAAGCTTGTAATATGGCTGCCAGAGACTGATATACATACATATATTATATTTTTAAATACATGCTTAAATAGATATTAACACCCGGACATAGAACAAACACAAATGTTCATCACATGAATGTTTGCCCTAGGTGGGAGTCGCACCAACAGTGAAACAGACAATTATTTATCTAGTCTCAATTGCTACTCGTATTTTATAAAATAACAATAGTTTGTATAATTTCAAATCACGATAATCCCAAAACCATGATAAACCTAAGATCACACAAGCGAACCACACAATTGAATCGAAACAACACATAGCCATTACTCAATCCGCCATATGAATTATTAAGGCTAATATACATTCAGCGATTCAGTCTGCCGTAATGATACGTCCGTCCTTTGGATGAATAAATAATATCGGGCATTCACGATACGAGAGCGGTACGGGAGTCGATTTGCACAAAATATGCCGTACGTAGCGATTTGCACAAAATATGCCGTACGTAGCGATTTGCACAAAATATGCCGTACGTAGCGATTTGCACAAAAACGCCACTCGCGTGCAGATTTACTCGTAAAGTGTTGTTGCTGACTGATTTAGTGCAAATTGATAAATTATTAAAATAAATAAATATCTAGGACATTATTGCACACATGGTCATCTGACCCCAAACTAAGCAGAGCTTGTAATATGGCTGCCAGAGACTGATATACATACATATATATTTTTAAATACATACTTAAATAGATATTAACACCCAGATATATATGTATATGTACATATACATATATATATATATATATATATATATATACACACACGATACACGATATTATATTTTATATACACTAATAGTCTTGCGTTTGGTTTTCATCATTAAGCGGTCTACGATGGAGCACGCTTGCCTAGAAGAATCTCTTACTTTGAAGATACCCAAATTGTAACCTACTATCGGGCAACACCCATTCAGGCAACGCTTTCCACAGACTAGCAGTTCGCACCAAAAAAGTGGTATCAAAGCACTTCATCCGGGTTATAATAAGAACCCGGTTCTCCGGTTTGCTCAGCTATTTCGCTCATATATGGGGTGTAGCAGAAAGGTGTAGTAATACCCCAGGGTATAATACCCATCAAAGCGAACAACTTGTAGAATACAAGTTTGCTTCGAAAAAAAATTGCCCTTATACAAAATGAATCCCGTGATTGTTAATTTTGTATGTTTTTTTTTATTTAACAAATTTGTGTTGTGTAAACAAAATGTAACAAACCCTTGAGTATTACAACACCCATCGTTATTACTACTACACCTTTCTGTTACACATTGTAAAAAACGATTGAGAAATATTGTGAATGTTTAAGAGCATGTTGATATTTTTATGCTTTCTCAGGCTGTGTCAATTATATTGCCTACTGTCCGTTTATCTTGACTGATTCCTTTCTGCAGACTTTTTTGATATTAAAAGATTATTTAAAATTAGGTTTAAAAAAAAACCGCAAATAAGTCCGCGTTTGAAACCAACTCGCCTGTTGGTAAGGGACGATGTGGTCGAAGATGAAACACGCAGATAATAAGAAACTAGTGACTCGCCCCGGTTTCGCACGGGTGTAAGTTCTATTATATAAATATAAACCTTCCGTAAAAAATATCTAACTGATGGTGAAAACCGCGTTAAAATTCGTTGCGTGGTTTAGGAGGAGTTAGCGGATATACAGACAGACAGATACAGAAAGCGCCTTTATTTTATAATATGTAGAGACTATGTTATAGAGATAGAGTAAAGATAGAGACTATGTTATAGAGATAGAGTAAAGATAGAGACTATGTATGTCCGCTCTTCTCGCCGGACTCACCCGCAGATTTCAGGCAGCTCGAGCGTCAATACAAGGTATCTATTTTTACCTATATACTTACATAATATTGCGCGATAATTCTTGATAAACAAAAAAACATAAGTAGAGAAAATATAGAGATACGCGACTATCTGCGCTACGTCAAAGCCAAATAATTAATTTCACATTATGCTAAATAGATGACAATAATTAAGTATTGCCATACAGCGAGGCAATTCTGCCAGTGTTCTAGGAACCCTGCCGCACGGTAGTGATCTCGACGAATTTTTTATTTTGTAGGATATGTTTGTTTGTTCTAATGTGTACATAATATATTCTTTTATAATAAGAACTTCGAAATACATTTTAATTAGTTGTAAAAAAATATAATAGTTGACACTTACGTTATGTTTCAGGCACTAGATAATTACCTCCGAATTAGATGTGTTTTTATTATAGCCACTTACTTTAATTGGACCTAATGTTAAAAGTGTTTTACATAAAACTATACAGATTTTCCACAGTATCAGACTGAATAGTTATCTAGAGCAACTTGTCATCCAATTTTGTCCCATTATCCCATTAATATAAGGTTGTAATATTGCTACCTTCTACGGCCCTCGTAAACTGATTCACACAATATGTGGGGTACCTACTCTTGTATAACTAAATTTGTGGTTCAGCACTTTAGTTCCATTTTGGGTAGTGTTGGGGATATTAGCTATTCTGTACAATATTATCTCGGAATCTGACATATTACGGAGGGTTCACGAGAAGTAACGGGTACGGGCTGAGAGTAAGATATCGAACATTCTCGTAGTTATAATGAACTATACGCTACGCCCTTATTCTTTGTTTTACCTACTTTAACCAAGAAGAATATTAACCATAAGTAGGTAGAGCAGTGGACGATATTAGCACTGAACCGGAAAAGATGACGCGCTAAAAATGAGATCTAAACTCAGCAGTAGGTAGATTTTTTAAATGATAATGAAGTAGGTTAAAAGTTACTACTTCTATTGGTTTGCACAATGGCACTATAACAGATGAAATTGTCTGATGAAAGATGAAACACGATTTGGCGTTTACGTTCACACTAACAGCACAAACTAGCGTAAGTGTAGCCATATACGTAGACATATCCGACATATCCGGCCGCCAGAAATTTAAATCTGTCATAATCATGCAATCTTGTAAATTATGACTTTCGAATTTACTGTAATACCACAAAGATAGGTTATTATTTGAACCTCATCATCATCATTATCCAGAAGACGCCCACTGCTGAACATATGCCTCCCCCTTTAACCTCCACACTGAACGACAGCCTGCCATCTGCATCCACTAGATGCTCGCGACTCTCACAAAGTCGTCGGTCCATCTGGAGGGAGGCCTACTTACGCTACGTCATCCGGTACGCGTAATAAAGCACATAATATTGTCATTTAAAACTAGCTGTGTTATATATTTTTTTAATTTCTGGGGACTAGAGTCCATGGCAAGACCGCTGGGTATAATTGCCGGTTCCGTAGTATTATGGCTTATTATTAATTCATCTATTCTAATTGCTTTTAATTCTAAGCTTTCCCAGTGAAAGGAATCACACCAAGCTTCAATGAAACCACTATGATTTTATATTCCATTTTGATTTACAAACGCAAATTGAAGGGGTCCTGATAATTACCATACTTTCGTTAGAAAATTTCGTTTTCCTTTAACCGAGGTTATTTTTAAAAGAATGACAGTATAAAGAAATAATTAATTATCGTACCTCTTGCGATGTCGTGGTCAAAAGTGGTGACATTTCTATATAGTTTCTTATTTCACTTACAACACTGTCACTTAATTCAATTAAAATATATCTTACAATAACTTTAATTCAATTTTTCTTTGATGCAAGAATCACTTCGGCTGTGATAACTTACCCCCTAAGCCTTTTGCATTATTACACTCCACTTTAAAAAAATAGAGTAAACTTATTAATGTCCCAGATATTTATTATTATTTATTATTATTTTATTTATTATTAACTTCTGTAGATCAAAAAATTTCAAAACAGTCCTAGCGGTAGTGTAACCAAATGAAATGGATAAAGTTTTAAAGAGCTTTAACGTAATCATAGCGTTGAGTTGCTAACTCTCCACGAATTTAAGTGGTCGACTGTACACAATCCTGATGCATTTATAATGTTTTGGTGGCGCTGAGTTAATAATTTTACAAGTTGGTTTTGGAAACCGCAGGATTAAGAGCGCTTTTGAAGCTGTATAATTTTCTAGCGCTATTTTGCTGATATTACTTTTACTAGTAGCAGGTACGGGTGTACTTGCTTGCAATTTCTTGTTTTCCTCGTATTTTTCGAATTGAAAAGTATTATTATGTCTGTCATGATTCACTTCATTGCGTTCATTAAGAATACGTTTGTCATGATCATCCAAAACCTGCTTGGGATCCAATCATCAAATTAATAAAATCTCAAGCCCGGCGCAGAACTGCAACACCTCTGGATACCGTGCGCCTACTGGGTACGTAGGAAACTTTTTGATTTAAAATGTGCATGTAAATTTCATAACATTTCTATAGACATCCGACGTCTAGTCTAACTGTGACCATAGATACTGCAAAATACATTTATAATCAATCTATCAACCATACTACCAAAAAAGTAACATTTCCAGATGATTATGACTTGTATACTATGAGCCAATAACAGGACATAAGCCATAACTGTCAATGTCAATAATTTTTATCAGTAAATTCTAAAAACTTCTGTTAATTTGCCTCTTTTAAATGGAGTAACGTATTCAAACCTTTTTAGACATTAAAATATTGTACGCACGTAAAGATATTGGAAAAGACTTTACAAAGTTCCCTTCGGTCAATTTTGTCCACTTCCTAACTTATCAATTCTTGAGTTGTCCACTTTCTTATTCGTCCATTCCATCTATTTCGTCCATTTATTATATTAGTTCATTTTGTCTACTTTTTAATTCGTCCATTCCATATTCGTCTACTTCTTATTCAGTCTGCCCCGGTGGCTCAGTTGGTAGTGAACCTGCTTACTGCGTTTGAGGGCATGGGTTCGATTCCCATCTAGGACAAACATTTGTATGATGAACATTTGTGTTTGTTCTATGTCTGCGTGTTAATATCTATTTAAGTATGTATTTAAAAATATATATGTACGTATATCAGTCTCTGCAGCCATATTACAAGCTTTGCTTAGTTAGGGGTCAGATGACCATGTGTGCAATGATGTCCCAGATGTCCCAGGTCCCAGTCTATGCCTAATTTGTGTCGTTACAAACACTCAGATATCTAAAGTTTTAAAGCTAAACAAAGCAAACTAAGCTACCTGACATTTACGTGTTGCTCAGGTACTGAACCAATATTCAACTGAACCAGGGTTTCACTAACGTATATTTTAAATTCAATAGAGATAACACAGTTTTTATTATATTTGAGTAAGTTTTAGTTACTATTTTTTACTAGCTCAAGTCAAGTAAAAAATTATTTATGAAAGTGTAATGATTGTGTGTGCAGTATCTTTTTCATTAAACATTTACAACAATTGATAAAATTGTAAAAGAATCAACAGGACTCGATCACCGAGTCGGCAAAATACTCGTTTATTTTTGGGCGGGCGGGCAGCGTGTCATTTCGAAATCGCTACGAGAGAGCCAATATGAATTTAAATTGAAATTAAGTTTTGTGGAAAAAGGCGATTAATTTTTTTAAATGTGTTGATTTGGTGGAG
Source organism: Agriopis leucophaearia (assembly GCA_949125355.1). NCBI lineage: Eukaryota > Metazoa > Arthropoda > Insecta > Lepidoptera > Geometridae > Agriopis > Agriopis leucophaearia. Next base: position 5,130,272 of record OX421275.1, read on the forward strand.
TTATTTTTGGAGTGTGGTATTTTTGTTTAAATGTATTGAATTGTAGTTGTAATTGTTTCTTTTGACGGGTGTTGTCATCATCATTATTGTTTATAATCAGGCTATTTTAATCTATCTACTACTAACTACATGGGTCTCTCCCAACGCACGCCACTGCTCCTGCGCCATCGCTTCAATTCACTGTTAGTTCTACTCCCATTTGCGCTACAGGTTAATTCCTCTTTCTCGGAATTAAACTACCTACTCACTGTTTTAAACTATCACGGTTGTTCACTACATTTATATGATTAATGACGGGATATTTACCGTGGCAAGGTTGTGAATGGTTACGGAAAATATTCCGTCAATAATCATTTAAATGAACTTAAATTAATGACCTATGCCTAATGTGTATTCCCATTTTTATTTAAATTAATATTTTTCTATCCATATATCTTATGTGGTATTTTAAAGGAAAGTTAGATAAATACCAAATTTTTATTACAATGCCCAATTTTGAATAGAATACCCGATTCATAAATAGTCAATTAAAAAGTTAAAGCCTATTTAATAATATCAACATCATCATCAGCCAGAAGACTACCACAGCTGAACATAGGCCTTCCCCTTACCGATTCCCTTATTCAACAGCCCCGTTAGCTTTAGTTGGTAGTGAACGTGCCTTCTGTGCTTGGGTTCCCACGCCGGGTTCGATTCCCACCTAGGACAAACATTTGTGTGATGAACATTTGTGTTTCTTCGATGTCTTGGTGTTAATATATATTTATATTTATATTGAAAAATATATATGTACCTATGTATATCAGTCTCTGGCAGCCATATTACAAGCTTTGCTTAGTTTGGGGTCAGATGACCGTGTGTGCAATAATGTCCCAGATATTTATTTATTATTAAAAAAAAACTCTACATTGAATGACAGCTTGCCATCTGCATCCACTGTATGCCCGCGACTCTCACGATGTCGTTGGTCCATATCGTCCATATTGTACCTACGCTGCGTCTTCCGGTTTGTGGTCTCCACTCAAGAACCCTTCTTCCCCATCGCTTATGGTTATTCGAGCGATGTTGCCTGCCCATTGCCACTTCTATTTATAAATCTGCAGCTATGTCAGTTATTCTGGGTCTTCGGCGTATATCCATGTTCGGGAATCTAACGCGCAAAGAAACTCTGAGCATAGCTTTGAGCCATGTCCACTGCGTGACTGAGTTTTTCCAAAAGGCCAGCAGTTACGGACCACGCCTCAGTACCATATATGTCATCACTGGCAACACACACTGGTTACAGACTCTTGTCTTAGGCACTGTGGTATTTTGGACGAGAAGATGTCACGTAATTTCCCGAACAGAAAATTTCGGATTGGCAATCCGAAATATAAATAATATTTTTTTTGTTATTAATCTAATGTTTTCCCCAAAAAAGTAATTAGTTTATTAAGAAACTAATCTGTTGTTGTACAGTTAAAACCACTATTTCAACACCAGTAACAGAGGCTACCTCTTAACGTGGGCTCGAAACAGCGCAGTGCGGAAAATCACGCGAACTGAACCATAACGCACCAACCATAAATATGGTTTGCACTCGCGCATCTTTTTGCATCACCTAAACAGAATTGCTTAAAACAGGTAGCCGTAAGGCCTCAGTACTCAACAATAGCCTCAGAAAGCTATTAACTTCTTAAATAATTATGTATATACCAGTAATACAAGATTTTTTCATTTACAGGCAGTTTTCAATTCCTTTTTCATACAGAATTAATAGGTATTTCATTTCATTTCCATACTATCGACAGGATTACCGCTCGAACTGTCGGCTGTCCGCTCAGTGCCGCGATAATGAAGGTTTGAGCCGGTTGTAAGCCGCCGATATTGAAATGTCTGTGCCTCGTAATTTTAATGTAAGTCTTGGTATTCGTTATAGAGGTGACGTAGAAATTTATTAATTATTCATTTCACTTCACGAATACTTAGTATTTTCTAATCGCTTAAAGTGCAAGGTATGTCTTGTTCGGCTATGCTACATGAGTGTAAAAGTTCTATATTCATATTTGTTAAGTGCCCTCTCACATTTTTTGACGAAAACAGCAACGCAAAATGGATTTTTGGGGTTCTGACTCTATCAATTAGAAAGATCTGCCAATAGAAAATCAAATTCTATCTTCTTATAGATAAAAGGCGATGTGCCATATATATATATATATTTTTATGATGAAATGGGCTAGCGTTTGACCACAACTCACCTGATTGTAAGCGACGATGCGATCTAAGATGAGGCACGCTTGCCCATGAGGTGCCTATTCACTCTTGTCTTGAAGAGACCCATATTTATGTATGTTCCCAATGGACTCAGTAACAGCTGAACCGATTTTGACGGGACTCTCACTGGCAGTTAGCTGATGATTTATGGAGTAATCCACGAAGTCGATTTTTTGAATTGATAATTATTTTTTCTATGATGTAATATGTCAATGTATGTAGACTTCAATTCTTGGTAAGTATTGTTTTTGTAGGGAAAATATAAATAAAAGCTATTGATCAGATCCCTACCAAACTTCACAGGATCATTCGCTGGGCTAATCTGACGAGTGCCGGAACATTATTTTCATCAAAATAGGTCCAGCCATTTCGGAGTCCATAAGGAACAAACATTCATGCATCATGCCTACATATATACATACATAGCTTTTTATAATATATAGATGTATTATACTTATCTGGGACATATTTTTTGCACACATGGTCATCTGACCCCAAACTAAGCAAAGAGATGTATTATACTTATCTGGGACATATTTTTTGCACACATGGTCATCTGACCCCAAACTAAGCAAAGCCTGTATATGGCTGCCAGAGACTGATATACGTACATATATATTTTAAATACATACTTAAATAGATATTAACACCCAGACATAGAACAAACAAGAATATTCATCACAGTAATTTTTGTCCTAGGTGGGAATGGAACACACGCCCCTAAGTGCAGAAGGTAGGTTTACTACCAACTGAGCCACCGGGGAAGAATATATATAATAATATCTACTCTTGTAAAATTGATCATAATTTAGTAAGTTTTATTCCAAAATAGCATCACCGTGGACGTATATCAAGTACCAGTTAGAGCCAACCGTTTGCTGCGGTCTATTGTGGCTTCGACACAATGTCCGGAATTATCCAAAACCAAAATGGCTGGACATTTGAATGCACTTAGGGTTACTACCTCAGATCAGAAAAACAGAGGGAGATATTCAATATTATTGTTCTTGTTCAAATATTTTCATGCTTCATACATTTTTTACTGTGTCATAAGCTTATTTTATTTTAGTTTTTTTTATTTTATTTTATGGAATTTTTATCTAAGCGTGACTTTAACTGTAATTTGTATTTTTTTTTATATTTAACTTGTGTTTATGGGTATTATGAACCTGAAATAAATGAATTTGAATTTGAATAAGCGTAAGACGTAGGTACATACAGAGGTACCTATGTACCGACGTCTTACGCTTATGCTTAGATACTTACTAATTTTTCACGCACACTAAGAAACTTGTAGCGACACCAATCAAATGATATGAACTAATAGTCCGCAAACAAAATAATTCTCGTAGTTTAAAATACTAAATAATTATCATTTATAAAAAACCGACTTCATAAAAATGTCAGAACTGGACCAAATTGAAATGAGACCACACGGGAAGCACCAGCTTTGAAAAAAAATCATCAAAATCAGTTCGCCCAGGCGAAAGTTCTGAGGTAACAAACATTAAAAAAAGTCGAATTGAGAACCTCCACCTTTTTGGAAGTCGGTTAAAAACACGCTTTAATATCGCTAACTCTGAAGATCTTGCTAAGGATAATGGGACAAACTATTTAAATTATTGCATTGTCATAGGTCCTTGATAAGTGTGCAGTTTCAAATCAATCTGACGTTTTATAGGGTGAGAATTACTTTCAAAGATTCCGTTACATAGAGCTAATAAAAGTGTGTTAAAAATCCTTTATCTCCCTTGTTAGTCTGATTTGGGCTTAAAACTGTACAATAAAATTATTAAAATGTTTGAATGCCTACACTTACCTTTTCTTTTTTGCTTTTTTCAGTACTAGTTGTTCGTCACGAACTTTGTGACCCCTAAAACTTCACATTCACAACTCCTATATACTCATTTTTTTTATTGCGGATAAGTCCGCGTTTCACCATCAACTCGCCTTGTTGGTAATCGACGATGTGGTCGAAGATGAAGCACGCAGACTTAGAAGATACGAAGATACCTATTAAATCTGGCCTTGAAAAGGCCCATCCATATTGTATCTATTAGGAAATAATGTATCCGGCAGGTTGTTCCAATCCTTGGCCGTACGGATTACAAACGTAAAATCGAAACGTTTGCTATATAAGTATTCAAGGAAAGTCATATCTTCGTATTACTATTTTATACATTTTGGCTGTAATATTTTGTGTTTAGTGTTGCATACTGTTACTTGTATATAAGGTCGGGGAAAAAGTATCTTCGTATTTTATAAACAAATTCAAGACATATTTTTTTCAAGTTTAATTACATTTAATTATAATATATATGTGCCATTTTGTTCGATAACTTGTTGCCATCTTGTAGGTAGTGACATGATCCCGTTGCTGTAGAAATTTTGGGACTTCTGATAAAAAAAATGCAACAAGTAGTTTTGACAGTCCTCTCTTGATGTTAATCTAACACTACCCAAAGAATTCTGAAGAGATCGAAACAGGTGGAAATCTGAGGGTGCAAGGTCTGGGCTATATGGTGGATGCATTAACACTTCCCAACCAAGCTCTCTAAATTTTTGCTGAGTGGCCAAAGATGTGTGCGGTCTGGCGTTATCATGATGAAAGACCACACTCTTTCTGTTGATCAATTTCGGCCGTTTTTTCTGAATTTCTTTTTTGAGTCTCATCTGCTGTTGGCAGTAGAGATCAGAATCGATGGTTTTGCCCGCCGGTAAAAGCTCATAATGAACGATGCCCTGCCAATCCCACCATACACACAGCATCACCTTATTACGTGTTAATCCGGGTTTCGCTACAGTCTGTGGTGCTTCACTGCCCTTTGACCATGATCGTTTGCGCACATTTTTGTCGTAGGTGATCCGTTTTTCATCACCAGTGATCAATCTTTTCAAAAACGGTTCGGTTTCATTACGTTTCAATAGAGAATCGCAAATGAGTACACGATTCATTTGGTTTTTATCAGTGAGCTCGTGTGGCACCCAAATATCGAGTTTTTTTGTATACCCAGTTTTTTTCAAATGGGTCAAAACTGTTTTGTGGTCAATCCCCAGTTCTTCAGCTACGTCGTAACTACTAATATGCCGATCTTGGCCCACTTTTTCAGAAATGGCATCGACTTTATCCGTAACAGGGCGACCAGAGCGAGCTGCATCTTTGACATCAAAATTCCCGGACTGAAAACCCTTGAACCAACATTGTGCTACTCTTGATGACACTGCATTAGGTTCATAAACGTCACACATTTTATTCGCGGCTTGTGTCGCATTTTTCCCTTTTTTGTAATAAAATTTCACAATATATCGAATTTCTTCGTTAGATTCACTCATTTTATCGAACAAGAAAACAATTGAAAAATGGCGGGAAATTGCTTTTTACTTTTTGTATTCCTTTTTTAAAATGTCATATTTTTAATGGTATCAAAACCAGCCAGATACAAACAGTACAACCAATGAGATTTTTACTACAACTTTATACATACAAAATACGAAAAGACTTTTTCCCCGACCTATTATTACAAAATAAAAGGGCGTCCGTTCATGATGTGCTGTTGTTGATGATTTTACTCCGCAGAAGCCTTAAAGGTATGCACAAAAGCATGCACAAGCATGGCAGGGTCAGACTATACATAACTCGCCAAAATAATCGGCGAATATAAAGTTAACAGTTGCTCATTTCTATTGTAATGAATATGCTCTAGGTTCTTTTTGTTGGAAAGTATGCTACTTGAACGGGTAGAGCTGGTCATGTCAGTCTCATGTCGGGGGATCTTTGGGCTAAAACCACGACACAGTGGTTTCCACAGAATGGCAAACGACTTCCCAGACATCCCAAACGGAGAAGGAGGGACGAAAAGACATCCAACTTGAAGGACTTTACCTAAATTACGCAAAATAGGGTGAAATGTAAGGAGGGAAGGCAAAACTGAGTAAAATTTAGGGAAGTTTTTGCCCTGCAGTGGGACGGTGCTAATATAATAACAGTATTATAATGCTACTTCAGTGCCAGCCCTATTAATTGCAGTATTAAAAAAAAAAAAAAAAAAAAAAAAACTGGGACATTATTGCACACATGGTCATCTGACCCCAAACTAAGCAAAGCTTGTAATATGGCTGCCAGAGACTGATATACATACATATATATTTTTAAATACATACTTAAATAGATATTAAACACCCAGACATAGAACAAACACAAATGTTCATCACACAAATATTTGTCCTAGATGGGAATCGAACCCACGCCCCCAAGCACAGAAAGTAGGATCACTACCAACTGAAGCTATTCTTGCATTTTCACTCCGTTGTAACAAAAAAACGTTCGGTTTAAATACATAATTACCAAAAAAAGAATACTGTCATTCACGCATCTGAGAATCCGATTGAGCGAAAATTGAACTCTGTTTTTTTGTATCAGGTTATTATTAAGTTGGATTTATATTTGGCTACGGGCATTCTGCATTGATTTATTTATGCATTCATGCACTAGAGCATAAAAAGCTGTTTTATCCCGCATACATATTCTGGCATAAACAAAAATTTACGAACATTTGAGCTGTATCTATCCGTGCGCCAGCTAGGCCAAAACATTCTCACCAAGTGGTAATTGTCAAGTTTTTTTTTATAAAAAAAAACGTCTTTTTTTTACAAAAGTACTTAAATATAATATTTTGTACGTATCGGATCCTAAGGTTCCATGTTTCTTTTAATTTAAAACCACATATAAAATTTTATTGCCATTAGAGCCCTAATTATTTTTTTGTAAATATATATGAAAAAAAAAAAGAATTATTAAGAGTCAAGGAACTAAAGCCTTTATGCAAGATTTAGAGAATCAGCTCGTGAAAAGTCAATTATCAATAACCGTGCATTAAAAAATTGACAAAGAACTTTCAATAAAGCTGGGCCGTTATTCTCTATCACACATGAGAATCCTTGCCATGAACGCTTGACGTCATAACATGAAAATGTAATCTACACTAATATTATAAAGAGGAAAGATTTGTACCTATTTTTGTATGTTTGTATGTTTGTAATGAATAGGCTCCGAAACTACTGAACCGATTAGAAAAATTCTTTCACTGTTGGGAAGCTACACTATCCGCGGGTGACATAGGCTATATTATATTTTGTAGCGAGGCCGAAGGCCGAGCTTACACTCGTGCGAAGCCGGGGCGGACGGCTAGTTAAAAATATATTTGTGTGCCTTCTCTCTATGACCACATAAACTCACGACGCGACCACTTTATTTTATCTGCGTGAAATTGGCTATGTTAAATTTGCTAACGCGATGAAGAAAGTAAAACACTCGTTTTGAATTGTGTTAAAAAATACGTTGCCATATTTTAGTGGCGGAACATGTTTTACTTACTTAATTTAACCAAGGAAGTTTTTTTTTACAATTTCACATTGTTTCTTGCTGGAAAAAAATATTACGTGAGATTTGGCTCGACCCCCTCCGCCCCTAAACGCCTCACATAATTATTGGACTCCCTCTAATAATGTACCATGTTATTTGTTTGTTATAATAGTACGTTTACGGCGTGTTATTGGCACGTTATGAGATTTCATACAGAACAAGAGATAGATCCGTTATTAGTGAACCTGCCTTCTGTGCTTGGGGGCGTGGGTTCGATTCCCACCTAGGACAAACATTCATGTTGATGAACATTTGTGTTTGTTCTGTATCTGTTTAAGTATGTATTTAAAAATCATGTATGTATATCAGTCTCTGGCAGCCATACCCATAGCTTTGCTTAGTTTGGGGTCAGATGACTGAGTGTGCAATAACGTCCCGAATATTTAATTTATTTATTTAAAGACAGTACAATTATTCCACTTTCTCATTGAGCTAATAATGCACCTAATTATAACAAGGCTACATCAGTGATCTAATTACAAGACAGGGGGTGAGGCGCACATCGCTGTTCTAGTTAGCGCTGGCGTCAAAATGAATTATGGTCCTTCATTAAGCTAAAGTGCTGCCTTAAAGTATCTAAAAAGATTCCATTATGTTACGGGAATAGCCGCCCGCCTCATTTATTAAGCTTGGCAAGCGAGTTTTTTTCTCTCTTCTCGTCAGATTAAGTCACTAACGGATTTGTGTTTTGCAAGTTTATGAAAATGTTTTATCGCTTAGCTGCTGGGCGATGACTTTGTTTATAAGATAATGGATGAATAGGGTTTTTGCGTTTAATCAGCTTATCAGTGAAAATTATGAGTTTCGCTGATATTGAGGTGGTAAAAAGTAAGGGAAGGGTAAGATTTTTAAAATATTTTAGTAGATCAACAAATTCACGTATACCAAATAATAAAGGTTTCAGAAATAATTATGATATGGTTTATTATGCATACATAAATAACAATTTTTTTAAACAAACTATAGACTAAAGTTACTTAATTAATACCTAACTGAATTAAATCTAAATTTAATTGACTACCCACCTAAAACTATATTTTTTTATAATATAATTAGGCTTGCGCTTGGCCACCAACTCGCCTAATGTTAAGCGATGATAATATGGTCTACGACGGATCACGCTTACCTAGAAAAAAACCGATTGTTGATTTGAAGACATCCAGATTATAACTATCGGGGAACACCCATTATGGCAGCGCATTCCACTGACTAGCAGTTCGCACAGTCAAAGTGGAATCAAAGTGCTTCGTATGGGATTTCGGAAGATCAACCATAAAATGGTGTCGGTTTTTCGTGTCTGCTCGGAAATCTGATGCACAACCTCCGAAATGTATCCGATAAAAAACCAATAGACTAGCAACTTTTCGCCGATGCTCAAAACTAAGAAGCTTAGTCTGAACTAGGGCTTCGTTGCTGATGAGCCTCTTGGCGCGTCTCTCAATAGACTCCAACGTACCGAGCTGGTACTTAGCCGACTATATAACTACATTAACGTAGTTGTCTTCTGGTAAGGTGACCAAAAAGCTAGCAATATGGCCAAACTTATTCTTTGGTAAGGTAAGCGCGCTGGCTTTTTGGCTCCTTGGTAACTCGTCACATTTAACCAATATTATTATTTTACTTACATAATATATAATTTTATTGTTTCACGTAAATGTTTGTATTATTTATAATTAGAATTTTGACATGCACATGGACTAATTGCATCTAAATAAAGTTGAATAATTATGTCTTTGAATCTTTTGAAGTTCTTGAACATACTGGTTTGTTTACGATTTTTATCTGCACAGTTATTGAGAGATGGTCACTTATGATAAATAGGTAAAATAATAATGTTCAAAGCAGGTAAGTACGTAGTACTAAGTTATTTGCGGTGACTGTAACTAAATTACGTTCGAGCCACTGAACCGTTTCTATTCAGAGGCAGTACATTATAACATAGTTATTTTGGTATTCATGGTTAGTAATACAGTGATAACAATACCTAGGTACAGCGGTTACAGCGATTTGTTAGTTAGGCGAGTGTAGACTCTAGTTTTAGTTACAATTGGTTTTAATTTGATTAAATGTAACCATTCATCATCCTTTAACATCGCTGCAAAGTATCTAGTCTATCGGGTTTTACCGGATATTCGGAGAGTGTTCATCGGATCTGCATGATCTAATTCCCTCCTGCCTATTTTCCTATCCAGTGCGGGCACGAAATGGCGACACCGTATCGTGGATAATATTACGAAAACCCGTATGAAGCTCTTTGATTTCACTTTTAATGAGTGAGGGTTTACCCAATAGTTAAAATCTGAGTGTCTTCAAGCCTGTAACACCAGGGGCATTACAGATACGTTGTCGATCATTAAATACTCATCTTTTGAAGAACCCCATGTTATAGTTACTAGGAAATGCCACAGGATCCCTACTACAGCATTCCACAAATCGTAGTTGTGAGGCAAAAAAGTTCTCGTATAACGATATACGACACAGTGTACGATTTCGATAGATCCATGATATGTGAGATGTGAATCGGACGAATTGAGCAAAACTCGAGAATTGAGCATGAAACGAGTTAAAGAAATTGACTAGATGCACGTAGTGGAGTACTATTGAATGTGGTTCATAAGCGATAGCGACGAAATAGCGAATATCTATAGTTTTAAATTAATCTTTGCTCGGAGCTCGGATAGAGAAAGCTATGCTAAAGCAACGCTCAAAATGCTTGATTGCTACAATTAAACTATCAGGCTATAAAGAAGATAAATATCCGATACATTTGTACACAATAAACAAGGTTTTTAACCGTGCTGTGAAACTAACTACCTACCGTGTTTATAGATCTTACTTTTAAATAATTATTACTAATATATTCGATGTAAAATTATCTAGTTGTCGTGGTGGCACTTTTAAAGGTCTAAAAAGAAACCTACGAGTACGTCGTACTTACCCTCGTATTTTTATAGACTGGGTAAATGATGTCCCATGCACTCTGCATTTAAAATGCGTTTACCCTTCCGTCCTTCTTTCTAAAACAGGTACTTTGCCTGTTTTTCTAATGATAACAGTCGTATCTTACATTTTTACGGCAGTACTCGGTTGAATGTTAAAAAACGCAGTCCCCATTCCTTGTTTAAGGCTCGTAAAATACTTACCTTAACGAGCATTAGATAACGCGGCGATAAGGCTGCCCCTCGAACGCATAAAAACGCCTGTTTAATATTTTTTCGATTGCTGTAAACTTGTAAATCTTTGCTGTTTATGAGCCGTTAAGTTTATGCTCCTCGGTAATTGTATTTGTAACTGCTAGTCTAAGAAATGCATCCACAGACCAGCAGTTAGCACAATAAAAGTGGAATCAAATCGCTTCATTCAGTTTCCTCTCCCTATCCTTACCCTGACATTTTTTATTGAAAAAATAAGGTAACCGTAAGGTAAGAATGTCTACAGATCTAATTAAATCATCTATGACCTAATTGTCTCTCTTTGTCCTTATTTGAGGTGGACTAAGAGAGTTATGAAAGGCGACAAACGATGTCAAACATGAGGAGAAGCTTGGAAGACCAACAAATAACCTTAGCAAAGAGAGCACTCAAGGTGAGGATTCGAGCTAGCTCTAATGCGTTTATATATAATATGGGGGTGAGTATCAGAACGATTTTTTCTCTTTATCTGATAGAGAATAAAATTGATCATTCATCATCAGATACTCGCGACTCTCACAATGTCGTCGGTCTACCTAGTGGGAAGTTTACCTACGCTGCGACTTCCGGTTCGTGATCTCCACTCAAGAACATTTTTCCCAATTGGTTATCGGTTCATCGAGCGAAGTAACCTGCCCATTGCCACTTCAACTTGCAAAGCTGAACAGCTATGTCGGTGACTGTGGTTCTTCGGCAAATATTCTCGTTCCAGATTTTATCGCGCAAAGAAACTCCGTGCATGGCTTTCTGCATTTTTCGCTGTGTGACTCTGAGCTTTTTCAAAAGGCCAGCAGGTAAGGACCATGTCTCAGTATTATATGTCATCACTGGCAAAAGACCTTTTTCTTTGGGAACTGTGGTATTTTTGACGAGACGATGTCACGCAATTCCCGCACGCCGCCCATCCGAGGTGGTTTCTTCAGTATTTCAGTAAATCTCAAAAATTCTAAGACTTTATCCAAGTTATATGAAGTTCAGAAATAATCATCTACATTTAGTTCGTATTTCACGTGGTTACGTAATTCTCCGATCCACTTGTCCGTATCTCTGACATACCGATCTCAATGCGGAAGTTCGTGAACAAATTTCAGTCTATCTGGCTGAAGTTAAAAGTTCGCCATAGATATTGCGAACGTGGAGAAAGGCTTGTGAGCTTTCAGTCGAGATTTGGCGAGATTTCTTTTGTTTAGAAACCCGAATTTAAAGATTTCCGAGGAAAGATTTTCCGCTTGATATAGTGTCTTTTTATATCGGTTAGTTGCTGATCTATTGTCGTGGTAGTCTTTACTCTAGTCTATGTTTTTCTATGCATGTTTTATACAGGGTATTATATCATACATTTATTATGTTATTTTAGGCTAAGTTGTATTACGTATTGTTTGACATCGAGATAGTTGATTTTTTATATATTATAGTTTTGTTACTTTGATTTGTTCAATTAATATATTTGATTGACTGCAATTGGCGTTTTGTGCCGTTTTAGTTAAATAATTGGCCAAGAGCGTGTCGAGACATGCATATGGTAGGGTTCCATAACTAAAGCCATATAATTGTAGTCATAGTTCAGAAATTGAGTTATAGAAAAATTCGAACGAACGAAGCTCTGTGGACTTGAGCCAAATTTCAGAGATGTACCATCCCGACATAGCATATACTTTTTATGGTTTAAAATAGAGAAAACTGATTAAAAAAAATGATTTGTAAAGACCATTTCACAAAAGGGTCAATGACCTTTGAGCTAGAACGCTTTGAATTTATTACAGCTTTATCGCTGTTACTCAAAAAGTCATGTATCAAACCTTACATTCATTTTAAAAGACCCTTTCAACGATATCCCACTCAAGTAGTTGGAGTGAAAAAAAAAATTTCATCCCCATTTCACATGTACCAGATCCACCCCTAAAATGCAATATTATATATTTTTTATACTTTTAAAATTGAGATCTATATTACAACTATCATTATGCAAAGTTTCATTCAATTTTCCTAATATAATTATAGAAGTTGGAAGGTTTAAAAAAATTCGGACGGACGGACAGACAGACAGACAGACAGACAGACAAACAGACAGACAGACGGACGGACAGAACGAATTTATAAGGGTTCCTTGTCGGGCTACGGAACCCTAAAAAGACAAATGGTTAAAAGTCAAGGAACAAATTCTCAGGTACAGGGAGGATCTCAAGAAAATTTTAAATGTTTTAGCAATATTTTAAAGCAATATTGCTCTACAATATTGCTCTACAAGCTATTCCGAATGAAAGTGTACATAATATTAATATTATACTCTTACAACAGTGTATATTACGTCGAAAAATACTACAGTGATGTTCAAGAATAAAATCTGCATCACTTTCAATTCTTGTAAATTATTGTCGTACCAATCGACCATAATGCTGATTAGTGCCTAAAAGCAGTACATTGTATCATGGGCCAATCTGCGAACTAGTACAGAAATCGCTGTTATAATAGGTACGTGTTCTAGCGTTGTAGATCGCGCTCGTATTGTTTTAGTCAAAATCGCGGGGAAAAAAACCCTCTTACAAAAAGTTCATTGTTTTTGATGAAATGTATGGAACAGCAAAAAAAAACACGATTTTAAAGTTTGTCCTATTAAATATATAAGTAGTAAAAATTGTTTATAATTAAGAGTATAATGGTTAAGAGGTTCTGCGTTATTTGAATGGCCCTTGGAATAAACATGTCCGACTGAATTTTAAATGTAATTATAAAAAAAAAACTGTAAGTACTTATATGCAGCATATATAAATAAAGGCATAGTTTTTCATCAGAAAAGAATAAGTCAGAGCGCTATATCGAGCGGCTATTCACGCGGAAGGCAGCTAGAGCCGCACGTAATCCGAGTTTCAATCCAAGTGCCGGAGTTGTGTACTAAATAAACATCGTTATAAACTTGCTGCGGTTGAAGAGGTTGCAAATGGAAGAATTTGTGGAAGGACGTGAGTGAAACTTTAAAACATACCAAAAATAGCAGTTAGATCAAATAAATGATTGGACCTATCTTTAAAATATAGCATGCACTATACTACCTACTCTACTAAATACACTATTTAGGGTGGATTCGACCAAATGCGAGTAAATTTTACTGAAGTGAAAACTTCTTTAGGCGCGATGAGCACTTTTTGGGTAAACAAAAATCATGGAACTCGCGTCATCGTCACGCTGTACCGTGTATTTTAAAACAGCGCCATCTCTTGTAGAATACGTGAATAACTACTTATGTTTTCATTTCTGACGTGCAGACCTATGATTGATGTGGTATTTTTTTAACAATAAATCGCCATTTATTCTAGAGTAAATCAATTTTACAGTTTTTCATCTACAATTCTAAGAATAGCAAGCCTATTCGAGAATAATTACTATACCACCGTTTTTGGTAGAATAACAGAGTTTACATTGCGTCCATAGTTATTCAAATAACATACAGACATGAAATCTCGAAAACGACTTGACATACAAATCAGAAACTGGCAGATAGATTTCTTGTCGAGTCTAAAGAACCGCTTAGAATGGATTTTTTGAAAGAGGCAATTTAAGGAGGCAAAATAGGTTGAAAGTTTATCTTCTTCTTCAAGTGCCTCTCCACTACTGGAGATTGGCCGTCAGCTCAGCGAACTTCTGTCTGTCCTGTCCTATGAAAGTTTATATGAAAGTCTAATTGAGATCTTAATATCAGCTTTCTTGCAATATCTACTTAATTGTAAGTACTTGGTTTAATTAGTTTAGTTTGTAAGCAATATACCTTGTGGAAATGAATAAACTTTTTTTATAAACGAATATATATGAACAATATTATATGAGAAACCATGACAGTGGTTTCTCACACGGACCATAGGTCTGTGGTTTCTCACCACTTAATGTGTTTTAGCCAGTTTGGTAAGTTTACCGTCACGTAAGTTATGCAATCCTCGTTTTGCGCTGTGTTGATGCAAAACATATACTTTATCTGTGTTAGGACAATTCCAGTTTGAATTCTATTACTGTTACAAATAGCCAAGTCAGGCATGTCGAGATATTCTTCTGCATTGGAATGTTAAGCTTATTTCTAAAAACTACTAAGGCACGCAATAAAATCACTTATTACTACTAGATACTTTAATAATCATTAGTAAGCCTGAAACTTGTGAATTTGCGTCATTGCAAGAAATTCAATGAATGAAAGATACGGTAACCTCAAAGTAAGGATTAAAGCATTGATTATGAATAGTAAAGATGTGGCAAAAGAACTTTTCTAATGGTACCAAACCAACTCAGCGGTGCTCGCAAGTGTACCGAACACCAGTATTAATGTCAGTTGCTCGTTGACTTCGTTGGCGTGCGGTCGTTGTGCAATTGCGCATCGCATCATTCTTGAGAGCAAAAAAATTATTTATTTAGATAAATATTAAAAACACGAAGAGTTGTAATTGTGCAGACTGTGCACATTTTTTATTATAACAGGTTAAGGCTATATTTAAAACGATATCTAGTAAAATGTTAAATTTTGTCGAATTTGGATCGAATAGAGTTACTAATTACTGCTAGTTTCATTCGAATTTTGTTTGGGAACGAGTTTCTGTTCTACCATATATCGTGGCTAGTTGAATTCTGATTCAATAGCCCAAACTTCTGAGTGAGAGCTGTTGGCCAACAGCTAGAACGATGTAAATGAGCTCCAGTGCCATGGTGCAAGTTGTAATGAATGGACCCCTAAACATTGTGTGTTTCCGTTTAGAGACTTCATACTGGGGGTTATTCAGTTTGTCTTAATTAATTATTTTAACATATATCCTGTCGTGGAGTCGGGCGAGGCATTTCATTAGTCCGCTGTAATGGAGTTGTGAAATACAAGACAGAGGATAAGTTTTGGATTCAAACATGAGTTGAAGAACTTTCTGCAATATTCAATTTGGTGTTGCATGTGTACAAGTCTGATACAATGTATAAGTGCATATATTATTCGCTACGCCCGCGTTTCACTATAGTGGTCAATTTCTTCAGTGACCATACATTTTTCCGAGATAAAAAGTAGGTATTATTCTATATTCTTCTATCACTTTCCCGCCTTTCAACTATCTCTTTGCAAAAATTACGTCAATTCGTACGTCTAATGCTATGTGAAAGAGAAACAAACCAAGATTGCAGATTCAGCATTTATTTTTCAAATCTTCATATACATAAGCCAGTGTGAATACTAGCTGATAAATAACATAATATGTTAGCCTATAATTATATAAATCCTTTTTATTTTCAAGAAATAAACACACTTTAATATATACAATATTATTCTGATTATATAGCTTAGTTATTTTGGCGCTACGACCCTATACAGATCTTGACTTCCGCAACGATTCTATTTCATTTCGCCTAAGTATCATAGAGCTATCAAGAGACTGTGAATCCGAAGATTGCGTCTGACTGAATATATTTAGTACTTGAAAAACGTGCGCCATCGTTCGAATTCTCAACTCAAGTTGTACTAACTACGAATAATAACTAATTATAATAATTAATAACTAAATACACTAGCAACGCTCCGCAGTTTCTCCTGCATTCTTACAAGATATCCAATGTGTTAATCCAGGTTTTTGGCTACATCCATACCAAATATTATCCGAATCCTAATAGAGGGGGGACCTAACATACAAACACTTATAAATACATACGTGAACTTTCGCAAGTTTACAATATTAGTGTGATTATATAGCTCCGTTTTTTGGTTAAAGAACATCCTTTCTCTATTGGTCTTGCTTTTCCACATCGATTCAATTCCATTTAGTATTAAAATACTCGGCACACATTTCAATAATTACTTAGGTACCTATACCTAGGTATTTGTATCTCCTGCATATTATGCTATGTTTTTTTTATTGAGTAGTTGGTGAGCTAAGTAGCCTTGTAATAATCCAGGTTATAAGCCATCTCTATACAAAATTATATTCAAATCCGTTCAGCTGTTACGGAGTTGAGTATGGAAAAATATAGACACTTACATACTCTTCAATTACATACAAACTTTTGCATTTATACATAAGTGTGATATGATAGACTTTGCGTTTGATCGTCACCTCGCCTGACGTTTTTTCGACGTTTTGTATCTTCATTTACGTTACTACGAACACTCCTTATTTTTGGAAGAAAATTACTGTAAAGCATCTGCAAGCAACCGATTTCCTTAAAGCATACTATTATACAAAAGTTTATATTAGGTAGGTTAGGTTATGAATTTGGCTTAGTCCTATAATAAATAATTTTATTGTTGGTACGTGTAATAAAAACGGTAGAGGGAGCGTGCTTGAGAGCACTTAACTGAAAATATTGATGAATGCTGGGTGAAGCTAAGGCTTTATATTGTTATGAAAGTTATAAAGACGAAAAAGTACCTATAGACTGACTATACATAAGTGTCTAGACTAAACAACAGTGCCGTGCCTAGAAACAGATTATCTGGTTTTATTTTATATTGGCGTCAATTCTGCTCTGCAATCCTCTAGACTAAACCTGGCAAGACTTACCTGATTTGACAAAACTAATATTATCTCTGTGTCTTTATTATTATGATATATATATATGTGTATATGTATAAGTAAATTTAAAAAGGATGGCAACAACTTAAGAGCCATGAACATACATTTATTTTAGAAAATTGTATAACAGAAACGACGCCGCTGTCATTGTACATATAAATATTCTCATCAATTAAACTCTTTATAAAATAAAATATAATACTTGATAAAAAATATATTAGGTTCAAATTCAGTTGACAACTTAGTTGATTTTGATTAGAACTCACCAAAATATACTAAAACGTATGGTAACTTTTTGTTTGTGATTAATTATGAAACTTTAAACCATATAAATTTGTTAAGCTTTGCCGTTGTGTTGACTAAAGATAGGCCTATAAGCAAAAGTTGACACTTTTTTAAATAGAATAGCATAATATAAAAATCGACAGGCCCCCATGCCCTAGCGAGATGATGAGTGCTCATCGTCGCCTATAGACACTTACAATACCTAGGCCATTTTTAGTGCGTTCCCTACCTTTGAGGACTCTATTCACCTCAATCTTCGTTTAAGCAGTCCAAATTATATTTTGGAGGAAAAATCGAAGATGGTAAACCATTTCACAACTTACAGGTAAGAAGCAGAAAAAATAAAACAAATAAAAAATTGGATTCAACAGCAGTTGCCGGCAACAGTTAGTCTAATAATAAAGCACAAGTCTAATGTCAACGCTCAAGGCCGTCGTGAGGTGTACATGAAAAATGTGTTACATTAAAACTGAGCCATTTAATCCTAGATTCGCGCGAAAGTGCGCAGCAACTTTTTTATGGCGAAAATATTTTATCCAATGTCGTGTAGCGTTGTAATAAAAAGATAACAATATTTATAGGTCTATGTTTATATATTTTTTTATCTAATATATCTCACTTATGGATAAAAGGTCTTCCCTTTTTCCTTTTAGTACATCAATCACGCTAAATCCAATTAACAATCCTAAGAAACGAGGATCTCGATTTAATTCAGGTTAGTGAGTTCTTTTAAGTAATTTCTACCTAGCTAAGTAAGTCAGTATGTGCTGAAGTTTTACTTGAAATAGAAAAAACATTCGTAGAAGTATTTTTTAAATTTAGAAACAGCTTCGAAACGATTCCCGAAAACCTAGGGATTTGCAGTAGTGGCTTTGTTGAGATGGATGGTAGGACTTGGATGGTAGCTCCTGTCATACCATCAGAAGCACAAAATCACTATCGCAAATTACTACGTTTTCGAGAGGAAGTTAAAACTAATTATTTGTAAAAGTAATAAAGTATTGAATATTTTGGTGAGCAAAAGTAGTTTACATTAGAAATTTTGAAGTATTTTTCTGGTTTAATGTAATTTTGTCACTTTTTTCTTTATTTCACGTACTTTAAACAAGTATGCGTGAATTTTAACTTAAGGACTGTGTTCCACGGACTAATGACGAGCTACGTGGTTTTACAGGAACATTTAAAGATAGTGCATTTTATGAATGCGAACATGCTATAAAAATAAAAAAGATACAAACGCTACTGGCATTATGATACGAAAGCTGTGTGCTCTGAAAAGAAGGAGTAGGAATATCGTTCTCGTAGATAGGAATTATTGAATCTCTAGATCAGTGGTTAACATGCTTTTATTAGCTTGGTATGTATCTATGTAATGGCATCTTTGAACGTGATTTTCACCCCTTTCAAAAAAACGGATTGATTTGAAACTATGCACATTTATCAAGAACCGATGACAATGCAATAATTTGTATAGTTTGTGCCATTATCCTTAGCAGGATATTCAGGATTAGCGATTTTAAAAGCGTGTATTTAGTTCTTTAAGCCGCGAAAATTATTTTATTGAGTAGTGCCCAATAAACACTGCGTACTTAAATTACTAGCCTATTTTTACACAAAAAATATATATATATTTTTCCTGGAAGTGGTTTGCCACTTACAAATTTATTTTAGTCATGGTAGAGAGCGCCAACATTTTGCGTGTCCTGACTGCTGTCTCACAAATAGTTACTATGAAAAAGTGAAGCTTCATTTCTGTAAGTCTAAGTCATTGTACGAATAGGGCACTTTCAGAAAGAGGCATATTGCGAATAGGTCATTTTGCGAATAGCTCCAATATCGATATCCAATATCTAAACCTTAAAAAACTATTTTGTTTCTAGCAACAGTTTTACAAGAAAAACCTTATTTTTAATGAATTAAGAGCTAAATACTTAGGATGGGTTGCACCATCTTAACATAGCTTTAACAAACATCGACGTTTCAGTTAAGGGACCGGTTTGGCAAAAAAATAATGTTACACCATCTGATTGTTAAATGACGTCATAACTTTCACCGTAACTGCCCACGCTTCGTTGGTTGGTGTTATTGTTTAAATTAAATATCTGTCAGATGAATAAAATATAATTCTAGCTATGCATCTGGGGCAAACAAGTTATCACTTAATTTTGACTTCCAACCCTGGTAACTTTAACTATGCTAGTGAATAGGCTGGTGCAACGCATTTCGCTGTTACTGCAAAAGTCAACGTTATTGTTATTGTTAAATTTGTCATAAACCTTAATTTTAACTACTACTATGGTGCAACCAAGCCTTAATTAGGTAGGTATTTAATACTAATTTTTGTTTTGAATTCTTGCGTAGCCTTCACGGCGTTGTTATGTCAGTCTGTGTTGATCCGTTTAACCTTTGCAGGCGTTCACTTACAGAATGAATATTTGATGAGAGAGAAGGATTAATATTAAAGAGTAGGTATGTAAGCGGTATGATAAATGAATAAATACTAAATAGATTTCTGAAGTTAAGATTGTGGTACCAAAATTAAGTTTTTTCTTGTGTTTAAACTATCACGGATGTTCACTACAGTTATGTGATTATTTACGTGATATTTGGTGGTAAGGTTGTGAATGGAGCTCCCGATATTTCGGCAGAGTTACATGCACCATGTTCACGAGAAGACACCCGTGAACAAACAGGGAAGGCAGACTTCTCGTGAACATGCTGCTGCATGTAACTGCGCCAAAATATCGTGCGCTCCATTCACAACCTCAGCACGGTAAATATCACGTATATTATAATTTATAACTGTAAGTTTTTTTATTTGTTTAATTAATAATAACCTCCATTACTTACTCACTTTTTTTAGTAACTATAATTTAAAAAAAAAACACTATAGTTTGAAGTACCTACATATAAAGCAGGGCAGATAACTAGTAAAATTACCTACTACCTATTTTACACTGTAACGTTACAGATGCGTCATTTTGTAAAAGGCCTTACGAGCAAAAGGTTAACGAAGTAACGAATGGCCTTACTTGTTTTCTAATTGCATGTTTTAGCTTAAGTGCATATGCACATTAAATTATATATTCAATTTGTACAGTTTTGAACGGGTTCTGATAAACTCTGAAATATTACTAAAGCCCGGCAAGATAAAATTTGTACTTATCACCATGGGCGTATATAAGGGGTAGGGGTCGGGGAAGCGGACCCCCCCCCCCCTCCTATTAGCACACGACGAAAAAACCGTGGTATATTGGACAGATGGAACGGATAATCTGCACTACAAAATATAATTTTGGTGCACGCGCCGCTCGGTTGTCATAGCAACGGTATTTTTGCTATGACAACAAACTTTAGCATGCTATAGCCATGCGAGATTAAAATTCTGACTTTTTTTCGTGAATTCCGGGCAAAAAATTACATTTTTTTACTCGTGACCCGATATGAAAGCTATTATAGATACGCTCATGCTTATCACTAATTGGATTAATCACTAAGAAAAACATTTCAAAGTGGAAGTTTATGACAGATACGGGGTTACAAAGAACGGGTGTACTAGTCGAAAGAGGTCCGAAGACTTTTAAAAATACTATACGCCTTGTTAAATACTACCCTTTAAAAGGTACATCAGGCAGACCCTTGTGATTTACTTCAATATTAGTTATTTCGGTTAAAATACACAGCTTGGTTGTGTTTCGATATTATTCATAAACGAAATGTCACAACAAATTAAGGTCTATGTCAGTTAGCGTCAATTTAAATCAGTCCAGTAATGTACATTGTTACTCATTTCGTTACACAAATGGAATTGAATCAATGATGTGCAGTTAATTTATTTGATTTGACGCTGTGTGATTAATTGTAAATATAGGTCCTACTGTCCATTAAATTTAATAATGTATTTACCCTGTTAGTCAACAGCATTTCAAAAAGTCAATGATTGATCTTCATTTAAGCGTTAAGTATTTAGAGCGGTGGTGGCGGAGCAGTATGTTCGCTTTACAATTTGACGGCACCTGGTTCGATGCTCGGCCCTGCACCTATGACTTATTTAGTATCCAAATAAATTATATGCAGTTCGATGCTATCACTCAAAAACGGTGATGGAAAACATCATTGTTAGGAAACTGGTATGTACAAAAACCTCAAAATATCAAAAACATAATGACATTAACCAACACGCACTGGGTCAGCATGGTCAATTAGGGCTCATCACAGAAAAGAGAAGTAAATAGAACGGAAACGAGAAGGAAGATATGTCGCCAGGTATTATGACAGAACCTTGATTGAACATTCTTATTTAGATCAACGCGTCGAACTCCGCGTCACAGTTGCTAACTGATTTCGAATGACTGACGTTTCGTTTATATGGCTAAAACAAATTTCTTTCAAAAATGCCTTGCCAGCCGTTCTAATAATTTTTTTTTCTGTGGGGCTCATCCTATCTCTCTGAGAGAAGACTTGTGTCCCAGCAGTGGGAATATGAAACACTGATAATGATGATGATGATGATGATTTAGAGCCATGATTGGTTGGTGCATGTGTAATGCAAACAGCAGGGTGTGGATTTAAACCCGAACAATGAGCTTGAACTACCGATATAAGAAAACATCGCGAGTAAATCATAGCATAGAGAAGACGTAAGAGCAATTTATAATGCTCGGCTGGTTGGCTACCACCCGCTGGTTAGCTACCACCCTCAAGTTAAAAACTAGTTGCCAAGCAAATTGTGGTGTGTTTTGGCAGCAGTTCACATTTCTGGTTACAATTTGGTCCAGTTCTACAGTTTTATTTTTTACAATAAGTTTAGTATTTATCTAAATCGACAACGCCCTCTAGTGGTAGTTGTGAAAATTATTACCAAAGATTATTTAACTAGTTTTAACAAAGACAAAATTTTGCACCTTTTAATAACAACGCCATCTAGCGGTGGAACTGAAAAATATTTTACCATGACTATTCAACAATACTATGTTTTAACCAACGATAACAGCACCCACTGCCCGTGGCAATGGGCAAGAATTTCCCTGTTTGTAGAATAATACTTTCAGAATGGCAAATTTTAAATTAAAATAAAACAATATAAGAGAATTTGGTCCAGTTCTGACATTTTTATGAAGTCGGTTTTTTTATATTAATAAATGCTTTACGCTACTAAGCTCTGGTCAAGGCCTAGCCTGTCTACCATACAAGAAGTGGCATTTAGCCACTTCATCGTCATTCGTCCATTTAGGACGAGAATAGATTATAATATCAGAAGATAATATTTGCGCAAAATTTCACCGCGATTTCGCGACGACTCCATAGCATTAAATAATCAATATTCTCATTTTACCTCTAACTGAATGGTATAAAGCTTCAGATATGAGTGTAAGTAAGTACATAACTTCCAACTTATCTATAAAATTGAACGAAATAATATGATGAAGCAAACATTTTTCACGATAGGCATCCGTTTTGTACGCAAATAGGTACAATAGTGACTTTTCTACTCAATTTTACAAATATATTGGTAGCACTGTGCCTACAATATCTGATTCCTAAGTAGGTCATCCGCTCTGTGTGGATTCGCGGATTACCCGCTTTTCTATCATTTTCCGTGCACATTTTCACTATAATGCTACGGATTTACGGAGGAAAAAGAAAGTTTTTATCCAGTCCCCTATGAATTAAAAAAAAAAAAAACCTACCGATGGTTCTCATAATAATAGTATCGTGTGGGGTATCGTTGAATAGGTATTTTAAAATGAATTTTCATACATAGCTTTTTAGAGTTCCGTAGCCCGAGTAAGAACCCTTATAAATTCGTTCAGTCCATCCGTCTGTCTGTCTGTCTATCCGTCCGTCTGAATTGTTGAATCTTTTAACTTGTACAATTATTAAGATAAGTGCATGAAACTTTGCACAGTTACAGTTTTAATATAAACATCAATTCTAAAAGTAAGTATATTTTTTTATATAATATTGAATTTTAGGGCTGGCTCTCGTACGTGTGAATTTAGGATGGTTTTTTTCCACTGCACCTCCGCGTGTGGAGTTCCGTTTAAAATGTCTTTTAAAATATGAGGTACGGTAAGATAAGGTAAGGTTTGATACATGACTTTTTTATAAAGTCTATCCTTTGCGAAATATGGCAATATGGCAAAAAGTTACAGGGCACACAGAGATTTGACATCTTATATCTCGGGGTGACGAGCGCAGTGCATTGCCATCCAGGGTTTTGAACTGTTGAAGTTCAAAATTCTGAGTGGCGTTGAGCTGTTATGGGCAAGTGTGAAGAGCCATCAGGCGAGCGACTTCGCTCGTCTCTTCACCCGGTATAATAAAAAAAAAAGTTAGTACCGCCCCCGCCCCCCTGCATTTCTAAACTATAAAGAAACTTGTAACTTGCCATGCTGATAGGTCATATTAAAAAAAAAAACATTCAAAAATATTTTCAACATTAAACACTGTTTTAAACTATCACGGTTGTTCACTAAAGTAATATGATTATTTACGGGATATTTTCAACATTATCTGATTGTGATTTTTTGAGTAACAACGACAAAACTATAATAAATTTAAGGCGTTCTAGCTCATAGGTCATTGACCTTTTTGTAAAATGATCTCAAAAAAGCATGTTTCTCAATCAGCTTTCTCTATGGCTACACCATAAAAAGTATATGCTATGTCGGGATGATACATCTCTGAGATTTGGCAAAGTCCACAGAGCGTCGATCTTTCGAATTTTTCTATAAATCATCAATTTCTGAACTATGAGTATAATTTACGGTTACGGAACCCTACCATATGCGTGTCTCGATTCTCAACACGCTCTTGGCTACTTTAATTTATCAAGTGTTTTCTTTGCGAAATAGGACATTTCAAATCTACTTTTTTGCTGTTTTGCTGTAACAAAACCGATGACTTCGATTCTCGAGAACGTGTGTGTAACATTCGTTACGTTTGAATAACATTTGTTACGTTTTTAAATGCTTCTAGGGACTTATCGCGCATTTATTATTGTGAAGGCAAAACAACTCTCACTCGAACTTTCTACCATGCCGTAGCCGTGGCCGAAAGTAGAGGACTAAAGACTGCAGGATTTATGCTCTTCTGGGGTTCTTCTGGGGATCATGTGAGGGTTCACATGATATTGTATAAAAACTGAATTGCCACTACACCGTCGAACAAAAGGTATTTCACATAAACAATACTAATTAGGTACTAATGCGCCCAATAAAGTCCCAATACGAAAATTAAAAACATTTGAGTTCAAATCGAAAATAGGTATAAGTTTTTTGAGACCTTTATAATATTGCTCAGACAAGCTACTGTGCCCATATAATATGAAAACTGTGTCGCAGTCTTTTGAAAAAGACACACCCCCCGTAAATGACTACGGTGCCAATGAGACAATTGAGCCCTTGATTTAGAGGGTCGCTCTCGATAACCTGCAGGAAACAATAATGGACGAACCCTCCGTGTAGTTTGGTGGAAAATTTAGACTCCATTTTAGGAATTGGGTCGAATACTTTCTGGATTATCTGATGCAATGACACTGTTTGTAGATACGTATTTACTTTACTGCAGATGGTTATAAATACGGAGTGCCTTAGCGCCAGTATTTCAAATTGCATTTACCTACTCGATCGCGTTAAAGTTAATTACGATTTATATGAAATAAGAGCAGCGCCATCTGGTGCCATATATGTAGAAATGCTCTTGCTTCATACAAATCGTAATTAACTTTAACGCGGTCTAATGGGTTACCATGCTCTCAATAACATGCTTAACCTTACATTGACTTGTCTTACTCTCTTATTAGTCGAAAGAGCGAGACAAAGCTATATGTAGAGTTATTATAAGAATGTTTTTGAGATTATGGTAGCCCACCAGAAAGTACGAGGAAAAAAACTCGCTCTAGGAACAATTAAGAGTCAGCTGTTTATAATTTTACTTTAAAGTTTGATTAACATCTAAGAAAGATTTTAGCGCTAATTGGTATCGGTGTTCTATATTGGTGCAGTCTAGATTATAATATGGATTATTATGGTGTTGTTTTATAAGTTGTAAAAGTGACATAGACTACTACACCAAAAAAAGAGGTTCGAGGTCATTCGAGATTTATCTATTCAATAAAATAAAATAAACCTTTCATAATCGCCGAAAATCCTCTTTTTTTTTGAATGCCATTGAAAAAAAGTAGGTAAGGTATAACTATTAATTTTATTATGCATTTGCAACCACACAGAATGATGTTTGTGATGTTTTGATAACAGGATATCGAATTGCATCAAAATTGATCTTAGAGTACAATAATATTCGCAAATCAAAAACAAAATAGTCATACAATACAAATTGAAATAACCAAGGGAGCAAATTTAATCAACTTAGGCTCAAAAAGGTCTACGTCGAGTTTTGATGGGCTCTTCACCAAAACAAAAGCGTGCAAATTGCTCGAATGCTACTCCACTTTTTCCACAGACACCTCAATAAAATTTCATTACCAGTTCGAATATAACGCGATTGCTTTCTGAATAATTTATTTGTGTTATTCATAGCAATGGCAACCCTTTCTGAGTGTGAGCGAACTTCTTCAAAAAGTTTTATTGTTTACAACGCTCTTTGAAAACTCGGGTGCTATTGTTATTTTCTCCCTTTCGCTCATTTTGCTTTGCTCGTTTATACGTTTTCTGTTTCATTCGCACTTGTTATTGCTTACTCAGCGGCTGCTTCCTTCCTGCCCTTTATTGGATTGATATCAGATTGTTATTTTTTTTTCTGTTGGGAAAATTGGCACTGGCATTATTTTTTCAGATGCCTTTTCGTACGATGCGCTACGTCTGATGAGATTTCTAAAGATTGTTCTATACTTTGAAAAAGTATCATTGTGTCTATGTTTAGGTGATGATCAATATTTTGCTTTTGAATGCGTGATTATGAATCGGATTTATTAATTATGAATCAATGTATTGACTTAGTTTTCAGCTTGTTTTCAGCCGCAAAAATGCAATTATTGTTAAATTTAGACTCGTATGGCAATTTATCCAATACAAAGAAAAAAAACGTTGTGACAATAATTTAAATGTCATTAATTTTATTGTGAACTAGCTAATGCCCGCGACTTCGTACGCGTAGCGCAAAGTAATTAGTGGGTGGACGATTAGACTGACATATCCAAATATAAATGTTACACTAACGAACACGAACGGAACTTTAAATAGGCACAAATCCATCGGATTATTTATACTGAATATTTTATAGATAATACCTACACATATTATGACATGATTGTAGATTTATTGCTCTCCATTTTAATGGGGATTGTCATACTATCGTCATAGTATGATTTTAGTCTAGTTTTAATCTGACTCGATACAGGTATCCCGACATGTCCCTAGTTTCAAATATATTTCAAGCAAATAATATATTACTTTCACTGGTTAAATACGTTAGAAGTGTGGAGCCATAGAGCCAATAAGGAAAAAAAATTGGTATAAGTCAAGCGAAATGTCATGCATGACAAACGTTATTATTGAATTATTAGTAAATAGTAAGTAGGAAGCATGGAGCGGTATCTATAATTAATCGCTGTTATTTAACATTACTCCGCGTAAAGACTGCCAATCAATGATGTCTAAATAATTTTTGCCCGCCTTCTGCGCCTCGACCCTTCCAACAACTAAACCGCTTTCGTTCACCACCATAACATCCAAAATAGCTGCTAATCATAGATCAGTAACAGATTAGATGCCGCGAGTTCACCTACTTTGCGTGTCTGTTATTGGTGTTAAGTTTGATCCTGGCAAAAAAATGTATTCATTTTTATCTCCGTCGACTTGGTATATTAGCACGTCAGAAGTCAATACAAAAATAAACATACTTTAAATTACGCCATAATAAACTGTAAAACCTCTTCAAAAGCAGTTGGCTGTCCTGAAAATAACAAACACAAAAAAAACTATTTGGTGCAGTCGATCGGAAGTTATGCGGACACATACATTTCGGCTATTCGTTTTTATTTCATCATCATCATCAGCCAGAAGACGTCCACTGCTGAACATAGGCCTCCCCCTTTAACCTCCACACTGAACGACATCCTGCCATCTGCATCCACTGGATGCCCGCGACTCTCACAATGTCGTCGGTCCATCTAGTGGGAGGCCTACCTACGCTGCGTCTTCTGGTTCGCGGTCTCCACTCAAGAACCTTACCTACTTCCCCATCGGTTAACAGTTCTTCGAGCGATGTGGCCTGCCCATTGCCACTTCAACTTGCAGATTTTAATAGCTATGTCGGTGACTCTGGTTCTTTGGCGAATATCTATATTTTTATTTACATATAGATTATATGGCAACAGCCGCTTCAGTCTTCCTACCTACCATGTCTGCGAGTAGAAGTCTGTCATTACGACAACATTACTATAAAATAAGCTAGATGGCGTTATAAATAATTATAAAAAAAAATTTTTTTTACTATTTATTATCATAAATTAATATAGCCTATGTTTCAATCAGGTATTTTAAAAGCATATTCATGGAAACTGCTTTGAAATCTAGCTCTGAAAGCTAGTAGTTTAAAAGATGTGCGCGGACAAACAAACAAACTGACAGCCGTCAGATTTGTAGTTCCATAGTTTGAAAATAGATTGCGTACTAAAACGATGTTTTGCGAAAAAAATGTAAATTTGCTTAAACTTTACGAAATATATTATTAAAAACGTAATAAGGTATTCAATAATTCCTAAAATAATGAGTGTAAATGGATCGTAGTTTCACAAATATGAAAAGTACGTCTATTATAGGTAAATACGATACTTTACCTGAATCACGCAAACGGGATTTTTTTTGCAAGTTAAACCGATATCTGGTATTGCTTCTACTTAGTTAGAAGTCATGTGTGAAGGTATTTGATCTACACATTTATAATATGGTAGAGATTGTATTATGACATTTATTTATGAGAACTAAATAAATTTAATGTGTTTTACTTATCTCTTCATCTATGTAAGTATGATGTTATCTTTATAATAATGTCATCATATTTGTTTTCATTCTGAAATATATTAATTAAGTCATGTTTGTAAAACGGTTTTCTATTTTAGTTGTATCAAAATTTAATATTTATTTCGTTCATTTTAAGATGATTCTAGGTTAGGTTAGGAAAAATGGGTTACAATACATAACTCCCTAAGATAAATTGTATTCTAATAACATTCAATAAGTTACTATTTTGAATAATAAACCGAATATATTGCTGTTGTATAGAAGTTTCTTCTATTGTTGCACGGTCTGCAATCCTGACGAAACCACTTATAACAAAAATGCTAATATTTAAGTAAAATATCAATATTTAGAATTTAAAAAGGATCCAAGGTATCAAATACAAATAAGTCATTGTTAGTTTAGGAGAGGTCAAAAAACCTAGAGGCAAGTAGTGCCAAGTACCTTTTCGCTTTAACCATCTTATTGCAACGGTGAAATTTAGTAATAAAATGACGAACATTTTGGTTTGCCACGGTGTCACAGTGTTTTAGTAGGCAATTCACACTCGCATACTAAATCCTCTTCTATTTACGTTGAAAAAACTTACACTATTTTCCGAACGATAAACTTGCGTGGATTTGAAAGTGATAAAGATTTTTTATCGGTATTGTATTGAAAAACGTAGCTGTAAATTGTTACACATATTAAAATATGCATATAAGGGAGATTGCCAATACTCGCCATGCGTGGCAGTTGGGTTGGTGGGCGCAGTTAGGTGTATTAAGAAGAGGCCAAGAGGCCCATCTTGTGGTTGATGTCTCCCTCAGCCGACTTCTACGGTACCCACGGGAAGGGAAGGGATATATTCTTAGACCGGTACCTCCACGGCACAAACGGCACGGCACGAAAGGTTCTCGAATGGAGACCACGGACCGGGTGCGCAGGTGGACAAGATGGACCGACGACCTAAAAGGGACCGCCTTCGAAAAAGTAGTCACTGTATTTTTTTTTATCAAAGAAGACCGCAGGATGCAGGTCGCTTCCAACCAGCTCTTTTGGAGATCCATGAGAAGGTCTATGTCCGGCAGTGGACGTCCTATGGCTCAAATGATGATGATGATGATGCAAATATTGTCGAAACATAAAAAACTAAATATTTTTATGCAACCATTTAGTTCTGAAGCTTAATCCCTCGATAAACTAATCTGTTCTGAATGTTTTTTTGGTCTCGTTTGTACGTGCTACATTTGATATGTTAGCCGTTGGTCATTCCGCAATTCATCCAAATTGATTTCAAATTTCTTTTCTTCCATTACGCATTTCTTCCATCATTTCAGCAGCTGTTAAGGCGTCAGTTAGCTGTCAGCAGCGTGTCTAGGTATGAATTCATAGTATGAACTATATGTGTACTATAATGAGTTTATCTGTCTATAATGATTTCTCCCAGTACGCATTTCGTCCATTACACGTTTCGTTCAGTACACATTTGACATTTCGTCGAGTGCGCATTTCTTCACGCCACACAAAATGACAGATGCCTTTAGATCACTTGACGTCATTCTAAATTCAGTATGGCGGACTCACATAGATGGCCAACCAGTTATTTTTTATACACCCCTTGATATGGGTATCAAATGAAAGGGTTTGCTGAGAAGAATAAGAATAATAAAATGACATCACACTTTTCACACGACACTTCAATATGGCGGATGCCCCAAGATGTCGGAAAAAATTGCTGAGAAGAATGCGAAATGCGATAAGCTTGTTTTTAAAAAGTTTATTTTTTTAATGAATAATAATTTTATTAAAAGTACTGTTGTTATATCTACATGGAAACTTATTTATTTCAGGAATATGTATAAAGGTTTAAATGAAGCAAACACAAAAAAGCCTTAATTAATAAACTTAAATAATAAATATCTACATTATTACTTAGTTATGGATACTATAGTCACAAGTGAAGCTAATATACCTAAAAAAAGATTTTAAGGGATATTGTTTTTACAAATAAATAGAAGATATCAATAGCTAAAACGAAAATATTGATGAACCAAGAGAACATAAATCGGTCAAGCTCTATTTATAGAATACGAGATGGCAATGAACTTGTGAGTTGCGAGAAGATAATGCGTTCAAATGATGCAGTCAAGCCAAAGACTCAGGAAATGTGTGAGTCAAGCAATGCAATCTGAGGGTACGACCGTAGTAGAGAGGTGATAGTAGTGTGGACAGTTCAGTGTATCAGTGTGACGTTATACCACGATAATGTAAGAGTGTACTTTAAGGGGCCACTATATTGAAACAAAAATTATAATAATGTTTATTTTCTAATCATCGATTACACTTACATTATGCGGCCTCTATTCTAAGAAAAAATCACTTGTTACCATTTCACTCCGTCAAATTAAAATATATCGAAACGAAACATTTTTTGTTTATAATGTTATGATAGTCAGCAAAACTTGGGTGTGTCACTTTTTGTAAATTCACACTCAGTAATTTTATATAGTCAATAATGTAAAAATGTGCGAGCGAGAAAGCTGCAGACGAATAGAGGCCTCTTAACACAGAAATACAAAGTTACATAATACTATAAATATAAAAACAAATGATATTAAATTAAACTAAACAGTCTGTGCGTACTCTATTACTCTCACATTTAAACGTTTTTGAAGACAAATAAACTGGCCATATTATTTAATTGAATAACCACTTGATAGCGATTATAGAAAACCAAAAGTAATTCATTCAATTCACGCCTAGGATTGGCTAGCTCGAAAAAGATCATGCTGAAAATGTTGTACCTTTTTATCCCGCCGGGGTAATAAAAGATGAGCAACGTATTTTTGTATTTTCTTTAATGTAAAAAACGAACACTTGTCCCGTTTACAATCTTTTGGTACGTAAGTCTAAAGATGAAGACGTTTTTTGTTAAAATTGTGAGTTTGTTGTCATACCAACTTCTTCTGAAAAACCAACAAGATGACCTCAAGTTCTGATTAATCATCATTAGACATCTATAAACAGAATATAAAAATTGTTGCATTCATAACAACACAAAACACTAGTATTTAGTGAGATTTCAACCTCCTCTGATAAGGGAAGTGCTGATAAGGAGTACAATGCACCTCCATACACCAACGCAATTTGCTGTCGTGCTTCCTTCAATTTTATACCTTAGCTAAACGAATTAAGACTGATGTAGCATAGATAATGCACAAAACAAGTTTAATGAGCTGAACATTTTAGTTCTGTTCTTATTTTAGATGTACTACTTATTCATAGTACACAAAACAGGGTTTTGAGGGTCTCGTTAGAACGATACACATTTTTTTTTCTTTTATCTTGAGAGAGTTTTGGCGTCGCATGTCTTGTGCATTTTCCTGTGTCAAGTATTGCAATATATTCATGTTTTCATCCCTTATTTAACCTTTTTAAGGAAGTACAAATTGACAATCATACTTTTGCATGTCTAATATTTTGTATGATTCATGAGTACATATATATTATATCTACCTACTGATAAATTAGTGACCTTAGCTCACTCACGTACCTATGTATCTAAATTTCTTATAAATAGAGGGCTTGTAGGTAGCTATAGGTTGTTATTATTTAACAGTTATGTTATACGGGCACCATTTAATGATGATTATATTAATAGCAAACATGCGCCGTACGCTGCGTCGGCATTTTTTTATTACAAGTTCAGTTTTAATGGTTTTAATAGGATTTCTTATATGTGACAGTTATATGATTATTTACGGGATATTTACCGTGGTAAGGTTGTGGAATGAGCTCCCGATATTTTAAAATAATACCTAATCATATAACTGTAGTGAACAACCGTGATAGTTTAAAACAGTGTTTCTTATAATGTTGCCCGAGACCGCGTACACGTAAATTTTCACTAAATTAATTTTTCAACTTCCTCTTGCTACCCTTAATTCAGCCTATTTGCAAAATTCTTTCTTATCGGCCTTATTATAGACATTTTTTTAGTATATTATTATACAAAAAAAGAACCTGTCAAAATCAGTCTAGCCATTTCGGATTCCATAGTAAACATACATATAGACACACCACATTTTATATGGACAGATAGAATGTCGTACTTATGTACACTAATTACTCAGACATATTTTGTGAACTAATTTACGTGATTTTTGTTTCTATTATATTATTGTAGTAGATACAGCTTTCGATGTGGTCCCTCAAAAATTTAATTTAATTTGGCTCAGTAGTTTTTAAACCAGCTCTGATAATACGAATAATATTGTCCAAGCGCCTGTTGGTTTTGCAATAGCGATATGTGGTTAATTTTTTGATTTTATTAGAGCGCTTACTAACTTTGAAGCCAGTTTTTCATGTTGAGAATTATTTATTTATTTTGATGTTAGTAAAACAATGCATTCAAGCACAGAACAGAAACAGTATAAAACAAACACTATGGTGTTTATTTAATTCTGTTTTTTAACACCTTCTTAACACCAAAAACGAATTTAACTTGTTAAAAACATCACTTATAATAACAGAATTATAAAATAACGTGATTAAAATAAACTAGACTAAGAACGATCAGAAACAGTGGCGGCAATCCATGCACTAAAGATATATAATTATAATCCAAGAGAAAAGAGAGTCGAAAAATCAAGCGGTGATCAAGTTTTCCGTGCGATTCTTTATCGTATCTCTATGAGCGGAAGTCGGGCGATGCGCGCATCTATGCCGCATCCCGTTTCACGCTGTCCTCCAATCGCCTCCGACCTTCGGCCATCAGACCTCCTCGCTCGGTTCTCCCTCAGTCTTGCTCCGCTCGCCGCTACGGATGGACGTACGCCTCTGCTCCGAAATATCCTGACGCGCGAGCTTTCGATTTACCTGTGGATTGTCAGTGATAAGTGTCTCTGAATTTTTTGTTTCTGTGGATTTTTGTCGGATACATATCATCACCAACACTGCAGGAAAAACCCTCCATATAAGCTCCAAGGTCAGTACTTCATGCTTTGCGAATAATAATGAGATTGGATGCATTCGGAATGTCGCAGGTCCAGTATTTATTAGCATTAAAGGACCGTTCAAGTGAAGGTTTTTATATGGTGTACTAAAGTTCGTTGACGCTTAGATGCCTGCTTGTTTTTGTAATTATTATCATTGTGTTGCTAGACTTGTGCACGTAGTGAGGAAGCAGTTAGTTCACGTATTCAAGTAATTGTTTTGCTTAATTAGAAGACTCTTAGTCTTGTATGTATATATATATACTATCTATTTCTTAACTACATTTCATTTCAAGGTTCAATAAACCAAAATTGACGTCACCCGCTTTAATTTAATTAGCCGTTATCGAATTGGTGTAATTATTTCTATTGTGATTAGGATCTTCAATGTCAATACTACCTACTTAACGTCAGTTTTCACAGAAACAGCTATCTACTTTGATTACATTACGCATGGAAAAGGCATGATAATTCGTACTTTTATCTGATAACAAACGCAGTGCACTAATGAGTTCTATATCTGTGTCATTGTGGATATCAATGTGATCGGTTATTACTGATTTGGAATTAAGTACCTACGTTAAAAATGATTATATTATCTTTTCAATGCAAAAGTCATCATAGAAATTATTTTCAATAAAATCAATGATAATAATAATAATGTTCGTTTTAATGTTCGTAGCTATAGTTTAATTTTTCCGCATGAATTTGTTATGACTTATGATTCTACTCATAATAGTACATGTATGCTATTGTTAACTACTGTTTTAATACCTACTTAACAAACGCTATATAAATTACTCACTCATTAGGTAAGTCCTTTCTTCTGTTGCTTAAGGAAATATTATCCTTGACCGATTCATTGTTATTTATCATTTCTATGTAAACACTGCTATTGAATTCGTCGTGTATCATAATATACAATCGTTTGAGTCGGTAGTACTTACATGCTTGATGTCATAGGACAATGAATTACTTCCGAGGCCGTACAACAACTCAAGAAAATGAAGTTATCAAAATAATGAAACTGCTGAAATCGAAATAATCAAATAAACAACAGCTTTAAAAAAAAAACATAATAATTTTAAAATAAAAACCTCAAAACCAATTTAGTAAGAAGCTCATAACGCACCTTTAAACCACCGCACTTTTTCATTTAATAGCTAATAACCGTTGAAATGGAATCCGTTTTAAAATAATAAAGCAATTTTGGAAAAATAGTATCCAAGAAACAAAATTTCTCACCTTAATGCATTTGTATCTTACTTCGTTTCGTCATAGGTGAAAAATTAACATTAATACGAGTAGATGAGTACTTAGTTGAAAAATTGTTACAAAAATATATCTTGTGAAAGTGTGAAAAATTATGTTTACATATTATCTACAGTGAAATGAAAACCAATTGGTTCGTAATAATTTTAATATTAAAAAGCATCGCTGCTAAGTAATCGAATCACTTTTACTTGAAGTAGCAAAGGTAAAGATTTTCAAGCTACGTTGGATTCTCAGTAGAACAAAGAATATAAAAAGACTAACGACGCTGAAATATATCATTTCCGAATATCAGGTTAAAAGGAACTCGTTAAAAACTGATTGGAAATTGTGAAATTGTATTTAAAAAGTTTGAAACAGATTTTAAATGCAAATTAACAGGTTTGAAATCATCACATATAATTTCGTTCTGTTTTATTTTAATTTCCATATTCGGTCCAATGATTTGAATTTTGATGTTTTCTATTTTTCGACCGTAACATTGCGAAAGTTTTACACAAATTTGAGAGCACCACACTTTACCCATTTCAAAGGTGGACATTTCAAATTAAGTGAAATTTGCTTTATGAATAGTTTTGTGAAGTTGCTGGAACCACTGAAATATCTCAAAGCTAATTAGTTGGACTTTGCAACCAGAGACGTCCAGATTTGTGTCAACGAGTTTTCCTTCGAACTCCAAACGCAGAATGAAATTACGGAAGTAATTTACGGTTAAGCTGCTAATTTACGAGCAGGTATGGTTGTAGTAAAAATCCAATCTCTATTATTAGGAGAATATCTTGGAGCATATTTCGTTTTTATGGATCCTTGACGAAATTGCTAAATATTCGAGATCTAAGGCGAAAAATATTAATAAAGAAGTAAAAATATTACCTAACCTAGAATAATCTTTCATTACAAAATGTAATAGAGGTTATCGGTTATTACCAAAATAACTTAACATTTTACTATATAATTACGAATAAGAAGTCTTGTCCAATTTTTGTATTAGATTTTTATATATTTTTTATTAAACTCGGTGAAACTGAATGAATACCAGTTTCTCTGAATATTTCACTGGATTATATCTGGTACCTGCTACAGTCTATTCGTTCAAAAACCTAGTGAAAGTGACCAGAATTTATGTTTTCGTTCAGTTTTTTAACAATGTCATTGCAGCTGTCATATCAAATAAATTCTAGGACCAAGTTTAATTTCCATGTTATTTGAAATTGTTTAGAATGATTAAATATCAGCATTTGGCTCTATTTTTGATTCCATCAGTCATAAAGTAAGCTCCATTATTTTAAATTATTTATAAAGTGCGCATAATTTCTGTAATCTATACAGAAATCATGCGCACTTCATGTCATTTAAATCTGTATAACCTTTTTCGACAAAATAATAATGTCTAATTCAATTCCATAATTATTGTCTATATTGAAAAACCTTCATATATTTCAATTGCAAAACAGGTAGAGTATTAATAAAAAAAAATAAAAAAAATACACAGTTTTATAGATGCAATAGTAAAATGATACCTAAAGTTAAATATATAATCGTTTGAACGGTAATACAATACACGATTACACACTTAAACTTCTGTCCGCGAGTTTGCGGAAGCCAAGACAGTAGCGGTGTAATCGGTATATAGTATCGTAGTAAGTAATCAACAATCCATAAAAGGGTTTTAAAACAATTTAACGTGTCCATGGTGTCTATATTGTTAAAGGTATGTGGTCGACAGTCATTGCAAATTTGCGTTTGTATAGCTTTTAAAATACCCAATAACCGCTCTCCCGTGTATTTTTAGTTGGCATAATGCCCGTTGTAGACCATGTGAAGTACAAGTTCGTCTGCAATGTTTTGCTTAGTGCTTGCTACTTGCACTAAGCAATACGTTGCAGACGATGCGTAGTAGGCACTTGCTAACTTGTACTTCACATGGTCAACAGGTATAAACATTGCCATTCAGCATGGAAATGCCGTCAGCATGCTGGGTATATACATTTTCAACTGGTGGTGAGCTTGAGCAATTGGATTGTCTTTAGACCTTCAACGGTATATGGGCTCATATGAGCTTTAGATTTTTAGTGTTTGATGCCATGTATTATGTGCAGTTAGTAAAGTTTTTAGTTAGCGTAATATATTTTCTCATTTCGTTTATTATTCTTTAAATTTAGCAGGTATTCGAGGCCCAGCATTTGACCCAGTATTCTCGAAGTTTTGATTTCGTTTATTAATAAATTGTAATCCTGTTTTACCAGTTTTTGATGCCAGTTTCCTTGTAAATGCATGAATACGGCCAATGGCATAAATTTTTAACATTATATAGAAGAATTTGATTACCATGAGCTGCTTGGTATACGCTGTGATAAAGTAAATTAAATCGGTTCACAATTGGCGAAAATATCGATGAACATACAAAAAAACATACAGATGAACATAGAACCTCCTTCTTTTTGGGAGACGGTTAAAAAAAGCATACCATTCGCTATGTTGATCTTTGGAATTGCTTGTAATATATATATTTATAGTACGAGAGTCCATGACGAAAACTATGTCTCATCGTTTTACGGCCAAGTCAGTATAAGAACCCGACTAAGATAGTGACGATATAGTGACGTAGCATATAATAATAAAAATGAAACATGGTATTACCATAATATTATTTACGTTTTTGATATTGAAAATGTACGAATTACTTGTTTTCATTTGTTGACATCTTTTAAAACGTGTTTTCAGACAGTCAAATTTATAGTAACATTTTGGCCGAAATACTATGCGACAAAAATTTTTGTCGTATGCTCTAGTACTTTTATTTAGATCGAACCATTAAAACTTTTAAATAATAGACCCGAAAATCTAAGTTACCTTCGAAAATATGAATGCTATTTTAAAACCTCAACTCTATTATTACTAGGCTATTGATTAAGCTTTTATAGCTCCCCAGAGTAAAACCGAGCTAAAACCCATATTGCTGAGCACCAAGCTGTACGGGGGCACAATATTATGCGCCTTTATACTAAAACGCTTTGTTTTAGAGCCAATCAAAATTATGCACGGTTGGTTCCATGCTCGTGTGACGTCGTCTCGGTTTAGGTAACGAGTTTTCCCCTCCTTATTCAAGTACTGCCGCAATTTCAGCATCCCCAAGATTCAGCTGTGGAACTGCTTTAAACAATAGTCATAAATTCCACGCGAGACGTCGAGGTGTTTAATTTATTATAAAGACTTGCCCGTGTGCTTGTTAAGTAAGGAGCAGGCGCGGACAAGACAAATTATATAACTTTAGGATCCTTATAATTTGCTTTGTCTGGACGAGAACCAATGACTGTTCCTGAGCTTTAAGCATAATTGAAAACGATAAAATAACACCTGTTTAAATAAAGCTAGCCTTGAAAAGGTTGATGAAAGTAAAACACGCAGTGTCATCACCTGTAGATTTTTTGAATGAATATTTTTTTTTGCTAAATTGGCTTAAATAAAGCAAGTGACGCAACGACTTTTCTGAGACGATACGTTGGTTACGATGAGTAATTACATCTACCTCGACTTCCGCCCCTCGATGCGGAACGAGAATCAGCCCCGTGGGAATCTATATGTATACCTATTGGAGACAATTTGGATATAACCCCCCAAATTTGCACCTAGAAGCATCTTACTTAAGGTGCAAATTCAAATAAGATAAAAGACTGATCTTTAACTAGTCATTAGCCAGTTTGCAATTATGGAAATTCGATAATGACGAAGGGGAAATATTAAATAGCAAACATCGGGTTAAAAGCAAAACACAAGGTGTTTGACAGAAGATTAATAATCTTACCGAATACTCATTGACTGCTTAAGATTTTCAGTAGCATTAAATTACGTAGCGATCACAGGTCCGTAATTGTTTTACAAGTCAGTTTCTAGAAAGTTGCCGGAAGTATCATCATTGCTTAAATAAACCGATATATTGCAGATTTTTTTGGCATCAACAGCGTTATTTTTACAAAACCAAAACGTTTTAATAATGGATTTTAGATAAAGATACTTATGGGAATATTTTTTTAAGAACTAAGTGTCATTTGGAGTTGAGCCTATAGGACCGTAGGGTCAGCCATGATTTGTATAAAAACCAACTAGGGTTTATTGTTTTCCATCGTAATCAAGACACGGAAAGCATTATTTCGTGATATACGTATCAACACAATCGAGTTGTGCGTTTGCGGTCACTGCAACTCTTGAGTAGTTACAGACAGGTTCCGTAGAAATTTTCTATGGTTCTCTAGTTTCTCATAGTTGCGGTTTTAGTTTCACTAAGTTTGCGGTAAGCTTGCATCGATATGAATAGGTATTGGTATTATTAGTATTATTAGGTTGTTGTTCGTATACAGTGAAAAATATTGTTATACTAATTGAAAGGAATAATAAGATTTTTCGGGTTGATAACATTAACATCAGGTACCGAACAGGATTTTATGCGATATCAGAAAAGAAAAAAAAAAACAGATTAAAAAAAACCTTTTTGGATAACGTCAGGCATTTCGCATATTCGAAACTAGCTTACAAGTCGTAGATTTAACAAGATATAGTGCTATGTTGTTTTTTGAGTCAGAAGTTGGAATACAAATAGAGTAAGGCAAATTGTACAATTGGGTCCCATTGTTGTTAGTCAGAACGAAATGGCTTCAAACGTAACATTTACGTAGATTAAAGTGAGGGTATCCGATAGGGAAATTACCCTCATATTGTATCTAGTAGATATGTATGTTTTCATTGGAAATTTGGAATCACAAAAGTCGATAAGGAAAATGTTTTGGGTGCCCATCTGTAATAATAGGTATACCAAAATGAAAATGTTAAAACGTCTTTTGTATATGTAATTCCATTGTCATTTCTTATTGTTTGATATTGATATTTCAATCGACATAAGGCACAAAGCATTTGATTAGTATATTTAGTTTGAGGTATCAAAATCCGTATTAACTTGTTTAAGTTTCGTCTCATAGTAATAGGATGGTGAAAGTTTTTAGGCATACCAGAAATATAAATTTAGCACAAAACTACTATATCAATTCTGTGCCGTATGAATATATTACCATACTTAAAATTAATTATTTTTTTTCGTACAAATATAACACAGAAAATGTTAAGTTACGAAAAAGTAATAAATACAGTTACATTTACAAACATAAATATAAAATGTCTATTATCTGTTTAATCTACTTTCAATACAAGTTTTTATTATTGACCAAGGTATATTAAAACTTTCTTTCTGTAAACTATTACTGAAAAGGAAAAAGTATTTTAAGTAAAAAAAAACATACACATTAGGTAGGTATGTCTTAAAATACATCACTAAAAATACACCATAAAATATATTTTTTACTTCGTCAATGTTTACTATGCTTTTAAAACGTAGGATCGTTGTTCTTCAACGCTAACTAACATCCTTTATCCCTCACTTAGAGATACAGCTCCTTTTTTCTTCGTCTTTGTTATACTTGTCTGTTTTTAAAGAATCTTCAAACAGCTTTCACAGCTTACTATAGTATAATTGTGAATACCTAAATTTTTTGGGTCTCAGATTATTATGTCAGTTGATTTCTTATAACCTGGCTACTTGATATTTCACAATTATTGTGTATATAACGTAGATTCCATTTTATTTATTTAAAAAAGAAATCAATTAAGTACTTAGCGTTGTTAAACACGAGTTATACTAATGTATAAAAATTTTATTATTATAATATTGAAACCGAAAAAATAATTTCTAATACTTAAATAAGAGATAAGGACGTGTAATTATATTTTATTATGTATTTCTATTGTAATTGTAAGTAAAATGAAAAATAGAGACAAATTATTCAACAAGTTTGAGTCGTTATTATCTCTCTTGTCAAACAAGTTTAGTATAATACGAGTCACTAACGACTTACATCTACTACCCAATTAGTTTCCTAAATAACATAAAAAACAAACAATTTAATTATACGACATCTACTGGAGGAAAAAGCGTGAGACTAATTCCAATAAACTCAGAATATACTGTACACAATGTGTATAGTTATGTCGCGTAATGAAAGGTTGATCGGGAACGCGTAATTCCGACCTCGATCGTTTCATTTTATTTCTAGGGAATTTACATAGTGGGTCCACAAGATTATTAAAAGTAGCAAAGATACTCAAGTAATTTCGCATGCCGAAGGATGTTCGTTGCAAGTTGCGATCATTAAGGATATCGAGGCAATGCTCTCGAAACAAGTACTTTGCCAAGAGCACGAACTGGTTTCTGACCGCTACCATGGACCGTTAATAGTTTGATGAGATCTTTCAATAATTAAACACCATTACGGCACACGGTGCAAATGTTTACCATAATGTTATGAAGATTCATATTTGTACAAAGATTCACATTTTCATAAATTTCCCGGTTTTTAGAATGTTTTGGATGTTGTTCCTACAAAATATTACCAATCTTATTCATGATGTGATTCCCGAGGCTCATTTTCAGCACACCTAAGACAGTGGTGGACAGTTCATCAATTCGGCCTTGCTCAGGGCGTTACACCACGACCAGTGCTAATCAGTATGTCGAGTTTTACTTGACCTGGCTACCACTTTTGTGTGTTAGGATTGGTTGATCTCTCTATTTAATCATCATCATCATCATCAGCCAGAAGACGAACATAGGCCTCCCCTTTTAACCTCCACACTGAACGACATCCTGCCATCTGCATCCACTCTGGATGCCCGCGACTCTCACAATGTCGTCGGTCTCAATGTCTCTATTTAATGGCACCTTGTAATTTAACAAGTTGCTATTTTAGATACATATTTTAAAATAGTTTGCTTGGCATTTACCAAGCAATAAAGCATTGTATTGTGAAGGTTCTATCGATTTACCATTTCATTTCTATCGGTTGATATCGTGGTAGCGGGCTGTAATGATGTAGACAGTGTCACCCAAGTCCTCCGGTCAAGTGTGTCTACTTAACCGCATAAGACTGTTGACTATTGCCACTACCCTGACAGGTTGATCAGCTTGATGGTGTGTTTTGGTCTCGTTATTTGAAACACTGACATTATGATAGTGGTTATTTGTTTGTATGTGTACCAGAACACATAACAAGCAAATCTTCATTAAAAAATCGAAATTCTACTAGTATGTTACTTAGTTAACGTCGCAATTCCACTTTCTAATATGAATTTCATGTGAAAACATTTCTGCATCATCAAAGTTCAATAGTAAAGGAAGTTCTGAACGTGTCTGGACTCTTGTCTACTAACAATTTTTTGAAAGATGATTAACAACTCACTCGAGATTGTGATCATAGATCTACGAATCACTTCACATTACCGTGTGAAAGGTAATGATAGTTGTTTGCTCGAAACTGCGCCGGATCTTTCGGAGCCAAGCGTGATTTATGACGGTGACGAGTTACTTCACAAATTAGTTTTGAATTAGAATTTGATGGCAGGTTATAGAAATAAAAACAAACTAGAAATATACCAGTTGAGAGAATTGAAACACGTAAGCGATACCTATGAAACGTCTTCAATGAAAAAAATAAGTGTGACATACACGGAGTAGAAGCATATAGCGTAGTTGTTTAATTTTTTTTAAGATTCATTTTTTCTGTTGCAAGAAAAAATAACAATATAATGTAAGTCTATCTTCCATCATCATCATTATAATTTAGCCAGAAAACGTCCACTGCTGAACATAGGCCTCCCCATTAGACCTACACACTG
The DNA here is from genome assembly GCA_949125355.1 of Agriopis leucophaearia. NCBI lineage: Eukaryota > Metazoa > Arthropoda > Insecta > Lepidoptera > Geometridae > Agriopis > Agriopis leucophaearia. Next base: position 5,172,902 of record OX421275.1, read on the forward strand.
AACGACAGCCTGCCATCTGCATCTACTGGATGCCCGCGACTCTCATAATGTCGTCGGTCCATCTAGTGAGAGGCCTACCCACGCTGCGTCTTCCGGTTCGTGGTCACCACTCAAAAAAAAAAAAAGACCCATCAGTTATCAGTTCATCGAGGGTTCTGGCCTGCCCATTGTCATTACAACTTACAAATTGTGATGACTATGTCGGTGACTCTGGTTCTTTGACGCACATCCACGTTTTGGATTCTATCGCGCACAGAAACTCTGAGCACAGTTCTCTCCATGACTATTATATTATAATTATTATTTATTCTATCTTCCATACAATAAAGGATTCCGATAATTAAAATATATGAAATTTAATTATGCTGTATACACATTATGCTATAAGCTCTCTACTCCATATATACTACTACTTGTCACACAATATTTTTTTTCATTCACAAAAAAAGTCTTCCCAAAACAGTGTATAAATTTAAACAGGTACCTACGTAATTAATTATTTTTATTTTGTTTTATGTGCAGATTTTCCCAGTTTAGGTCATAGGACACATATTCGCAACAGCTGCTTAGCGCTCATTCCTCGGTCGTTGTATCGCATGACATCATTGTTGTTACGCGAAACAATTGTAGAATCATAACATTCATTATTACCCTGAAAGATACGCTTATTTGGTTTGCTTTATGTGGATTTATTAAGTTTGTTTAGAAGTCTTTTAAACATTCTACGTGACATTGCAAAGCCCAGATGTGGGTATTGTAGTTAGCATTTAGGTATGTATATAGGTAATATAAAGACATTGGTGACAAACAAACAGGTGAGCTGCCTGATGTTAAGCAGTCACCATCGCCTATAGATATGTGTAATGCCATAGGCATCGCAAATACGTTGCCGACCTTTTAATTATCTATGAACTCGTCTTTTAAAGGAACTCATATTCTCGCTTCTCAGAAATGCCGCTGAAATAGTTATAACACTTTCGTGGAATCCGTTTCATAACTTCCAAGTCATTATATATACAAGATGGTGATATATTATAAGAAGTGAACATTTAAAAAAAATACGTAAGGTAGTTAGTTATATTAAAATGAATGTGAGGTTTGCTAAAAAATACAAATTCAAAAAATACCGTTTTTTTATGATCCACAAAAAACGGCCTTTAGACAAATATCTTTTTTTAAGAAAGAAACTTGTTACTCTTCAATCTCTCCGTTTTGCTCTACAATCTACAATCGTACATAAAACAAGGTATTGTGTAAAACATAATCCAATTATTTCCCATTTCAAAACCGGCAAACCTAAAACGAGGTTGTACGATACGTTATCGTCCAATCAATACCTGTGCAATAACAATAATACGGCTCTTATCAAACTGAACAACTATAGCCATGGTCCGAACGCGAGTTTTATTCAATGTTTGGTGGAAATATCAACGGATTTTTACTATAATAGTTTTGATTTTATTGAGCGTTCTGTTATGTTTATAGCCAACGCTGTGGTTGCTTTTATAGGCATACCAAATTAGTTGTAGGCTATTTGTGACAGCATCTAGCTTTTTAAAGTGAAAAAATCTTTAGCTGCGTTGAGCGATTTTTGATACGGGCAAAAGTTATGTATGTATGTACAAGCGTCAAACTTGACACGATTCTAGTACACACTCTGAAGTAAAACAATAAATAATGGCAAATCTATGACAAATTTATATTTACCACCACCACCTTAGGCAGAGTCTGGTGCGTTCGGAGCTTAGATACTCGTAGGTGACCGCCGTATTGTTGTCTTTTTGCACAATTTTGTTGTACTTTTAGTAAGTACTTAGTTAAGCATTTATGTGGAAGTACAGAACCCTCAATGAGGGACGACTCGCTTTTGTCTGGTTTATTTTTATTTTTAAGTATAAATGTTTAAAAAGTGAGACAGAAATAGCTCTGGCGTATGTAAATAACTAATATTATGTAACCATGTAGCGCTTAGTCGTCATACAAACAATAGTATTACAATAACAGTGCTTAATTTGGCGATTAATTCATGCAGTTACATAAATCAAATCGATAATGCTCTCTATAATCAATTTGTCATGATCGTTATGCTATTACGTTCAATTGTGACCGTGGCTGTTTCTGATAATAAAGTAAGTGTTGCATTTAAGTTCAGTATTTTATCTACTTTTTACCATATTGTTTTGTATTAATGTATTTTGATAAAAAATTTTTTTCTTAATTATTATTCCACACTTGAACAACACTTCCTCTTTTCTATTTAAATGTCATAGACGATACAATTTTTTTACAGTTGGCAGGGTTCGAACCTGTGCTATCGGGTATACGCCTGAGCGCTCTATCCACTAAGCTAAATTTGTCTACACCTTACTTTGAACTGTTCGACCAATCACCCGCATTTTTCAGTCTTCCCGTGAATATGCATCTACTGCGCCAAAATATCGGGAGCTCCTTCCACAAACTTATCACGGTAAATATTCCGTAAATAATCATGTAACTGTGGTCAACAACCGTGATAGTTTAAAACAGTGTTATGCTTATTAATCATGATATTACATTAAAATATAACAATATTAAAGAAAAAACAATTATCATATCCTTAATTGCTCTAATTAACATTCCGAAATTCGAATTAAGCAAATGTTTACTAAAAATAAACATAATCTTCTTCTTTCGTGTCGATGTTTCGCTCGTTATTTTACTTTTAAATTAAGTTTTTTGGACCAAAATTCCGCCACTCCAATGGCACTCTCCGTAGCTTCATTCAGGTCGTCCAGTGTGCAGGCTGCAGGGCACGCTGCACACTCCATCAAGTGTGACATTGACATTGTGAACATAATAAGTAATATATTCAACTGTAGTGTAAACAAGTGTCATGAAAGTGTTCTGTAAGAAAAATAAAGTTTATACATGGGTTATTGAGTATTACAGCATCAATAATTTATGACGGTAAGCTACCGCAAGTTGCTTTTTTATATATATCAACATGCTATTACAATGTACGTATATATGCGACATCGCAATTCGTTGGAGGTGTAAAACAATTATCTAACCAACAGCAACTATTAGAAGCATTTAAAAGCATGAATCGTTTTTTTTTGGGTTTCGTTTCAAGCATCTTGTCTTCAATACTTAATACTCAATAAGCTTATTGCGACATATATAGGCATGCAGACCCTAAATGACGTGTTTTTGGACATTTTAAATTACATTTACCTAGTACATATGATCCTGTTAAAGTATAGCATCAAAAATAACGTAACGGTCTATTTGGACATCGTTGAAATTATCCTTGAAAAATTCGTTCATGGTGTAGTAACATTTGGATTCTAAGAAAATTTTGAGAACATTAGTGAAGTTGTTTCCTAAAACTGTTACGTATTTTTTGTTCTTCAAATATCTATTTCAAAAATACGGGTTAAATAAATGAAATAGTAGTCAAGGTGGGAACTTATGCGTTGGAAACAAAAGGAATTTTGTTATAAGTAATATGTGAAACAATATAAATAATTTATTGATATTTTTGGTCCTTTCAGCTTTCGATTGCATGACAACTTAATGAAGCCTAATTCCTATATTCCCAACCATTCACTAAAACAATTGTTAGAGCTCCAAAATTTCATATCCAATAGAACAATGGCCCACTTTAAGAATGTTTGTGGGAAGTAAATTTATTGTCAAGAATGACAGTGCCGCTGTTTTGCAAACATGCTACTAAAAACTTAAACATTACCTGGTAGTCGATTTTGTGGTTTTATATGTTGTAAGACTCGATATAGGTCAAGTGGATGATAATTATGATATTTTATACAGGGTAAGAGCGATGGTGGTCAAGTAAACATGTGCGCTTTACAATCTGCCCTGTTTGCCCTGCACAAATTACTTAAATAGTACTTAAATAAATTATTTGCACTTTCGATGCCATCGCCCGAAAATGGTTAATGCAAAAATCGTGAGGAAATCGGTATGTCCAAGCGCCAACATGCAATGGACTAGCATGGTGGATTAGGGCCCATGCTCTCTCTCTCTCTCTCTCTCTCTCGCTCTCTCTCTAAAAGAACGCCTGTGTCCCAGCAGTGGGAACATGATAGGCTGATAATGATACAGGGTTAGACGGAACTGTGGTACTAACCCGAAAAATGGTCATGGTACTCATCATTACGAACAACTTTGCTATGGGACCAACCGCGAAATATATGATAATATTAGGTTGTTCCGAAAATTGTTAGGCACAGTAAAAATATTGTCTTTTTTTCTTGAAACTATTTTGAATTGACGGTTAATTTCAATGTAAATCTCTTTGATGAAAATCATTGGCCACCTATGTGTAGTTTATTTATTAAATATTTTTAAAGATTATCTGTCATTCTTCTTTAGTTACCTATTGGTTTCATGAATTTAAACGTGGTCGAGAGAACCTAAACGATGACCCCAAATCTGCCGACCTACAACTGCAGTAACTCATGAAAATGTCATCAGGGGAGAGTGGCTATTTAATTGCGGGAGATTAGATACATTACATATTGAGAGGGAAGATTGGAACACATGCAGTTTTCACTATCCTGCATGAATACATTAAAGTTGGGAAGCTTGCTTCGGTATGGATACCTCACTCTGTCACCGAATAATTTTTCTACCTCCCGCAAGATACATTTTTTACATGTTTCGAAAGCTACTACACTAACACTGGAATTATAAAGAAAATATTTTTCAACTATTATATAAGGGTCACTTAGTTATAATAGTTCCGAAAATGAAATTTTAAATTAAAAATACAATGTATTATCCTCTTCAATTATGACATAAGCTGTGTACAGCTTTAAGCTAGAAGCTATAGAGTTAGTGATAATATTCAAAGTTGCACTGCTAAAATACACTCAACTGTTATTTACGATGCTAATTCTAAGCTGGGCGCGTTTCCAGAAAATAATAATCAACGATGAAACCTAAATTACGATAACTTTACCACTATACCAAAATATTTTTTCTATTTAATAGAGTCTTAAAGGGTCGGCAACGTAATAGCGATGCCTCTGGTGTTACATGTATCCATAGGGGACGATGACAGCATACTGCCAGGCAACCCGACTGCTTGTTTGCCACCTATGGCATAAATATATATACGAAAAACTTTTTTTTTTAAATATGTGATTGAGATATTTAACATTGAACTATATATTATTAAAGACTACTTAATTTATCTCTGCTTATTTCTCATATTGTTTCATTCTAATATATAACCGATTTTTTTGAGTAAACAGCATGACCTTCATAAATTTGCCTTACCGGGCCTATCATCTGCACATAATTTGTCGTTACGCATTTAATATGAAACCACCTTCCAACGCCTTTCAAGTTCAATGTCCTGATCCATTTTAAGTACGTAATTAACACTTGAAGCAATATGTACGATATGTACATTGTACATTTTTATTTATTACATTTTATACAATATAAAAATATTGGTTCTTGTCCCTTTGACTTCTATTCGAGGTCAATTACTCATTGTTTGTATGACGCGTCCTTAATATTAGAAAATAATACAAATAAGTTCTTCAACCAATCAATTATAAACAATTTTATTATAATAAATATAACCATTTGTGCAAATAAAGATAATAATATATAAACAACAATCTTTTGTTTCTTCATTTTAAAATAATTATTCAATTCATAATTTTTTTGCGTAAATACACAGCTCACAATAAATAATATTATTTACTTATGTATATTTTTTTCTATTTATTTCTTTAAAAAAGTCGTATACATTTTATTATTTGCGCAATAGTGAATCTCATAACAATTAAAAGTAAAACTACAGAGAATTAGTCGAATTAAGTCTCAAAGGAGACAAACGACTCTAATTTAATAATAATCACGTTTATGTAAAATACGTCTTTAGAATATTACTCACCCAAACTTTGTTAGAAATATCCATAATTAAGCTCGGCTTAGACATTCAAATGAGACTCAATGGTCCGTTATAAGACGTGCGCACTAATACCAAACTGTGCTTAGCAGAACTTGACAATATAACTTGGTAACAAATGCTCTTCGGTCCCAATGTTACCCGGGAGTCTACGGGATTTTGGGACCAATTACGGAGCGCATTTACGTCACGTTAGGATACGGCCGCAGTCCCTTGACTTTGTTGAAATATTGACCCTAAAAGCCCATTACTGTCTTATAGCCAGTGTTGATAAGTCGGAATTGAACTATTAGAATATAGCATGAAGATTTGAGAAAACGTTAAAAGTAATAGATAGTGTAATGGGTGGTAGTCGTTTCAAATGGCTGGTATATTTTGTTTGCCTCTACTGTGACTGCAAGATAAGAACTATAAAAAATAACCATTATGAAACGGAACGTAATTTTCATTTTGTTTATTTATCATTAATTTTTGACGGTATATGATGATACATAATTGCCATGAGCAAATGCCTTGTGGTTTCAACTACTTTTCTACAAGAACAGTTATTGTTTGGGATAAAAATTAATGGAACTAGTTTATCCAGGTTCAAAACTCAGGTTTTTTATAAAAATTCGTGCAGCTGTTTCAGAATTCAGTGGCAACAAGCATACAAATACACGTATATAGAAGCTTTCGAATTTAAAATATAAGTGTGAATATTATTTGAAGGTGGAGTCCGTGTAAAGTCTTCGTAAATTTTTTACGCCTATAAAGTGAAAGTCTGTCCAATTTCAATAGATTTATGTGCATTGTGCAATATAGACGTTTAATTTTTACGCAAATTTAAGAATGTATTTGCCTTTATGTTTAAACTAGTCACGAGTAATGTCTAAAATCGGTTATTTCAAACGGATTTAGAAAAAAACATGATATGACAAATAAATGCAATTCTTTCGAAATACTAATTAAATTTTAAAGGGTTTGACTTTACTACACGCAAATCTATAAATCATTTAAAAAAATTATTAACAATTTCATCATTATTTATTTGCGACATGACATTTGAAATCATCATTGGCATTCTTAAATATCTCTACCAGAATAGTGATGATTAGATTTTGTTAATAGTTATCGTTCGTACTTTCATCTGTCGTGAACACTTTCAAATATTTTCGTGATCGGTTCACACGGAAGTTCAAAGGTCATTCCGCGTCTCCTCTCGTTGCTGGATGGTTCCATGTCGTCATACCTCATTGTTTTGGCTTGTCTCTTATATCTATCTCCATTGTTCCCTTACGTGTTGTCAAAGATCGTGTTTGGAAATAATGAGTCATTTTATTCAATCATAGCAAAATGTCACGTGATGATTGATTCTTAAAACTTGTAGGACGTAGGTACATATGTACCTGATGTTGCCTATGAAACAAAATCAGCATCAGCTCATATTGAAATTTGATCCATAATACTGCAATAATGACCAATAATTGAATTGGAATTGATAAGTGTCGTATGCTTAGGGGATAGATATTTGAAATCATTATGAAATTAAAATAAAGTCTATAAAGTATACTTAGTAAAAATAGATTGTTTATATTAATGTTCTTGGTAACGGATAGATGACACATATACATTTTGGAAGTACCAAATAAGGTATAAATGTAGTTTTATAGCTTATAAGAATTATTAAAGTACTTGTAAGTCATTATAAAAGTCGTATAAAATACTTTTAATTTTGCAGATACTGAAATTAAAGTAGTAAAGTAGATTTTTTATCTAATGATTAAGTGCTAAATCGGGAAATGCATCGGTGAATAGTTTCCCATGCCTGGCATAATTTGCGGCGCATACAAGAATATTTAATGGACGAACGGTAAACTAGGGCTGTAAACCTACGCTCCGATTCGGTTTTCAGAATATGAATGAATCTTACATGCCATTTTTACGTGTGATTTATTTGGTTTTAGTAAGTTATACGAATACACAATATTATCGTATCTTTACTTGTAGACTTAATGTCTTCAATCATATTTTCATTAATCAGGTGACTTGAAAACAAATGCTTAGCTATTCAGCAAAAAATACTCATAACATTTGTGATCTTAATTGATGAAAAATATTTTTACGGCAAATTTTCATTGCCCTGGCTTCTTGTCGATATTTCTCGTTATATCTATTATGCCACAAAATGAGATAATGAAGCCTCTTTTTTATAAAATTTATAGTCTAATAATCTGAACAAATGATAGTATATTTTCGTTTAGATATGTAATAAATTATGTCATCTCAACAGTAATGCAGCCTCATTTACTACAATGTCCTCGTAGATTGTAGCTGATGGTTCGTTTATTCCTTCATTCATATCCTTTATCACCTCCTATTTGACAGCACGCCTCAAGATGTCGGTCATTCTACGAGACACAATGTCTATACGTATTAGGAACATCTTATTGTGTCTGTCGGACGCCTACAATTGATAAATGGGTCGAAAGTGTTCGTTCCATGTGCTCTGCTCCTGATTGTGATTCGATGGGATTTACCCATTCTTTGTAAGCATCTAGTGCTGATTCAACGATAATGGAATCTACTTATCCCGCTCTACTTATTTATTTTTTATCATAAAAATATTTTCCTAGAATTTGAGGACTACTGTTGGAAATGTAATGATTATGACAAGTTTAGTGTAATAAAATAAAATAAAAGATAGCGTAGAAGCATTATTCACATTAATTTATGAATCTCTTATCTTTATTATTTACTTTGTCATAATGTTCTCAAAGGCTGATATTGATATTTGTCAAGATTGCATCGTCGAGTGCAAGTTAAATAATAATCTAGATCCTTATCACACGCTAACATAAATGCTAATCCTTATTTCCGTTAGAACTACCATCTTCCTTTTGTTATCGCATAATGGTATTCATTCTCAGAATATTCTAATGAGATGGCCATCTGAGGATCGTTTTAAAATGAAATGGATTTATAATGATTATTTTGCTCCGACGTCGCCATAAACCGATCCATCGACTTTATACGTGTGTGCATAATACGAATAACAAAAAGAATCGTACCGTTATGGCCTCACTTATGTAGAGTGTTAGTTACAGTTGAAGACGTAGTTACTGTGTCTTTTGCTTTGACCGTAGAGCACGGGCCATACCGTTAGTGCTCTTGACCATCCACATTGTATTGTTCTTGAATTGTATTCTTGTCCATGTGCCATGAATGGAAATTGCCGACTTTGCGTATTTAGGTAAGGAGTTCTATAACCTTAATCACACTAATATCATATATGTGAATGTTTGGATGGATGGACGTTTGTTACACAATCACGCAGAAACGACTGCATGGATTTACATAAAATTTGGAATATACATTGCTTATGTCCTGGATTAACACAGGCTATTTTTAATCACCATCATCATCACCGATTTTCATCACCACGCGGGTGAAACCGCGGGGCGCAGCTAGTATGAGTATATTTTGCTTACAGCCATATTAGTTTGAATGACGTCAGTTTATTTATCTACAAAACAAAATTTAAATAACATCTGTACAGGCGTAGATTCATTGTTTTACACTGAATATAACATGCTTGATCTTATTAGTCATTAACAGTACATAATACATTAAAAAAGCAAATTTTACATGATTAAAATAAACAACTCTAGTTAGCTTGTATATTTCTATGGTGACAAATCAACTCGAATTATTTATTTTCAGAACATGGTAGGTTACATATAAGTAAGTGACATACATATAAAGTAGCAGCATAAAGTGGAATATAGGGTCGTCAGGGACTTTAATAATCTTCTATATCGTCGTAGGACCTGCTATATGAATAACCGCCTGCCCACACACGTACGCGATGCACCTTCCACCGCGTCGTTTAAAGTCAGACTTAAAACTTGGCTCCTTGACCAACAAAATTATAATTTTAATGACTATATTAAACTGCCTGAAATATTAATGGATTCATCCATTCATATTTCAGGTAGCTGCTGTAAAAAATGTAATATGTATGTGTAAATGTAAATAACGATGGATTATTTTGAATTTGACATACCTAATTATTACTTATTGTAATGACATTTTTGTTCATAATCATTTTTATTTGTTTAATTGAATAAATTATTATTTAATTTAATGTACCTAGACCTATACATAATAATATTACTCATTATGATATAATTTTATATACAATTTTGTAGAAGAGTGTACTGGAGAAGTTTGATTTGTAACTATGGAGTTATTAATAAAGTAAAGTATTTTATTGTATATATTATAAAACAAAGTCGGGTTTGTTCGATCACTTATAACTCGAGAACGGCTAAATTATGGTATGGTATTATGGTTATGGTATTTGATTTGTTATATATGTCACCATCCGGAATAGCAGAATAACTGTTAAAAATGGCTGCACCAATTTGGTTGAACTTTTGTAAGTATTCCTAAAGCGGGTCATAGTAGCGAGGCCAAAAGCCAAGCCAACCCGTTCAAAGCCGGGGCGGGTCGCTAGTGTACTATATATGAAGATCTAACGTAGGTATTATTCGCAAAATACATAGCATGGAACATTGGTTTTGAGTTAAGAAAACATTATTTCAGAACCTTACATCTCGATTAGAAATTAATTGCGTACCCTTTTAGAGGCCCTCTTAATTTGGCCTCATTTTCATGGATTTGTTGTTTTAGGACTTCCCTTGAATTTTCTGCACTTTTGATTTCATTGTGTTTTGTTTCAAATTCACTAAGTAATATTTGGTTAGGCATAAATCGTTTTGTGAAGTAAATATATAAATATGCATTATCTCTAACACTAGAGAAGACTCTATGAGTTTCCGGACAATCGATTAATAATGGTTAAAATTATATTTAACAAACTAGCTAAGTTGACGTAGTTAATAAAAAAACTAGGCACATATTAGCGATTTTAAATGCACGTATTTTGATACTATAGATCACAATCACAACACAACAGTCCCAAGTAGGTGTGCAGATTCAACGACCGTAAAACACGCGTTTTGAGATTTTGCTGGAATAATCTGAAACCGCCATATTGTTGTAAATGAATGCGCGTTTGTAAAATAAAAAAGCAATTTTGAAACTGAATTGTTTTATTGATTAAAGCCAAAACTACTTGTTATTTGGATCACGCATATTTCCGATTATTGAATAATCGTTATAAGGAGAACATTGTTGACATTTTTTTTCTATGATTATGAAAAGTTTTTAAATTTCATTTATGATATTTTTGCCTTTGGCGCTATCGTTCGTTGTCTTTGATAGCAACAATAGAAGAACCACCAATAAAAGATTTAGATTTTTCTTTTTAGAACTCTCTGTACTAACGCGAGACGAGCACCGCGCTAACGCTGCAGTATGTGCATTGTGTGTGTATGTGTTGCGCCAACGCGCGCCAAATCATACGCTAGTCACCAATAAGTGGACGCTCAATTGGCGTTTTGTCATAACTATAGCCCCACAGGAAAGAAAGAAGTAACAACTCTGAAAAGAAACGTTTTCCTTTCCCCTAATTTTGTATGAAACCACATAACATACCAATAACACGCAGTTAACGTGTTACAACTCGGTAACCATGGTTACGATTTAAAGGCGTCTTCCGATTGGATACTACATTCTCTAGAAAAACGCGCAAGTAGTACGCTAGCTCGTAGTTACACGTTATTTAAAAAGTTAAAAACGAGCGCGTTGCGCACCTCATCACGTCAGCAAATTATTTAACATTGCCAGGCAGATAACGTAACGCACTCACGTTACGATTTAATGTGGTCATAGAGACTAAGAGTGTACCCTTAGTCTCTATTACCACATTAACTAGTCCATTATTCAATTAAATTTTCATGTTATGACACACACTCGTATAATTATGTCACTCAATTATGGCAAGGAATGTGAGATAAAGAATAAGGGCCATGTCTTCTGTCAGGACATGGCCTTTACTCACACAGGTTCTCCTTCTTTTGGTCAAATTATATTTAATAGTCTTTCGGCAAGATTTTAACGTAGCGTAGAACGCTACCTGATACTCATTGGAGTGACAATATGCGTAAGACGGCTGACAGTGGCTGGAAGAGTAAAACTGAAAATTGGGCTGAGTGGCGTTCCTTGGGATAGGCCTAGTAGTCCGTATAGGCTGATTTTGATGATGAATGATGATACATTTTTTACAGTGAATCACGCGGACTTTGGCAGTCGAAATTACACGAAATCTCGCCAAAGAGACTTGATAATCGATTACTGTGCATTTTAGAAGTTTGCCAGTATATGTAGGTACCTACCTACTTGATACACTAACGAGCTGAACTCATTTCAGTGCTCCGTCGGGCATAATAATGAGTTGCATTAGAATGTTAACTAAGTAAGTGTTCTGTAATTTAGCTAGGAAAAGAGTGAAAGTTTGAACGTAATAAAATTTGATAGCTTTAAAATGGCTAAATTTAAGTTTGAAAATCATTCTGTTAGTAACATTAATACATTAGAAGTTAATCGTTACCTAAGTAAATACATGGAATCAATATTTTAATCGTATTGATTAGGATTATTTATTATCAAATTATTACTTAACGGTTATGGTAAATCATATACTGTATATTCTATTTATATTAGACATCAAAGCATTCAATATGGTTACCAATTCTATTCCCTCAAGTACAGGCATCAACCAGCCGTCGGCTATTGAATGGCGTTCCGCCGCAAGCCGAATGGCATAATTACGTTGCTTATCTAATTCGTAACAGAGTAGCCCTAAAGCCACGGCCAAGGCCACTGACAATGACCGCTGTACCAACACTCTCATTAATAAAGATTTTACAGTCATTACGCGCTGTTTCACGAACCGGTCCTTTGAGGACTAAATCTATCACGAGAATTATCTCGTTAAATTAGTCAACCTTGCGTTTAAGATACGGTTATTGAATTGGTTTGTAGGATTGAAAATCAATATAACAGTCATTTTCAAAATAAACAAGTAAGTAATTCAATTCCATTTAATTATTATCAACATCATCCATATTTTTTTCATTACAGTGCTGGGTTGTTGCCATCTGCTTCAGTTTTGTGCTAATTGGGTCCTGTGCAAGTTGATTGATAATTATTACTAGTTACTACCAAAGCAACATAAATCATCTGATTTAAAGCACGTTGTGTGAAAAACGTGTATGTGTAATCACAGAAATATGTAGTTGTGTTGTAGTTAACTAGCATTAAAATTGTAGTGATTTATGTTCGAATTTGTTTATTGTACACTTTGTTAAACATTTACAACATTTTACTGTGTTTACATTCTTGAACATTACATTTTATGACGAAGATTAGATCTCTATTAATTAAGCATAAAAACGAAACTTTAGCCTTGAAGTACGCCGGAACAACAGCAGACGTTCCTGACTGTCAAGTAACTATTCTTTTTATCTTATCGTATTTGAGATAGAGGTAGGTTAATGGAATCAGATAAAGCGTTTATGTGAGCTGCACCAATGGGGGTTGATTTATCGGAAAATAAAGTGTTGAACACTGTTAATAGCTTTTATGTAAACATGTTTTAAAATAGTCATCGCTGTATTGTTAGTAATGTTGATTTTAATATGTTTTTTTTGGGACTAAGCACAATTTCGTTTTTATGAAGCTTACAAGTGATTACCATTAAAAATTCTGCTACATGACTATTACGCAACAACAATTTATGCATTTACTAATAAAGGCACAGTCTTTTGAGACCTTTTCAAGCTGTATTCGTTTCATTTAGAAACCACCGTTGACTTTGCACATGACGCGTGATCGTTTCGATGGTGTGAATTGATTCAATACCATCTTCAATACAAGTCTAATGAATTGACCAGTTTCTTTCAAAACACAACCACCGTATTAAGGAACCTGTTCAACACGTGTACCGTTAAGATAGCCACGGAACCTTACTACAGGAATTTAATAGCGGTCGTAAGACAAATTATCTACATTATCTATGTTAATTAGTGTGATTTTGACATCATTGAATTGGTTGCCTAAAGATAAAATTCAAAGAAGCATAACAAGAGTAGGTACATTCACCTTGTTTCTTATTATGAAAATAATATAAAAAATCCTATTCTGGCATGGTACCCTAAGTAATCCTCATGCATACAAACATATTGTGAGTATTAATCAAATCATTTGTACAATTTTTTTTTGGCTTCAACAAGGCCAAGTTCTATAATATAACAGAGCTATTACACCCATATCTACTAAACTTGATTGGATTAGAAGTCCCGGCCATTGACTTGTTTTGATTCGTAAGCGAAGTTGTTGTTCCGCTAGGTCTAACAATCTTTTAAAAAACTTATACGTTCCACTTGTTAAATACCGTGTTTCTATGCCAAGACTTAATTGGTGTTGCGGAGAACTTTATATCCCTTTCGAAAGATGGTTTTCAAAGTTGTATAAATTTGCAAATTTAAATTGTCCAATTCCTTGTTTACGACTATTACGTTACGAATTATAGTATTGTGCGTATTAGATTTTGCAATAGTCATAAAATACTCGCAGTTTTTTTTTCAAGTTTACATTGGATACGCTTGTAAAGGTTTATTGTTTTATGATTTCATGCTTGATATGTTGCTACCTATTATTTAGCATTTTTTTTTCTATTTCAAGACAATGCATAGCTTAGTGAAATCTTTATCACAAGCAATTGTAGAGATTTTTATGTATCCGTGTTATCTGTAACTGACTTGTCTGCCCAGCTATTAGCTACAATGAATACAACGCGATTGGAATGCATCATTTATAGTATTAATATTGACATCAAACTACCTGTCTGCATTATGTAGTTTCCCAACGTCAGGCAATTGAGTATTCGCAACGGTGTACTGGCGGGATGTTTTCATTGAAGTTAAATTATGATGAATGCATTCATTGTGGTGCGTGCACTTATTACATTCGACCTTTTGTTCAGCGAAATTATTATGTTGCGTAACAACTCTATTGTTGTTTGTAATGGTTGTGATGGTGATTACCGATTCCTGAAATATTGCCGCCTTGTTGTTTGCTTTTTATGAGTCCGGTGTTGCTATATTTTCATACTATTCTTTTGCATTGAATTAGTATCACCATGAATGAATAATAGTTCATTGTTTTTTTATCCAGATTTAATTAATTTTGTTCTAGTTTAGGTTAAATTAGCATAATCGACAAATTTCTGTACAGTACATAAATACACACAAGAGATTTGTCAAAGAAATAGTTTTATGAACGAATGAATTTTAAGATTAAGCTTTTTAATTGTATTAATAAAAGTTTTTCATACTTAACAACGCAAAATCAACTAGTTTTGTACATGTACATAGCCATAAATAAACTTAAGACATTTCAGAGAGAAAACCTACGTTGTGGATTAAGTACTTTATATGTAGGTTTGTACAATATCACTAAAGCGCTTGTCTCGTGAACTTTTGAACTTGCCCTTCGGATCGCTATAGCATTTATAGCCTTTCCACCTTTCTTTATATACCTACTTACGTGAAAGTTATTTTGCATTGTAATGTGCAACTCGCTTTATATGATAAGTTATTTTGGCAAAAAAGTTTATAGTTTTAAGGCAACAAAATTGTTCCTAGCTAGTTTAATTAGATTTTTTTGTAGTGGTTTTTTACGACTTCTTTTGTAACTTTTATTTAATTAAAACGCACAAGCAGCTGTGAACTCTTCTCGGTTTACACAAGGTTCAAAATGATCCCGCTGCATTTTCACTCCGCTTCCTGTCTCCGCCGCATCAAGATTTTTCTCAACACTAGCATTGTGGCACAATTTTAACCCAATTTTTATTGAAAATAATTGACTTTTCTATGACTCCGTTTGGAAATTCCAATAAATATCCTTTAAGTAGATATATTCAACTGTTGACTATTGAACAAAAACTGATTTAATTTCTTCGTTTAACTATTTCTATTTATAACTACCAAATCAGTGTAGGCATCCGTATGCTAAGACCGTTAGTTGACGATTGACAATGATTGATTAGACGTCTTCAGTCAGACGAAAGGAATACCTTTCGTAGTTTAGATTTAACATTTCAAAGTGTTTGAAACTTTTGCAAAGTTTCAATCACTAGTTTCTTGATGAAAATCTCCTTTGCTCAAATCGCGCAGACTTTGTACAAACACTGGAATGTTATGACAAAAACAGTAACAACTTAAATGTAAGGAGATTAGAGACCATTACAGACTACGAGTATGTTGGGTTTTTGGTGGATTTGAGCTCAACTTTCATATGCCCTTGATTTAAGCCCTAGAGGTGTTGATTTTCAATCATAATATTCTGATTGAAAATACATATTTTGTGTTTTAAACAAAAGAAGATGAAGCACATCAGTTTGTAGTGTTTTTAAAATTCATCTCAAACTGTTTATTTTAATATACATTTCCAGTGTAAGTAATCCAACATTTTGTTCCATATATAATATTTTCTGTGTTTAATAAAACTACAACAAATGAAACTTTAAGGTGAAGTAGTCACTTTTAGCCAGCATTTTGATCACTGCATAATTTTTTTTTTTAATCTGATCACTGTTTGCTCTTCTTAAACTGCCTAGTTTATTATTTCTGTCGGAATCAGTATTAAATTAGTACCAAGCATGTCTTTTACAGAAACATACATAAAGCCGGATGATCGTACACTGACATCAGCCATCAGTACGTAGAATAACCGAACGCGGAAAGGTTACCGCGCCGCTTCCCGGTTGGATGCGAAAGACTATGTACTCGCAAGAAACTGGTTTTGGAGCCGCCTCTTTGCTATAGAGCGTGCAGGTGATTCATCTTTGACTTATAAAACGCAGCGTAATGGATATGCCTTAGCTTACTATTACAGTTCTGTAACAACCTAACACTTATCTCTTATTTTGTTTTACGTCATTACATTAGCATTGCTTAGCCAAGTATTCATCATCATCATCAGCCAGAAGACGCCCACTGCTGACAATAGGCCTCCCCTTTAGACCACACTGAACGACAGCCTGCTATCTGCATCCACCGGATGCCCGCGACTCTCACGATATTGTCTGTTCATCTCGTGGGAGGCTTACCTACGATGCGTCTTCCGGTTCATGTTCTCTACTCAAGAATCTTTCTTTCTCATCGGTTATTGGTTCTTCGATAGGACAAACATTTGTGTGATGAACATTTGTGTTTGTTCTATGTCTGGGTGTTAATATCTATTTAAGTATGTATTTAAAAATATATATGTATGTATATCAGTCTCTGGCAGCCATATTACGAGCTTTGCTTAGTTTGGGGTCAGATGACCGTGTGTGCAATAATGTCCAACATATTTATTATTATTTCACGTATTTATTTGTTTTCTTAAATCTAAGTTTGTTTACAATATTTTTATAAAAACAAAATATTATAAAAAAACTTAAACCTAGGGTGCCGCCAGCAGCGGGGCAGGGCCCAAGCTACCGGTGGATAGGGCTGCAGAGTGAGGAACCTCCTGACAATGCGCACCGTGTCAAGGATTACCGCCTTCTGAATCTGACCCTTGACCCAACAGTCTAGCGAGAGCCTCTTAAGGTGGTGGTCGAGGCTCTTCGCTATAAGGCCGTTAACCGAAACAACTATCGGGACAATGATCGTCGAGTCAACATCCCACATGGCGGTAACCTCGTGAGCCAAGTCAAGGTACTTGCTGAGTTTGTCCTTCTCGGCCTTCACGAGGTTCTCGTCATGTGGTATGGTGATGTCGACGAGCACTGCCCGGCGCTGGGACCGGTCGACCATCACGATATCAGGCTTATTGGCGACAATAGTCCTGTCCGTGATGATAGACCGGTCCCAGTAGAGCAAAGCACGACCATTCTCGAGAACTGGTGCTGGTGCGTACTTATAGTACGGCACCTCAGACTCGACAAGGCCGTATCGAAGGGCAAGTTGCTGGTGGATGATCCTGGCTACTTGGTTGTGCCTGTGCAAGTACTCGCCGTTAGCAAGATGCGAACAACCGGAGATGATATGTCGGAGAGACTCTCCAGGACGGTGGCATGCCCGACAGATGTCGACCGTACCGTCCTTCATGATATATTTCCGGTAGTTGTTGGTCTTGATAACTTCATCCGCAATCGCACAGGCAAACCCCTCGGTTTCCCCAAAGAGGTCCCCGAAACGTAACCAGTTCACCGACGCAAGCAGGTTCACATCGGGCCCTGTTAAGACCCGATAGAACCGCCCGTGCAGCTCCTTGCCTTTCCATACGTCCTTGCGATCCTCGATGCTTAGCACCGATGGTTTGCGCCAGTTCTCGTTTGCCAAGGAGAGCGGCGTGAGGCCCCTGTCAACAGCCACAACATCGCGATGCATCCCACTCTCACTGTTACGGAAAAAATCCCTGAGACTGCACACCTCACGGTTGTGTAGGTTCTTGGCATTTAAAAAGCCTCGACCCCCCACTTCCGTGGAATGTACAGTCTCATAACAGACGAGCGTGGGTGTAGCATGCGATGTGATGTGAGCAGTTGACGGACCCTTCTGTCCAGGGCGTCCAGCTCAGTTTGAGTCCACCTCAATATGCCAAAGGAGTATATCAGTAAAGGCATCACCCAACCGTTGAAGGCACGCACCTTGTTGCCGCCAGACAAAAGACTATTAAGTACTTTGGTCAGGCGACAAAAGAAGCGCTCCTTCACCGATTTCTTGATGTCCTCTACCGATACACCCAACGACTCTGACATACCGAGGTACTTGTAGGTCTCGGCCTCAGAGAGAGACCTGAGAGTCATCCCCTCAGAAAGCTGTAAATTCGGGGAATCTACAACTTTCCCCCGTTGCACATGCATGACCGCACACTTATCTACACCGAATTCCATCCTGATGGCGCTGCTAAAAACCTCGGTGATTTTTAGCAGCTCCACCAAGTCTTGGCGTTTCGGTGTAAACAGCTTGAGATCGTCCATGTACAACAGGTGGGAGATGACTTGACCATCTCTTCGAAGCCGATAGCCTAGTCCAGAATCTCTCAGCAAAGTGCTGAGAGGGTTCAGAGCTAGGCAAAACCACAATGGACTAAAACTGTCACCCTGAAAGATGCCTCGCTCAATCCTTATTAAGTCCTGCGGGACAGAGGAGCCATCTCCCCCGCCTGGTTGACGAAGAACTGTGGTCCACTGCCCCATACATGCGCCTAAGAATGATTTTAGAGTTGTATCAATTTTATACAAATCTAAAACCCTCTCTAGCCATGAATGAGGCACCGAATCATAGGCCTTCTTATAGTCAATCCAGGCAGCGGAGAGGGCTCCTCTGCTTCGCCGGACTTGTTGGCTAATGGCCGTGTCGATGAGGAGGAGCTCCTTAGTACCACGGGACCCAACCCTACATCCATTTTGAGCGTGGGCCAAAACGTTGTTCGCGACAATGTGCGCATTAATTTTATTTCTCAAAATGGATGTAAGGAGCTTGTAGATGGTAGGCAAGCACGTGATGGGTCTGTAGTTCTTGGGTTCCGTGGTACTACCGGACTTGTGGAGCAGGAAGGTGACACCGATGGTAAGGAAGCTAGGAAGGGTGCCGAGCTCAAGGGCTTCTTGAAATTGGGTCGCCAAGCGGTCATGTGAGCATCGAATCCACTTTATCCAGAAGTTGTGCAACCCGTCCGGCCCAGGACTTTTCCAGTTCTGTGCCGTACGGATCGCACAACTAATGTCTACGGAGTCTATTAAAATAGACCCCATGGGTTCGATGGACTCACATTCGCGCTCGACAACACGCATCCAATCACCCTCCGTGTGCTCGACGGGCACCGACCAGATGCTGCGCCAGAAATTAATCATAGCGCTTGCATCTGGTAGCTGCCCGTCGCTCACACGTTGCTCAGTTCCTTCCCAGCCTCGGTACACCTTCCTCTGGTCACTTTGGAAGAGGCGATTTTGCCAATATCTATCTACACGTTCTCTGTAGCGGCGAATACGGTTTGCCCATGCATAGACTTTCTGCTTCAGATAGTCAATACGTTCCGTGACTTTGGCTAGGTAGTCGTGGGGCCTAATACCGGTCCCAGCGAATGCCTGTGTCACGAAACGCATGACTCGGGGGCGATTATTCCCCCGGCTGAAGCAGATTAGCTTTGCAATGAGAGTCCTGAACGAGGTGATACGCCGCTCGATCCGCACTTGCCATGCGGGCACCCCCCCGGCGGTTCGCGATGCACGGTTAGTGTCCGGAAACTTAACACGTGCAACGCGACACGCCGCGATGGCCCCGCAATACATGATCGAGTGGGTATCAACTAAATCTTCGCTAGCCCGTAAATATGGAACTAGCAAAGCATTCAGGGCTCCCATCAAAGCCAAATTACGTCTATGGGTGGGCAAACGTGGTAGTCGCGGCCTAGAGTCGGGTGCAAACCGATACTGGGAAATCGCGTCTTCCAAAGCCCCCCTCAGTTGCTCTCTCACCTGGTCTGTGACATCGCCACTCGTCGGAACACCTTCGCCGACTGCAGAATCTACCGGTGCCACTAGTGTCGCCTCCGACGTCGGAACTAAAGCCAAAGTCGGGGCAGACGACGCAGCGGGCTGATCCCGCATCGCGGTAGGAGTCGGGCGAGTAGAAAGCACCTCCAGGCGGAGCCGATCAAGTGCAGGCTGATCCAACAGCTTGCACCGATGGATAGCACGCACCTGATCCGATAGTCGCTGGGCGGACACGACGACGGTCGGCTCAAGGGCCTGAAACAGAGACAACATTCTGGGACGGTACGCCGTCAGGTTGATTCCCCCATCTGTAGCCTCATAGTATGCTCGCATGCAGTTCTCGTTTACACTTGAAGTCCATCTCATGCGACACACTACACCACCGGTAGCGGGGGCCTGGCGTGAGGCAGAATGCCTCACAGGCCCCAAGCGTGCCGGCAGCGGGGGACGTCCTCGCCGCGTAGTTGTTCGTAGCGGCGGCGTCCGAGCCGCGCCCTCGTCACTCGACGCGCTTGTGTTACGGGGGGTATGGAACTCTTCATCCCCCGTCGAAGAGCTTGATGATGATGACGGAGCGGGCGGAGATGGTAGGCGTGTGGCTGTGTCCGCTGTTTTCCTCGTTTGAGACCGCGTGATCATTATTCATTTACCAAAAATTCCTTGTTTTGTTTTGACAACTTGTGTCGAACTCAGTGTCAAAATATTATTTTCTCTGATTTTCATCTTATTGCTTTTATGGAGTATTGTTTGTAAATAAATTATAAAATAAATTGGTATATGTATTTTTCTCGTAGTTCACCACAGTTTTTTGTAAAGTTTGGTATTAGTTACGGTAGAAAATAAATTTAAAATCACAACGGTACAAAAAGACGTTTGCTGTCAGCGGTTTTTTTTTTTTATTTATTATTATTATTATTATTCGAGCAATGTGGCCTGCCCATTTGCACTTCAACTTGCAAACCTAAGTATTCACCAAGAACGAAATAAAGAGATGTTTAATGGTTTATCTATGCGCGCTTTTATAAAATTAGTAGATGGTACTTATGTACTACGTATGAGCTTTATTTGATTCACATTAGAAAATATATAAGATAACATGTTTGTTCAGCACTATTTTAAGTGGATTGACTTTCTGGATGATTTGCAGCTTTCATTTTATCCAATCACAGATCTTCACTAGTAACTAGATTAGCCAGTGTTGTGAAATAATATTTTTTTTTTGAATTTATATTCCAAGAACTTTATTGCCTACTTGTTTTTACTAGGGTTTGTTTGTTATTATTTCTATTAAATTGATGCTTTTAACACTTGGAAAGTGACTTGACTTTAAACCTGGGACACAATGACCCTTCGAGCGTTCTAGCGAAAGCCCGCGGCACTTTCACCGTAACCTTTCGACCTTTGGCAGTAGATGCGAGATCCCGCGATCGATCGGATCTGGCGACTCATGCGGTTTACCGTTAGTGTGCACTGAGCTTTATGTTTAGTCATTGATTGTAATTAAATAACCAAGGTGTAGAGTCGTCGTCATTGTTAATTATTTATTAGATTTGTTCTTTAAAAGAAACCAGTGAGTGGCTTTTGGAATTCCTCATTGTCATAAGTTTATGTGCTATATACTTTTGTGAACGTTTCTAAAAATGTTTTGGTTACCTTAGAGTTTTCTAATTCTTTGCGGATTTTTTTCGTGTGCTTATTTTATAGGGTAGCACGAAGTATAGAAGACACAATCTCCTCTCCATTTCCTATCATATAATATCAGCACGAAAAATGCTTATTATTGCTTTGCTATTTGCTATGTTATTCTAAAGATAATAATCAAATATTTATTCTCTTCTTGATTTTTGTCTTGAAAATTTTAGAACACGTGCAAAAGAGATAGCTGTAGCTGGTAAGCGTAGCCTTAATAATTTTAAAGGTGCTAAGCTGATTTATTATTGCGAAATGATACTAATTGTGGAACAAGACATTAATTACATTTGTCATAACTAACTCACCACTCAACTGTTAAAGTTGTAATAATTACCGTCACAGTTATTATGATTACATCTAAAGCGTTTGACATCACGAACGGACCATTCATAATTTAGTATTCACCTCGTATTTCGGAAAGTTGGGTACTTTTATGTAAAATTAATATTACAGGCATTAAAAATTGGCACTAACGAAGGGTGACCTAATTTCTAACATTCATTTTGAACGTCTTTTGTCTCAGGTGAGCTAAGGTCAGGAGGAGAATGTGATTCAGGTATGAGTGTAGGCAAATTCTATTATGCAGTAAAGCTTTCGTGATGTTTCCAAAGAAGCCTTCAGTAGAGCTTACCCAGTCAATTTAGCCAGCGACTTGACCGTATGGCTTACTTTAATTGAACATTTGTTTGACGATATTTTTGAAACTTGAAGTTCGACTACTTGAAAATTCTATAAAATACTCGACACCATGCCTTAATAGAAGAGATGTTTGGAGAGAAACCTTATAAAAAAAGAATTCATTATCCACGTTATTCACAAACTTAGGGCAGGGCCTTAAAAAGTTGGACCTGTGCGTTGTATGAAACGGTGGTTCAACTTCAACTATCGTTGGACAAAAGAGTTAGACAAAAAACCTTGCAAAGATTTAAGGGTCTACAAAAATATTTGTACAATAATGGTTACACAGCAAGGGGAACCCTTGCAAAAAAGTATGATTACACCTAGCATGTTTATTCATTTAAGTATCAGGTACAGCGTTAAATTAGTCATCATCGTCAGCATGCATTGACCTTGCTGGGTGTGGTCTTCCTCTTCTTTATGCCATTAATCCCTGTCTCAAGCTAATCTCTTCCACGCAGGTCTGATATCGTCGACCCATCGGGCTAGTTGTCTTGCTTACGGAACGCTTGTCCGCTATCAGTAAACACTTTGTCAGAGCCCCGTTCTACCTGGCGTCATCACGCTTAGCCACATATCCTGTACTTGTATTTTTTGTAAAGGATATGACCCAATCTACATTGCAATGCAATCATCGTGTTTCAAGCAATGAAGGTGTTATATCAACTAGTGTTAATTTAATTATCATTAACTAATGATTATAAACAGGAACTTCTACCCATCCATCTCATATTAAACTGAATATGGTAAACAATTTTGCTCACAATTACATCCTTTTGTTTCAGGTCGGTATTAACGTCTCGCACATGGATCGCGTTGCGCGTAAACAACCTGTAAAGTAAGTTGACACTCGCGTCGCTTCTGGAGCTCTATGTATCCAGTCATGTTTGAGTTAGCGAGGGTATGGTGTCTTCAGTTTGTTACAAGCTTAGGCGTCTATCAAACACAAGGCACCATACACTCGATACAAGCTTTTAGGCGTGCCAAGTGAGCCAGCGCTCCAGAGCCTCACTCGAAATTTCAAGGAGCTGGGTAGGTGCTGGTAAGGGAAAATGCACAATATTCTCCAAGACGGGATATCAGTGCAGGACTTATCGTCCCAATAAGAATAAAAGGAACAAGAAAAAAAAAGTTTTGTTTATCAAAGTTTTTAATCTTAGGTATAGACGTCATTGTCTCAGCATGGCATGGCTATTAGGATGGCTTAAGAAGATTATACCGATTGGGTGAGATAATATCATATATAGGATAATAACTGAACAACCCTTTGTTTCGCTATTTGCGATTATCGCTGTCAAAAAGCCATAATCGCAAATTTGACGTT
This sequence comes from Agriopis leucophaearia, assembly GCA_949125355.1. NCBI lineage: Eukaryota > Metazoa > Arthropoda > Insecta > Lepidoptera > Geometridae > Agriopis > Agriopis leucophaearia. Next base: position 5,196,962 of record OX421275.1, read on the forward strand.
AACTTCTGACGGTAGCTCGACTATTGTTGTTTACGATTACAATCGTATAGTTTGTATTTCCGATTTTATTCGCTTTTTGCTACTGGTTGCAATTTCTACTGTAATAGCCATCCTGCAAGTAATGTACTTTATTGATCGACAAATTTGACATTTTAGAGTCGATAAAAGTGTATTTGTTGTAAAACGAGAATGAACATTGGAAACGGTGCTCGTGTTTAACTAAACTATATCAAAACTCTATGATGTAAAAATCATTTATGCGACGCACCCACATTGTATTGTTGATCATTGTTATAGTAAAGTTTGTGGTCAAACTACTTTTTTGGGCTAGTTGCGATTTCGTTTCATAACCCGTTTTTATTATGCAGTATAGCTGCAAATATTGGAGCATTTTTTGTTTTTATGTTAGCTATCACATGTACCTGTTGATAAATTTTAGATGAATCCTAATTTTAGAAATTAAATTGAATAAAAAAATTACACATCATCACGCCTGGTCGATGCTACTCGTGACTAAAATACCGGCCTCTACTTTGCTCAACATTTTATTGCTATGCAACTGCATTGTGGTAATGGTTAGCATTCTGGTAACAGTTCCCACTGGTAGCTAGTAACTAATATCCACCAAGCCGCAACTGGGCCAACGTAGTGGATATGTCCTAATCGCCCTTTTGGGGTAGGCCTAAGTCCAGCAGCGGACTATTAAAAGGCTATATATGCTCTACGCGTTTCCACTGACAAAAGTAAAAGTGTAAGTGTATAGGAATACTTTAAATATATGAAATTCAAAAATGTTCCTCGAATGTTTTACTTGTCTACGAGTACGAGTATGGTAAACAAGCCACGAAGTAAGTTGACTCTCTCAGTACATAATTGTTCAGTAACTCTAATCATCTTTGTGTTACGGCGTTTGATACACATGCTCGGTCGTGTGATTACAATTTTGTAATTACGCTTCAAATAATGTAATTTTGGAGTTAGGAGAAGGATTTATAGCTATGCTCAGCGGCTTCATCCGGTTCAAACATTCAGGCATACGTAGCAAGAATGATAATAGAAAAACACATCAGTCATAGGACTGCACGTCAGAAGTGAAAACTTAAGTAGTAATTCACCTATTCTACAAGAGATGTCGCTGTTTTAAAATATACGAGACAGCGTGATGATGACACGAGTTCCATGATTTTTGTTCACCCATAAAGTGCTCAGCGCGCCTAAAGAAGTTTTCACTTCAAAAACTGCGATAACTTTTCCTCGGGTTTAGTGGAATGTACCGTGTTGGCGTCGAATATGCTGTATTACTCACTAAACTAAACAAACTTGGCCAACCAATGGACAAACATTGGTCACCAATTACTCTAGCTACGGCCAAAGCCTAAAAGTCTAATTATTTAGAGACATTTCCACAACAACAATATCAGCCCAAACACGTTCCCACTGCTGGGATACATGTTTTAAAAGTAGTTCACTTAAAAACGGTGAAGGTAAAAACAGTGCCGTAACTAGTCTTTTATGCGCCCGGTGCGAGCTTCTATAACTGCGCCCTTGATAACAAAACTTGGTCATTTCTGCGTCCCTCCAGAGTCTGCGCCCTGTGCTTGGGTACCGCTGGCACAGCCCTATTTACGGCACTGGGTAAAAATCGTGAGGAAACCATGTATTGTATGTATGTCCAAGAACCTCAAAGTTCAAAAACATATGACATTCAACAACAAGCATTGGACCAGCATGGTGGATTAGGGCCCACCCTCTCTCGTTGAGAGAAGGCCTACGTCCCAGCAGTGGAAACATGATAGGCTGATATATACACGTCAAGAATGGTCCCAATAAAAATAAAAAAACTGTTACGGTGGAAAATTAGGGGATTTATCCCGTTTATTGAATTTCTCCCACGTGAAGTCAGTATTTATATTTTTGTAAAAATTTACTTTATTATTTGTGTAAAATGATTATTGTTTGCAATATCAATAAAAATATGAATAATGTAAGCGCGATGAAGGATAAAATAATAATAAATAATGTATCGCTACGTGGCGCGGTTATGTCGATGATATTAAAATTTATTCGAAGCCGTAAATAAAGCACGGCTGTTGTAGGTGTTACACAAATTAATAAATTAATATCGAAAGTTGGGAACAGGCTACAGTGGGTGGTAACTTTACCTAGCTACCGTTTTTATAACTAACTAGTCGCCCGCCCCGGCTTCGCACGGGTGTAAGCTCGGCTTTCGGCTTCGCTACAAAATATAATACTCGTAGTATAGCCTAATATCAGCCGGGGGTAGCTTCCCAACAGTGAAAGAATTTTTCAAATCGGTTCAGTAGTTTCAGAGCCTATTCAATGCAAACTAACAATCAATTGTTTCCTCCTTATATATTTGTATAGACTAACAACTTCCCACGGTTTCACATATCCTCTAGAAATAGTAAGTTTGTTCGGGGTAAAAAATGGAGCAGTCTATCTAGTAATATGGAAAAGTTTGTGTGTAACAGTGTAAGATCCGCACTCAACTCCGTAAAAGCTTGAATAAATTTGGATGTACAATACAATCTGGATTCAAATCACCGTTTATTTATAACCTCATCTTTGACCACATCGTATCATCGTCGCTAACCAACAGAAAATATGGTGGTCGATGGAGTACTTATACGAGGTATAAAAAAACCAGTGCTTATCAAAAACAGTTGCAGCACTATCCATAAAACTGGGTGTAATTAAACACTCGCATCTCAATTGAATAGGCTTCCCATAAGTATTATAATATTAATCTAACCTAAATTTAAGTACAATAATTGGACTAAATTTTTCAAGAAATCAAGAACCTTAATAAAATTACAAGCAATTAGTCCAAATTTTTATATATGTCAAATTAGTAACAACGACTAAGAAATTACATAAACATATTCATTTTATAAAATAAAATAAAAGTACATTTGTGTGAACATTTGTGTTTGTTCTATGTCTGAGAGTTAATATCTATATAAGTACGTATTTAAAAATATATATGTACGTATATCAGTCTCTGGCAGCCATATTACAAGCTTTGCTTAGTTTGGGGTCAGATGACCGTGTGTGCAAAAATGTCCCAGATATTTATTTAATTATTTAATTTAATTTATATTGAACTAGACTTGCGTTGTCTTCACACGGTTTAGGTTATAGTATAATATGTATATATCAAACTTTCGTGAAAAAATATCTAACTGATGGTGAAAACCGCATCAAGATCCGTTGCGTGGTTTAGGAGGAGTTAGCGGATGTACCTACAAATAGACGGACAGACGCGGAAAGTGACTAATTATTTATGGTCTATTTTGAAGGTTTTAAGCTTACTAAATATTGGCTTTCTTTGTCTGTCTTTTTTATTTCAGGCTACGTAATAAAAACAGAAACGCTTTTATTTAGTTGACTGTCAACAAAACCTTCAAAATAGGACCCATCATATTTTAATATATTATGTTACTTAAAGCTGTTAGTACTCAATGCGCCACATCCACAGGTATTAAAAAAAAAAACAAATTCCTCGGAACCGTAAATGGAAATAACTCCCGTAAATTTCACGAAGTATTTAAGTAAGTATTAGTAAGAATCACTCAGATGGCGGCCACACCTACAAGCTTCTAATAAGCTATATCGAAGTTAAAAACGTCCCACCGTTTGACTGATATATTTTTACCCTCGAAAAAGAAAGTAACCCTTATTGCAAAGCTAATAGCATACTCTTTAGCAATAATAACATACTTTTTGCCTCTGCGATAGTCGTGAAAGAAAATTTCCTGAATTGGAACGTGTTTTTATTATTAACATGACACGAAAGGGGTGAATTTTATGGATGTCGAGCATTTTAGTTCAAGGTGAAGTGTTCTACCTACTTTGGGAGAAATTTTCTAGAGATAATGTAATAAAAAGGTTAGTATAATAGTCAGTTCGTCTATAAAACTGGTTCAGCAAGTGATAGTGATTAAACTTGGTCCAAGCATTTATTTCTTCTGTAACATGTAATAACATTGTAAAGAACTACATGCAAAACCAAGAATGTTGATAGCTATAGTTTTGAACGTAAATCTAAATTTTGTATTTTATTATGGAAACTGACGTGGTTCTCACACATTTTATTTACATTAAGTATATAAATATATTTATACTATATATATTTAAATAAATTTTGTAGTAAACACACGTAGTAAAAAAGTTGGAAGCGGTACAGTATGCTTCAGTAAAATAATAAAAGTTTTTATGTTTAAAATGGAATATGAAACTATTGTACAGTATAGGATTAAAAAAGTCTGGGCTATTGAGGTAAACAACTTGTGGATAGGCGAACAGATCTATTGGATGAGAAACGGCACCTGCCTTACCCTGTCTCATCTCAAAATATATTTAGGCAGGTGATGACTTGCCACGCACTGTTATTCACTTCTATTATTACATACATTAACACTAAAAAACTAAGTTTTAGAAAATAATGGATAATAACATATTTTTTTTAAGTTAGCTTCATAATTCCAGAGCTATTTGAAGCGTTGAATAACTAAGTAAGGCTGTACAGTCATGTTTTGTCAAATCTTGTAGGGTATGATATTTTTAGACAGCGGCAAAGCTCGCGTAGGCAGACTTTTTTGAGGCTTCTTCACGCCAGAAAGTTTTAGTAACATGATATGTTTGTAAGCCAATAAGTAGATTATAATTACCTACTGCTGGTTTATTTTGTTTTTAAATGAGGCTTTTTATTTTAGCTAAATCAATTAGAATAGCCTCTTTGCGAAATGACTAGTTTATCCTAGGTTTGATGAACGCGTTTCGGCAAACTAAAAAATAAATTCCAATTTCTGCCTATGACTGATATATTTTTAAGCAAACCTAACTTTTTAGTCAAACGTTAATGGCAAAAATCTGTTTCGGACTTTGCCTAGTATGTCCTAGGAGCACCTAAGACACATTCATCATATGATTTGCATCTTTGCATTTTTATGTTATGAAACTTGTTGCATGTCTAAACAAAACAAAAAATGCCATAACGCATCACCTTGTAGAAATAAAGAGTATTTTTTTTGTTAATGATTGTCATTACACAAAATAAAAATGAAGAACATTGATTATTTTGAATAGTATCAATCCATTCTTATCTATTGTACCAATACTATAAAAATGAATTGATATTACTTATTCATTAAAACTAATAAATAAAAAATATACATAGTCTAACAAACTAACATATTCCTACGTTCGGTCGGTCTTTGTACCTAATTTAGGTTTGACTTGTCATACCCCGATTTGATCGTATTGACTTTCGGCGTTTGACTGTCCAAGTTGGTCTCTCCTAGGATTAGACATAAATTCGTTAGTCGAAAGCCGAAACACGATATTGATTTCCACTCTAAGACTTCTTGTCAGACCTGAGGTTTGTCTAGCTACACCTAGAAGCGCCTCAGCTTTGTAGTTTGACTATAACACATACGCTAAATATTATGTAGAGCATTTATGTTCCGTTATAATTATTTATGAAAATTTAAAATGCTGACAACAATAGATCAAAGAAAAAAATTAATCAAAATTCAGTCCTGAAGTTCTGAACTGAATGGCGTTTGTATTGAAATGTCAAGACAAACAACCCCTCGGCCTCGTTCCGCAAACCCCTTGTTGTTTTCTAATTATCTTTCCCCGATAGCATTGAAAATCAAACAGAAAAGCGACTCGCCGACGTATGAATGTTCTCAATTAAACTCGTATAGATATTAAGACTTGACACGAACAAATAAACCAAGGGTACTGATATCGAGATACATACTGATTGTACGTACGTGTACAAATACATGTCATAAACTTTAGGTACACGAACAAACTCGAGTTTCATACTTCGGATTGAAAGTTAATTACGTTTTGAAATTCACGAGGCGGGTGTGCCAATTGGAGTTGGAATTAACATGAACAATGGTTTCGAGAGAAATAATACCATTAATGTGGTTCGAGCGCGGCGTTTTTTGTTCATTGAAATATTAATTTTCTTGTCGAAGTAAGAAGCTTGGTTAATGAATGTAAAGCGTTTTCAGATTGTTGTTTGATTTGTCTTAAATTTGTGTTGTTGGTTATGAATAACATAAACCTCCTTCTTGCGCAGTCGGGTAAATTCAATTCCATGTTTTGCTTCGTAAGCGGTTAAAATTTCATCAACATCAGCCAGAAGACGTCCACTTAACATAGGCCTCCCCCTTTAACCTCCAAACTGAACGACAACCTGCCAATCTGCATCCACTGAATGCCTGCGACTCTCACAATGTCGTCGTTCCATCTATAGTGTGAATTAATTTTTTATCGAAATATGTAGTAAATAGGTATTAGGTAAATTCCTTAGCGATATTTTTTTACGTTTATAGAGTCACTAGCTGCGCTCCGCGGTTTCAACGCGGGTGAAACCGCGGAGCGCAGCTAGTTATGAAAATCGGTGATGAAGATGATGATGATGATTAAAAGAATGTGTAAAAGAATGGATTCATACATAGGCTATCCAGGACATAAGCAATGTATATTCCAAATTTCATCCAAATCCATCCAGCCGTTTCTGCGTGATTGAGTAACAAACATCCATCAATCCATCCACCTATCCATCCATCCAAAGTTACACATATACGATGTTAGTGTGATTGCGCCATGACTAGTTCATGGCGCCATGACTTTGAAAAAAATATATGTGTTTTTCAAACTATTATTTAACTCGCCTTGTTAATTTGGGCCAAATCTTGCAACTGAATTTTGGACCAATTATCTCCAACCGATTGAGCTGAAATTTTGCATACACGTTTAGTTCTTGTGACAATATGCATGGTAAGCTAAATGACATCATTATATATCCAATACTTGCTTGAAAAGCTTGTTTAAAAATAAAATAAAAATTAGTTCTATTTTTACCCAAATGCATAGTGCATTTAACGCGAAAATTGTCCAGCCATTCAAAGCAACCAACCGTATAAAATAAAATATTTACAGTCCAATTTGCAGGATGTGCAATCCTACGAAATCAGCGACCCTGATCCATTATTTACACTATGTAGGTAACCTGTCACATAAATCCGTGACTGTTTTTGATATATTCGATCCAATTGAAATAAGAGCGCCGACATTTCACTGACTGGTTATACGTCGTATTTATCACCAAAAGATAATTTTAGTAGTGCATATGTAATGCACATACTGACAATTAAAGATTATTGACAATTCAAAAATACCTTGCCTAAAGGATTCGAACCAAAGTGAGCGAGTGAGTGAGTGTACAGTCGCTTTCCTGTCAGCCGCGAAATTCTAAAATTTTCTTTTGCAACCATTCTAAACATTAGTGGCGCCTCATGCTCAGCTAGTTATTTAGTTTTTTATTATTATCGCGAATAACTCCATGTTTGACCATCAGCTCGGCTGTCGATAAGTGACGATGTGGTCGAAAATGAAGCACACAGATTTAGAAGACACCTATTCACTCTGACCTTGAAAAGGCCCAGATTATATCTATCGCAGGAAACAACGAAGCCGGCAGGTTGTTCTAATCCTTGGTCATACGGATTAGAAACGTACCTACAATCAAAATGTTTGGTACGTATCCGAGGAAAATCCACAATGGATGGTAGCGGGCCAACTTCCTACTTGTTTTGTAGTAGAAAGAGGATGATAGGATAATGTCTGTATATAGGAATGTAGCTCCGATGCACATTCTTCGAAATGAATCCTATAGAAAATTGACAGACTCGCTAGTTTACGGCGGTGTTCCAGACGAAGTTTCTTAGCCACTAAACCACAAATTTTAAAATCTGTCACTAAGCACCTAAGCACCTTAAAGAAGGCCCAGAAGTAGGAACATGATAAGCTGAAGTGATGATTATGTTGAAGCTCCTAACGGTGTGTTCTGGTAGTCTCACTTCAGAACCAGTTCGGATTCCAGACGGTGTATTTTTACTACACTATCATTTGATATTATGTGATAAAGTGAATTGTGGTCAAATGCCTAATCTGTCAACTATATTAAAATCACCTCTGAAAATAATTTTGTATAGCAGTAGTAGCTCACAGATATTGTAAGCGTTCACATACATACCTACATACTTAATTATAGTAGGTACTCCTCAATTATCTGTGAACTTTGACATCGTCTATTCTATAGAATGCCACGTAATTGCTTATTTAAATTTAATTGCACATTGCGGTCTGTCTACATCGACGCCAAATGCTCGAGCAATTGTGGAAGCTCGCTTAGCCATCTCATTGCGTACAGATGAATCATGACGTGATTGTTTTAGCTAATTTGAGTCTTATTGCTGTGTGTTAAAGAATTTGTCGTGCATTTAAGGCCAAGTAATTATAGTCATAGTAATTACTTGCACAGTAGAGTTGCAGAAGATAGCGTTTAGGCCAAAGACCTTGTGTGCCGCTAAAAAATCTATACACATATATATATATACAGGATAGACTATGAAATATGTATGATAGCCATACAATATATATATCTTACCATACACGCACAGTATTTGTTTCGGAATCAGTAAGTTATGTTTCCGTTCCTATTGTCTCTCCCCTCCAGCCACGTCACTACCTATGTAACGGGCATAGAATATGATGTCTTTAGAAAAATAGACACATTTCAAATATGCAATGGCAAAGCAAGGGCAAAATTTTATATATTAGCTAAAATAGAAAAAAAAAATGTTCCTGTAGGATAGCAGAACATTTCTAGTTATTTATAAATCATTATACTTACGTTTCGTACAAAAAAAAAGTTAAACTCACACTCAAATCAGCATTAGTGAAAAGGACAATCCCGATTCTTTACCGATAAAAAAGTTTATAAGTTAAAAGAGAGTTAGATTTCCAGATAAAAATAAAGTTAGGTATATTGAATTAACACACACTGGGCGTTAGGAAACAAGTGAGAGTTACGTTTATTAGTGCCAATGCGGGATTGTTACATACGTGTAGCTAGGTACTTAGTATTGATTAAATGCGGGTGGTAAAGAAAGTGTTTAATAATAACTAACTAGTACCTGGTAATGCAATGTATCCAAGAAAGCTAAAAAGGTAAGAAAAATGAATAAGGCTCACCCCACTATGTGGAATAAAAAGTAAAAAAAATCTCTTCTCAGCAGTTTTTCTATCTCTATCTGACTTTGCCGTTCTGAATGACGACAATAAATTTTATTTTTTCTTCTCTTTTTCACTCCTCCGATCCGTCCATCTTATATCCTAATTTCCGCGCATCGTTTCCCTACTTAATCGTAAAAATAAACCATTAATCGACTTGGAGATGGCAAAATGCGCCAATCTCGCAAAGCCAAAAGTCCCTGTAGGGAAAAAAATGCAAAGCCGAAAAGAGAGACGACGAAGTACGATGTGATGCCTACATTTTATCCTGTAACATTAATTGACATGATCTCCAGAACAGTACTTTGTACAATTGTCACTATATAATATTGTGTGTATGTTTTCTGTTTAATGTGAGACAATTAAAAAACTCGACGAGCTAGCAAACGCGACATTTTGTAGTTAAGTAAGTGGTTGCATGTAGCAAGAACTTTATTTAAAGTCCAAATAGAACCTCCTTAGTTGAAACTTTTAAGAAAGATTGGCACAGCACTAGTCTATTTAATTTTAGCATCTGCATAGTTTTTAAATTTCACGTGACAAAAAATATAATAATATTTTACATATTGACGCGCTAAAATGACTATTACAACCTCAAAAAATAAATTAGCCTTAAAAAATCTCCCATTTTGTCTATATTTCAGATAATTTTCAAGTTTTTTTTATTTTTAAAACATTAAAAACCTTCTTAGATCAAACTCTTTTATAGCGATAAAGTATGGCCATATAGAGTTTTGTTGTGAACATTATAAAAAAAAACACGTAGGTATATAATAAAAACAATAAATCTTTTTTTATATATATTTAACCTGATTTTTCCCCTGCCAAATCCGGTGTTGAACAATATACAGTTTAGTTCTCACTTTTTAAAGATTTAATGAACCTATTTCTGAGCAGGTATGGTAAAACATTTTTTGATTCAGGGCTTTGTTTGGTATTTCTATTTAGATTATTCACTGTCTCTTAATCAGTTGCAAAGCTTTGCATTCCATTTACATTAGCATGACAGGCGTGGTATAAAATAGAAACATCATACATTCAGAATGCATAAGCTAGCGTAAAAGGAGCATCACAATACATTAAAATTTGCATTTCAGAAAGTACGAGTACATAATCTAATATAAATAAATTCTGGCAATTCAAAACAAGAACATGAAAATACATGTTTGTTATTTGCAGCGCAAAATACTTTTGCTAGTATAAGATTGTACAATGTACTGAAAAATTTATTTGTAGTAATAATAAACAATAGAAAAAAGTGGAAACAGCAACAGATAAGAACCTAAGCTTCAGGGTGGAAGTGTTAAAGGCCATAACGCCGCGAGTAGCTCTTAGTGAAAGTGCAGCACACCTCTCGACACCCTAAGCCACCCATGCCAATGTTGCCCTTCCGGTGCCAATATGCGCCAACCTTTATGAAGGCCCATTTAGTTGGTGGAAAATCTGCACCTGTATATATAATATTTTGAGATAAGGCATAGGTGCTGTTTCTCATCCTATATATCTGTTCTCCTATCCACAAGTTGTTCTCAATAGCCAAAAATTTTTAAATCCTATACAGTACAATAATTTCATATTCCATAATTGTATTTGTATTCAACAGGGCCTCTTGGTGTTGATATCGGCTCCACCAATGTCTAACAAATATCCGGGCCAGACCCGTGAATAAGTGGAAATGAACAAAAGTACCTACTGAAACTACCGGAAATAGCTAGATATATTATACTGTTTTGGGCAACAAGCGATATAAGGTTACACGGAAAAGTGGTACTAAGCCGGAATAAACTTTTAATCTTATCTTTATATACAACATTTAGTAAAGAACTACAAAGTAAATCTCGAATATTTTTTTGCTGTTCCATAGAACAATGTTATTCGCACCCAATGAAATGTTTGGAAAAGCTGATGTTTTTCTTGCGATCTTAGGATTGGTCTCCTATTAAAATTGTTGTTCATAATGATGAGAACAATGCAGATTGTTGCTGCTTACAGATTAGTAACACCATTTTGTGTAACCTTATTTTAACAATAATCTGAAACAGCAATGGTCAGTTTTTAAACAGTGTTTATTCATTTATTATCTTACTGCCATGGATTAGCATCAGCCATGATTCAGACAATAATAAATTGAATAAATATGACAAATTACCAGGATTATTTATGCTCGGAATCATTATTTCCGAACATAAAAAATCCTGGGGCAAAATTTCCGGGCAAGTTATTTTTTTCACTATAAAGTAGGCTTGCGTTTAACCGCCACCCCACCTGCTTTTAAGCGAAGATTCGGTCTACGATGGAGCACGCTTGCTTAGAAGAAACCGAACAACCGACAATACGTACAAGCGTCAAGCTTGGTAGTACACACTCTAAAGTAAAATAACCAATAATAAATAACGGCCAAGTGGAAGTCAGACTGGTGACAAATTTCTCATCACCATCAAGTTAAGCAACGTCGCACGTGGTTGGTACTTAGATGGGTGACCACCTGGTCACGATATTGTCTTTTTGCACTAGTACTTTTTGTATTTTGCGGTGGTATGGAACCCTCAGTGCGCGAGCCCGACTCGCACTTGGACGGTTTTTGTCATAATGCTTACAGCTCATAAAAATATACTAAATAATTTGCAATTACGAATAGCCTCTTCGAATGAACGCTCTGGCAAGGGAAGGGGCATCGTATTGTGTCCATCTCGCTCTATTCTCTTACCGTTCGACCTGCCTCGTTAGTGAAAGTATCTAATGCATTTAATGATGTCATTGTAAGAGAAATTAATACCTAGAATTTATAAAAATAATGTTATGTTCAAAAAAATAAACATAAAACGTGCCTCAAAATTAGGTGAGCATCAAATTCTACACTCGATTCTCAGAAAAATGGTTTCAGACTTAACAAGTCGAAATAATAAATATGTTACGTCTCTAGAATTAAATTAAAAAATCTAACCCTTCATTTAAAGTTAAACTAAAACAAGTTGAAATTTTTTTACTTTCTCGGCTGTGAAGTAGACATATCACGTTTAAAGCAAATATATATTAGCAACGAAGGTTTATGAATAAGAAAGGTTCAAAGCCCACTGTGGAGCAAAGGTGGCGTCGCACCGTGTTACTTTCAACTCTTTTGCTGGTTAACCGTAGATTCAAAATTGCCCTGCCGTGTTTCCAAACCGCAATGCAATACGCCTCATCTCCAATATTTTAAACTTAAGTAAATGAAGTTTTGAACCTAAAGATACGTCTAGATTTAACGATTTCGTCGCTAGCGCACTGCACGCACGCTGCGCACGTGCTGTTGTTACAACTGTTTGGTGCGCCACTTTTTGCGCAGCTCACGCAATGCTCGCGTAATGCGCGAGCCGCTGGCGCTGCTAGGCGCTGCGCGCGTTATGAACATCAGTTCACTTCCATACTGTACCTACCCCACACTTGTAAAGTTATCCGATACAGGACTGGTGCGGCTACGAACAAATGCGAGTGGGCTGAATGCAGGCAGCAGTAAGGCAGTTAACGCGTGGCGCGTAGCTTGCGCGCAAGCGGCTCAGGAGCGGCACACGAACTGATTGCACTACGACTACGTAATACATGCGCTCAGTTAGTAAGCCTTTCGCAAATATACGCATTCGCCAGATCTGGATGCTCCTCGTAAACTATAAAAAAATACTTTACCACGCCCACTTTTAAGCTGTGATCTAGTAGCCGTTAGAAAAAAAAATATCGTGATTCTAAATGAGGTTGGTACAAATAAGTATTCAAATTTGAAGACTCCGCCGTACGTGGTAGGTATTGTTTTAATCATGTCAAAGGCTCCTAAAATAATTTCGTTTCGGCTAGGTACTTCTTTGAACACTTAAACATGAAGGTAATAAAACCTTTCAAATTAGATTTGCGCCCGCCGCACGTATGAATGTAGGGAAATTTAATTAACGAGTAGGTAAGGTGCGTGCGCTTGTGTGCGAGTCAAATTTTCATTCGGCACCTTGTCTGTATTTGATTCGACTCGTGGTACTGTCACAGAAAAATAAAGAAGAGTAAAAAGAAGTACTTAGTAAAAAGACACAAATGTCAAGAACAAAAAGCAATTTTAAACGCCTACAGGACTAGCACGGGTCGTGGAAAAATTGTCTTGTCACCGTTTTTATCTGTTTATTAGGCCAAGATTCTTTCTTGTCAGTTGTTTGTCTGAGGGTCATGTTCCATCCATACTTCCATCTCAGTAAAAAAAAAAACATCCTAATAAATCCTACGGGGGATCTTAGTATGATTCGATTGAAAGGAATCTGTATGGAGAAAGAAATCTTAATGACGCCTCCAGGGGCTCCATCTTAAGGGAGCTAACTGGACGAAGAGTGATCAGATAGTGATCGAACCCATACAATATGTATGTTCCGAAAAAGATAATATTGGGTGTCTTTAAATCAAGAGTAAATACTAAATAGCTCCCTTCTGGGTGTTTAGTTCCAAAACCGGTTTGGACGCCCCACTAGGTGCAGGAGGCACGGGGGGTGGGGCGAGTGGCCGCGGCCAGCAGAGTACGTGCTCACCGGGAGTCACCAACTTAGCTTGGCGCGTACGCACGTGGCCACGACGCACGCCAGAGGACCCGCTTGTTAGGCGCGACTTGATGTCCATATTTTGGGAAGACCGCGAGTCACGATTTGGACTCCCCGCGAATTGAACGCGCGCAAATTGCACTCTGTTGCGGCGCGACCGGATATTTTCCTTGAGTTGAAGGTATCAACGGAAATCGCGAGATCGGGCGTGTTTTGTATAGCCCGCGAGTGTTAAATTCATTGTTAGGACACTTTTGAACGTTATTTGTGAAGTCCTCGGATCTGAGGATCCGAGGACTTCACAAATAACGGCCACTGGACGAGGAAAGCCGCAGCAGACGTCTGGGCCCAGACAGGTGACAGGATCATCAGCCGTCCTCTGGTAGGAATTCCAATCTTTTTTTTTATTCTTGAACTCCGCGCATCGCGGTTGTGCACGAACCGCTTTGGGTTCGTACACTGGGTAAGCGTGCTCTTTCCCAGTCAACGTATTTGCTTAACATCAGACATATAATGTGGACAAACGCAAACGTATCATGAATAAGAAAATAAGATCGGACCAACGCACTGTACTGTGATGTCGTGACTATTTGCCACCGAGTTTCCGAGTTTTTTGGGTTGAGATTTTCTAAGATACTCGTACTATGATTAGTGTCTTTGTTCAATTGGTTCAAAGTTGTCACTCTGCCATTTTCAATCTGTTTCGTAACTATTATGTATTCCGTGTCACAGTGTTTGTTCAACTCGTTAAGGATTCGCTTTGTTTAATTGTTGGTTCTGAATCCTCTGTGGCGTTTCAATAGTCTTTCTCTGTTTTAGTAAACCTACATATTTTCCTAGGAAAGTAGATTTGTGTCATCTGTCAATGTTTTTACTATCTGTTTGTATGAAACTTTATGAATAATAATTTAAAAATACTTTTTAAAACCAAGGTTTTTCGTATTATACTCAGCAAACCCTTTCATTTGATACCCATATCATGATTTTAGATAAGAACATATTGTCCGCCATCTTGGGGCATCCGCCATATTGAATTTATCATTTCGGGCTAAAGTGCTTGGGAAGACAAACCCAAAAACCCCAAACTCGGCGAGGTTACGTCCTTTCTTTTAGGAGTTCTTATGGCCACCTACTGTTTCCATCATCAGACCAGCCTAATGGCACTACAACTTTGCATTGTCACCAAACTTACATAAGTATGCCAAATTTCAGCACAACCGGTTGAAGATGACTGGTCTAAACTCATTTGCAAGATTTTTCCCACACTAACAATTTATTTTGATATTTATTGAGGTTTTTGGAAATACCGGTTTCAACACGATGTTTTCTTTCATCATTTTTGAGCGGTCATACCAATAAGAAATACTTATAAACTTTTTTCTAACCAATTTATTGCGTCTATTCGAAAGGAGAGATGAAGGTAAGCTGTTCTCATCAAAAAGGTGGATTGGAAACGCTTAGTGTATCTGAATGAAATTTCCGCCATAAAAGTGTCTCCTCTCAGCTTATCGACTCTTGTCTCGACTTAATATCGTTACTGAATGATATATTGATATATTCGAGACGTAGGTTCCCTGACTACTGTTGGCACATAAAGTAGGTCTCGATCGAACCCTATAAATCTTTCATCCCTTTTCAATCCCACCCTGCTGTGCTTGTGGTAAAATATTCTAGCTAGATAAAGCAATCAACGCGTGCCCTCATACATATAATGGTTTATCTGTATAAATATAAAAGGCGATATGTATGTTCCTTATGGACCCTGAAAAGACTGGATTGATTTTGATGAAATTTTCAGACAGTTTTCAGATTATTCCAGCAAGTAATCCTGTGAAGTTTGATAACGAACGGATAAACTTTTTTTTTTAATTTCTATATTTTCTCTGCATAAAAATGTCATCTAAGTAAAAGGAGTTTGCTTTAAGGCATTGCATAGATTTCATCTTTCACGGGCAGATAGCTGATGTTATAGGAGTAACTTAGGCTACTTTTATCCCGGATATAACGCGAGCGAAACAGCGGAGCGCAGCTAGCTGTTTTACAAATAGAGATCGCACAGCCTTTGAAGTAATCGATCACTGGAGGTATTTGCCAAAGAGATTAATTTTGTTTCTTCCAACAGAGTAGGTACCTATAATATTTTATTTTGATCTACGACGGAACTGAAATTGTTCATCAATGCGTTTGAAATAACATTTTCTGTTTGTATATTTGTATTTATATTACCTTAGAAGAAAAACATTTTCTATATCTGTATTTTTTTAATAAAAACTATTGGATTGATTTCAATGTGTTTTCTTTATTTATTTTTTTACATTGCTGTGGTTCCTTAATAAGCTTGATTATAATTCCGTTTAAAAATTATATACTATAGCAATATGAGTCTGCTAAGCGGTAATAAGATACGTCATCGGTGTTTTATTTTCAATTTATTTTTAGGAGGTGATGGTGGACCGGCACATATGGAAGGAGACCTTTGCAACAGTGGGACAATATAGCTAAAAAACAAGCATTTAATTAACTAATTGATATGGATAACTTATTCTAATCAGCTGTATCTGACACGGTTTGAATACAAACTGAAAAACGTACGAATCAACAAAGTTGTACTTGGATTAACTAAGTTTCCAAGATGGAGTTAAGCTTGGCGGGCCACCCGCAAGAGGTCAAATTACAATTAGTCCTAAACTGATTAGCTTTGTACATCAACAATAACTTTAGACTGTTTCTAAGGACATTGCTCTCTCGCGCATTTAGATATTTTTCAAGATATCAATGTCGATGGCGGGTTTGAAATTAAATTTTATTTTTGTAGGTAATAGGTATATTGCTTTATTATTATATTAGCCTGCACCATCCCACTGCAGGCCAAAGGCCTCCCTTCCCTCCTTCCATTCTTTTCTGTTTTGGGCAATTTGGGTCCAGTCTTTCAAGTAGGAGTCCAGTTCATCCCTCCATCTCCGTCTGGGTCGTCCGGGAGGTTGTTTACTATCCTGTGGAAGCCACTGTGTTGTGGTTTTTGCCCAATGATCCTCTGACATTTGATTGACATGACTGGCCCAGTCCCACTTTTGGGGAGGCACCAAATATTACATTAAACATTAAAAAACTACCTTAGAAATTAAATAAAGAAAGTGAAGTAAGTACATAAATTATATTATTAAGAAAAAAAAAGTGTGTACAGAGAACAATGAATAGATCCTAACTAAACAATGAACGCACAACAACAAACAATGTACATATACTCGTATATAGTACTATTTCACTTTCAGAAGGAACAAAAATGTAAATACTTTGATATTTTTAAATTAAGTGTTTAGTAATGATTTCAATCACAATAAGTATGTTATACTAATCACACAATGTTGAATTACACTCATCATTTATTACGCTAACGAGAGGATGCGTGCGAATCCTCCCTAAATGTTTGTTATTCTTTTAGTACTTACATTCTAAAACACTAAAATTAGCTTCTCGGATGAGCAATCTACATAGTGAGAGGCTTTGCGCAACAACTTGTGTAATGCAATTCGTGGCTTGATGTGAGATGCGCATTTAAATCTTTTTGCGTTTACCCGCTACTTTCTAAGCAAACATTTAAGCAATGAGATGTGATTCTATGACTAATGATGGATAACATTCGATGTTCGAGATATTAGTTTAGCATTTACGGAGGAGATATTTTATTTTCACTTCAACTGTTGTTTCAATTTTTCACTCTTACTCAACTCAACTCTTACCCAATATTTTTAACAAGTCAAATCAAGAGCTGTAAAAACTTACCACCGTGGCACCTCCGGTTAGACTTAACCTTAGGTTTTATGTCGTATGTATACAACAGATATACACGTTCTACGCAAAACAATCACTCGATTTATTTTATTCTCAAAATCACTGATTTTTGATAATGCAAACACATATTGCCATATTTATAAAACTAGTCGACCGCCCCGGCTTCGCACGAGTGTAAGCTCGGCCTTCGGCCTCGCTACAAAATATAATATAGCCTATGTCACCCGGGGATAGTGTAGCTTCCCAACAGTGAAAGAATTTTTCAAATCGGTTTAGTAGTTTCGGAGCCTATTAATTACAAACATACAAACATACAAAAATAGGTACAAATCTTTCCTCTTTATAATATTAGTGTAGATAAACACAGCACAGCAGTTTTAGTTGCAAAAGCAACACAAGCACAGCTCGCGACAAACAATTTAACAAATCCGATCTTATGGAAGATTAAAATAACGGTTAGAATAAAATCATCAAATCGTCAACCGATTAAAGAGATGAAACGGTTATTTGCAATGAGCAAGAAAGTGACTGGTCAAAAATTAGTTACTCAGGTTAGCATGGTTTAATATACCTAATGCAGAATCACTATTTCATATACAACAACTGACTTATTCCCAATATCGACTGAGGTTGAGAATATAAATTACAATCGTGATTATTCGCAGTCTGTTATTCGCAGTAATGTAATACAGCCAATATAAAAGTATAATATAGAAATATAGAATATAGAAATATCTTTTGGATAGATTTTCACAACGACTCACCTAATGGAAAGAGGCGAATTTTAACGAAATAAAATCTCCAGAGACAATCAAAAACGTCTCTAAACAATAATATACAATAGTAGTAGTAAATAAAGTAAAGGTAAAAGTAGCTTTTGAAATCATTGTCAAAATAGTTGACGTGGATAAATAATTTACGCAGCCATTGTGAATGTACACTTCAGAACTGTATAAAATACTTACAGCTAAAACACGTTTCATGTCTGTTAAAATATTTACTAACCTACGCCTGGTATTCACGGCAGTCATCCTGCATACCAGATTATATGGCAAGAACAACGCGGTATTTATAGATTTTAATACCAATGAGTTTAATTTTGGCATGATGCGATCGGCGTTCATTGACTGGCTGTTTATCTATCGTTAACTAACATTAAAATAGATTAATAGGATGTATATTTCCTGTATACTTTAGATATTTTTTTATGCATGTTGTTCGTCAAGGAAATAAAACTTTTATTTATTTATCATTTTTTATAATGTAGTTTTAATTTTGATAGTAGACACAAAAGTGACGGGCAACTTAATGGTAAGTAATCACTGCTGCCTAAGGATACCTACAATATCCGTAGCATTGTCAGTGGGTTGTCTACCTTTGGGGGCTCTATTCAACCTTCGTTATAATATATGAATTTTATTTTTGTTATATATTTACTTTATGAAATAATCTGTAAGAGACCAAAGAAAAATATCACCAAAATAAATATTTATGGTAATCAAATATTAAGTAATAGTGACGATTAAATTCAAAATTTGACCACCCGAAATATTATGAAAACGAACGAGTTGTTAGCTTTTTTTATTTTATGCCCACCAACTCGCCCGATGTTAAGCAGTTATGCGGTCTACGATGGAGTACGCTTGCCTAGAAGAAACTGATTCACTATTAATTTGAAGACACTCAGATTTTAACAATCAGGGAACACCAATTCAAGCAGTGCATTCCACAAACTAGCAGTTCGTAACAGCTGGATGGGTTTGGATACAATTTGCTACGGAAGTAGTTTATATTCTAGATTAGCACATGAATTGAGACAGAGTAAAACTGGGAGCACTAATAGTTGGTTACACACTTCTCGAAATACTGAAACAAACCAAAATAGTTTCATAATAACAGCACCCGGATGTGAAGTACATTCAAACAACGGTTAATCTAAGAATCTTTCTTATGAAGTACAACGGTTCTTTGTAATTTATTTTAGTTAAAAGTCACTGAGTACATCTCACTTTAATAAACGTTTTTGTTAAGACTTAATATAAAGACAATGAAAAGTATCTACAAGAGATAGAGCAGTTAATACGTACTGCTCTATTCGTACGTATGTTTCAAACTACGTACGTTTGTAGTATTAAACGAAATGGAAATTTGACGTAGAATATTTATATTTGAAGCCTACAAACGTTAAAAAACGGAATAAATGTGGCGAGTTTCTTTATATTTTCCTGAATTTATTTTCGCTACCTTTTCCAACAATGATCTGTTAGTCCTATCTTACCTTTCACACTGATATGGTAGTTAGTTACTATAAACAAATGCGTATGCAGGCGATGAGCGATGCAGATGCTATCATACCCATCCACCCCGCAACAATGAGGTTCTTAAAACGTGAATATGAAATCATATATTACATCAGATGACCTGACTCAGAGCCATCGTTCATCAACATAATTAGCCCTTCTTAGCCTACAACTGAACATAGGGCTCTAACTAAGCACGCCACGTCCTATTTTTACCTTTTCGTTTCTATCCACTTCTTACTGCCATACGTATATCAGCACTCCATCGAATCTCCAAGTCTCTACGCGCCATTTTTACACATGTTCTATTTTTTGCAACAAACACTCATGACGCACGTTGCTTTTACTTTTTTCATGCATACTTCTAGGAGGCTTTTGTTATGCTTTGGGCTGAGTGAGCTGCTTATAATGATGACTATGTATACTGCTAGGGTACCGAATGAGCTGAGTGTACAGCCACTCATTTTTTAAATCTCAGATTTACTATCTATATCTATACATCTATCTATATCTATACATATAATAAAAACGTAGAGATAAAAAAATCTGTAATTGCGAGATAACAAAAAAAAAACACACAGGTCGTCTTAAAATAAGCAGCTGAACACGATAGGACAGTTTTTAGAATTTTTGTCTGTTTGTTTGTTTGTT
Organism: Agriopis leucophaearia; assembly: GCA_949125355.1. Classification (NCBI taxonomy): domain Eukaryota; kingdom Metazoa; phylum Arthropoda; class Insecta; order Lepidoptera; family Geometridae; genus Agriopis; species Agriopis leucophaearia. The sequence continues at coordinate 5,217,372 of OX421275.1, forward strand.
TGTTTGTCCGCGCACATCTCCTAAACCACTGGACGGATTTAAATGCGGTTTTCACGAATATGCTTAGAAATTACCAGATTAAAACATAGGCTATCTTATATAATTTATTTTAATTCTTTATTTTTACATAAACGAAAATAAAAATCAATGATTTATTTCTTCGTTACCCGAAACGTAATATGAGGATCGTCACATAGCCTCAAGCAAGGAGATCCAAAGTAAAGAGAATGTTATTGACATAGCGATTAAAATTTTGAAACTGTCAACTGTCATTCGGTTAATCAGTTTAAATTTAAAGAAGGTTCCTTAACCTTCTTAGATGAATGAATGAACGTGTAGATCAAGCATGTTATAGGCCTTACAACCTCTTTGGTGATTCATTCCAGTGCATGGAGTAGGAGTATTACATTCTCTTGGTTTTATTCTATGTTAGCATTTAAAACACAAAATATACCGCATCCTATTTTAATTCAGTCCCGCGAATAGAAATATTCAAAAAAGGCCCTTTGTACATGAAAATAAACCTATACAACAAAATTCCGGACGCAATAAAGAAAGAAAGAAATAATAACATTTTTCCAGAACCAACTTCGTAAGTTTCTAACCCAAAAATGTTATTACGAGATAAAAGATTTATTCGACGATAAATTTTAGAAAATTATAATTAGAAAATAAATATCGATATATAAATAGTTCAGAAAGTAGCGTCATAAGTTTTGTATCATCTCATATATAATTAAGTAACCTATCACACTAAGTATGCTTTTTTTTGTTTTGTAAAATTACTTCACCCTAGGTTAAGTTTAAATAGTAGATATAATATTTATGTAATAGATTTAACTATACTTAAATTTATATGTTTATGTCTGTGGTCTGGTTTTGTGACCAGCCACTACATAAGTCATTGCTGCACTCTTTATGCAGGGTATATAAACTTAGCTTCTAGAAGAATACAGTGTATATTTGCAATAAGAATAAGAATATAGAAATAATTTTATTTTACTGTGATATTTTAACAGATAAATAGAGTAGTTCCATTTCATGGCTTTTTAATCAAGGTATACATACAAATGCACGCGTAATAAGAAATAACTAGCCAAGAGCGTGTTAAGACAAGCATTATGTCAGGGTTCAGTGGCCAGCGAAACTGGACAGTCAAATTTCAGAGATGTATATCATCCCGACATGACATGATATACTTTTAATGGTTTAGACAAAAAGAAAATTTCAAAACATGCTCTGCACTGTGGTCACGTTATCTTTTTGATTTGAAAACTGTTGACGGTGTTATTTATTACTTTTATGCTTCTATCAATACTTCACACAGGGCGACTTAAAATAAACAGCTGAACATGTTAAGGCAGTTTTTAGAATTTTTGTTTGTTTGTTCACGCACATCTCCTACACCCCTGGAAGAAAATGCGGACGGATTTAAATGCGGTTTTCACGAATATGCTTAGCTATGACCAGATTGAAGTATAGGCTATGTTATTTTGCGCAAGGCCGGATTAAGGGAAGAAAAAAGGATTGAAGGTTTATATGAAAATCTACGCGTACGAAGTCGCGGGCAAAAAAACTAGTTATTACTATTACCATTAAATCAGGATAAGCTGGTGTCGTTAAAATCACACAAAAAGAATAGAATCAATAAAGAAAGATATTTGGTGTGGAGGTAGTTTATTTGAAAAAATAACAGTAGATTATGTTTATCCAGGAGAAATAACTTATTGATTTATTACTGCTACATTTATAGGTGGAGCTAGTTGGAGACATTAATCAGAGGAGTATACAACCAAACAGGACGGCGTGTAATCCTATAGAGGTTCATATTAGAGCGCACGACCGGGCCGTTCGCTCGTATTTCATTATGGACAAGTGTGTTCCGCGAGTGAATTTCCATGTGGACATGTTATATATATATATAGCTTTTCTTGAATAACGAGTCGTGTGCCCGATGGGATTTTCCAGCAGTTAAATAACGACGAAACTTATACAAACTATCATCCCCTATTCCTAGCTTATATAACTCCTTTAGGGGATGATTTTCCAAAAACGCTTATACAGTTGACTTTTATTTGTAAACAGAAACTTGATACGAAATTCTAACTTAAAAAAAATACCAACTTTCATACAAAATTTAATACCCTATTTAACCTACTTAGAGAATGCGTTTTTAAAAAAACAATGATACAACTAACTTTCACTTATAAACAAAAATCTAAATACCAAATTGCATGTTACTAACTTTACAATTACATATAAATATCATCCCCTTTAGATGAAAAATCCATACCTACACTATTTGCGGTCTAGCTAATATTTATGTATCAAACAGATACTATCATTCCACAGATATAATTGCATCCGTTTATTTTACTATCACAATTGTTGAATGTAGTAAGAGGCACAGAATATCCGCGATGCGACCTCGTCTGCATGCCAGTAATGGTGCTGTCGATCAAATAATATGTTATTGAAATAACGACAAAGTAACTCTACATGATAGCGTTTATGGCATAGTTTGACTAGGTGGTACTAAAAGATGACCGTAAGTTTTTGGACCAAAGTTTGGCCAACACAATGGCCTCTCCGTGGCTTCATACAGGCGGTTTCAATGTCCATCAGGCTACATTTTTTTATGCCCACTAAAATTGATCATTCAACCAATCCAGAAAAAAAAACAATCCGATGTTAACAATATCCATAAATTACAGTAATATAAACCTTGCGGTCAGCAACGTATTTGTTATGCTCCTGGTGTTAAAAGTATCCATAGACAATAGTGATCGCTTACCATCAGCGGCCCGTTAGCTTGTTTGACATCTAAAAAAACTTGTCTAAATAAGATCTACGGTAACCCCACAATATTTGCGGTGATGGTTACCGACGGCAGTAATTTGAACGCGGGGAGGGGAAAGGTCAGCCGGTTGCTTCACTACTGGTATGCCAGATGCTATGCGACTATTGTGAACCATAGCGACGACCTCTGCACCTATCACAATTGTTTCGTACATTGCAAATAAATTGCGATACTAAGATGATGAGTCAAGCTGTGCTTAGATTGGATAAAATTTGAAAGGTCTTGCTAATATAAATAAACTGGATAAGTGCGATTGGGGATCGCGCACTGAGGAGCGCCACCCAAAAAACCAAAAAGCAGTGCAAAAAGACAACATCACGCCCAGACCAGGTCACCCATCCAAATACCGACCGCGTTGGACGTTGCTTAACTTGGTGGTGAATAGCAATTTGTCACCAATTCGCACTTGGTCATTATTTATTATTTTGCTTTAGAGTGTGTACTATAATCATGCAGCACACTATCGATTGGCAAGAAGAATACTTACTAACTGTATTTCAATGCAACCACGATTATATATATAGAATAGAGATTCGAAGTTAAATTTTAATATATGTATGAATGAGGCACTTAGGCTAATTAATTTCCTTGTGTAGGACTTGCGAATATTTCTCGCAAATCTTGTATGAAAAGTATAAAACGTCTAAAGCATCCAATTACGAGTAATTTATGTACAAACGACCTAACAGGATAGCTTGAATTTTTTTATAATTATGCCTCCAGGTTATATGGAAAAAGGGCGGTCAAAGAAGCAAAATGAAAGACTGACGATTTACAAAAAGAACCGACCAAAAGCGATATGGAGTCGCGCTTTGAGTGTACTACCGCATAATATATTTTTGATATAGATATAAAAAAAAAAAAAAACTTTAATATTGTTCTGTATCCTTAGAACTTTCAGTTTTGGCTGTTTTTGTATTATCTAGCTAGATATTGTTATGTGACGAATTCAACCGACTACCTAGTTTTAAAGATAAATTCCGTAAGGCGTAGTAATAGGTTATCCTAGCATTTTTAGTTAAATTGTTGTTAATAAATTTATGGGAAAAAAATTCATTCAATGGGTTTTTAAATAAAATATCGTCCACTTCACGGCACGGCATATACAGGTCTGTGGCCCTACCAATGCCTTTGAGAGTAAAAAGAAAAATAAACTTTAACAAACATTTTACCATCTGCTTGGTAGTCAGGTGCATGAACCATAGACAAATGGTTCATGTACTGACAGTCAAACCACACAACAGCACAACATAAAAACAACAATGGTATATAATGTTACAATATTTATTCACAACAAACTGATTTGACAATGACAAGTAAACTTGCGAATGTTACCACTTGCAAAATATGTATCTGATGCAATGAAGACTGTCAAAGGTTAGGTACATTATGTTGAATCTCACATCTTCACTTTCTACATTGACATAACAAACGTTACGATTCTTACACACGATTGCAAAACTTACGCCTTAACTCATAAAGGTGTTAATTCAACAAAAGTTAATTTCTATCAAACTGCTCTTAATAATCCACCAAAGCCTAATAAAATGGTACATTAAATCTGCGAATGCAATTCACGGAACGCTACCGTTGAATTTCTTCTCATATTGTAAGAAATCTTCGGTGAAATTTATGTAGTGTCCAAAAAATGGGGAAACTTTTACTGTCTTTGAAGACACTCTACTGAGTGGAAGAACGGCGCAATGAATTTGTTAAATAAATTATCATCTCATTAATTTTCGTTTTTGTGTTAGAGTGTTAAGGAATGACACTTTCGAGGTTATTCGAGATGTTGAACATGTATTTGGGTGACATGAATTATTTTATGCAATGAATTATTATTATCTTCCAAAGTTACACAAGTTTTGATTTTGTAAAATTTTATTTAATATACTATAATTTTTATAATTTCAGCTTTTATCAATTACGTTACGTTATTTTCGTGACATTTTTAGGGTTCCGTACCTAAAGGGTAAAACGGAACCCTATTACTAAGACTCCGCTGTCTGTCTGTCCTTTTCTCACCAGGCTGTATCTCATAAACCGTGATAGACAGACAGTTGAAATTTTCACAGATGATGTATTTCTGTTGCCGATATAACAACAAATACTAAAAAACTGAATAAAATAAATATTTGAGGGGGCTCCCATACAACAGGCGTGATTTTTTTCCTCGTTTTTGCTTGATATTGATAATGGCCACTAGTAGACGCTTAAAGATAATGGTACGGGACCATTCGAGCACGAGTCCGACTCGCACTTGGCCAGTTTTTTTACGTTTTCATTACTGGAAAAAGATAAAAACATTCTTTTCACACCTGCAACGATTACATCCACGTATTTGTTTTATGTCCTGATAATATAGTTCTTCATCAGGCTGATGGTCTGCCTACTGGTTTTATTTACTTTACTTACATTTAGTTTTATTATAAAAAAAATTAAAAAAATTATGTCCTGTAAACATTTGAATGATTTATTTATGTATCTACTTCAAAATCTTTAAATGCGCTACAAAAATATATCTAAATTGAATCTAAAGATGGTTACTTATTTAATTCACATGTAAATCATGTTTTAGTTAAGTTGCATTTTAATAAATTGTGTTCTTACCGAATAATATGCAAAATTATAATGAAAAAAAAAAACGAAGTCATCCTCCTACGTTAAAAAATAAATATATATTTTAATTAAAAAAAAAAATTGATCAACTTTCTTACTTTTGGAATCAACAAAATAGTCTTAGAATTTGCCAGCGTGTAGAAAATAGTTATTTAATTTTGAGCAAGGTTGTTTTTTTTACTGAAGGAAATGCTAACTCTTGAATGATAGTACTGTAAATTTAATTAATACTACTATAACTTATAAATAAACTTGGTTTTAACGAATCACGAGATTTCAAGAGCCGCTTGGTCAGGTTTGAAGACGGACCAGACGGTGGACCAAAACAGTAACAGAATGATGATTGCGGAACAAAAAGCGACCACCGGGCAGACCACCAGCTTGTTAATCAGATGACATCATTAAGGAAAGCAGTGTACGAGACTAGCACAGGACCGTAAAAGATGGTGTGTTGAAGAGGAGACCATCCAGCAGTGGGTGGAATATGGTTGACGATGATGATACGTATAAGATGTGGACTATAATAAGTAATTGAGACCTGTAAAGCATAAATTTGGCTAAATGTAAGAATACAAATTAAACGATACCGAACATGTTTTGTCATTGTTGTGTCATTGACGAATTTAATATGAAAATTCAAAAACAGAAAAAATATCATTCAATTCCAACAGCGAGCATTTTTTTCTAAGCTCCAACACAAAGGCTTTGAGTGATTTCACATCTCCGGGGATTTTCAATTTAGAATTGATCGTAAGTAGAATAGGGTGGAGAGGGAAGATTGATAATTCGGATTTTTCCCTCGTCCCGTCGGTAACGGAGGCCGCACAAGTGAGCGATCGGGTACGGTGGCTAATGATATACGTAGCACAGAGTAGCCAGTGGGTAATCTCGCTTTCGACCTTTGGGTGGGTTTGGATGACAGTCCAAAAATCTTAGTATAGAGTAGACAAAAAAGCTGTCAAGATTCAAATTCCGATTGTTCTTGACACTCATTCAATCAGAATTGTATCACAACTAGTCCGTTTCAATTTAGTTTTTTCAATTCTAAGTAAACTAGCTAAAACGTGAGCGAAATTCACTCGTCGAGGATTTCGTACTTGTTTAAGGATTTTCACGCCATATTTTCAACAAAGGAAAAACATTCCAACATGAATAAACTATTTAAACCTGAACTATATTTCAAGGTAATGGCTTTTATAATTTCTGAGAAAAAACATTCATACTGATGGACATAATATACCGTGGTTACACCATGTGTTGTTTTATACCATTATGATATGAAATTGATTTAAAAAAAATGCGAAATATGTTCAATCAGTGTTTTAATTATATGCACGATACACGTTTCAATGCATAGATTACAGTTATCTAAGTAGTTATTTACAAGAATTTATGATGTTTTCGATGTCTTATCGCTTGTTCAGATCCTAATAAAGTTTTAATTTAAATACATGCTGTACAAATGCACAGGTACTATGTGTTGTTGTCGATATTCAATTTACCACAAATTCAAATGTGGCATTGCGTAACAAAATTATGAATAACACTAACATAATAAAGATTTCCCACCGATTCAACTGTGTCAGCAGCTTATGGGCTCGACTGTCGCGTGTCATTTTTACGGATTCCTCCGGATTTATGTAAATTTGTTTTGTCAGCGGTTTACCTTGTTACACGAAAATCAAATCTGCCACCAATATTGAATTTTTATAACGCTTTTTCAATATTATCGCCTGTTCCATTCGCATCATTTAGCTAGCTGTTATCTAAAGCTATTTCATAATCGTCATCATCCGAAATGAAATGTTTATAGTCGCATAAAATTATACCACTATACGAACCAGAACTGCTATGCACTATTAATATTCATAGGAGTTGGCACATTACTTGTGCAAGTTACTCGGTACCTGTCAATGTAATTAAGGTGCTTCACACGGCACAATGTAGACTAGCATCCAATCTGGCCTGTGTACAGCCGACACGTTATCATTATGAAGATTTGTGCTGTTTCGAATTGCAAAGCGCATCTTGGTTTCTCAATGGGACGATTGAAATTAGGCGTTGACTTTCCCTTATGATTGGGTGCTATTATCGCAATGGTCTTTGTTATTTAGAATATCCAAGATAGGCTTTCTGTTGTCATCTTCGATTAGATGTGTTACGGTTGTGTAAGGATTACGAAAGAATTTTTGTTTGTTATGTGACCTTTTACTCTTATCCAAACGTGTTTTTGGAATAATAAAATGCAGCGAGAAAATTATGCATATTTGTTTTGAAATTAATTTGATTTCTAATCAGCTCATTTAACTACCAATGAGGAAAAAGATTTCAATCTAGGTATTGATATAGGTCAAAGATTTAAGTTGATTCTAGCAATTATCTTCATTCTCATTAAGCTTTCTTTTCATTTTATAACCGTGTAGGTTCATCCCGTGTCACGATATTAATATCGCATTTTATTAACTCTTGGTATCTTCCTTAATTAATTTCTTGTCTTTCCCAATGATTACCGGTTTTTCTCTTTGGAAATTATAATATTTTAGTTTATTTTTATTACTTACTTTTGATTCTAGGTGAAAAAATTACAGTATTGTCATTTTCATAGAGCTTAATATAAGAAAAAAAACTTGCATTAACTATTTAATTGTTTATGAAGTAAACTAAATTAAGTGTGTATTGTTTATTTGGTAATCTACAGCAGTTTAAATAATAATAATATTAAGACTTGGATCTGTTCCTACCAAAAATACTACTAACTAGCTTGTAGAATGTGATTTTGTCGAGTTATGGTGTTATCAAACCTCAATTTCCATCACCGAAGTAGCAGTTGAAATTAGTTTATGACCTGTGTTTTCGAGCATGAAATTATATGCCCAGCACGCACACATTCTTCAATTTGGATCGTTTTTCAATTTATTGTTGATCATGACTGATTTACGCCCATATTTAGATGTCTAAAGTTGATAAGTTGTTATAAATACGACCCTTTTGCTCATGCGTGGAGTAAGTAATTCACTTGAACTGGATGTGTTCACGCAATTCTTATTGATTAATATTAAGATATTTGGGTAAGAAAAACAACAAACAAATTTAGAAGGATGAAGTTTTTGCACAAGGGGAAGTTGGTATACTTATTTATATATTGGTAAATCGATAAAAACTGACGATTATTATTATAATAATGATATATAACTGAAAATACATTTACCATTGCTCACATAAAATTTGCTGAGTGATAATGTTCTAGTGAAATAAAATAATACAGATTCTGATACCAATGACAAAATCCTGAGAAAGTAAGGAGTATGAGTACTCCTTATTGCAATCTCCTATCCGCAAATTATCATTTGCGTCATAAAACGCTATGTTTTACATTTTCAAATTTAAAAATGGTTTCAACTTAGTGATTTGTAGAGTCCAAAAAGTGCTAAATGTCTCACAAAATTGAGATTGATGAGGTCTTTAAGACCCTTTTGTGCGTCACTATTTTAAGTTCTAGGTCTTATTTTATGACAAGCTTTTTTACAGTGGACTTACCGCGTTTGACTCCAACTCGCCTGTTGTTAAGCGACGATGTGGTCGAAGACGAAAGACGCAGACTTAGAAGATACCTATTCATTCTAGCCTTGAAAAGATCCAAATTATATCTCTCAGGAAACATGAAAGCCACAACCTGCTGTTCCAATATTTTGCCGTACAGATTAGAAAAGTTGAAATAATTCGTTGGTACCTATCCAAGGAAAATTCACAATGCATGGGTAGGGTAATAGCTTTTATTTAATTTGCGCTGTTTGTATAATAATAATATATATGTTTAATTGTAAGATAAAATTATTCATGCTGGCGCATTCATACTATTAAAATATTTTAAAGCATATACATTACATATGGTCACCTAAATATAAATAAATAATTTTCTAAATTTTAATTGTAAAATGATTATATCAAATCAGTTATCAAAGATTTAAGTCATTTATCTGAGCTTAGAATCACTCCAGCTGATTCAAACTTGATGCTTAATCCATCTAAATTGATCTAAATACAATGCGACATAGAATAGATATGGATATAAGGACCTTAGCATTGATTCACGCCTTGATTGATGTCTCTTCGACTGAGACGCAATAGTAATCCAATCCAATTTACTGTGGGGAACGGTGTTCGAGCTCGGAACAAACGAGGTAATAAGAATCACACATATTGATATCAACAAGCTCAGGATTACGATGACTGACTTTGGTCGAGGTAGGATACATTTTAGTTGGAAATATGAAATTATCATAATCTAATCTATTTTTTTTGTCTGGTAATGAAAATGGTGACTAGATAATAATCATTTTTTTTAAATTGCTGACCACTCCCACACCCAGTGTCGTCGGGAATTAAAAAATATTTCTTAATTTTTATCACTAAAGAGTGATTTTCAAGATAATATTTTAAATTAATTTGATTTTACAGACAGATACGGCTAAATTATGTGTTAATTATACATTTGAGCATTCCGCGCAAGTCTTATCACTGAGAAGTTTATTGGGAAACAGTATATGAGGCATAGTGCATGCACACACAAGCCAGTTCAATCTGCATTGATTAAAAGCAGCTCATTGAATGATATCTATTGATCAACTTTAAATGTATCTGAGAATTAGATGAACATATCAATACAATGCGCTTCATTCGTGTTTATTTCTCACAAGTTTTCAAATTAAATATTAAAATGATAAACCGCCATCGCAGAAATTAACAAACAAAATGCTTTGTATTTCGACAGTTCGAACTCGTTAACAATACAATTTCGACAATACTGTTGATTCAGAATTTAGATTGGCAAATTCGTAGCTTCGGAAAATTACAGGCAAAGTTACAAATTAATAATTGCCTCCGCAGACAGGCAGATGAACGCTGACCTTTGTCAATATTGATTCGGATTGGGAGTCAGTACCAACGATTTTTAAAACAGCTATAGATTGGGCTTAAACTTATGCTAAAATGGCAACAAAATGCAGTGCTTGCAGAAGCAAAGAGCACGTTATTACTCACAGTCATGAATTTGAAAGTTATTCATAATATTAAAGCAATACGGTTGGTTAGTAAATGATAATTTACTTGAAAATTGTACCACAAATTTAGTACGTTTTTATTAGTAATGTTGAATCTATAGTTTTAAAAATCGTTGGTCGGAACGTAATGGAACTAGGTCGTCTCTGATCTTCGATAAGTTGCTAAGACTGGAATATATTGATATAGACTGCAAACAATGATTACTTAACTTAATAATATTATATTGACAAAAATACATATCACCTACTCGTAACAAAGTTTTCTTCGTATCAGCTACTACATTGGGATTCATTGAATTGAAACAATATCTATTTTTATATTTCTACAAACCGGCACTAAGTTGCGACCGATTGTAATTCAACCGACCACATTATCGTGGTTAGTGGGCGTGAATGAACAGATAAACGGGTCCCGGGTACGGAGTGTTGAACAAATACTGCGTTTGTTTTTTTTTTTCATTTGTTCTATTATATTTCGCTCTCTACACTATGTTTCAAATTGATGAAAGTTTCGATTGAATAAGCTACGTGTAGATAAAAAAACAAAGAGATTTTTTACAGCTGATTGTTCATCAAAATTTAAGTAATTTATTTAATAAATAGTTTATCTTTATTAAAACTTTTCAATCAAATACCAAATTTTGATCGAACTTAAAGAAGAACCACACCTGCAGTTATTCAACCGCAAAGAAGTAGTGTGCAAACACATGTGTTCCGGCTTGAAGGGCAATGTTTCCAGCGAAATTACAGGGCACACGGAGATTTGACATCTTATATCTCGTGGTGACGAGCGCAGTGCATTGCCATTCAGGATTTTGAACTATTGAAGTTCAAAATTCTGAGTGGCGTTGAGCTGTTATATGCAAGCGTGAAGAGCCATCAGGCGAGTGACTTCGCTCGTCTCGTCACTCAGTATCATAAAAAAAAACTACCATACTAACGGGTCATTACATTAGATGAAGGATATATTATAGATCTATCTCTAACTCTTTGAGAGAAGGCCTGTGTCCCAGCAGGGACACATGGGGGACAGGGGAAACATGATAGGCTGATAATGATGATGGTAGAGAATGTCAACATCAATATAACTTCTTTTAGTCATAACATAACTAAGGATGTATTATTGTTTTAGTCAAAACATCTCGATCGAATGACGCCCCAATTAAAGTTCGCTATTTCCTAGAGAAACTGTAACTTTAAATCTTCTACGTCGGTTTCTAAGACCAGATTGTTACCGTTCACATTGCGCATTTTACCATAGCATGCCCTACAGCTTAAACGGTTTAATGGATTTTGACATATGAGGTGTCATTTGAATCATTTTATTAGTTACACAGGGTACAAGAATTCAAGATGACATCCACGAAAAAAAAATAGAGGGAAAAATAGTTATATTTGCTAAATATAGGTCAATATTACCAACATTATGTAGAACTCACTCAGCAGATTTCAATAATATCTATTCATATCTATCGGTATGAAAGAGCTCTGTATCTACATCTAGATATATTAGATACTCGTAGATACGCAGCGCGCCACTGTTACTTTTCAGTTACCTACTACAATGCAAACAATGCATGCTTTATGTAATGCAGTCGGCTTATATTTTATCCAAAAGTTTGTTTACTTGTTTTATCCTATGTATTATTGCTGTTCGATCACCATTGTCTAGAAAGTGAATGTGATTGTTGGAATCAATCGAGATGATGCCGATTGATGAGTCGTGATCTAGTATTTCACACTGTTGATGCTTTTTATAAGCTGCGCTATTACGCAATGGGTTAAAAGCTTTTTTGTGTACTACTTTGGCTTAGATTGTTTTGAGTTATTGTGTCAGTCACAACTCACAAGCTGCTAATCGATTAAATCTTGGACATTAGCATCTGATAGTCACTGTCAGACTTGGTTGTATTTTTATTAGCATGTCACCTACGCTCTACTTTAACTCATTGTACTAATTTTCTTTTCCACAAAAACGTTACACTTATAATGAAACAAAAGTTATTTTTCATTTTATTTAGGTAAGACTTATGAGTCTTGTCAGTTAATTAATATTCAGCTTTCTTAGTTTTCTGTCAGTACCTTAATAATTTTAAATAATTTATAATATGTCATTCATGTTTTTATGTTCTTTTTAGTAGATCTTGTTCTTTCGGAAATGAAGAAATGCATTCTTTTGTAATAAAGACTTCGTTTATTTCTTATAATAAGTAACCCAAGATGTAACTTCTTCTCATTTCTATATTCCATAGAAGACTTAAAAAGTTATTATATCTGTTTCTTCGAACAATTTTCAATATATTTCCAATGAAACTAGGCATATTCAGTCTCAGTTGGCAAAAATAAGCTGATGATGGTGATAATGACTGTATTTAAGCTTCAAAGACGTGTTAATAAAACAAGACACGTGCCTATAATATAATACATTAAACATTTGTGCGTAAGGTTTTGGAGTTTTTTTTTCGTTCAAAGTGAATGCGCTTCCTGAATGGGCGTTCCCCGATAGTTACAATCTGGGTGTTTTCAAGTCAAAAGTGAATCGGTTTCTTCTAGGCAAGCGTGATCCATTGTAGGCCGCATCATCGCTTGGCCGCATCTGGCGAGTTGGCGGCCAAGCGCAAACCTATTTTACAATAATAAAAAAAAAAAGTAACGCCTATTCTAATCAACTACTACTGTTACTAGTTATTTATTTAGTGAACAGATGATTATAATTTTCAAAACATAATCCCTGTTTTAAGGTAGGTACGTAGATCTATTCTACATAAAAAAAAGTACATATTATTTCTATGTACAATATAACCCGCTTAACCCATCTTAAGCCAATTAGTTCAAGAAACGACCTTGCTTGTCAATGTAGCTAACGATCACCTTCAGTAATGGATCACGATCGAATAAAGTAATTTAGAGTTAAGTACAAAATAAACTGAATAGGTACGTTTTTTCATCCGTAATAAAAGGATGATGTAATTTAAAAGCTATTAACAAGAGATCAGCTACCACCTGACGATATAATATTAATAACAAGACAATAAAACAATCGATTTCATGTTCAACTTAGAACTCTAAAACTCTTGTACTTTTATTTTAGAAAAAATATTAAAATTAAGGACATAAATATTATAAAGCAGTCGTAGATTAGCACAAGGGTTTTGTGCTCTAACAAATATTAAACTGAAATTTTATAAGTTTAATATAAACTATCTAATATCGATTTCAGTGTTATAAGCTTTCATTGATACGTTTTTGTTTTGTTTTCAGGTAAGAGGTAACGCAAACAAAGTAAAAGGCAACGAAATAGAGCAACAAATTTGATACCCTCTAAAAATTTCACAAACGTAGACACAGATTTGGAAGCCTTCGAAGTTACACAAAACTTGGAGTATTTCCAAAGCGCATTGTACAAGTAAGTGAACCATGTATTGAGGAGCGAATTCATTTCCGAAGAAAATATTTAAACGTTTTAAACTGTACAAGCACTAGTTAAAATCATCAATACCACTTTATGGTTGTAATTCTGCAAACCCGTACGAAGCGCTTTAATTCAGCCTTTATTGTGCAAAATGCTAGTCTGTGAAATGAGGTGCCTCAATGAGTGCTCGTCTTAAAATCACGAGTGAATCGGTTTCTTCTAGGCAAGCGTTCTCCATCGTAGACCCCATCATCGCTTAGCATCAGGCGAGTAGACGGTCAAACGCAAACCTATTCCTAAATAATAACAATAAAAACGACTGTTTACGATGTTATATTATATTTATTAGTATTTAATATTTAATATTCAAAGGTTCACCCGAAAATTTGCACAGCAATCTATTCATTTACAAAACAATTTCTCATCCTACTATTCGAGCGTTCCCAATCAAATACTGTAGTAGGTAACACCAAAACGCTCTCTGAGTTCCCATTTAATTGGAACAGCTCAGAATTAGAGGCAGGAATAATTGACAGTATTGTTTTGATTCTCTCTACCAATTTAGCGTATACCAAATCTGTCCAATTTGCCTGCGAACTAAACGACCTAGATCTGCACAATCGTATTACATATGGCTATTTAATAACGATGCTTTAGAAAACGGGATAAGAAGACAAGTATTTTATAGTAAACTACGAGTAGTTGTTTTCCGTGACTTCGTACCTGTAAACTGTCCAATAGTTTCAAGCTGCTTTTGTCTTCCTTAAAATTTTCTGCCTTTAGGAGAAGATAGGATGGGGTTTTTAAGTATAATAAGTCAATGCTTAAAAATTATGAGTTTTAATAAGGTGCCTACAAACTCCTCGACAGGTTGGCAAAACATCGACTACACCACTAGTATTGCCGGTGTCTATAGGCGTTAATTCCTGTTAACCACCGGACCGCTTGCTAGCTTGGCGCTTTGAAAAAACGGTAACAGTGTATTAGCGAGTTGCAACATTTGAACGATGTTATCTCAACTTGTTTACAAGCAAGTAGGTGAATAATAATCACGTTAAATATAATTGTTATAATTATACAACCTGAAGGATGAGACAGCACTGACCTCTCACGATTTGTTTTAAAAATAAAACAACCAACATTGTTGTAATAAATGACAGTTGTAATGATTTTAATCGTTAGGATGGTGAATTTATATTAACCTATCGACAGGTTCACAATAATTGAAGTAACCTTTGGAAACTTTTAAGGTTATTATTCTTTGGCAATCTCTGAAAGCTTTTTGACGAGTCACTGATAGATATTACTGGGATCCCTAAATCTGTAAACGAAGTTAAACGATTGAAGATTTACGATTCGTCGAGTTTTCGGTCGTTAATTTCGCGGAAAGATAATCTTGTGACAAATTTTCGACGCCCATAAAGTTATAGGCCGTAAAATGGTTAGGTTACGAGTTTCTAGTTTATTAAAGGGAAATAGTGGAGTAGCAACTTCTTGTGACCTTCTCGTGACATGGATGAAATGGGCATGCGTTTAATGGAACCACAATTTGTCTAGATTTATGTTGATAATACACTGAGAGATTCGTTTTTGATCGTAATCATACTTATTTAGAACTAGCAACAAATGAAAAACTAATAATTAAAGAAGAAAAAACAAAACTTGCAGTATTTCACGGTTTCACCCGCTATTTAGCAAGTCCTGTATATATAGAACCTGTAAATTTTCAGGATAAGAGTCAATCTATCAAGTGAAAATGAAAAATATTTTATTTGCATAAACATAGGCTTAGGTACATAAGTTTTTTTATCAACTAGGAACACACTGGCTTATGTCTATGAAAGCTCTGAAATCTTAATGTTTATTACTGCGATTCCTGCACTAGGCTAGGCTTGTATCGCAGAAAACTGATACGGTTTATTTAAACACAATATACACCATGTATGTATATGAAGTCCAGAGTACATATAAAAACAAAATTTTTGCATTAAAATATTGGAGTGACGGCATTGGTAGAGATCTTTCATTCTGAATGTGCACGCCCCTCTACCGTATTTTTGTAGCATTTTGTATGTGTGGTGGAGGGGCGTGCACATCTATACAGATAAATAAAGAGGAAACATTTGATTGTTTGTTTGTTTGCATTGAATAGGCTCCGAAACTACTGACCTGATTTGAAAAATTCTTTCACTGTTGGGAAGCTACACTATCTCCGGGTGACATAGGCTATATTATATCGGCTATATTATTTTGTAGCGAGGCCGAAGGCCGAGCGAAGCTGGGGCGGGCAACTAGTTTCGAATAAAAGATCTATCTACTACGTAAGTACGTCCTTTTTTTTACTTTTCTGGTATGCACACACGATTAACTGACCGGGTTAATCTAAATTACGTAAGAGATTCCAAGAAAAAATAAATCCTAAAGCGAAAAAAGATTTAATAAATACTTACAAATATAATATATGTACAAGTTATTTCACTATTTAAATTACGTTTCAAGTTGATAAATTAAATAATACGTTTGGGTAGCTCCGTGTCTGTATAATTAATTAAGACTTCGTGGAAGAAGCAAGCTTCATTGCTTATTGGAAGCAGACACGTGTTATTTAATTTAATCTTGACTCTTAATTAAATTATATCACCTACTAGCAGTGCCACGCGGTTTCACCCGAGTTAAAAATCTCTAATTTTTCTGGGTAAAAAGTTACATTATAGTCCTAAGGTAACTTTAAACTATGCCCATTCAAATCCAAGTCGATCATTTGCTCTATTTCTGTGTGAACTCACTTTTGCATTTGTATGATTTTAATTTATCGATAGTATAACATTGATACTGTTAAGAAGCGGCTAAGAGTTGTAAGTTGAAGTGACAATGGGCAGGCCACATCGCTCAAAGAACAGATACCGATGGAGAAGAAAGATGAGTACAGATCATAAACCAGGAGACGCAGCGTAGTTAGGCCTCCTACTTAATGGGCCGATGACATCGTGAAAGTCACGGGCGTGAATGCGTAGAAGTTCTAAGAGGTATGTCTATTTTCAGTAGTGGAAGTCTTCTGGCTCATAATGATGGTGAGTTAGGAGATGAAATATATATATGAAGCTTTTTTAACTTAGGTATCTACAAATTGTAACCTTAGGCAGTACAGAGTTAATATCAATAGTTGTAGAATTAACCACAAGAAATGTTTTAGACGATATTTTCTACTTCGACGTTTGTATATATATTCGTTAAAAAGAGAACACTGCCCTTGCCATATCTCTCTAGATTCAAGTGTGTTCCCAGCTCTAACTACCATACCTTTCTCCGACCGTGGTCGACCTTCGCCCTTACCGGTCAAACAATTACCGTCGTGTCCTACATGCTGGACCCTGCTTGTATGAAATTAACCCTTTTGCTACATTGTATTATTTCATTCTACAATATTATCTTTTCTCTCTATGTTGTAGCGGAGAGAGTTGATTTACGAATTATGTACTTGTACAGAACTTAATACGGAATAGTGGTACTAAGCCAAAATAAGGTCATATTTCTAGTTATAATAAACAAATTTTATCATGGGACGAATCCTGAAATCACAAAAAAAAAATGTTCCTGATATTTCTTTGAGTGTTATTGACATTTTTCTGTGGAATATCCGTTTTTTTCTAAATTTTAAGAACTTGCAGAATGATGAGTAAAGTAACTTTTTTTTTGTAAAGAACTGATCTTGGTGAACCATGTGGAATGAAGCTTATCAGTGATCCAAGATTGTCCTCGTAATCTGGACTTAGTCAAATTATTCATACACAATGTTTATCACATTCATTGGTATATTCGCAGCCAAGATGAATCAACCATTGTAGAAGCTTGCGTTTGACAAGGTTTAACTTAATTTAAAACATAGATCTGCCCTTCTTATTACGCACTCTCAAGCAATAGGTAATGGGGTAGAGACATCCTCAATTTGTGAAAAATATACTTTAAGGGACATATATGGTTGACGTTCAGATCAAATAAAAATGTATTTATTTTGTTATTAAATATATTTTTGGTATTTTTATATTATAATAGTTTATATTTGTTTAAGTTGTTATAGCACCGCTTTAGTGTACTTACCTGTTATGGTATTATAAATGTTTTTTAATGATAAATAAATAATTTTGATCCAACCAGACTCGTACTTAAATATCCTGTATCATCGAACAAATTTATCAAACCTATAAATTCCCTAAAAAACGATAGAATAGTAGAGTCGATCTAGATGTACTAAAAGTTTATCGCCGATTAGTCGTCATCCTGAATCTCCATTACTGTAATATGCTGTTACATTAGCACGCCAATAAATATCCCCAGAAACAGTCCCGAATCGATCCCCGAGGCGTTTGGCTATCGACCAATACACAGGCACAGTATAGAGCTACATCAGTAGTCAAGCTTGTTACATTTTGTACGATAAATTTATATATCAGGAGAAGGTGACCAAAATACAAACAAACAAACAAGGAGTAACTGCGTTCCCATGTATTTAGTACTTGAAAAATTTGTCAAAACTAACTACGTTGCATTGTGGCTTGCTTATATAATTGTTTGTATCTATTTATGTTTGTTTTGACTAATAGGAAACACACACACTTGCTTAACATCAGGTAAGTTGGCGAACAAACGCAAGCCTTCTTAAAACATAAAAAAGAGGTGGTGTACTGAAATAATGGAGGTTGTTTGTTCTCAAAAATGACGCGACATGCAACGACCACTAATTAAGTCCGCAAAAATACTCATGCGCATTATAGTTGTTACCATCAGAATCGCTGGAGTTGGTACCATCAGAATCGTATATTTTCCACGTCCTTACTATAAAAGACGAAAAAATTGTAGGTTCTGTCAAATGAGTGAATAGATTAAGAGTTTAGTAAAACGCCGATATTTTAAGGACGTAAGAAGCACATAATGCCACGGGTATCAAAGTCTTCATTTAGTCATTCGTAAGGAAGTATTGTATCTTAAAAAAAGCTAAGATAATGATTTTCCTAATTAGTTTGTGATGATAGTTGTGCTATATATTGAGTATCTTGTGATTCTGCATGAATTTAGTAAGATTTGTTTTTAGATTAAGATTTTTTTGTCAATTATCTCGTTTTGTGAGTAACCAAAAAAGCGTTAGGTAATTTCAATTTCATTCTATTACAGTTCAATAAAAAAACATGCTTGTGTGCATCTCTGTCACTGCCATCTATCGTCTCGACACCGTACTGCACAAAGCATAATAATGCCATTTGGTAAGGAAAACGCAATTTGGCATTACCAATATGTGGCAATTGACTGCCGAAGTTATGTGCTCACGGCATTGAGTGCTGTAATGTGCGCAATTCGAATAATTGTGCCGTTACGCGCGGGTTGAACGGAGTCTTCGGGGTGGTGGGTTTTGAGAATTTATATATCGCGTAAATAAAAACGCGCTTTATTTACCACTCTGTTTTCTTTATTCTATAGAAAGATAAAATCTCTCTTCAGTACTTATGCATACGAAAAATAATACATACGAGTACAGATATAAAAATAATAATAATAATAATTGTCCCGATAGTTGTATCGGTGAACGGCCTTATAGCCTCGACCACCACCTTAAGAGGCTCTCGCTAGACGGTTGGGTCAAGGGTCAGATGCAGAAGGCAGTAATTCTTGACACGGCACGCATTGTCAGGAGGTTCCTCATTCTGCAGCCCTAGCCACCGGTAGCTTGGTCCCTGCCCCGCTGCCGGCGGCACCCTAGTTTTTAAGTTTTTTATATTATTTATGTTTTATAATTATATTTGATGTAAAAAACTTAAAAATTAAGATAATAAACGGATATGTGAATAAGAATAGTAGATACCTGCAATCAAATTCGACAATATAATCTTGATAGAAAAACTTACGAGTACCTAACTAAATTAATTAAAAAAGAAAACCTTTATGTTCACCAATGGACTTGTGTGTCAGATACAATGATGATAGGTCACAAAATATTTGACTCCTGTGAGTCAGTCTTGTGTCAGATCAATGATGGTAGGTTCAAAATATTTGTTTTTCTGTGACTCGATTAGTGAGAGTCAATAATGAAATTGATAGGTGCATACAAATTAAAGATTTTACGATGTCCCCGTTGTTTTTACAAGTGTATGGTTTTCGGAAACTAATCATCAAATAAAAAATAAAAAAAACTTTATTTTTTATTTTATTTTTTGAAGTCGATTAAGTGTGACTCGTGTTCGCACAGTGTGGGTTCTGTATACACTCAATAATAACCATTCATACATCCCAAAAACATTACCTTCCAGAAATCGAGTAAAAAGGGGAAAAATATTAAAGGCATATACAAACTACCTCGGTCTACATAACTATCGTTTTTTTTTCAACTACAAAACATAAGTTGTAGTCGCAATTTTTATGTGATAAAATTTCAAAGTAACATCTTTCGGATGTTTTTCTTTACATTTGCTGTGAGACCTTGCTTGTTGCCAAATTCCATTATTCTAGGTCAACGGTACCCTATAGGTTTTGATATGAAAGTTTGCGATCAACATTAGTGAATATAAATGGCAGTATATTTAGTAGAATCTGGATTTTTTTACAACTCCAAGGGCCCTTAGGACTTGATATTAACTTTCTTGATACCTGTACACGTTCCTGAGAAGAAGATTTGACAAACGGGACAGACAGATAGACTGATAACACGGTGAATGGTGATATTATATAAAGGTTCCGTTTTTTCCCTTTTCATGTACGGAACCCTAAAAACACATCCTATTACGTTATAAGCAGTAGAATTGTTATTGACCTTTCTCAGGTTGTCTAAAATCTTATATTTATAATCTAACTACATTTATTTTAATACCGATCAAGGCCAGGTCGATCAACTCTAAATTTACGTTTAAAAAAGAAACGAAACAAAACTCAAACTCGTATAGTATTGCCAACTAATTAGCATTGTCTTATTTTTCCTAATTGCACGCCGCCACGAGCAATTCACACACATATACGCTTGTCTTTAGTAATAGGGTGGCTCTTTTAATCTACCTATTTTCCACTATAATGTAAGACTTCACTGTATGGCTCATCACGATGCGTATAAATAGTATTTGGATTGATTTTATGAAATACACAAACCAACAAGTGCACAACGTTGCACAAGGCGATGGTTTTAGCAACGGAATAACGATTAAGTTGCTCGGGTTG
This sequence comes from Agriopis leucophaearia, assembly GCA_949125355.1. Taxonomy (NCBI): domain Eukaryota; kingdom Metazoa; phylum Arthropoda; class Insecta; order Lepidoptera; family Geometridae; genus Agriopis; species Agriopis leucophaearia. The sequence goes on from OX421275.1 coordinate 5,238,520, forward strand.
TTGGATATTAAGCATCACTCTCGGTCATGACTACTGAAAGTGTCTGAAAGAGTGGTCGTCGTATAGTACAAACATAGACGTGGTGCATGATAATTCGCCATATATTTCTGTTAATAAATAAGTCATTCAGCTGCACTCATGCGATGGATCGCCTACAGCAGATTAGATTGGATCGGCCCCTTCGTGGTCTAATGCTTTCCACCTTGCCCTGTAAAAGATTTTTCACTACAAATATGAACTGGTTAAGGCGAGAAGCACACCTTCGCTGTAAAACCGTAGCAGCGTAATCACTACTAGATTCAAATGTTATTTTACAAGTTATAAAACTAAAGTTGTTAGGTGTGATCTAGGGAAGCTTCTTGCAAGAGGTGTTAAGCAAATCATCAATAAATTGTATAGATAATGTTCCATCCATAGGTTTTTCTATACCTACCATTATACCTACCTCTATTTAGAGTTTGATTTCTAATACGCGTAAACGCGTTGTGCGGCGGCGCTGCATTAACTGGAAATTTGAATTTCTACTTTTCGTTACACGATATAAGGTTTACATTTAAACTAGTTCCGGTTTCTCTGCTACGGTCCCGCGTCAAGGTGTGTTACTCAAGTGAATTATTCTTAAAGAATTCCAGTTTTTTTGTTTCAATGTAAACCAACGCTAGTGGATTGTTAACTTTATGCATTCATTTTACACTTTAGGAGTCTGGTTAAAACTAAAATTACATGCCAACACTAAACTGTGACTTTTACTACATTTGCATACCTACGAGTCTGCTAATTATGTATGTTTAAAAGTCTTTACGCAGTTTAAAGTACCTACGTAGTGAGCATTCAAATGCACGAACAAGTTACGTTCCGTACCGTTGATTTTACGGTTTTAGGGCATAGATAAGTAGAACATTCAGTCGTAATTGTTTATGATAGAATTCTAGACGGTATTTAATTGTTACTAGCTTCGGTTAATACCTGCTAACAAATAGCTATTAGGGGTATATTTCACGACGACACAGATATTCGAGTGCCTATAACATTGAATTCGTCTTTACAAAACACTTTTATTAAGGAACCAAAGCTGAAATTGCAAAAATAAATCAGCTGTCCCAAAGAAAAATTTAATATACTTAATATCAACGAAATGTATGATATTCGTTTTTTTACGATTTCAGGGTAGATTCCGTAGTAAAATATGTGTATAATGATGCGTACAAAATATAAGCCCAAATATATCCATTGTCTAGAGATACAACCGGTATTTTTGGTAGCCTTGTTGATTGTGTAAGCTATCCTCCACATCACTTCAAAATATTGTCATAAAGAACTTCACTAGCCTAGAACCAAGAAACTTATACCTAAGCTAGAATATGTAATGTCAGACTGGTGAAGGCCTTCTATCTCTTTCTTGCAGAAAATTGCCACAAGGATCATCAAAATATGAAGTTGTTTAACAATTTATTCGGTCAAATTGTATTAGAAATGCCTGCCCGAAAGGGACAGAGTGCTTCTTAATAGATGTGCTATTGAATTTGGACTGATTTTCTCTGTGATATTTCTGTATAATATTTTGAACTGTTATGCCATTAATATATGGTTCACTGCATACTATCGTGTGGTTTTTTTTTAAACAGGTCTATTAAAATAAAGCAAGGTCTCATACATAACTTTTTTAACAAGTTTATCCTTTCCGAATTATTACATATTCAAAACTTTAAATAAAAATTATTTTATATATTTATGACATAAAATATGGTTCATTGTATATGTTTTATGTGCACAATTTATCCAATTGGGTCCCGTTTTTACCCTTTGGGTACGAAACCCTAGAAACTAAACTAAAAACTATTCTAGTCTATAAAATCTTGCATTTATATTGCTAGAATGTTATGACTTACATAATAATCAGGCTAATCGATTTTAATAACGAAAGTGAGTTATTAATTATGTGCATCTAAATTGCTTTCCTGTTTAAGGTCATAGGAAATTTAACTATAATGGGTAAACTTATATTTGTATCATTATAATTAGGGCTAGTTGATAATTATACGAATGAAAGTGAGGCGCTTTCAATTAGGTAAAAGCGTGACTAAGGTGATAATGGTATTTTTAATTTATTAAATTCACTTTCTACTGTGTCACTTACTACCTCATTTATACTACATACTAGAAATTGTATGGAAATAATAGAATAATTGTATTAGTTATACCGTCTCAAATATAGCAATAGCACCTAAAATCTTGACTTAAAATTTTAGTAGTAATTATCATGCGCTTTTATGAAAAGATATGAATATACCTTATTTAGCGTTATCTTTCCTTCTATCAGAACTAATTTTGTTTTTTAGTTTTTTTCCCCGCTGAAATATTTTTTTATTTGTTTTCAATGACACATAATTTGCTTTTAAAATGTTACCCTCCTGTTGAAAACCCGCTTTTCGTTTTATCTTCTATTAAGTCGGACACTCTAAGCATAGTTGTCGTGGTTGGTAAGACAGAGGTATACGTCGAGGCCTCAGCTGTCTTCCCGGCAATAACTGGTCTTGCAATGCATTCTGTTATGGAAGACTATATGTTTAGTTATGGTCATTCTGCTATGAATCGATTGATGATTTCTGATGATTATCAGGAAGATCAATTTGAAGATGTTTCAATTAATTTAGTCACAATTGGAAAGTATTACAGCACAGCAGATGACACAGAGAGACAAGCTTGCTCGTAATTAACAATGATTCACGCGGGCTTAATCCCACGCCTCGATATTGTAATAGTTAAGTAACTGCATTCTTCGTGTGTGCCGTTCGTGGGTTGATAGCTAGTTTTTACTGCTAGTTGGGTACCGTTATCATTATCTCATTTTTAGGGTCATCACAGATTGGATCGTATGACTTATTTTTCTTGCAACTGATGCAGAAAAGGTCGTTTTTACCTCAACAGCTTGGGGAAACTTTCTTTATCGTATCAAATCTGCGCACAAAAGTCGTTTCGGCTAACGCGGAAAGCAAATTCGAAATTTGAACATGACGAACTTTTGTCTATACTTCCCATTTTTCTATATTAAAACATTTCATCTTCTTCTCTCACGAAGATTTCAAACTTTTAAAATACACATTTTCTTTGCTAAGATGATTTGTAAACTTGTGCGTTCCACTCGAATGTATTTGTTTGTCTCTCATGCTTCTTTAATCCTTTGCTACTCTTTCTTAGGATTCTACTTATAAATGATTTGCATCGTTCATGGTTCTATTTTGGAATCTTTCGAAACTCTGGATTTAATACCAGGCACTCGCTTCTAATAATAACTTTGCAGCCCCAACATATAACTATTAACTTTCGCCCTCTCATTTCCGAAGTCCATTATCTTTGGGACTTTAAGAAGAAAGTATACATTTGTCATTATATCTAAAACTGCATGCTGTAAGGGTAAAATAAGGAGGTTAGTTAAACACTTATCGTTGTTTTGTTTTGTAATCATCAGAGAGAGAGAGAGAGAGAGAGATAGAGAGTGAGAAATATAGAATAGGCCTTAATCCACCATTCCGGCCTATTGCATGTTGGTGAATGTCTTTGAAGTTTTGAGGTTCTTGGTCATATACTTATCGGTTTCCTCACGATGTTTTTTTTAAAGCTATAGTTGGCCAACAAACTGACGGGTCGCCTGATGGTAAGCGATCACCGTCTCCTATGGATACCTGCAACACCAGGAGCATCACATATACGTTGCCGACCCTTGAAGACTCACTCACCATTCACCGTTTTTGAGCGGTGGCATCGAAATTGCACATAATCTATTTCGGTATCTATTCAATTTTTCATTAAATCGAACCGTGGATCGAACCGGCCAACATCCAACATTCTTTACAGCCTCTGAAAGTCATCCTCTGGTAATCAACAATCATTAGACATGTATTCCTTCTGGTGGATGGATTTCACTTAACCTAAATTTTAACCTAGTATTTGTTTTTAATTGGTAAATATTTTGACTAATAATCACGTAAACGAATGGTTTTACAGACAATATCAGAACCTCATAAAAGATAGTATTGGTCCGTCTCAAAATATTTCTTTTCATTCATCATTCAACAGTAAACTGTTATGACTGTGATGCAAAGTTATGTAAAAAAAAACTGTTTTGGAATAATAAACTCCTTTTTTACCATTCTGTCCATAAAATGGCAATACAATGAGATAATAAAATTTTACGATTGTATCTCGTGGATTCCATCGATTATAAGTGTGCGTACCTATGAGTATGGATCTGTTGGTACGTACATATGTATGGAATAACCAAATTGCTAATGTTGCATAATTTTAGTTAGCAAAGTAACAGAATCATTATATACCTGCGAAATAGACGCAATGTTATTATTATAATAGTTTTTAAAGCATGTTGTTTTGTTTTATTTACAATAACATAAATAACATTCCAATAGTAAAAAATAAAAAAAAACGACATATTAATACCTAACTACTAAACTAATCTATTAAACCGCTACCAGTGGGAATCGTCTACAAACTGCTGGCCCCTTTACCACGTTGTATGGCAATGCTCACTCTTTGAGCAAAGTAGAGGCCAGCATTCTGGTCACAAGTTGCATCGACCAGACGTGATGTTAATTCTTTGAATATTTTTTTGGCTCCTGATCCCCACGGGCCCATGGTTTCGACCCCAAAAGGCTCACAAATGTACCCACTGTCCAAGGTACTATATTTGCGCCTTTTGAGGTCTGTTTGTTTTGAGCATGTTGTTAATATTAACTTGATATTGTATCTATAAAATCAACGATTTAAAATAATGAAATTATTTAATACTGTATTTTATCTCTTTAAAATGTTATAATTAAATGATTCTTCAATTAAGTAAATAAAAGTTAAATGATTATTTACGGGATATTTACCGTGGTAAGGTTGTGGAAGGAGCTCCCGATATTTCGGCGCAGTTACATGCACCATGTTCACGGGTGTGTCTTCCCGTGAACATGGTGCATGTAACTGCGCCGAAATATCGGGAGCTCCTTCCACAACCTTACCACGGTAAATATCCCGTAAATAATCATTTAACTTTAGTGAACAACCGTGATAGTTTAAAACAGTGTTTAAGTAAATAAATATCTGAGACATTTTCTGCACACACGGTCATCTGACCCCAAACGGAGCAAAGCTTGTAATATGGCTGCCAGAGACTGATATACGTACATTATATATTTTTAAATACATACTTAAATAGATTTTAACACCCAAACATAGAACAAACACAAATGTTCATCACATATATGTTTGCCTTAGGTGGGAATCGAACCCACGCCCCCAAGCGCAAAAGGTAGGTTTACTACCAACTGAGCTGCTGGGGCAGTCAAATGCGGTCAAAATACAACTGACCGCAGTCAAAGGATCAAAAAACAAATAGTACCTAGATTTGAAACTTAAAATTTACACTTAATACGTCATCATCAGCCGTAAGACGTCCACTGCTGAACATAGGCCTCCCCCTTTAACCTCCACACTGAACGACATCCTGCCATCTGCATCCACTGGATGCCCGCGACTCTCACGATGTCGTCGGTCCATCTAGTGGGAGGCCTACCTACGCTGCGTCTTCCGGCTACACTTAATACGTAATAAGGTTTATCTTCCTTGTATGTCTGATCTGAGGTTCAGACCATAAAACAGAGTTTTACAACTAAGTTCACCCATTTAAATTATTCTTAGTGCTAAAAAATAACGAGCCCATTAGTGTCTTATCCAATGAAGCCGTATAATTTCGACACACATCATTACGCAGATATGATAATTGTGAAAACCTTCAATTCAACCATCGACTTGAAGTAAATTACGAGCTCGCAGACAATCTAGCTAATGTCACCTCTCGAGGTTGCACATTATGTAGAGGGTTCCGTCACAGAGTATAAAATACAGAGTAATTTGAAGACGCTCTTCTGTTGGAGAATGTTTCATGTTTTTTTTTTACCTATATGTTGTTAAAAAGCCACACTAATATTATAAATGCGAAAGTAGCTCTGTCTGTATGTCTGTTTGCTACATAATCACGGCTAAACGGCTTAACCGATCTCGATAAAATTTTGCGAGGCAATGGTATGTATCATGAGGACTATCAGGATGCTATTTTTCTGAAGAAATTGCCGACGACGTCGCGGGTACATCTAATATAGATATGATTAATCACTAGAGATAAGAAAATCAAACTAATATTATTCTAATTGCGAAAGTTTGTGTGTATTTTTTGGAGTCAGCTCGTGACCACGGCCATTGTAACATGGTCGAAACGTCGAGCGAAAGGTATCTATTTTTACCTATATTTAATACTAGCCGTCCGCCCCGTCTTCGCACGAGTGTAAGCTCGGCCTTCGGCCTCGCTACAAAATATAATATAGCCTATGTCACCCGGGGATAGTGTAGCTTCCCAACAGTGAAAGAATTTTTCAAATCGGTTTAGTAGTTTCGGAGCCTATTCATTACAAACATACAAAAATAGGTACAAATCTTTCCTCTTTATAATATTAGTGTAGATTGCGCGATAAGTCCCGATAAATATAAAAAATGTTTGTGTGTATGTTTGTTCGCTTTCAACTCCGTAACAGCTAAACGGATTTGAATGAAATTTGGTATGGTAGAGGCATTTACCCTGTATAATTTATTTCTCTGGGTTGTCTGAGGGCTTTCAGGTATTGTAGCTGGAAGTACTGCAATATAGTAATAAAACAGAGTATGCCTATTTATTTTTATGAGGTGATTTTTATAGTTATATCTCTGTTCAATATACTACACTGTGGCTCAGTATTGTAGTCCTAATGGAAACGCCATGTGCGTACCGTATTGTCCAAGTGCTTAGTAGGTCAAGTGTGGCCCGACCTGAAATGTGTCTTCACCTGACGCCCATTCAGGGGTTTTTGGGTCGTATTATACGTAATCTGAAGAGCTGGGCTGGTTTCGAAGTAGGTACGTAAATATTTTTCGTACCTTACGTAGAATTTGTGAAGATTTGAAGACCTTAAATAGGTGATTGAATCAGGCGTTGCTTTGCGGAAGTCCATTTTCAAAACTTGTTCGAATAGAAAATTAGGAGATGAATTTTACCCGCTTTCCGTGAAGTCAATTTTTTTTGAAGAATTTTATTTTTCGTCATTGCCATACTGTACATGTATGTACTACCCACTTATCACAGTAAACTTACTTCGTAGACGCTCCGTAGACCATATTTAGACGCTTATTTAGCATGCATTAATCGCTCGGTACACTTCCGCCGGGTTTGTTTATGTATACAAAGTGTACGCGCTTAACCTCGCAGATGGATGATCCAGCTAATGCCATCTCTCACGAAGTGGATGCACAGATCAGAGAAGAAGAGATACATTTGTTATAAGAAGCATTAGAGCGCGCGGTTGATGTTATGAAAATTGTCTGTCTCAAATGTGTTGTTCGTTTTGTATCTACGTTTCTAATCCGTACAGCCAAGGAATGGTTCAACTTGCCATCGTCCTTTTTCTCGAGAGTTAGAAGTATTTTCTAGGTCAGAGTGAATAAGCATCTTCTAAGTCTGCGTGCTTCATACTTGACGAGGACTCATACGCGTATAAAAAAATCAATTGATATCAATTATGTACCGATCGACGATTGCCGGTTTTTATTACAGAGAGACTTCTCTTCTTTTTTCATCTGTAATGGAGGGCTCTTTCATATTGTGGCACTAATGGAAACGCCATGTGCAGTGTTTGGCGTATTGTTCCAGATACTGGGTCAAGTTTGGCTCGATTATAAAGATAACTCTTACACTTGGGTAGAAAAATTGATATATAAAAAGACCTTGGATTGGATGAATCTGAATTGAATGTACGTTTGATAAGGTTCCGTAACATTAAGAGAGAGAATATCTGTGGAATATTTGGAGCATAGATAATAAATTACTTAACAAATTGATAAAAAGTTATAACAGAGATAATAAATTGAAATAAAAACTTGCTCTTACCGCGAGGAGTGGAAGGATCGTAGTGGCTTTTGCCCTCTAGTAGGACAATCATGGCTAAAATATTAGTCATAATGATCTCTATTCTATATATAGTTTTTTCTCTTAATTTTCTATAATTACTAGCTCTGCTGTTGTCTGCGACTTCGGAAGCGTTAACTTTTGTACAAAATTTAAGCCTCATATCTTTTGAGATTTCATGATGTGTCAGTCAGTCTGTCAGTGAGTGTGTATATAGTCTATATCGTCATTCTCTGGACGACAGACATATTTTTCAAAACTATCATTGTACTCATCAGTTAAAAAAAAAACTGTTGTTCCATACACTTCGTTGAGTCGTCAATGACATTAGTAATTTTTAAACTTTCGCGATTCGAACACATGTTTTCATATTTATCGGGACTTAAAAAAAAACAGTTGTATAATATAGGTTTACCTATATTTAATAGTGCGCGATAAGTCCCTATAAATATGAAAACATGTCAATGACATTTTTCTAAAGAACAACTGTTTTTTTTCGCGATGTCAGGGTTGGTTCCATAGTAAAAGTTGTTTATAATGATACAAATACAATGATAATCCTTGATATATCCATCATCTAGAGATACACCCAGTATACTCGTATATACATTTACGGCATTTTTTATCCGCTACGCCATTAAATGCAACTACTCGTCCCAATTGGGACGAGTTAATGTCGAAAAGCTTTTTCTACACTAATATTATAAAGAGGAAAGATTTGTACCTATTTTTGTATGTTTGTATGTTTGTAATGAATAGGCTCCGAAACTACTGCACCGATTTGAAAAATTCTTTCACTGTTGGGAAGCTACACTATCCCCGGGTGACATAGGCTATATTATATTTTGTAGCGAGGCCGAAGGCCGAGCTTACACTCGTGCGAAGCCGGGGCGGACGGCTAGTTACTTATACTTTCTTAGGCGTGGTTTTACCATAGTTTTAGTTAAAATAAATATATATTTAAGACAACAACAGATACGCTGATTTTACCAGTAACTGCAAAATGCATTGCACCAGCTTATTCACTAGCATAGGTAAAGTTACCAGGGTTGCAAGTCAAATGAGACCTAATTTACCCCTAGATGCGTGTTATTATTTATTAACATAATAACACAAACCAGCGAAGCGTAGGCAGTTAAGGTTAATAGTTAAAGTTATGATGTCCATTTAACAATTGTCAGATAGTGCAACTTTTTTTTGCCTAACCTGTACTGTAACTGAGCTGTCGATGTTTTTTAAAGCTAAAGTAAGATGGCGCAACCCGACCTTAGATTTTCTGTCTGTGGAATAAGTCCTCTAACATTGTGTGTGACGTTCGAAATTGCCTGAGTGTGTTTAATGCTCGTGTCTTGAACATAATAAAGTTCAGTGGAAAAAGTCACTCGTATGTTGTTGACAAAGGCGTTTGACAAATTACTGCGCTATGTTTCAATGTTTCAATTTAGGGATCATTTTTCACACTCCTTGAACACAAATCTTAACGTTTTAGCTAGTCGAGACGTAAAACAAGGTGTATATAGGGATGAAGAGGAGAAAAGGCATACATCTAGATTAAATTTAGCTCAAAAAATAATCTACCTAACCACAGTCGATTCCATACGTTTGATGAAAAAAAATCGTAGTTGAATGTTATAATTTTGTGTGGCACTATATTGCCTGTTTCGTACAGTCAGTAAAAACTATAAAATAAAAACATTGAAGTTGTTGCCTTGAAACCGGTATGTTTAGGTACTTCTTAACTTTTTCTCTAAACTATGTTTTACAGTTCATTTTGATTGGTGCAGTTTTTTTTACATAATATCGGGAGCTCCTTCCACAACCTTACCACGGTGAATTTCCCATAAATATTCGTAACTGTAACATTAACATAACGGATCGAAAGACATGGACGATTTTATTGCGTGATAAGTCCCGATAAATATAAAAAAATGGACAATTTTGTCCATGGTGTAAATGTATTATATAAAAAAACAAAAAAAAAACAACGGATCGAATTGAGAACCTCCCTTCACCTTCAAGCCGGATAAAATAATTTGGTTTTTGTTTCTTTACAATTATCGGTATTTCAAATTATTCAAATACTTATATAATTTTGATTCACAATATCCAATTAATCTAACAAACGTAGACGTATGTAGGCCTCCCACTAGATGGATCGACGACATCGTGAGAGTCGCGGGAATCCAATAGATGCAGATGGGAGGTATTGTTCAGAGAGGAGTTGTGAGGCCTATTTTCAGCAGTAGCGTTTTATGACTGATGATGATGAATTATCTAACAAAACAAAGATTAAGAAAACAGATCAAATAGAGAATCTCCCTCCTTTTTTGAAGCCGTTAAATAAGGTCAACAAACTCGCTGGTGTAAAGTACGCAGTGTTTAGCGGTATTAGCACCTACAACATAACATGAACGTGTTGACAGACAAAGTTTTGTAACTAATAAATGTCAAAGAGAGCCTCAAGTGAGGTTTGCTTTGATAGCAAAATGTGTGCTTAGAGTGGCTTACCTACCAACATTATTGTCAAACTTTAAACCTAGCTTGTAAATTTTACACACACTGAAAACTTTGTAATATGACGTATTTCTGCAAATGAGGAACTAGGTGCGTCTCACCAGTGTCACGCATTATCCTGCTATCATGGAGTATTGTATAGTGCGTGCTCCATCGTATACCGCATCATCGCTTAACATCAGTAGTAAAAGTTGCCTGGAAGAGATCGATTATAACGATAAAACCGCCTGACTGATTTGAGAATATTTTTAAATGATTTAAAATAACGGCTCTATTTTTTTCGTTTCATGCCCATGAATCTAGATACCTAAAATTGAACCATCAATTTTGTAGATTCAGCGCAAAGTCACACAGTCGCAAACTCTTGTATCGATATTTAAGCGTGAGAGGAATAGCAAAAAAACTTCGATTATCGATATTAGTGACGTGAACGGAAATGCAAATGCCCCCAGAAACGTACGTGACTGTAAATAAGGGTGTACCGAAGGGGGTGAGAATTACGAGAGCTCCCGTAATAGAGCCCCAGTGGCTGTGTTATTTGTTTAACGCTGGAATGGTGAAATTGGTTTTTGTGTGGCGAAAAAGGAGGCGCGTCGTTTTGACGGCTCGGGTACTAAGTTAGTGAATGTTGCATCCTCAGATTAGACAAACAAAAGAAATACAGTAAGGTAGTTTATCGGGTGCGAATGCATCAGGTCTAAATCAGGCTTGGCCTTAATCGAACCTCAGATCTAAAACTAGGTTCCACTAAGTGACAACGCTTATTGACCAAGAGTCATAGTTGTGATGCAAAATAACATTGAAACGCTCTACAAGGAAGGGTATAAGGGTCCTACCCTTATAAACTCTATAAGATAAGTAGTTATTAAAGCAAATGTCATGATTTCAAACTTTCCGGAGCTTAAGGGGCAGCTAAAAGCGCGTATCTGTCTTACTAGCGAATTTTAACTTTTAGCAGAATAGATAGTAAGAAAAAAAAACTCTGTTATCCTATAAAATATCAACACAAAAATTACTTAATACTGTGTGCAATGTTATTCCAAAATAATACCCAATCGGTTTTAAAAAATATTCACACAATATTTTTTTATCTTTTTAATATTGAAAACGTGCAAAAGAGATAGCTCTGGCCGTTGAGGTATGAAAAAGATGAGCGGTGTGCGAGGAAAAAATCAACCAATAGGAGGCGATGCGAGACGGAATAAAGCGATCTTATTAGTCGTTTTTTTCCTTGCACATTGCTCATCTTCCTCGCACATCTCTGGTGAATGCGCAGCCTTAACGCATTTAACGCAATAATGCGTTTTGCAATCCCCGGCCGAATTTCCCGGAGCAAGGAATTCAGTTACGGAAGTGCACCGGTAGTTCCGGCCGATATACTGACCTCCGGTAGTGCAACACAGTTACGCAGCTGTACCACAGATCTCCTAACAGCTTGTACCAAGCCTTTACTCATGACTTCTACATTATCTTGATAACATTAATACGATTCTGTTGCACATGTACACCCTTGCAAACATTAACATCTAGGTACACCGTTTCATACGCTCATAATCACACTATTACACTCCCTCAGATGCACATACATACATACATACACATATACATACATACATAAGTCAAAGATGATATTAAGGACGAGCAAGGACTCCTAATACAGGCATTTTTTGCCTAAAAAGAATCTCTGATCGCTTCAAACTGTTATGTACAAATGTTTACTGAACAAACTTATTACTTATTATGATAATAGTATCTTCATAGCTGGCCACTCTTGTTCCAGGACATAATCATGTATTAAGTCTGTTTAAGTAAAACACTTCTTGTATATTACTTTCGATAGCTGCATTAAAATTGTAAATATCGAATGAACCAATTTTACTTTAATATTTTACTGTAGTATATTGTTCAACCAACTAATACAATTTTACAATCAAAATGCTAGTTAAAGTAATCAGGATTCACTGTTTTTGTTCAGATTTTTGTTACTGTCAGACGCATTCATTCAGCGGCCGCACTTTAAATGTAAAATAATTGGCTTCCCCAATATGGTCGATCCAGCGGGTTGGTGATTGATCATCACCACTTACTTTCCATTTGGCCCTAAACTGAAGCCTTCTTAATATATAGTAAAAATATTAACATAACTTGAACCATCTTTTATCGGATGCTCTAGAAAATAAATGAACCAACTCGTTTTAATACTATCCTAAGAGTCAAGATACGTGTTAGTCCTAGCTTAGAAGTTAGAACATTCTGGATAATCCTCACATCGGTAATAAAAAAGCACTATCAGTAACCAGTTGTTTCAAAATTCATGGCTGCCAGATAGTGTGATACGTAGTCCGCGGCACAAAGTCGTCAGGTTTATCGTACGAGTAGACATATTGCGACACTAAAGTGACAGGCATCAAATAGAGCCTCGACATAGGTAAAACAGTGACGAATCTTGATACAAGAGGGTAAAAAGCTTAACTTAAAACATAACTGACATTTAAGATTACTGACATAAAATCGCTAGTAAACATGATCTATAAGGTCGGGGAAAAAGTTTCTTCGTATTTTTTAAACAAATTCAAGACATATTTTTTTCAAGTTTAATTACATTTAATTATAATATATATGTGCCATTTTGTTCGATAACTTGTTGCCATCTTGTAGGTAGTGACATGATCCCGTTGCTGTAGAATTTTTGGGACTTCTGATCAAAAAAATTCAACAAGTAGTTTTGACAGTCCTCTCTTGATGTTAATCTAACACTACCCAAAGAATTCTGAAGAGATCGAAACAGGTGGAAATCTGAGGGTGCAAGGTCAGGGCTATATGGTGGATGCATTAACACTTCCCAACCAAGCTCTCTAAATTTTTGCTGAGTGGCCAAAGATGTGTGCGGTCTGGCGTTATCATGATGAAAGACCACACTCTTTCTGTTGATCAATTCCGGCCGTTTTTTCTCAATTTCTTGTTTGAGTCTCATCTGCTGTTGGCAGTAGAGATCCGAATCGATGGTTTTGCCCGGCGGTAAAAGCTCATAATGAACGATGCCCTGCCAATCCCACCATACACACAGCATCACCTTATTACGTGTTAATCCGGGTTTCGCTACAGTCTGTGGTGCTTCACTGCCCTTTGACCATGATCGTTTGCGCACATTCTTGTCGTAGGTGATCCATTTTTCATCACCAGTGATCAATCTTTTCAAAAACGGTTCGGTTTCTTTACGTTTCAATAGAGAGTCGCAAATGAGTACACGATTCATTTGGTTTCTTTCAGTGAGCTTGTGTGGCACCCAAATATCGAGTTTTTTTGTATACCCAGTTTTTTTCAAATTGGTCAAAACTGTTTTGTGGTCAATCCCCAGTTCTTAAGCTACGTCGTAACTATTAATATGCCGATCTTGGTCCACTTTTTCAGAAATGGCATCTACTTTATCCGTAACAGGGCGACCAGAGCGAGCTGCATCTTTGACATCAAAATTCCCGGACTTAAAACGCTTGAACCAACATTGTGCTACTCTTGATGACACTGCATTAGGTCCATAAACGTCACAAATTTTTTTCGCGGCTTGTGTCGCAGTTTTCCCTTTTTTTGTAATAAAATTTCACAATATATCGAATTTCTTCGTTAGATTCACTCATTTTATCAAACAAAAAAACAATTGAAAAATGGCGGGAAATTGCTTTTTACTTTTTGTATTCCTTTTTTAAAATGTCATATTTTTAATGGTATCAAAACCAGCCAGATACAAACAGTACAACGGATGAGATTTTTACTACAACCTTATACATACAAAATACGAAAAGACTTTTTCCCCGACCTATTATGTTTGCCGTCAATCAGAACGACCACTGTTTTAACTCTAACGTTGTTCGAAAACATCACGTTTCTTGAATCTTTCAATTTAAAACTATTATAACGGAACAAAGTTCAAGAATTTCTAAGAAGAAGGAGTTCTGTGTTGCTATGATGTTCTCGGACGTAAAAACCGCGACACGTAGCTGTCAATTCAAGAATCCAGTCTGATTGTGACACGCCATAAAACGAGTGTCATCTCATCGCGGATCCAGCACTAGACATTTCTAACACACCATTTTATTTCAAAGCAATAAGACTCAGATTTTAATACAAATGTCCTATTGCTAGAAACGTCCGCATTTGGGTGTTTTCTCCGTTACTCCGATTAGCATAATGGTGTTGTTTGTTATCGATTTATGACATATTGGTGTGATATAGTTGCTCAAAGCTGTATTTTGCTTTAACTTTTTTTCACCCACGTGATAGATATTGAATGGTGCCGTTGTAAGTAGGTATATTCATAGTGAGGGAAAATAAACTAAACTTGGGATATGTTGTTTTTTTATTTAAGGCATTTTTGTTTCTGGCGGTATGGCTCAGTAACTGACATTTAGAATTCTGGTAACATTCAGGCCCAAGTACGTTACCAACTTTTGTATGCTGATCAGGTGCGACCATTTTTTTCAACTTGCACCTTCATGTTTAGATATTGCCGATTTTGTGTAACATATTTCGATAGGGAAATGACCGTTTCAATGGTTTCTCGTAAATTTTTATACCCGGAGAAGGAAAAATATATTTTTGGGACAGATTCGTGTAATATTGTGAATATTATATTATTATCGATTTTGGATAAATAGATCCGATAGTCGGAATAAAGATAGCGTCATCATCAATATCCAACTTTCATGTTCTGGGATCTAAGGCCTTTTCTCGGAGAGACAGGATTGGCCCTATTCCACCATGCTGGCCCAGTGCATGTTGGTGAATGTCATTATGTATTTGAACTAACTTTTTGAGGTTCTTGGACATACCTTACAGTTTGCTTATGAGGTTTTTTCTTCACTGTTTTAGAGAAGAAGATGATGAAAATTGCGAATTCGTTAAAATATTTATGTTTTTACAGCTTAGGAAAAATTTGATAAATATGTTTTTTTTTTTGCATCATCATTTTGGACAGCATTACATAACCAAATACTGAAACCGTTGGCTCAATACAAAAACTAGTAAACCCAGAAAGCACTGCATTTTATGTGTATTCAGTTCGTTGCATGCCACTGTGAACATAGAATACACGGAGTATGCTTCGAATATGTAACTCCAAAGGGAAAGGTGGGCCAATATGGGCTCTCGTGTCACGTATTGTTTGCTTTGCCGTTTTATTTGCACTTTCCTCTGGCAGTCCGCTTTGACCACGCGACCGCTTTGTTCCTGTTAGGCGGTTTTCGTAGTTTAAACCGCAGTTATTTAGTATAGTGCTTGTTGGATTTGAGATTTCATTTCAGTCTGAATAATATAATATTAGGCCAAGCGTAGGTGGGCTCCCACTAGATAGACCGACGTCATTGTGAGAGTCGCGGGCATTCAGTGGATGCAGATAGCAGGGCGTCGTTCAGTGTGGAGATTAAATGAGGATGCCTATGCTCAACAGTGGACGTCTTCTGGCTGATGATGATGTTGAATATAATAAATGCAAAAACATCAATTCATTGCATTTCATGTCCTGGTTGTGTTTTTGTTTGTGTGGGTTTTTATGACCAAAAAGTTAAAATAGAATCATAAGGCGTGCATCTTAAGGAACGACGTATTTGTAGCGGGTATAGCTCTGTAGTTGGCGCGTTCAAATTCCAGCTAAAGGGTGTAGGTTTAAATCCCAACGATGACCATGTGACGGAAAAGCATAGCGGTACTTCTAATGCCCGGCTGGGTAGCTACCATGTTAAAAATCTATCACCAAGCACCTAACGGTGTGTTACAGTAGCATAACTTGAGAGACAGTTCCCATTACAGGCTAATTATGTTTACCATCTTCAACCACACTGTCAGTTAACATCAGGGAAGCTGTGAGCAAATGGCTATCTTGTTCATTAAAAAACGAAGGATAGTTTTTAATCTTGGAATATGCTGAATAAATAGGTATATATTAGGTTATATTGTATAAAAGTTCTTATAGAAATAAACTTTATTAGTTAAAAATACTATAAAACAAGCTTTTTCGTATTCTTCTCAGCAAATCCTTTTATTTGATACCCATATTATTATCATGACAAATAAGACCATTTTATACGCCATCTTGGGGCTCTGCCATATTGAATTTATCTTCTAGGACCCAAATGCTTGGGAAGACAAACCCAACGGACCCTAACTCAACGGGATTACGTCGTCTCGATTAGAAGTTCCTATAAGTCTTCTGTCTCCATCGTCAGACCAGCTTGATGGTACCATAACATTGCATTATCACCAAACTAATAAGTATGACAAATATTTCAGGTCAATCAGTTGGGGATAACTAGTCTAAAATTCAGTAACAAGATGTGTCCCAAACATACCTACATACGTACATACTAACTAACAACAGGGCAAGTTAAATAAAAACCTGCAAAAAAAAAACTCACAACAAATTAGTGCTTTCAAATAAATAAACCTTAATCGCCTAAAATTCTTAACGTTAAAGCGGTAAGTCCTAAATCAGGCCATGATTAACGCAAAGCTGTAACCATCTGTAACTAAACAAGATTTTGGGAACGTTTCCGCGGAGCGCGCGGGAAGCAAATATGCCAACTGGGAAGATTCAGAGCCGTAGCGCGACGATGATTTAGAATTTCAGAGAAAACGCCTAACATTAATTTTGTAATTCTGTGCTTAACGCAGAGCTGAGTATATTTGGGCTTGTGGCTAAAAGGTAAATCATGTACATATGTGCGTATATGTAAGCAATATGTAGTAGGTACGTACTTATGTATGTCTATATAATTATGTTTATTACTAGGGAAACTTAAAGCTTAGAGGTATCTACATATTTAGAGTCAAGATAACTGGTTGTTTGCCCCGAATGGATACCTTGCGTTATATCTTCGCAACCCCTGGACCGATTCTGCTAATTTTCAAACTTAAAAATTGTATTAAAATTATAAATGATGTATATCAAACTTACAAACATAATATCGTATACGCAAACGATGATAATGATGTTTCTGTAGAATCAGATATCTTCGCCTGGTCAAAAACCGAAATAAAATAGGTTCATATTTTCAATATTATATAGTCTCCTAAAAGTCCAACACAATAAACATAATATCTACTTTTCTGAAAAGCGTCTATCACTATTTGAACACAATACATTACTTTCAACACAAAAGGCATATCTAGTAAGTTATTCAAGTAGTTCTACTGGGACAGTTGTCCTCGCAGTTTAAGACTTATTTTCCAAGTCACTACCACTGAGGGTTTAAGTTTTTTATTTATTTTAAATGTTGAATAGATAAAAAAAAAAAAACTGTTTAAATTTTAAACTCAATACAGATTGAAGGAATACTACTGGGTGTAAGGGAAATGCTCCTGAAAACGAAGACGGGTGATTAGTTATGGTGATTGCTGATACAATAGCACAAAAAATGCTGTTTTATTTCGAAACAATATGAATGTTTGCAATGTAATGTCAGCTGATTGTAGAGGTCAACGCACGACCTACACCACGTGCACTCTTGTATGCTTTCCATTGCAGGTTTGCAAAATTTTAAATCATAAAAACCACACTATTACCATAAGTATAAAGCAAATGTTTATTGGTATTAAATTGTGTTTAGATAGTAAAATAATAGCGTTTTGGCTTTGGAAGCGTTTCCCTTACACTCTGTATATAAAGATTTAAGCACCGAATGCAGAACCGATAACCGCTGACATCTTTACCCTCAAACGGATCACAGAACACCCTAAAACTTGATGGACTGATGATAAACGTAAGACAGCTGGCAGAAATTGGAAGCAAAAAGCCAAAGATCGGGTAAAATTTTGTGGCTTCGGATAGATCTATGTTAACAGCGGACTAAAGAGCTGATCATGATAATGATAAAAAGACTAAGTTAGTAAAACGTTATTTATTTGATAGGTAATAAGAGATTTCCTTTTGTACTTTTGGAATCAATAGTATATTTATCAAAGTAAACCCATTCTGAGACAAGATAATTCAAGTCACAGTTCTTATTGTATTCTATTAGATGGTATTATTTACCTTATGTAATCCATTATTGAAGAAAGCAAAAAGCTCGTAAGTAATATCTCTGTACCCAATATCGATTTCTAAATAAAAATCCTCTTTGATCCTCTTAGGTTTGAAGAGGACTAGGGACAGTACAAAGTATCCGATACAACGGGAAACCAAAAATAGTTTGAAACTCTAAGGGTTTTCAATGTAATATAAGCGATGTTCAAAGAAAGGCGAGTTTTCTGCTAACAATATTTCGCTTGTGTGTTGATAAGGGAAAAATACCATTATTCGTTTATTGAGCAAATATACAGGGTTACGTGGAAAGAGTGTACCAAGCCGAAAGGGATCATAGTACCCGTCATTATGTTTTTTTTACTACGGGAGAAACTAAAATCGCGATAAAACTATCAGCTTTTCCATAGAACTTTTCCATTGAATGGAACAGCATTTTTTTTTCCCGATTTCAGTGTAAAAGTTGTTCATGATGATTATAACGGACCCTTTTTAATTTAGTATACCCTTTCTGCGTAACCATACAGGCACAATTTGAAAGAGACTTGCCTAATAAGCAAAAGCGTCACCTTTCTATGTCTAATTGTAAATCGTATATTTTTTATTTTCCATTAATGATTGTATGTTTCAAGCCTTGTTTACTTTTAGAAACTTTTTAATAATTAAACTGTACAGATGGTTACTATATGGTTATTAGACAATATTTGATATAAATAAAACTTTAATTACAGACTAGACAAAATTCTGATGTTGTATAATTAGTAACACACAATTCTGTAAAATTCTAAGTTATTAAATAGGGATGGCTGAGGTTATGTTCGAATATACTTATATACCTACGTAATAATTATTTATTTTTATGTAATTATTGTTACTCGTATTGATTTTGTGGGTATATTTTCGTATCAAATAATTAAAATCAGTAATTATAATGACAGCAAAAATTTTATATCCTTGCTTACTACAAAACTATATCTAGTGTCAATCTTTTTTTTTATTTTTTATTATTTATTTATGATATACGTTAAACATTTAATTTGTTTGCTAACACCAAAAAACCTCGCCGAGGTTTATCTTGGAATTAGGTTCTCAGCTTTTCAGCTCAGCGAGTGCATGCCCGTCGGTCGCTTCGGATGGCTTCGGCTTGCTGCGTAAACAATACACTCGGCCGTCACTCGTTCCGACCAGAATATACATGATGCTCCGAATCATCGCAATTCATTAAGATAATACTTTTGCAGAACTCTTTTGATATTGACTGGTGTTATTTTGCTACAAATTTTGCGTGGTAAATTATTTATTAGATAAGGGATTAAATATTGTGAAGTACGTTTCCCATAAAAGTTTTTGAATGTAGATATAACGAGTTTTTTGTTAGTCATGCTTCTTGTAATTACTGTTAATTTTTGTCATGTTGGATTTCAGATCTAAAGAATTGTTCATTTAATATGCATTAATCTATCTTATCTTGAATTGGGAGTACCTCACAATATTTAAAAAGTCCCATCGGATTATTTTTATATTTTTGTTTAATTTTATGTGGTACGATCAGTTTAAGCAATCTATACTGTAGATTATACATTTGTTCTACATAGGTTTTGAAAGTTCGACCGTAGCTACTCAGCCCGTAGGGCACTATGCTTTTCACCAGGGCTCTGTACATGGTGAGTAGGACAGGGAACGGCACACGGCTTTTGATAATGTAGAAGTTCGCCAGTATCGCTCTAAGCTTGTTACACACTTTGTTTACATGCTTAGCCCAGTTAAACCTATCGTCTATGACAAGACCTAGGTAGGTTTGTTCGTGCACTTGCTGTAGTTGCATACAATCTTTGGGGCACATTTTTGTGACATTATCTGTATTATGTAAGCAGTCATGGCTGTGTGCGAGAATTTCAACCTCCTTAGAGCAGTGATTGTGACTAGAGCTTATATGTAGCATCTTTATTTTGTCCGAATTCAATACCAGCCCTGAGTCATGAGACCACTTACAAATCGCTTTGAAGTCAGCTTGGAGTTGATGTTGTGCTTTGGAGATATCTCGGTCAGCGGCTATCAAACAAGTGTCATCAGCGAACTGATACATGGTGCAATGCTTGATTATTTTGTTCATATCATTAACATACGCCAAGCAGTGTAACGGGCCCAGCACAGAGCCCTGCACTGTCCCCTCTGTGACGGATACAGGGTCGCTAAGGTCGGTCCCTACCCTCACTTGATAGCTCCGTCCGTCCAGGTAGTCTTTACACCAGTTTAAGAGAGCACCTGTTACACCATCAAACATTTGTGTGATGAACATTTGTGTTTTTTCTATGTCTGGGTGTTAATATCTATTTAAGTATGTATTTAAAAATATATATGTATGTATATCAGTCTCTGGCAGCCATATTACAAGCTTTGCTTAGTTTGGGGTCAGATGACCGTGTGTGCAATAATGTCCCACCACTATTGTCCAGCTTTTGAATCAATAAGTCATGCCTCAGCGTATCAAACGCCTTACTATAGTCCATAAAGACTATTAATACGTGTTTCCTATCATTAAGACATGAGTTTATATCATCAGTGAAACGAGACAAAAGCTGTGTCGTGCTCTTTTTTGGTTGAAACCCAAATTGAGTGGACGATAAAACGTTATGTGACTGGTAAAAGTCCTGTATCATCCCACCAATGTACTTCTCTACTATTTTGTCAATGACGGGGAGTATTGTAATGGGACGGTATTTTCCGTAGTCACTCATGCTACCACCTTTATGGATTGGTCTTACTGTTTTGAGTTCGTTGGGATAAGTGCCAGTCAAGACACATGCATTTATTAGGCGTACAATAGCACTAAATATTCGATCGGAAAGCCTTTTTATATCAACAGCTCTGATTACATCAACTCCTGGTGCTTTGTTAGTATTTATTTTTCTCAAAATTTTGAGAACCTTAGTCTCAGTAGCTGTCTTGTAAAACATGGTTTTATCTACTGGGTTTTCATACTCACTTCCACTTAGGAGTTTCTCAGAACATGTTGGGATAATCGACTTAACATTACTTTGGAACTCTGTAGCAAAATTCTTTGCAATTGTTTTATCTGCATCTGTACTGAAGGCCTTTTGAACGACACTGTCAACAGAATTGTTAACTCTACCTGCCATGGAATCTACAAGCTTACACAACATTTTAGTGTCGCATTTATATTTTAGTATTTCTTGTTTGTAGTATTTATTTCTATATTTATGTACTAGTTTATTTGTTTGGTGTCTGATTTTTTTATATTCTACTCTGACTTTTTTGTTACTGGTATCTTTAATCCATGTAGTATATAGCTCTTGTAATAGTCTAAAACGGGATTTTGTTTCTTAACGGGAAAACTTCTTGTAATAGTCTAAAACGAGGCTTTTTGACACTAGTTCAATCATATTTTTATAAGCGTAATAAATTTAGTTTATATTTCTCAAAATGTCATGAAATTGCAGTAATTAAATCTATAAACAGCAAGTCTTGGCACTCGGCACGTGGTGCGGTCAACAGCTTGAACGTTTTGCACTTAGTTGTGGTCTCAGGAAACGCAAGCATTTCAGCTATGTAAAACCAGCGGTTACGTCCATGCAATGCTTTACGGTTACAGGTAGATTTTGTTTAAAAAAATCTGAATGTTCTGATTTCTGATAAAATTTAAGTAGGGTGTGATGTAAAATGTAGTGTGTCAACCAAGCAATTGCTTTAAAAATATGTACTGAAACTAATTTTTTTACTGTATTTTATCCTATAATTATGTATAAAAGATTTTATCATATTAATATAGAAAATAGCTAAGTTGAGTTTAAGTGTGATTTATACACGGTGCGGTGCGCGTTTTTATGTTTTAAGCTTTACGAACATTGTGATGAAAACGAGTATTTCTTTTCCGAAGTTATGATGGAATATTTTAGTTTCATGTTTGTTTACACAGCAAAGAGAGTTTGTCATAGATGTATATATGTATAGAGAGTAAGGTACTAAGTATTTATATCTTTCTTGCGCAAATTATTAATTTCTTTATGCCTAGCGTGTATCCTGGCTCGAGCTTTGATCACCAAGATAATATGTAATTTAAATCGATGAAAAGTAATTTTACAATTTGATAAATATTCGTGGAGAGCAAAAACTTTTTAGGTAATATTTTATTGTGCATTTTTTTATATCCCACATAAACCTCCCTGGCCTCGTTAGAAGCCAGCAGCAAATTAAGATCCCATCTCGTTTTTACTATCGCCTCGAAAAGTATATAACATTTTTTTATATCAGCAACATTTTTATATCAACAAGCTGTTTATACTTTCAGTGAGAGCTAGGAATTTACTGTCGACTGGAACCCTACTCCGGTTTACTGCTGTACGTGATGAATTCTATGCAAATTTGGCTCTTACCCCCTTCAGAATAAAACGTTTCTAGTAGTCGATGGACGTGAAACGTGTGTTGGTTTTAGTGCACTCGTAATCGTAAAACTGGTCAAGTTGTTATTGTAGTGAAGTGTACTGGCCGAGCAGTGTAAGGCAGTGTTAGAGGTTTCTAACATTAAACGGTATGCTGAAACGAATTGCGTTTGCAACATTTTGTTCTAATAGTCTTGTACCTAACCTCATCTCTACTACTCATATTTTTTTTTTAATTTAAGTTCGTGCTTTGGACGGACCTTTGGCTTGTTCTTAGTTAGAATAAGAACTTGATGTATCTTTTACAAAACTGTCACATTTTAACAGTAACATACATATTACATATAGATATTTTTACGTGCATAATAAAATATTTACTCATAATACCCATATTTTGTATAATAGCTTCATTATTATCATAATTAGCTAAACATAGGCTTTTCCCAAAGCATGCCACTCAGCCCGATCATTGGTTTTTCACTTCCAGTCAATGCCAGACATTGAACCCGGGACCTTCTGCTCATAAGGCTACCACTCGGTCATGAAATATCACCCTCTGGTTTTTCTTTTAATATTTATTAATAAGGTTATTGGCCGTCAACTCGCCTGATGTTAAGTGATGATGCAGTCTGCGATGATATTAATAAAGAAGTACCCCACAATTTTCGTATATTCACGCGGAAAATTTTGCTTTGCTTCAAGATTGTACTTAATTTTCTGCAGTTTTGAAGTTATATGGGAACTTGTTTCGTATGGTACAACCATAGATTGAATTTTTGAGTTAGATCCGAACCGGTTTTGAACACCTTTTGCCATTTATACCGATTGGTGGCACCCTAAATGTCTGAACTTGGTGTCAAGGTGCCCAGGCATCTGCCTTATGACGTATCCCAGAATGGACTACGTGAAACCCAGTCTGAATTCCATGAAGTCTCGGTTTCTTGGAAGCGAAGGCCTGAAAAATGACGTAATAATCCACTGGTCAGATTATCATTTAACACTATAAGACCTTGATTTTCTCCCATTTCTCTTATGAGCTTTCTGAGTTCACCAGTGTTCTTTCAGTATGCCGTAAGGACTTCGGAGTCCCCTTAAGGTTATGTACTGTTTATATCAATTTAGCAAATCCATTGCACTGCAATGGTAGCGTGGCGGTTCTGGGAGAATAACAAAGATATTGTAAAAAAATCATTAAAACCTTTACTTTTATTGGTGGGAGAGTACAGCTATTTGCCTTGATTGTTCTTGATAATGATATGAATTTAAATAAAAAATAATTAGAGTAACTTTTATATTGCGTTATAACATAGTTCATTTATTCAGATTTTACCTACTTCAATATAATTCATATTATATTGAAGTATTTTTTACCTTAATTTGTATTAACTATACAAACGCACTTCTATATCCAGCATGCACATATATTTGATAGAAATCCTTTAATGCTCCTTTAAACGCTTTAAAGTTATACAATTATGTAAAGCAAATCAGGTTCTATTGTACCTGCAATTCTGTATTTAGCATAGTTGCAAAGGATAATACTTACTCGCTTGACTAAAACGAAGTTTTGCGAGGATTACCTCCAGCGGGCTTTAGTAATTCTGACGAAATGGATGAAATGAAGCGAGTCATGGCAACACCGCTTCGTTCGCTCGGCGCGGGGATTTTCTCGCCGTCAATGCTTTTGGCATCTTATGTAGCCCAAAGTTTAACTTGACGTTTCTGCATGGTTACTTTGAGATCTTTGTTGAAGTTATGTATTTGATTTTATTAATGATACTAAATTTAGGTTGTATAATAATTATACAACCTAAATTTAAGTATTATTGGCTCAAAATTTAAGCTTATTAACAATAATAAAATAATTATAGTATAACAGTATAATAGACAGTTTTTTTTTATTTGAATGAATACTGGTACTTTGATATTGGTCCCATAGAAATTTCATTAAAATCGATTTAGTATTTTGTTCTTTAAATCAAAATAACTGGAAAAAAATGTCTTCAAAGTAAGCGAAATTGTGTATAATAATTTAGAATTCGGTTATTTTAAATTCATTTTTCTATTCGACGGGTCTAAGTTGTATGAAAATTTGGCGCTAAGTAGTCAATTAATTCAAAGGGAAGTTTTCCGAGAGGCAATATTTTTTTTTTTTCAATAAATGCGATAGATGCCGTTGAACAGACATGGATCTGAAGATTGACGAAGAAAGGTCAATAAAAAAAAAACTTATTCTCAATACACAGACAATATCTATCTGCCGTCTGACACTGTCTGTCATGCTTGTTTTTGTGTTATTTTATTTCGTAGTAAGTATAGTATTTTTTTGGGTATTATTTGCTAACAAAGTACTTGTTTTTCCACAACACAACACAAATTAGCAGGTACATAAGTGTGATTTACCTAGCTGTGTTATAAAATGACACAATCGCGGAACAAATGCGCAACAAATGCGGGAAAAAAAGAATCTTATCTTATCACCGCCATCTAGTAATGGTTACAGAACTATGTTTATCCAGCTGTCAGAAAACCTGCCATTAAATTTATTAAAATAAATTTTTAAACGTATAGTATATTTCTCTTTGGAATACGTTTCGCTGCTATTACACGAAGTTGACGCACTAACCAAACCGTAATCACCTGTGTCACGTCATTGTAAACCAGATTATAGCTCTGGGACCCGAGCAAGCCGAACACAATACACCGTAGCGAGTAACAAGTCGCCCATGTAAGGTATAAACAAACTAATTTTAAACAAACTTTTGGCATTTTCGCCACAAACTCTCCCTTATTGTGCCTGTTCCGCGACTCTAGCACGGTTGAGCGAGCAGTAACGGAAGTATTGAAAAGCTTTTCTTTATATACATACATAAATATACACGTACAAATAAGCATTGGGCTCTCCTTTAAGGCTTCTGTCATCTAGATACGCGTCTCTAGATGGCAGAGGCCCTGGGAAACGCTCGCGACTTTTTAGATTCGTGTCGCATTTAAAATAACACTAAGGTTGAAATAGCTTCAAATGCGAGTGGGTATTCTCCTTCGTGTTTGCACCTACTCTTAAGAGTGTGCCTTGTCCTTTATGCCAAGCCAAAGATTAAGTTCTAGCTTTTCCTGTAATATGTTGGCCACCATGATCAAAATTAGTTAAAAAAACAGTATTGAATTATTTACTGTTTATTTGAGCGCTATCTCATTACATTTCTACACAACACTTGCAGAAAAACTTCTCAGGGCATATTTCACATACACACATCACATCATCAGCCAACTAACGTCCACTGTTGGACAAAGGCCTCCCTCATAGGGGTGTTGCCATAATCCCCACGCTTGGCAGGCGGCTTGGGGATCGCAGTACGTTCACCGTGTACTATTAGGACGCTGCTGCCCATCCTTCGGTGGTTCTGGTCGCAGTTTTAGGACATACCCGGGTCCATATCTCACATTTAACGTCAAATATTCCATACTGTGTTTTTCAGTTTAGAGGCGACTCTTGGTAGATATTCACCATGCCTCCGAAACTTTGATACATGGCCTGGCTATAAAACGCAGTTACGCTCGCTCAGGCCGTATGTATTGTACAGTTGGGGACATTGAGAGTGAACACGCAAATGTGGGATAAAAACGTGTACGGATTACTCCTGCGTTTTGTAAATGGAGGCTCGTAATATTCACGTTTACGTGATCCTATGATGTAGAGTAGAAGTAATATATGTTTTTTTTGTCTTATATGGTGGATTATCGGCCTCCTTGACGTATCCGTTAACGATGAACCTGTAGACCAGGGTCGATAATTTTTGAAACCAAAAAAAATAGTAGTAGGATGAAACCCATTAGAAAAGGAGGGGAATATGGTAAAAATGAAAGGAAAAATAAATTACGGGCGATCTGAGTTCGGGAAGTGGGGTAAAAAAAAAAGGATAAAAAATGGTTTATCTCGATTTTCGGTAAAACTACAAGTCCTATGAAAAAAGTTAAATGGCAAAGTTGTAGGTAATAAAAAGATCTACAACTTTTATTTATATAATTTTTTTACATAACCTCAAAATTTATGTGAAAAATTCAAATAACCAAGTTTTTGGTTTTTTAATTTTAATTTAAAAAAAAAAAAAAAATTCTTCGAAATTTGGTGAAAACTTACCTTTTTATGTCACAAATACAATGTAATTTATTTGATTTAAAATATTTATTTTTTTCACCTTATTTTGACTTAATATCAAAAAAAGCACCCTAATTTTCAATCGAAAATTCTCGTGTCAAAATATTAGCTTTTTTTAAAAAGTCGATGTGCTTTTTGTTCGTTGAAATCTCTACTTTCTGATGGTTAAAAAAAATACATTACAATAGTAAATGTTTATTCTAGGCAATCACGCTCTATCGTAAACAGTATCATCGCTTAACATCGGGAGGAGAGGTGGCAGGTCAAACGCAAACCTATATACTAACCAATAAGCCAATAGTCCAGTTTATAAAACCAGGAGTGTATCTAAGCGCCCAATATTACACTTCGATGTCGCATGGCTCAGGTCGAATTTTATTTTGACCCAGAGTGTCGACTACCCCCTATTTTACCGTTTTTTTTTTCAAGTACCTTCGCCGGTCTGGCTACACGGTCCAATTGTTTGCCAATGAAGTTCGAGTGGGGTGGTTGATTTTTGAACGTTTTCTGGACACCACTACACCCAGTGTTTAATATCCAATAGTTTGAGAGTTTTTTTTTATTTGAGCTTTTTCGAATAGACTCTGAGAACAATACAAAACTAGCTGTTGACTGCGACTTCGTACACATAGACTTTCATATCAATTTTCAATCCATTTGTGCCACCCTTAATTAGGGCTTCATGGTTAAGTAGTTATCTTTATTTTGTGATGAGTAAGTCAGTGAACTTGAGTAAGTTGTATTAGTTAATATATGTATAAATAAATATTATGAGATCAAAGCACAAAAAATAATTAAAGATTTGTCTTCAAGTATTGTTCGATACAACGTGTGAACAAACGCTACATTTTACTTTGCTGAATGGCTGAGCATAGCCATACAACATGGTAAAGCGGAGATAATTTTTGGAACAATTCCTACTCTTAGCGGTATAATAAATTAGTTCAATTTTTTTAAAGTTGTAAATTTTAGTAACACAAAGTTTTTTTTAATCATTATACCTACATACTTTTTCCATTATTAAATAAATTATACAAGAATTTATCTAAGAAAAATATAAATGCTTTGCAAAAACTGATCAAAGAGAGAATCGAATCAAAGAATGTATTTCAAAAGAACTTGAAAAACATTGAAAATATCTTAATAACGTCAGAACGTCTAACATAAAAGACGGTATCCAAATTATTTCCTTTTCAAAAAAATCTTATGTTAATGTATGTTGTGCCTACATTATATTGTAAAGCTTTCCATCTGTATGTTCTTTTGATTAAAGCTCCGGTGTCTGTGACTTAGAGGAAATTATGTCAATCAATTGACTTATCAGAATTTTGAGGTGGGTCAACCCAAACGTTTCTCTGAGGATGAAATGTCATTTAAATTCAGGATCTCGAGCAATCAATTTGATGAGATCTCCAAGGCTTTTGGTCAAAGCGTTCCGATGGGCTTGCGGCCGATTTCAGTTTGATAGTAAGCCCTTAATGCTCCTTGAAATTGTCATCAAATCTTTCGCTGTTCAATTCTGAGTAGGAATTGTGATTTAGATTTTTTTTGTATAAGTAATTTGAATGCCAAAATATAGTTTATTTCGAGAATTTTCAGGGAAGTGAATGTTTTATTTTTACTTCTTTTTTAATTTCTGATAGGTCTGCATTTTGGGGAACACAGAACTCGGAAAAGAATTTCCTCGCTGTCCATATAAAAATGTGGAAAGAAACGAAATGACGTAGAATGAAAAGACTACCTTACATTGCGTTTAAAATATTTTCCCTCTATAAAGTTTGTGTCTGGTATAATTTTCGCTTTTATTCAACATCTTTGTTGACATTGTGAAAATTCTTAACAGTTTGCATCTCGTTTCACAACAGACACTAATTGCCTGTAGGCACTTAAATTGCAACAAAACATCTTGAGCTTGTGCAAAGTGTGTATTGAAATACTCTTCTGTGACAACATGGTCGTTTAAAATGCCGCTATTAAAATTAACTACGAACATATATTGAGCTTTACTTTTACAGTACATTTTGTTACATCATTAAAGCTGTGTGAAATAATATTGAATCAAACCACAGTTGAAGAAAGAAATTGTGAAAAATGTAATAATAATATGAGCTTTCTTTGTTAGCAGTATTCTAAAATGTGAGGAGAAAAAGGCACACGTAGATAAGAGATATGCGACGTAATAATCATAGTCTCGCAAAACCTGGGACGGTAGGTTCACAGAGTTCAACGATTGCCAAAACAAAGGCCAAGAAAATGCTTACACAAGAGTCAGTTAACAGTGATTCGTAGATTATATTTGAGTTGGCCGATGTTGTACGGATGCTCCGGACAATCGTTCCGTCTGCATGGAATTGCGTTGAATGGCGTTGTTTCAAACTATAATGTGTAATATTTAAGAGTATAATAATCCAACATACTTTTGCATGGCTTTAAGCGTAGAATACACTATCGCTTATTTCACTATAGATAAATATGTTTAATTACCAAAATGCTAGCGTGTGAAACAGTACACAATTTTTTAAATCTATGTTGCGGTGTGATCTTTAGCGGTTCTCACATGTTGGTTTGCTTGCATTGTTCTCTGAAATAGCTATCATTACGCTTTTGATATTAATCATCATTCAAAAGCTACAAATGATGACCAAAGCCAGTAATGACTTCTCTGTAGTGCTAATTTTAGTCTGGCCTATAAAGCTATACTTACAAGTTCTTTAGAAAACTTTAGGTAATTATTGCAATTAACTGCATTGCTATTAGTATGGTTTTCTAGTCAGTTGAACTATAATTAACATTAAGTTAATTACGTTTAATGTACATTTACCGGAAAACTATACAACAAAGTAGTCTTATTTAATGTAGCATTTACTTGATATAAATGCCCTGCTCTAGCACTTACAACATTGCCCGAGTATTATTTTCTCTTACAGCTAGCTTCTAACTTTGTAGTTTGTTGTAAATTAATTTAATTTGTCACTTTTCTTGTCATAGCCAGTGGTCAGTGCTTCTTTTTCTTTATGACTACGATAACTTTGTATTTCTTACTAGAACTTTAGAACTTGCTGCGTCGTCCTGTTTTCTTTTGAAATTGGAGCCGTGTAGTACATTATTGGTGGTTATTTTGTCATGGCCAGTGCCAGAAGTTTAAAATTTTGTCACATATCATAAATATTGACAAAAAGGCTGGGGTGTATTTTCAACGTCTGATCAAAAATAATTGATTCCCATTAATACTTATAATAATTATGTAAGTATAGTACTTACTTTTAAAAGCACAAATTTAAAAGCTTTACGATGCAGTAAAAAAGCCAATCCAGACGAAACCAATGAAGGTGAAACTCAAAATGAAGACGTAACACAGGACGTTGGCGTTGGAACGTGAGTATCCTTCGTAATCGCAATTCACACCGTACTTCTCGCGCCATTTACCCCAAAAGGGGCGATCGCACGGAAGAGATTAACATCCACCGCACACTTTATATGGCGTCCTTACAAACTTTACAGTCTATAGCCGCCGATGGTATTTGCACTCTTATGTTTGTTTGTTTTTTTTTTCCCGGAAAATGCAGCACATTTTAATTCGAATTATGTTTCATGCTACTAATGTATTTAATGGTATTAATAGTCACTAATTCTATTTGATACACATTTTTAATGCAAGCCACTATTTATTTTATCTATTTTAAAGTCAAATTGTTAGTCCTATAATTTCATTACACTACTTACTTACTAACTTAAATTCCATATTAATGATTAACTATCTTACTTCTGTTTTCAGAATAACTTGAATTAAAAAAAACTTAGTTCTAAAAATTTCAAGCACAAACTTGATCACTATAAAAATTCTTTGTAAGGTTTTCCTGCAGATTTAAGTATTTTTCAATTTTTATAGAATACGTGAACCGCAAAGTTTGCTATTTCAATAGCTCGCCGTTTTATCTTTAAATCCTTTGAAATATTGGATTGAAGCTTTTATTTTAAGGTCCGAGATCAGGGGGCATAAAAAGTATGAAAAAAAAAACTGTGTGGTTCTTTTAACATTGATAATAATGAGTTGACCCGGGTATGTCCTAAAACTGCGACCAGAACAACCAGAGGATGGGCAGCAGCATCCTCTAAATTTTATGGTGAAACGCTCTGCGATCCCCAAGCCGCCTGCCAAGCGTGGGGATTATGGCAAAAAATGACAGACAACCAAAACGAACGGCCCCCGGTCCCCGGCAGTTCCACTATCCCTGGCCAAGTTAGCTGGCTAGATAACGGTGGAGCAGGGGGTGAGAAAAATCTCCGGCAGTTGCCCCGCTACCACCCCCCACGAAATTTGGCCCTGGCAACACACAATATCCAAACGTTAAGGACTGACGTGAAGATTATCGAGCTGGAGGAAGAATTGAGCAAAATACGTTGGGACATCATGGGACTATCTGAAATCCGACCGAGAGGGACAGGATACGATAGTTCTAGATTCCGGTAACATGCTCTTCTTCCGGGAAGGAGAACGGAAGTCCCAGGGTGGTGTAGATTTTCTCGTCAACAACGAGGTTAAGGTCGATAGTGTGTCGAGCAGGGTAGCATACCTTATACTCAGAATAACCGATCGTTATTCGCTGAAGGTCATACAGGTATATGCGCCAACCTCAACATACCCTGACGATGAAGTAGAGGCGTTGTATGAGGAGATATCTGAAGCCATACATACCTCCGAAACATTCCTCACCGTTTTTATGGGTGACTTCAACGCAAAGGTGGGCACGCGGAATGTCGATGAGTTAGGAGTGGGGTCATATGGGTATGGACAGCGGAATCCGAGGGGCCAGCGCCTGGTCGACTTCATGGAGAGGGAGGAACTCTATTTGATGAACTCCTTCTTCCAGAAGCGACCATCCAGAAAGTGGACGTGGATGAGCCCCGATGGATCGACCAAAAATGAGATCGACTTCATCATGACGACCAAGAAGCAAATATTCAATGATGTCTCCGTGATCAGCAAGGTGAAAACCGGTAGCGATCACCGAATTGTCAGAGGCACATTGAATATCAACATCAAGCTCGAGAGGTCCCGTCTGGTGAAGTCCACGCTCCGTCCTGGTCATGCTCAAATCCAAAACCCCAAAGACTTTCAACTCGAACTGCATAATCGCTTCCAGGGCCTAGCCGAATGCGGAACTGTGGACGAATTAAACAATGGGCTGGTGGAAACTGTCCAAGCAGTGGGGTCCAAGTTCTTTAAGACCCCACGCCGAAAAAGACCTCAGAAGCTCTCAGACGAAACCATTAAGTTAATAAAAGACCGGGCTGAGATGAGACTGCAATCTTCAGCTGATATGTCGGAATATGGCAAACTTAATAGACGAATCTCGAAATCGGTGCGACATGATCTGCGTTCCTATAATACAAGATTTATTAGGGATGCAATTGAGCGGAACCAGGGCTCAAAAGTGTTCGCGAAGAATTCGTCTATTGGGAAAAGCCAAATGACGAAGCTGAAGATCGAGGATGGCAGTATCATATCATCAAAGCCGGAGATTCTGAAAGAGCTCGAGAGGTTTTACGGACAGTTGTACACCTCAACACGACAGCCAATTGTCAGCGCAGCTCAGGACAAGAGAGCTAAACTGACCCGACACTACACTGAGGACATCCCAGACATCAGCTTGTACGAGATTAGAATGGCTCTGAAACAGCTTAAGAACAACAAGGCGCCGGGTCATGACGGAATCACGACAGAACTTCTGAGAGCGGGTGGAAAACCGGTACTTTTGGTCCTTCAGAAGTTGTTTAATTCCGTCTTACTCGAAAGTACTACGCCTGAAGCATGGAATAGGATTTTGGTGGTGCTCTTCTTCAAAAAAGGTGATAACACCTTGTTGAAGAATTATCCTCGTCTCACTCCTGAGCCATGTGTACAAGTTGTTCTCCAGAGTCATTACGAACCGTCTCGAAAGCAGGTTTGATGACTTCCAGCCCCCCGAACAAGCCGGTTTCCGTAAAGTCTGGAGCACCATAGACCACATACATACGCTCCGCCAGATTATACAAAAGACTGAGGAGTATAATCGGCCATTATGTCTACCGTTTGTGGACTATGAAAAAGCCTTCGATTCAATCGAGACCTGGGCAGTGTTGCAGTCCCTCCAGCGTTGTCATATCGACTATAGGTATATCGAAGTACTGAAATGTTTGTATAGAAACGCCACCATGTCGATGCGATTACAGGATGAGAGCACGGAACCAATCCAATTGCAGAAAGGCGTGAGACAGGGAGATGTTATCTCTCCGAAACTGTTCACTAACGCATTGGAGGACGTTTTCAAGCTCTTGGACTGGAACGGATTTGGCATCAACATCAATGGCGAATACATCACTCACCTTCGTTTTGCCGACGATATAGTCATCATGGCAGAGTCGCTGGAGGACCTTAATACAATGCTCAGCGACCTCAGTAGCCTTTCCCAACGGGTGGGTCTTAATATGAACATGGACAAGACAAAAGTCATGTCCAATGTCCATGTTGTACCCATACCGGTAATCGTTGGGAACGATACTCTTGAAGTTGTTGACCATTACACCTATCTTGGACAGATTGTTCAGTTAGGTAAGTCCAACTTAGGCAAAGAGGTCGCCCGAAGAATCCAACTCGGATGGGCAGCGTTCGGAAAATTGCGTGACATCTTCTCGTCCAAGATACCACAGTGCCTGAAATTTGCCAAAGGTATTTGACCAGTGTGTGTTGCCAGTGATGACGTATGGTACTGAGACGTGATCCTTAACTGTTGGCCTTTTGGAAAAACTCAGAGTCACACAACGGGCAATGGAGAGAGCTATGCTCGGAGTTTCTTTGCGCGATAAAATCCGAAACGTAGATATTCGCCAAAGAACCAGAGTCACAGACATAGCTATTAAAATCTGCAAGTTGAAGTGGCAATGAGCAGGGCACATCGCTCGAAGAACTGTTAACCGATGGGGAAGAAAGGTTCTTGAGTGGAGACCGTGAACTGGAAGACGCAGTGTAGGTAGGCCTCCCACTAGATGGACCGACAATATTGTGAGAGTCGCGGGCATCCAGTGGATGCAGATGGCAGGATGTCGTTCAGTGTGGAGGTTAAAGGGGGAGGCCTATGTTCAGCAGTGGACGTCTTCTGGCTGATGATGATGATGATGATGAATAATGAGTTTCATAAAACAGCTTCAATAACGACCGTTAACTCAAAGGTTTCAATTCATTTAGCTTTTGAAAGCGCAGTGTTGATACATTACGGAAGGCATTCAAAAAAATTCAATGAGACCAGTTTCAAAGGCGTTGCTAAAACTATCCTGAAACTAGATATTATGAATACTTTTGTAGCTCAAAAGTGACAAAAAAGATTGCGTAGCTTCTCGCGATCTTTTTTCACGAATAGTGAATATATTTCTATCATGAAGAACTTTTTCTGCTATATCTAAAGCTGCTCTAGCTAAAGCTCTTGTACTATTTGAGAAACTTTACTGTATTATTGAAAGAGGTAGCAAAATATCAACAAAATAAGGGGTTAAGATATTGTTTTTTCTCGTTATTAGTAACTTTATCATAACTTATAATTGTTATCATTTTCAATTACAAAATAATTGTGAATCAAACAATATACGATAATTGATTTTCCTAAATATTGAGTTAATTTAATAACCTGACTTCTGCTTAGGGAGCGTTCAAGTATTACCTAACGCAATTTTAGGATATTTTGGACACCTCCCTTCCCTCATGTAACGTGCTTTATCCCCCCCTTCCCCTATTAAAACGTTAAATAACCACCAAGTGACTCTTTGTACCTATAAGTCACAATTATGCGGCGTCAAGTGCTGGAAAGTCGCTAAAATACCTTTGTTATATAAAAAATGCGCGAGAGAATCTCTTTACGCGACCGTTCTGAAGGGTTAAAAAAACAATGTTACGTAACGCGTGGTTCAAACACCCCCTCCCGCCCCTGTAACGCTTCGTAACGTTTCACAAGACCCCCCCTCCCCCCAAATTCGTTGCGTAAACTTTGGTTATCTTTTGACAATACCCAGTTGAAGTAGCAGTTTTTACCCATCGCAAAAACAAAAGCAGTTTTTATTTTTTACCGTGGTCATTAACATAATATTGTTACGGTGTTATCAATTTCACGCTCATGACGGACCGTAGCTTATGTGATGGCAATTACATGCAACATGATGACGATTTCAATTGATTTGCATATTGAATTAAGAGTTCATTTTTAAGTGACGACGCAAAAACTGGAGCTGTACGTATTTTTGAAACCTGCTGCCACCTTAGTCAATTTTGATTAAATAAAGGTGTCAGTAGGATTTATAACATAAAGCATAATAATTATTTGTACTCTAGTCTGTCAGCTTCCAAATAATAGAAGCATTTTCTCACAACTGTAATAAGAGATGGTTCTCATAACCGTGTTTTTGTCCACTTTCATTAGTGGATGTTATTGGTTCCCTGCCATTGTCCTTATGAAATGGGCAAGAAAGCTCAATGTCTTCTTCACGGTTCCGATCCGATTCTGAAAAAATAGGAATATTTTACTCTTAGCTTCAACCGTGCTATCGAGAAAATAACGTTCCGATTTCGGATCGGACACAGTGTAAGAAAGCTCTGAGAGGATGTTATGTTAACATATTATTTAATTAGTTGTTATTAATGCTTTTGTCTGATGTCTCATATTATGTTTCTTTTCTTGTTTCAGATTGG
The DNA here is from genome assembly GCA_949125355.1 of Agriopis leucophaearia. NCBI lineage: Eukaryota > Metazoa > Arthropoda > Insecta > Lepidoptera > Geometridae > Agriopis > Agriopis leucophaearia. Next base: position 5,274,313 of record OX421275.1, read on the forward strand.
GATTTTTCGAGTTTGCTGCCGTCAGAGATAGTATCTGAAGGTAATACTTTTACCAAACACTTTTTTAAACTAACACGGTTGTTCACTAAAGTTATATGATTATTTACGGGTTTATTTTCTCACCACGATAAATATCCCGTAAATAAGCATATAACTTTAATACTTTTACTGTTTCAAAACTTATTTCAGCTTTGGTATTATGGTAGGTTTTTATGCTGTGTTCGAGTGAAATTGAAACTTGCAGAACCTGCAGAGTGTAAGGAAAATGCTCCCGAAGTCGAAAGACGATGATGATGACGATGAGATGATACTATCTTAACACAATCAATTACCGATAACCAATCTCGTTATACTTCTAATTTTAGTGGTTTTATATTTTGCAAACCAGTAATGTAAAATGTATAAAATTTCTCAAAAAGTCAATTGCACCACTTAGGTACAAAAGTGCGCGAGCAACGTGCGGCACTAATTTAGCGTGCGTGTGACAGTTATTTTTTTACATCTAGCGTTAGTTGATATTTTATTTCACTACTTTGCAAACTTTGAAAAATGAAAGAATTAACTTTTTTACAGAATTGTAATGGTGTTCCATAAAAATGAATTTTTACAGAGATGTAAAATCATGCGTTTTCTTTATTTTCGTGAGATTTTCTCTGACTCTTTCCTGACTGACTTCCTGACCTTGTTCAAAATAAACTTATACTGCACACTTTTTTCGTTTGAATAGGTTGTACTTTTTAACTTAATATCTTCAAATCCACCTATAAATATCACGTTGTCTCTAGTCGTATCCAAAGCATAGCGTTACAAAGATTATTTTATGGTTATTATGGCCAAATTATCACCGAATAATATCATATGGAGATGATTAATGTCAGGTATTAGGTATTTCAGCTTATCAAACTTATGATATTAACTCCTTTGATGGATTAATGTTTGTCATATGTAAGGCATTAACTTGATCCAATTAGTTTTCTCTATAAGTCTTCGTATCTAAAGTTTCCAGCCCATTAATTTCTCCTTGCCTCTGCGTGAATTCTCAAAGCCATTTATTTTTACTGCAAAATCTTATACAGTCCCAAGTTCTTGCAGTATTTTCCTCTAATGAAATTCACTTTACTGATCCGAACGTAAAAATGTTCCTTCTTGTGCGCTGGTATTTGTATGCTCTACAGTTTCTGCCAGTTTTGCGACAGGTCGATTTTATTTCCTAAATAACTTTCTACTACACATCCTGTCACAAGTCAAAGCGGGTCCAATTTAAGTTTGATAATTTGATTCCGACGTTCACAACTCACATTCTCATGTTTGATTCGGGCGTTGACTGAAAGCAGTTTCGTGTTTTTCCCGACTTTTTGTGTGTGTTTCGTAATCGCTAAGCCAACAATGAAATATGTCCGAAACTGTGTTTGTCGTAGAGTGGTGTATGTAGGCGAATGATTTATAGCCCGGCAGGCTTATTTCCCTTTATACTGTCGTCTTGTTCAGCGTGTTGTTGGGGCTTGAGCAAGAATTTATTGCAGCTTTGATGACTTCTTCGCTGTCTCGTCTCTGAAGTTTTAGTACAGACATTGTTGCTTAAGATGACTTTAGGGTTTTATCTGCAATACACTTCAGTTTTATAGAATTTGACAATGTATTATATATTTTATTATAAAAATTGTGTACTGTCATTTAAAAATTACTTAAAATTTTATAATGACTGTGTTTAGATTAGAACATTTATTTTGTATTACCTTTTACGTAAATAAATAAATATCTGGGACGTTATTGCACACACGGTCATCTGACCCCAAACTAAGCAAAGCTTGTAATATGTCTGCCAGAAACTGATATACATATACATATATATATATATATTTAAATACATACTTAAATAGATACTAACACCCACAATTGGAACAAACACAAATGGTTGTCCTAGGTGGGAATCTAAAATGGGAAATAGATCCAATATAATTTCAAAACGATGACTAACTGTTTTTTTTTTCCTATATCAACAACTGTTGAGACATACTAAAGACCTAAAAACTCAGGGACAGAGTTTGAGAAGGTAGAAATAAAGGCTGGCTGTACAGCCCGTAGGAATTTACGCATAAAAGTTTTGGAGACACTGTCTTCCCTAAAATATTATGCCACAGTAAGCCAGTGGTTCTCAAGTTTACGATGTTCACATTCCTCGCAACAGCTCGGTACTAGATACCATTTACGTCAGCTGTAATGCCTAGGCCATGTAATGAGTCTACCGCACTCGTAGTCACTTTTCAAAGATAGCAATCTACGATGTTACCCCTTGCCAGTGTGAGACGGTGCTTCAACTATATACGAAGAGCTTTTTTGAAATTTGATCACATTGTTACATGAATTACGAGCATCCGTTTCTCTTTAAGGTTTATTTGTTGCTGAACAAAAAGACTTCTTAATTGCATGCCTAAAATCCTACTTTGGCCAAAAAAATTGCATGGCAAAACTGCCAGCATTTTGGCCACTTTTCCTTCTCCCTGAGGGGAAGGTTAGTCCTCTTTTTAATATAATATTTTTATTTGTATAAATAGGTAGGTATAAATTAATTATTTTAAGTTCTAGTTTTAGTCAATATTTAAGTTCTCGTTAGTTTTATGTTTGTTTTTTTTTAGTTTTGCATTATAAAACAGTTCCTAAATTCCTATTTAATTTTATTTCGGTAAAAAGTTATAATAGCCATACAATTATTATGATTTGATAAAAAAATAATATACTTATGCCATCCTCTTCCTGAGCAAAGGCCACCTACATCACATTCCAAACAGTGCGATCAGCTCCTGGATTCGATAAGTCTAATAAATAATATAAAAAAAAACCTTTTGCAGGATACTTTTACTTATATTATTGAAAAAAAAAAACTAAACGAACCTATTGTTTAGTTACCTAATTTTATTTAAATTTATGATATTGGAAAGTTAGAATACACAAAATGGTTCCAAAAACAACGCCGCGTCGTTTCGTTTGATTTCAAAAGCATTTTGCGAAGTTGACCTTTTCTTATCATCAGGAATCACGCAAGCTTCACAACTGCCACGGTCAATACAGAGCCATTGCAATCGATGATCGTAATATTCGCATCACGTTCCTTCATATAAAAATAGATAGAGAGAGCTACATCTTGTGAACCGGCTCGGGCGATGGCTCTCACGAGTGCATCACTAGGTCGTGAGGAGGCTTTGTTGTTCTATTCACAAATATATACAGAAATGAAAGGAAATGAGATTACATTTTGTACAAATAAAATCAGCGTTTATACGGAAATCTTGCTTAAGAATAATCGAAAGCCTCTTCACACTAAGCTACAATATGCATCGTAGCTTTATTTGTTTAAAAATTTTCCGTATAGTCTAGCTATCTTCGTAATGTACGCGTTTTAAAGATCATATCAACGATACGCAAGTTGTTGAACAAAAATACAAACAACAAACGCCAACTTGTCCCATTAGAATCTGAGACCGGACAAAAGAATAATATAAAATCGGTTTTCTATAATTGACAAATATATCGCGTGACATACACACAACAACAAAATAAATTCGAATTGGAGCCTCATTATTTAACACGCTTTTATTAGCTTGGTATGTATCTATGTAACGGAATCTTTGAACGTGATTTTCACCCTTTTCAAACCATCGGTTTGATTTGAAACTATGCACACTTATCAAGGACCGATGACAATGCAATGATTTGAATAGTTTGTCCCATTATCCTTATCAGAATCTTCAGAATTAGCAATTTTAGTCAGTTGAAAACGTATCATATTGTGTCATGCAATGCACTCTAAACGTTACTCTACAATATAGCACACTAATTGGAGCTAATATCCCTATATGTAACGCCGATGGCTTTTTAATTGATACTCGGTACATTAAACGGCTGAAAGGGGAATGACAATTTACTGTACGGCCGTCAAGGGTCGGCCATTTGAAATTACGGCATTAGTCCATTTTGGAGAGAGGATGGGAGCTGGTGTCGTAAAAGCTTAGTTATTTTAGTTTGGGTCAAGTTGTTTGGCTACTTCTTTGTTTGTTAGGTTACTTAGTTGTGGCTCCAAAACAGCTGTCATTACTGGAACTATACTTTTAATCATGCTGCTATTTTTTCATCATAATGCTTACACTGTTACTCGTAGACACAGAGACGACTTTAAAATACAACATTTAGGAATTTTTGGTGGTTAGAATAGTTTTTCGACTGCTTTGTATTAAACAGGTAGAGAGCCATGGTGTTATTATTTAAAAGTTACCTTAGTTATGTTTAAAAGTTAAGTAAAACCTTCGTCGGTGTATGGACAGTCTAACCGTTTATGTAGTGTTAGTGTTAACTTGTATTTTGTTTAGTTAATAAAGGCACTTGCCCGTTAAAAGTAAAACCCATGATAGAAATGAAACTGTCTCAATAACTGTCAGCATCTCGTATTTTCATTCTTATGCTATAGAAACTAAGGGGTGGTTCACAATTCGATGCATTTTTCAATATCTATGAGCACCTAATTACACCGACATCATAGACATAAATACTGACACCAATGCACAAACATTCATTTTTTGCACAAGAATGGTGCATTTTTTAGATATTTTAACACTTTTGTTAGCTTTACTTGTAAGTAACGAACGATGTTAATAATTCTTGAAATCTATTTAAAAACTTTTTTTAATCTATAATTTTTATATTTACTTATTTTTCGTATTGATGTGAAAACATTGCTATTATATGTAATACCGGTGTCAAAACAATAATTTTGTACCATCGAACTGGTCTGATGATGGAGCCAGGAGGTAGAAGACCCTTCAATAGCTACCAGCAAACTCGTCATTCACATTCGGTTCGTTTGTACCATATATAACACTCGGTGACAAAGGTCTATTGATAGCACAGAAAAGAAAAAAGTTTTGTTTGTTTAAATTAGATCGGCTGTCAAGGCATTTTTGTAAGAAATTTGTTGTAGCCACTTGCACCCATATAAACCCATAGCAACTGTGTTAGCAACTGTGACGCGGAGTTCAACGCGTTGACATAAATAAGATTGTTCAATCAAGTATGTATCTGTCACAATACCTGGCAACTGAGTTTTATTCTCATTTTCGTTCTATTTACTTCTCCTTTCTGTGGTTGATAGATAGAGCTAGGTAGGTAGGTGGACAGTAGAAATTTTCAATAGCCACCAGAACCTCTCAAGTTTTGGCTCTTTTGGTTTGTTCTAATGAGTCTCATAGGCGTTTTAGGGTTTGAAACTATAATTACTTAAAGAACATCTACTTTTCTCACCGGACTCACACACAGTTTTCAGTCAGCTCGTGACCACGGCTATTGTAACATGGTCGAAACATCGAGCAAAAAGTACCTGTTTTCACCTAAATCAAATAATGCGTGATAAATCCTAAAAAAAAAACATTACTAACATTGACATGATTATGTTACAGATACTCATTTCACTTTTGGTAAGTACTTAAATTTTCATCTCCCTGGCTCTTTCACTAACAGAATGGGGTGACTTTGCTCAATCACTTCGTATGTCTCAGTCTACGGCCGTGGTAAGACACAAAACTGCAGTTACCATACTCGTTTACTTTTATTTGAGGGTTCATGTACGTAATAGTATGTGTAATATGGTATGGTATAATATTATATAGTTCTGTGTACGTATATATGTATATGATATAATAGTATGTGGGTGTGCTATAATAGTGTAGAAGCATTTAGAGGCGTGGCTGTATTTTGATTAAAACTAGGTAGTAGTTAAATTATTAGCCAAAAAGTAGTATATAATAGGTAGGTATTAAAAAAATAACTATTTTGATCGTAACAGAGGCTTTTTAAATATTTTAAATTCAATTTAAGTCCCGAAAATATGAACTGTTTGTCCTTTAGGATAGTGAGTGTAACCGCGGGGCATATTTATAGTCAATATTAGAAAAGAAAACGGAAATTTTTAGAAAGGTAGTACATTGAAATTAATTATTTAATTTTAGTTTCATTTTTCAAAAGGCTCATTATTATTCAGAAAGACTCCATTCCAGTAAGGCTCTTACGTCAACTGGCCCCACGACATACTGATCCCACGGGATCAGTGGACAAAATCACATTATTATTTTTTGTCGAATGGTCCCGGAAAAAGAAAACAATTACAATTTCAAATCTATGTACAGACGTGTAGAAAACTATCACAGGATAAGTCTCTTTTAAGTAAAATGTCATATTCTCGTTCAAAAATAATGCGTACTATCCAACAGCATACATTATTTTTTATCCCCGACACAAATAGAGTGGGGTTATAAGTTTGACGTATATCTGTGTATCCGTCTGTGACATCGTAACTCCCAAAAAGATGAACCGATTTTGATTCAGCTTTTTTAAATGTGACTTCATCGAGGGCTCTTAGTATCATTCAAAATAATCTGTACTAGTTGTATAGATTTTCTGATAATTATAAGCCCTCTTGTAATACGTGTATGAATAAAGAGGTTCATTTTTACGATTAGTTACAAAGTAGAAATCAAACAGGTCGTTGATCAAAATATTCATACATAAGTATAATCAACCCTCCTTAGTCCACTTTTTGACATAGGCACGCACGCCACTCACTCCGACCTTTGGCTTTTAGCTTCCAGTCACTTTTAGCTTCCAGTCACTCCTCTGCCTTACGGATATCGTCACTTCATTGTGTCTTAGAGCATGATACGCATTTTTTATCTTTAAAATTATATCGATCGTCTATAAATTACTAACCGGTAGTTATGTGACATTTTTGCGGCCAAAACTTTTTGACCTTTGTGATGATGACGACATTTCGTGACCCACACTGCAAAGTTCAAGGGTGTCTGCAATAGAAACGTACCGGTTCGACCACATGTCGAGATGTCTCCGAGCACAGTGTATTCAGTAGATGAACTACCTAATGGGCACTAGCTATATGGCATTTGTATACTTAATTGTTTTGTATTAGATGGCTGATGGAGCCGAAAGGTTCTCGAGTGGAGACCACGGACCGGTAAGGGTAGCGTAGGACGTCCACCCACAATGGTGGACAGACGACCTAAAAGAGACCGCAGGAAAACGCTGGGTGCAGGCCGCTTACAACCGGTTCTTTTGGAAATCGATGGGGAGGCCTATATCCAGCACTGGACGTCCTATGGCTGAAATGATGATGCTACTTAATAAAAAAGTATAAACACATTATTTCTGATTTCATAATCAAAGTATTGTTTATGAAAATCGTACACTGTGCGATGCATGAGATTCTTCTTTTCTTACCCTGCAAAATTTTAATTGAACTCGCTTCCGAAGTATTCCTGGGAATGTACACTATGGGGTTCTTCAAAAGGCGAGTTAATAGAGTAGACGTGCTAGTGATGCTTCTGGCGTAACTGGTATCCATGGACAACAGTGACTGCTTATCACCGGCAGCACGTCAACTTGTTCAAAATGTATCTTGGAATTACACGCACACACACAAAGTATGAAAAATAAAGTGTAGTAGTGACAAACGTCTTTTAACTTAGCTTACTGTTCACAAGTAAAGTGTTCTGTGTCAGAAGCTCAACCGGGTGAAACTGGGCCATGGGTGGCAGGCAAAGCACTCTTTCTTGCGGCTTTGGATAGAAAACAAGTTTTATAACCGGCGACGCGGGATTATTGGTATCAGACGTTGGAACTTCCGTGTCGTATGGCTTAGGTTTAAAGAACATCCTACATATTCGTAAAAAGCCATGAGCTTTGTATTTGTTCTAAAGTCACAGATATACTGCTACTTTCCATCAAGTCACATCTTACGATAACCTATTAGTATACCAACAGCATCCGTACTAGTAGCTAAATTAATTTACTTGTACTTATTCCATAACAAGAATATTACCAACTTCATAGATTTTACAATACAAGTACAATTTATGGTGGTATTGATCGGACTTACCTCGACCTTTACATGGATAAATTGGTGTTACTTGTGGCAACACTTGAGTGAAACATAAGACTTCTTTGATTAATTCTAATATTCCGCGATAAAGATGTGAATTGAATTCGTGATATGCGGGTTTTTTATTGGCAGAGTGTCGACCGCAATAATAGAGTCAAGCGACGAATCGATAGCAGTTTTTTGTGACCATTTGTGTGAAATAATGTGTTACGGAAAAAATCAGTAAGATAATTTGAAAAAGAATGTATCATAAAGAAGACAATACCAGAACAAAACATTTGTCCAATGTTACGAAAGATTTTATAATAAAACACTGTATTAAACTATCACGGTTGTTCACTAAAGTTAAGTTATATGATTATTTACGGGATATTTACCGTGGTAAGGTTGTGGACGGAGCTCCCGATATTTCGGCGCAGATACATGCACCATGGTCACGGGATGTGTTGTCTTCCCTTGTCACGGGATGTGATTTTATAATAGTTTCGAACAAGAAAATGACTTAATATTTCTGAAAAAAACTATACGAATAAATCTACTGATATGGCTATCAATTTCAAAGATTTGTCTTTACAAAGAAAAGCGGCTTACCACTGGAACGAATGTCGCAGCTGGCCACATCTATTCTTTGAATTTACATTTTAAAAGGTGCAATGGCACTACAGAAAGGCGTTATTCGTTTTCCGAAGCAATTTCGCAAAATGTCACACGTGTTAGAAAAATGCCCTGTGCATATTGAATACATTTCCTGTTTCAATTCGGAATTACCGCGACGCGGAGGCACTGCACCGGTAGCTGTACTCACAGCGGTGTAAACGAAACTCGGTGATCGGAATCGAAATCGATTTTTTAATAGAACACTATCAGTTTGTCCAATAAATCTTTGCGGAATCCTTGCGGGGCGATATCGGCTGTTACCGTACGGAATCGACAGCTGGCGTAAAGCTAAAACGTTTCTGCATAGATGCAGAGAATTACATTCGTACCAACCGAAACTTCTCATATTTATTTGAATTGAATAACCTTAAGTACCTGAGTAATAAAATTGCTACACTAATACTTGGTAAGGTGAAGAGAGCGCTTCCATAAAAAAAACCATAATAGGCATATTAAAGGATAAGCAAATCAATATTTGACTCCGATAGTCGGTCGTGAATGCAATGAAGCATCTTTAGAGTGGACCCCCTACTACTTCCAGCAACACTACGTATTGCATAGGTTATAAATCGCAGATTTTTGGCGGTAATGAGTTTTATAACTATAATATGATACCCCATGTTACCAAAAAATAATAGTTTTCGAAAAACACTTCATCGCCCTTCCGAGCGACTATGGGATTTAAATCTTCATTTTGCCTCTTCTGTATGTCCTCTCCATACTAAGGTTGCCTGGAAGAGATCCCTTATAGCGATAAGGTCGCCAATGTTACACTAGTTTTAAGTTGTTTTAGTCATATTATGTTTGTAATTTTTGGTGTGAACAATAAAGATTTATCTATATTTGCCATGTTATAATATATCTGTAATGCCTTTCCCCAAAGAGGGCGCCACTCCTGCGCCCTTTTCACTTTAAAGTTCAACTGGTAATTCTCTAAACTAATTGGATCACCAAACTTGCTAAAGCGACGAAATGTATCCAAAATGTAATCGCGACTAACACTGAGACTATAATTAGACACAGTAGATTTTGGAGTCTTGAAAAGTCTCCTGAATTGTAACCTAGGTACTGCGTTTAAATATACTGTGACTCCACTAGTACCAGGCATCGAGCAATCGCCAGAAGATACGACAAATCGTATAAATTATGTAAAAAACGTGGCCTTACAAAACGAACGTACCTACCAGTTGGATACGAGTATCGGATATTCGGCTCGATGCAATTCCAATCTTACGAATAAACATCTAGCATCAAAGGGTTCCTCGAATGAGAATTTCATTTCGCCTCTAAAAAGGATCCTTTGCTCGGAATTCTGAAGCAAATGTAATGAGCTTTGTACCATCTATCTCTCTGTAACCCGTATCTATCTCTGTGTAACATTGGCACCAGTACTTAATCGAAGAAAAAAACAGCTACATCCAACACCATGAACACTGTCTAATTTGGAATATCTACAGAACATTAATAAGTTTTCTGCATCAAGACACGTACCTTCCCAGCAATACCAGACAAGTTGTTTTATGAGCCTAAATATAGCCAGATGTCTAAAAAAACAACACTTGACTTCACACGATCTTAAAATTAATAACTGTTCTAGATCTAAAAAGGAATTGTTCTCTATCTACCGTAGTGTTTACATTCCCGTATGATGGAAATTATGATTGCTCAGATTATAGCCAGTCGCGTGTTGGGGCGTAAATTAAAAATAAGGAATTACCACAATTTTGGGAAACAGGAAACGAACACGGCAACACATACATAATTTACCAGCAAACAAAAAACTGGTGGATTTTTGTTTTTACCAATGTAACAAATCCAATTAGGTAATTCAGGCATAAGATGTTACAAAAAGACAATAGAGTTTATTCAAATTATACATTCTACGTAAAGTGAGCACAGAGCAGATAACATATTAATTGTAGTTTAAATTATTTCTGTTCGATACTCGACTTAGAATTTATACGCATTATGAGGGCACGAAATGACAAATTTTGTATCTGTGTATCTGCGAGTCTGTCTGTGGCATCGTAGCTGAACCAATTTTGATTCTGTATTTGTTTCAAAGTGACTTGATCGATAGTGTTATTGACTATGATTCATGAAAACAGGTTCAGCCGTTTGAATATTTTATCGGTTGTTAAAAAAAATAAAACAATTTGTACTTGTTTTATTATCCTTATTAAATTTAATACACTGGCCTGGTTATTCATAAGCAGCACTTGAACTATATTCAATACTCTAATCTGACACTCTATTACACTGAATTAGCACTGTCTCATTTTCCCGGACCCGGGTATGTCCTAAAACTGCGACCAGAACCACCGGAGGATGGGCAGCAGCGTCCAAATAGTACACGATAAACGTACTGCGATCCCCAAGCCGCCTGCCAAGCGTGGGGATTATGGCAACACCCCTCTCTATATGGGAGGCCTTGTCCAACTGTGGACGTTAATTGGCTGATGATGTGTGAAATGTTTCATTTTATATTGTTTAAAGAATTTCCTCTTTACCTAATTGAATAGCTGCACACAAATGTTCGTCTTCTAGATAAGAAAGTATAAAAATTCCTGATTCCTGCTTAAAGCCCAAGTCCGACCAAAAGCCAGAAGGGCAAAGTAAAAGACAGTCAGTATTCTGTCTTGGATTTTGCATTAATACTTTGCGTTATTAAACTATTTCCATTGTTAATCCATGTCAGAGGCATTCGGGCAACTTAAAATCCTTGTACTATTCTACTAGTAACCGCATAACAACTTTCATTTCGAAAATCAATATATTATCAGTATATCATGTTCTCACTGCTGGAAAACAGGTCTTTTCTCAGAGAGAAAGGATGGGCCCTAATCCACCATCCTGCCCAGTGCATGTTGGTAAACGTCATTCTGTCTGTGAACTTTGTGGTTCTTGGATATACTATTTTTCTCACGATGTTTTTCCTTCACCTTTTTTGAGTGATGGCATCGAAACTGCACATCATTTATTTTTGGTGCAGAGCCGAGGATCGAACCCGGTGCCGTCAGATAGTAAAACGCACACGCTACTGCTCGACCACCATAACTAAAGCCAATAATTCACTTTTATGGTAAACAAAGCATAACCTTAGATTGTCCTATAAATACATCTGGTTCCAGAACCTAAGGTCCTAGCAATTAAAAACGATAATGACAAATCTATGCGATGATCAGAAGCTAATAAGATGGTAATGAATCAAGAAGATACTATAAAGTTAGCCACATAGGACGAAAATGATATATGACCGAAGCATTAACTTAGTACCCACTTAGTAGCTTCAAAAAAATCAGCTTCAGCAAATTGTGAATCTGTACCAAGACAAACTAAACGGTTTGTTTAGCTTAGATTTAATACACAATTTGTTTATTGAATGAATAAAATAAAAAAGTTTGCTGAGTTTGTAAAATTTTGTAAAACAAGAAGTATTCGTAATGTTCATAAAGTTGTTATACTGCCGTCACACCGTGACGGAAGTGCTTACTCGGTCGCCTCTTGATTTATTTCCCCCGCTGCCATTCAATATGAACTTTGAGACGGCCGCTGAAATCTCTTACTATCCTTTATGAAATTCTAAGGAAAAAACCTCTGAACTGAATCTCACAGTTCGTTGAAGAGAGACAGGGAAGAAAGATGGCCTTTTGATACGCTAGAGATTTAGCTGCTTTATTCAGTTTTGCTAGTGATATTTTCGAGCTTATAGTTCTGGCTTATGGTCTTGTTGTATGTAAGTTAGTGATAACGTATGAGCTTCCATCAACGGTGTTTATAAGAAGTTACAATATGAGGTTCTCCAAACGTATTAGTGATAGCTCCGGTGTTCAAAAATCTTAAAGCGATGGTATTACCATCAAGCGGATCGCTTGTTTGCTTGTTATTATAACAAGCAAAGGCAAAGCAAATTATAAATGTTATTATTATGTATGTATGTTTTCTATAAACTCTGAAACGGCCTTACCGATTTTGACGGGACTTTCACTGGCAGATAGCTGATGTTATAAGGAATAACCCCCGCGGATGAAAACCACTGGGCACAGCTAGTTTATAATAAAATATGTTATTATTGTTTTTCTATTTCATTGTATTTGCTACAATAACAGTTAGGTAATTATGACTTAGCAAAAAAAAAACGTTACCTGGTTACGTTCGTAAACATTTTAATAAAGGTGTCAGAAACGTGTCTCATCACCATTTAGGTACCCGTGAAATGACAGCGGGCATGATTCATACATTATGCTAACACGTACCGCCACAGAGAAAGATTTTTTAATATAAATCATTTTTTTATTAAAAACTGGCAGAGACAAAACGTTTGTTTCATTTCTTTTTTTTATCGTTGTGAAATTCGTGAAAAATTTTGAAGCTTTTTTCTGTTTCATTATAAATATGGGTCACGGTTCTTATTTCTTGTACAGCCGCTACGTGTTTAGCTTACATTTCAATTATGACGATTATGAACGGTACTTTAATATTAAACAGATACCTTCGGCATTAAATATTAAATTCAAGGTTCTGAAGGCATTTCTGATATCTGAAATACTTGTGTTTTTCTTGCTTTTGGAATGATATTTATCTTTTAATCAAACTGAAATCGAAACAAATTTAAATTAAATGTTAGTATGTATTTATAAACTTCGGTAAAATGTTAGTGTGTATTTATAAACTATAACTAATATTTATACCTATTCCTACAAAATTACATAGTTTTCAAAATAGACTGAATTTAATTTATCACAAGCCTATTATTTGTGGTGTAGTGTTCAAATTTACACAACTTCAATAAGTAACCATTAATTTTACTGGAGCTAAAATCAAACTAAACTAATTAGTAATTATTGATGTAAAATAATAACTAGCATATTAAGTTTATATATTAAGTTTATATATTAAGTAATAGACATAGTTAATATCGCAGGAATAAAATAACACATCGGAATATTTTTAAACAAAAAAATATTTACAAAAAAGAGAGAATGGAAGGAGAAGAAAGGGTATCTCCCAGTTCACTAAACTTTCACTTCTCTAAATTAATAAAAGCATAGACGAACTATATCGTCGATAGGGGTTCCCAATCTTTTTCAGTCCGCGGCGTACTTTTAAGTTTAGTATTTTGTCACGACGCCCTACCCTAGCTAGCTATCGTTTAGCAAATTTTAAAATCTTTTATGTGCCATTTTGGTCGAAAAAGAGTTTCATGAAGCTATGTTCTTTACCGATGCGAGCACTTAAAAAAGGTACCCACGAATATTTGTGGTTTTGGATAATGATAGAGTAGCGACTCACGGCGCCCCTCTTTACTTTCTACGGCGCACACTTTGGAAACCCCTGGTCTATGATAAAAGTGATTATCTTCGAAGTACATACATGGTTGAAGTTTACTGAAGGGCACTCTGTCCAGTACCAAATGGTTTCGACTACATAATATATTATAGGCAAAATAATACAATATAGTTTAATTTACAGATAAAATGGCAACATCAAGTGGTATTTTTTAACCTGTTATTAGAATCTTTTCATTCTTGATATGCTTAGAATAAAATCACTATATTGTATTTTTGATTTCTATATGAAGTCTTACAAAAGCAATAATATATGTCACTCAATATTTATAGTTTTGGGTACACAATGCGGTGGAATATTGTTTTTAAATTACGTCATTTGATTAGTGTTTTCCCAAAACCCGATTCGGAGGGCCTGAGTATAAAAGTGTATGTGGGTTTTATGCAGGTACCATCAAATTAGGCATGCTTAACGTGCTAAGATCAGGTTTATTTTCAAGAATTACTTGCTTTATTCAATGGAGGCATATAATATGTGATTCAGTATAATTCAGTTCTGATTTCTTCAGCGAGTAAACGTGTGTTTTCACAACTTTTGCGTATATTTTCTTCTCTACTGAGTTATATTTTCCCCGCGTTTATTATGAAGAAAGTTTTAATTGACGAATTCAAAAGAAAATTTGAGGTGTCGGAAAAGTGTGCAAACTTTATAAATTCGAGGTATCGCTAACTCGTTAAACATTTGGTTAATAAAACCTTGTTACAGTCAATATTTAAATAAACAATTTAAGGAACACTTACTTATATAACACTTATGAAATAAAAACGGTTCGCAATTCATTATCAATTTGTACGCAAGTTTGGTATTATTTCTGGCGTTCTTTTCTGCATGCATATTGTACTTTTGGCGTACATATAGTACCCATCCTTTTTGTTTTACTTATTTCAGTTATCTCTCTCTTTTTAACCGATTTAAAAAAAGGAGGACGGTTCTATGTTCAACTGTATTTTTTTATGTACCTATGTTCCCCGTATTATCTGCCAACTGTTGACCGATTAAAAAAAATATTCTTTCGTCGGATCAAATTGGAACATACCCAATATTTCCAATTTGGTCCCATTGTTACCAAGTCAAGATCAGATGATGGGATCCCAGGGGAATCGAGGGTAACCCTCAAATTTTATAGGCACTTATTACGTTTTTCATTATATTTTTACCTCTGATTGTAGCATGGTGGTTTAGTTAGCCTATTTCCTCTTTTACCTAGACATTTTTCTTTCTTCTCACATCATTAACTACTACTTTTTTCCATCTGGTCTTGGCTCAGATCTTCAACCGGAGATAAAAAGTAGCTAATAGATTATTAAATAATTATATCAATTGTAATGTAAAAATAAAACTGATTTCTAAAACAAGATTTAAATATAATATTATAGATAACCTCGGCCAGCTGAAACGGCGCACGGACGGAACAAGTTGTATGGAACAATTTAACGACTACTTGAACTGGAGACTCCAGGTGCATCTCCAAAGCCTTTTATTACAGTTCCGCGGGCGCTTCTTCGTACGAAACTTTGCCTGCGGTATTCAATAACTAGAGATCAATTAAAACTAAGTGCTGGGGAATCGACTGTGGGTAACTTTGGCATTGATCATAGGATTTTTTAAAGTTAAGTTTATGTGTATTTTTTATACAATATAGTATAGATATAAAATCATCATCGCTTAACATCAGGCGAGTTCAAAAGCAAGCCTATTATTGAATGATTTTTTTAGGAGTTCTTAGGAGTTTTATGCCTAGTAAGTTATATTGGCAACCATAAAAAACGGGATACAGATCAAGATGAAAACTGTTCATTGATAGGAACATTCAGTAGTACATACTTGGCATCAAAAACGGCATAGGAAATAAGGGGTCAAAGTTTTATAAATATGTAGTTTAGAGAAAATATTTTAGCAGACTTGTTACCTATTATATATTTTAGACGATAAAATAGTCAATGAAAACTAATTATGAGTGCTAGGTAAAGAATCAGGTGGGATTATTCATTTTTTTATATGCAAAAGGCGATGAGTGTATGTATTATATTCCCCATGGACTCCAAAACGGCTGGACTGATTTTGACGGGATTTTCACTGGCAGATAGCTGATGATATAAGGAGTAATCCCCGAGGGTGAAACAGTGGGGTATACAAATTAAAATTTACGCTAATAAAGATATACTTTAAATTCGGCTATTGTTACAAAATCCACTTAATTCAACTTCAGATTTCATTTCGCCAAAAGTAAACCCAGCCAAATAATCATTGGTAAGCATATTTCAGGCCTAAACCGTTATTAATCCGATGTTAAGTCAATTAGGCGCCGAGTCCCTTATTAAAGGGCGGATATAGGTGGATATAAGTGCTCCAGGACGCGTTGGGTCGGAAACTAAAATCGCGGCGGTTCCCGGAGTCCCGGCCCTGGACTAATGGGCGGCCGCCATAACGAGGTACCAGGAGCACTCTCGAGACACGATCTCGAAACGAACGCTACCTACAACTCTAAAACGAGCTGTGTATGTAAGACTCTTATCGTTCTTTGAGTGCTCCACACAATTTTCGGTCAAGCCCTACCAGATTTTAATTGACTTTCTTTGTTCCGACTGCGATAAATAAACGACAATGACACTATTTTTTTGCGATCAGACAAATTGAGGACATAATTTACAATAATGTTCTGAATGACTCCTCTGATGCACAGGTCAATAAACGCATTGTGTTTTTGTTCGCAGGTTTTGGCCGATTCAATAAAGGTGAGTTTTAAATAGAATCAAAAGAAACAGAACAAAAGCACATTATCTCCCCTTGTGCCGGTGGGAGCCAAGTGGAAAGCGACAAGAGGAAAATATCATAAAACATTTTCAATAATGGGCCCCGTTTGACATCATTTCTTTTTTCCATTAATTCTGCTATTGTGAGTGACGTCCTATCGCCCACCGATTCAATCAATTGACCTGAATAGGACCGAACTTGGCTTGAAACTGGAGGGTCAGATTCTAAGCCCTCCCAATCATTACTAGAAACATTATTACAGATAGCGCCCTAATAGTGACCCTTCGATCGAGTCAGACGATAAATTTAATGGAACCACCCAATAATCTACTGTAGATTATCGATTACGAAGCTATTTGTTGTAAGCGATAAAAACAAATTGTTAGATTAAACATTTGTTCGTGAAATGGAAATTGGGAGTCAAAGGTGAACTTTACAATACACTACCAACATTAATAACGTAGCATTAATAATCATTGTCACAAAACCTTACACACGGTTAATGGTGTTTTAAGTATAAGGGGTTCTATTTGCTATGTTTACATAATAGAACCCAATTTTTTAATGAAACTAAATATCATAGCTGTATTGTGTTTTTGTTTAAAAAAATTGTCACAAGTGGATTGATGTTCTCAGTGAGACACAAGTGCTTGAAATTCAATAGTATTTTTATTAACTAAATCAAGTTGTTCAAATTGAAGGTCAACGCCCAATTGCCAGGATGTCTCTACTTATCTCGTTTGCTTTATCAAATATACCTACTGTAACATCAAATTTGACAAGCCCTTTTGTTAAATGAAAGACGAATTTGTATTTGTTATTATTTATTATTTGAAAAATATTATTATTTTTGTTGCAATGATCAGTGACATATTTTTATATCGTAGCCTGCCCTACATTCTAGGAGTATTTTACCGCAAAGCCATTAAGTTTGCGGTCTTGCAATGTTCGAAACAGCTTCAAGGCCGTCTATCGGTTCTGATGTCACTGAAACTTTAACATCACCAGCGATTTCAGAACTACCTTAGCGTTGTAAAGCATATGATGTTGTAGGCCAAGATAAGATTGTTATAGAAAATATTTTGCCCAGCTTAATGAAATCCGTGAGTTTATGACAGAACTCTAAATATTAAGATCATTTTATGATGGTTTAATATAAATTCACACGATGTTTAAAGCACCGCTACTGCGCGTTAGACTAATCGCATCGCATCGCAAGCTTACAGAAACCAGTAGTTACGGCAACGGTGTCCCATCCGGGACCGTTTGTGGCAAAATGTTCCACTGAACTGATTGCAGAAACTTGCTGTGAAAGTCCGCAACAAAGAATGCATTCTGATGTGTTGCTCGCGGTTGACTCATAAAGTTTTACATTAAAAAAGTTTTACTGGGATATTTTACAGTTATGTTCCATATTTTATTGCGAACAAGAAAATGTAGAAGGACTTGGCAACTAAAGAAAATTCTACTTAAAATCAAAAGAGCACAAAGATACGACTTTGCAAGTGGCGTTTTAAATTAAATACAGAAGGAAATAAAACAAAATGACCGTACAAATCCGCTGATGCCAAAACCAATCAACAAAATGAAATTAATATCACGGAAACAAAATTTATTTCATCCTAATTTATTACACCAGAACCAATATGCAAACGGTATCTGATGATAATTTTAAATGTGATCTGTATACTGATCTCCAATTTGAATTTATGAATTCGGAATACGATGCGTGTTTGCGTAATCGTGAACGCAATGAATATCGTGAGATACGCGCGTGGATACGTCCGATGGATTCGTAAGCGTTGGATTTATTGCTTGTTTTTATTCGCAAAGCTTCGGATAAATGATGTTGCCGGAGTCAAATATTATCCCCACGCGTGTTGTTCGCACTTGCGTCCGGGTAACTACTGGCATTTATCCTGATGCGAATGTCACACCCATTTGATATATCGCGCCCACAAATAGTTGTATTCAGGTATTTCTCTAGGGGAATAAGCTAGGTTATTACTGTCGAGCCACTACTATGAATCTCGTTGTTTATGTTTCCTATCCTAGTTAAATTCTTTTTTTTATTGTAAAATAAAAAAATGGCTTACGATGGATCACTTTGCTCGATTCGCTTGCGAAGAAGAAACCGATTCACTTTTTATTCATATTTGTAATGGAATAGCTTCATCTATGACAGTCCAGTATTTTCCAGTTTAGCTCTAATACACAATGGATTAAGTGTTATCTATATCTAAAGCGTTAAAGCCATTGTTTTGCACAGTGGTTTTGAATCTTGTTCCAATTTTATCCTTTTGTTGCTGGAGACTAATCGTTAGCTATTAAGGTAATGTTGAGAAAGTCCTTTGTTGGTCTTTTACTATGCTGATTATGTTTGTTTCATTAAAATTGGATCGATTCCCAGGCGCAATCATCCACTTTTCCTGCACATGCGTATTATTGTTAACATATTTTAAAAAACGGTTTTTACACGATAATTTACCCTTGGTTTTTTGCATATTTTATTGTATTTTCTAATTTTTAGGTCACGGTTATGATTAAAATTTGAGAAACTACTCAAATACCCGCATACATTTTTGTCTGAACCAGTATCATTAAAATACTTCTAAGTAAACCAAGAGGAACCAAAACCTGCAGCAATGCACAGAAATATTTTATAAGTCAGTACTAAAAGTTTCACTTTGACAATATTTCCGTTATTCATGGACTGAGTGAGGTACTGGTACGGTGACTGGTAACGAATTAAGCACATTGTCACAATCAATCTGAAATTACCTAGAGTAAGAAAGATCTCCTTTTTTGTACAGGGTTTTAATTTAATGACACCTTTGTAACATAAAAATCTGAAAGAGGATAAATGGTCAGCCAAGTAGAGTATATTAGTCACAAGGAACTAAAAATGTAATTTATGTTATTTTTGAACATTTTTTACGTAATCTGCCCTGTATATAATATGTGCCAAAATGCTGATATATTAATGAAAAAAATGCTGACACCGACACCAAAGACATTAAAAAATTTTGTATAACACCCAAAAAATCGCCAAAATAGCGTCAAAATACAAACGAAATGCTAATATTATTTTAAACACAGCTTTCGTATACTTGCAGTGTGCGTGAGCTAACATCAACAAGTTACAATACTGTATACGGTGTCTATAGCGTAGTTCAAGTAACCGCTTATTTTTTTGTGTTTTTTTCTTCCCCTGGTAATGGATAGGTGAAGTAACATCCGTAGTCACGGCCTCGGCCGTAGACGTAAAGTAACCTTGGATGATGAGCTGCCTCGTACGGATGGATGTGTCACGACCACCTTCGGTCACGATTCGGTGGTTCACGGTAAGCAGTTGATAAGTGAATTTGTTAAAAATGCTTACTTATAAACTGTTATCATTTAATTTTCATAAAATTCGTCGTAAAAACGTTAACATAATTTTTGTTTTTAGTACTGTAATATAGTACGGTTTACTTCAGGGGACATATTCTCAAATTTAGTCAAGACGATTGTTGACAGGTTTATCTGTCAAAATTTGTGATAAATCGTCATAAAGGAAAATTTGGAAAGGGGCCTAGGTATACCTCATTTTGTCATAACGCATTTTGACAATTTCAGTATTGTAAGTTGACAAAATGTGTTGTTCAAATATCGCTATGAAAAAATTATTTTATTTATGTTATAACCAGTGTTTTAGTTTTTCTCTTGTGAATGTATTCAGTCTTAAAAAATAGTTTCATGCCGATAAAATTACTTTTATTTGTCGATCAAAATAAACATGAGAAGACAATAACAAGATAAGAGGATGAAGTTGATTGGTTAGATAACACACATTTTCATAAGCATAATTTTTCAGCGAGAAAAAGGTATGACTTTTCTCTAGACAAGACTTTATAGCTCTTTTTCTTGTCTGCTTTTATGACAAAATATGGAACATAAAACACAGAATTCATAGAAGCTGGTAAGAAAGCTTTTGTGCGATCCGTCAGCGTGGTTCCACTATTTGCCCAAAACTGGATGCCTAAAAGCTTTTTTATGTTGTTTTTTTTTTTTATCTAACTTGGAACAACATACCTATATCACATTGTTTTTTAAGGGTATTATTGTCTAATCATTTTACTTTAATGTTTAATGATATGGCAACAATGGCCATAAGCGTGACGCAACACGCATAAATGGTAGGTAGTAGAACCATATAATTGAGATCATATTCAAGAAATTGGTGGTTATAGATTTTTTTTTACGAAAGAAGCTCAATGGACTTAGCCAAATTCAAAGATGTATCATCCCAACATGACATATACTTTTTATGGTTTAGCCAAAAAAACTACTTGGGAAACATTCTTTGTATCGTTTCATGATAAGTTCAATAAATAACGTCTTAATTCTTTTACAGTTTAATCGCTATAACTCAAATAGTTGTAATCACACAATGTTGGAAATAAATTTTGATAAAGGTTTTTAAAAATTATATGACCTATTATCATGGCAAGTTACATACGTTTCTATGTCTAATAGTTTCGAAATGCGGGGGGAAGCTTTTATCCACTTTGTTGGGTCATTATTCGAAAAAATATACACTTGATAAATAAGTGATTATGAAATTTTACTATCATGTCAAAATAACTATTCAACGACAAACCATATCAGGGGAAGCAGCAAAAAAAATCATCTCCATTTAAAAAGTAAGAGCCTCCTCTTAAATATACAATTATATATTTTATACTTAAAAAAATGAGATCTATACCAAAACTGTAATTTTATAAGGTTTCATATATAACTAAATAACTATAGAAGTAAAAAAACTCTAAAGGGCCGGACTGGTGGATAGACAGGACGAACTTATAAGGGTTAATTGTAGTATTACGGAACCCTAAAACAGTTTAAAACACCAAACGGTTCTGCGACGAATTGCTCGTTGCTTCATAAGCCCCAAAACCATAACATCTAGTATTTCATAGCAAACATGGTTCACTACCAGAACTAAACTAGCAAGTGATTCGTCAACGCCACATCGCCATTCAGCCATAAACTGGCTAGCAGCTTTTTCATGTCACTTGTCCGGCACGGTGGCGTTGCACTAATCCTCTTGTTAGTTTTGTTCGTTTTAGTTTGCAGGAGGCAGGGACAATGCTGCCTGTCGCGTGTTCGTGACTCTTGTGCATTTGTTTGCCATCTGTTTTTCTTTTGACTCACATTTGGATTCCACTTTCGATTGATATTCAGAATAAATGAAAACCAATCAAGATAACGAACAAATCTGATCACTTTATGAATAATGATTTCGTAGACTATATTATTTGTGTTCCAATAATCAATAACTAAGGTGTTACTACCTGTTAAAATATAAACTTTATCAGTCACTGTAATAAGAGAATTTGTTTCCAGAATACAAACCAATCGTTTCCATCACTGAAAAATCATCCCAATTGCAACGCGAAACATTGCAAAATAAATTTTGCTGTGGCGTACATCGTAAATTTTGTTCACGCAGCAGGCTCCCGGCTTAGTCGCTCCACCTCTTTCTATTTTATCCTTGAACTGCGGAGTAAAGGGTGGAGAATTTAGGGTTATCGGTTATTCCAGACTGGGAGTATTACTTGGGGAGACTCTAATGAAAGTACTTTTAAGATTCTGCCTCGGTTTAGCTTGGCGGCGGTCGCTGAAGTTTCCATCGGTATTTTGCAATATTCTCGATGACGAAGATTTTTGTTCCAGTTTATTCTTAAGATTTTAGTCCCGCTTAGTAGATGGCAATTTATTGGTCATAAGTTTGATCTATAATTTTCATTGTTTTAGGTAAGAATCATTGTGGTTCATATGAATTCTGTGAAGGCTGTTTCTTCTTCTTCTTCTGCGTGCGTCAATTATTATTTTATAATTAAAGATAAGGTTTGTTGTTGTCACAGTATAGCTAAAGCAGCATTGACTAGATAATTTCATGACTTGCCTATGGTATTAGTGTTCTCAGCGCTCAGAGTTGTATTGCTCCTGTGCTGCTAAACTGTGGTACAGTTCAATTATGCCGCTGCCAGGCCCTGTACCATCGACGGCAATTCATTGCGGTTTGGTTGCGGTCTCATTAAACGGTCGAATCGCTACATGTCATTGGCCGTGGGGTGCTTGTGGCAGCGCGTCGAATTTATTTTTAGCGTTAATACGGGAACAGGTGTGTGCTGTAATGGGAGTGCTTTGTTTAAGTGCATTGGGACGGGAAATGTTGCAATGGTGGAAATTAAAAGGATATTGATGGATATGTGAATAATTCTAAATTTTGAAAAAAGTAACTGCAAATGAATGAAAGCGTGTTTCCCAATAATAATAATCTGAATGTCTTCAATTTGCGGGCGAATTGGTTTCTTATATAGCGTGCTCCATTGTAGAACGGTCAAACGCAGCCAATGAAAAAAATTGTACATGTCAGTATCTGTCATAATCAAAAAAACTAACTCGAAAAGGTCAACGAGCTTGATAATTTTAATAGTACTAAAGTTAGTGGTGGTGCGTATTCACCTGGATAGGCGAGAAAGATTGAACATGACAGAAATATTAGTGTGGCTTACAAAATCTATGTATAGCCTTACGTAAAAGCATTACACGTGCGGTGAGATCATTAAGTTAATTTTAAAGCATCGTTTGGGCGCCCAAGTACCATTTAAATCCCTGAATATCTGACTGCGTAGGGTATCATAACCACAGTGCAATTATAGCAGTGTGAAATCTACGTAGAAAAATTTAAGTGCAATTATAGTAGTGTGAAATCTACGTAGAAAAATTTAGTTATATTTTGCGCCTTTAATATCCAATCTGTTTTCTACCTTGCTTTTATGTTAATCTTCGTGATTATCTAATTCAATTCTACTACTTCTATGATTTAGTATTTTTATCATCAGCCTATTTAATGTTTGTCCACGATGTAAGCTCCCGGGCAGGAACCAGCTCTTCTCAGGAACGCCACATGGCTCGATATTCTGTTTTACGTTAGATGCGCAAAACAAACTATTCACTAGCCACCTTTCGAAGGTCATCGCTCCACCTGGTCGCACCTGTCGCTCTACGTTTGCCGATGTATGATCTCGACTCTAGAACGCATCTATCCAACAGTTGTAGGTTATTCTAGAGATACAGCCACTTCAGGTATGATTAAGTTCATCTATAATACAATCTTAGCTAAATTGTTAGAACACTGTGTATCTCGCTGTTTTGGAAACCAAAGAGTTTGTTGATTGTTTTAGTCTAGACGCGGTGACGATCTCAATAACCATGTTATGGCTACATGGTTTCAATAAAACTTGTAGCCGGTATCTTTCATAGATAGTCTTGTGAAATTAAAAAAGATCATGTCATCATCGGAAGGCATGAAGTAGGTACTTACATATATATTTTTTATAATATAAGTTCTTACTTACTTCATGACTTGCAATTCCGACGTATCGACTTTTGTTCTTCGCCGGATTTCGGTATCACAAACTCGGTCTTGGAATCTGATGCTTTGCATGGATCTGTGTTCTGTACCACCCTGATTTTTTACACAGCACATGAGGAAGAGCATGCGATGCATGAGCGTCAATGTTTCGGCATTCATCGTGGGCCGAACGCATTGGTTGAAGAAGCGAGTTGAATATTCCTTACTACATAATTTTTACTGTCTTAATGATTAACTGCCCCTCGTACATGCTCAGTGAATTTTTTTTTGCTTTACGCATGCAGTAATAATGCCAAGGGCATTCGTTCACTTGTGTGCTCATCCGGCCATTTATGGCAATCTGCAGTTGAAAAGCGAAGAGTATTAGTATTGACAATGGTAAAGAGTAAGTAGTTTTTTCATTTTTTTGCGAAAGTCTGTAGAAATGAGCATCTCACAGATAAGGAAACTCTACTTTGGCCAGCCAAAACTTGTAAAATATACATGTTTGGTTTTATTTTGTTATCCTACTTATAAACAAAAACAAGGTATCTTATAAAATTTTGAAGGTTAAAGTTGCCACATAAGTAATTAAATATCGCATTTAAAACAAACCGTTTTAGCATTAAAACACATTGTAGCAATTTAAACAGTGCAGTTACAGCGACATCATCGTATTGTAATAACCGCAGTCTGCCGTAGAAATATTGCTCGGATCGGGTAATTAAATTAAAATGACATTATCCTGCCGCCAACAGGCCAGCGGCTGTATTAGACCGCGTTGAAGACTCCATTATCTGTGCAAACTTGGTAAAACGATGAGTTTAACTGAAAAGACGTGCAATGTATCGATATATAACATGTCTTTATGTAATTTATTTGACCTAATAAAAAAAAAAGCTTAAAGTCATACAGTGAGCTTGGGGTTTCTCTACGAAATCAAATCAGAAATGAGGAGATCCGTAGTCGAACAAAAGTTACCTACATAGCCCACTGGATTAGCAAGTTGAAGTGGCAGGGCACATAGCACGCAGAACAGATGCCTGATAAGGTCTAAAGGTTCTTGAATGGAGGAGACCACGGACCAGTAAGCGCAACGTAGCACGTCCACCCACACAGATGGACAGACTACCTAAAAGAGACTGCAGCAAAACGCTGGCCGTTTTCAACCGGTTCTTTAAGAGATCGTCCCCCATCGGCCTATGTTCAGAAATGGACATCCTATGATGAAATGATGATGAATTAAAATAAATCCATTTAATAGGTAAGAACAAACTGTAAATCAGTATTAACAAAATTTATGTAGCTTCAACGACAGTGGCATAGTAAAAAAATATATGAGTACGTTAATTTGTGAATCGATGTAAATCATATTTTTTGAAATAACAAGTTTTCATACAGGATTCATACTCGTAATTCAACCTCCACACTTACTTGCTATTATTTTTAAATAAATTCAATGCAGCTTCCGTTGAACCACACAATTTTGAAGGCAAGGAAGTAATGAACAAACTTTGTTAACTTACTTTAGGACTAAAACTAGCAACTTTCTATTGGAACTCGCTATCAACAAAATGCTTTCCTGGAAATAAGCACACAAAACCTTCTACCATCTCGTTGAAACTTTTTGTACGTTCATTCTCTCCGGCAAAATAAAAAAGTGCGGGAGAAAAGTAATTTAAGTCGGTGTCACCGCCAGTAACAGGCACCTTCATACTGAATGCATTAAACACGCGCTCTTAATACGTGACTCTAAGGCGACGCGTTCTAAGCGGTCGAGTTTGCTGGAGATGTGAGGTACAGAATACCCATTATGTTACCCCAATCCCCCAGATGTGGGAATTAAATATTTTGTACTACTACTACCGGGTTGTGTGGTGTAGATTTTTTCAAAAACTGTATATTTTTTCCGAATAAAAAAATCTATCTTAATCTCTAGCTGTTTTGTTTTGTTTCTTTAGTTGCTTTATCGTGTATATGTAATTGTTGGTGTGAACAATAGAGTTTATCTATATGTATTTATATATATTACACTAGCTCTTCAACTGTCTCTATGCAAAAAAACCGTCGATCCGCTGCTCTGTTGCTGCGTTAAGGAGGGACAAACAACCACTGCGAATAAATTACCTTTTCAACGACATCTCAACCTGATGATTAACAACTGTTTATTCACACCATCGAAAACAAAAGCTATTATAATCATTTTTATTTTTTCTCAATCATTATCATCATCGCACTGCTATGCTCTACTCTGATTAAGCTACCTGCCTCGGTCCTGTACCAATCAATTCCAGGTTCGACCCACGATAGTGACAATATCGTCAACGTATCTTGTATCTGGACGACCGATGCACCGTTTACCTTGCCTCGACCACCACTCTGTCAGAACTTTACTTCACCTGTCATCACTTCACCTTGGAACATGTCCGACTCAACTCCACTTTAATTTCATTTCACTATTCCGACAACTAGAACAAAGATTCGACATGCGAATTCTTTTTTTTTTTGTTATTACCTAATTATTTCTTTAAAAAGTAGTCCTTCGTCTAAAAAGGCTTCATTTTTAACCGACTTCCAATCAGGAAAACATTCTCAATTCGACTGGTTTTTCTTTCTTTATGTTTGTTACCTTACAGAACTTTCGACTGGGTGAACCGATTTTGATGATTCTTATTTTATTTGAAAGCTGGTGCTTTCCTTGTGGTTTCATTGTAGTTTGGTCCAGTTCTGACATTTTTATGAAATTGGTTTTTTTATATTGATAATTATCTTTGTCTTGGTAGTTCTATTCACGCCGATAGCCGCGTTTTTTATATAGCCGGGGATTTTTTGGTTCATCTTTCTGCTCAAATCATCATCTCTCTAAGCTGTTCTGCCTATGTGTCTATGTAGTCGCTATTTTATGCAAACTCACTATTTTTGCAGGTAGTTTTACACGCGTGTGAGTAGTTTATGCCACCCTTGAGAAAGACCCTGTAATATGGCACGAGTCAGGTATCCCTAGGATATCGCTTACTTTGGGCAATGCGTAAACTCGCTTTATGTGGGACAACGGAAGGTGAATTAAGTGCGAATTTATGTAGAGATGTTTATAAAATAGGCACACTTGGGGCTCTAAAAAACTAGTTACTAAAATAAGTTAAGGTGAAAACATAAATAAGAACTATTTATGAATATGAACTGGCTGGACACGCAAATATTTTTTAAAGACATCAAACCTGCAATAAAATTATTTCAATCGTAACGAGAGCCTTTCAGCGCGATTGTCAAAAATCATTAGCTCTAGCTGACCCGATAGACGAGTTGAGCTGTGGTCAAACGCCTAGCCTGTCAACCATTAAAAAATGTCGATATAATTGCAACTAAACCTATAATAGGAATACCTTTTATTAGTTCTTACATAGATTGATGTACAAAAACAGGTCATTCAGTAATAACTACAATAGTATGTACAACAATCAATAATAAATCAAAAATATTACATAAATATAACATAATTATGTTGCAAATTACCACATTCCTACATAATCAATTACCAGCAGCAAAACATTTCTTGCATTGTCAATATTTCTACGGGATACGAGATAATCCAATTAGAGCCAGTGTTTGTTTGCTTTTTGCTGCTGGTGTTAATGTTTGTCGATATTCTCATGTAGTAGCTGGTGATTTATCAGTTGGTTCACTCTTGAATATAATAATAGTATTCTTGACTGAAAAGTATAAAAAGACCCAAATTTCGAAGGATCTGTTAATATTTTACATCTAATGAGTTTTTTTAACCCGGTTAACTTTTTTTATCACCTTAGAAAAACATATTTACGAAGTTCCATCGAAATTGGACAAGAGGTTTCCAAAAAATAACTTATTATGCTTGTTATTATCTGTACATATTATTCTATACATATAATAAAGACGTAGTGATAAAAAACCGTAATTGCGAGATATAAAAAAAACACAGGGCGTCTTAAAATAAGCAGCTGAACACGTTAAGACAGTTTTTAGAATTTTTGTGTTTGTTTGTGCACGCACTTCTCCTAAATCACTGGACGGATTTATATGCGGTTTACACGAATATGCTTAGCTATGACCAGATTGAAGTACAGGCTATGTTATTTTGCGAAACGGAGGAAAAAAGGGTTGAAAGTTTATATGCAAATCTACGCGTACGAAGTCACGGGCAACAGACCTAGTGTAAAATAATAAAAGTAATCGTTGACACGCAACAGATAACACGCCGAAGGTAAGGCCGCTGTATATATATCCAGGGAATGGAAAACGGGTTAGATTGATGATGCATTTATTAAGATTTTTCTTCTTCCTTGACTAAGGTCCATGTTTACGAAAATTTTACATGATAATTATTTGTTTTATTATCTGACATTTTACTCATGAAAGGGGGTTGTCGCAACAACTCAGACACAACAAACAAATCAGTTGGTCACCTTATTGAGTGTCGGTGAACTTTTCCTTAAGTAGGTAATGGATAGACAAAAGTAAACCACTGAATAACTTGTAAGAATCTCCTACGTGGTTCTGTTTTTTGGACAGAAAATAAACAATACACTCTTTAGACTATACTCCAAAGAACAACGATTCAGTATTTTGACTAATACATGCTCGTTTCAGAACAAAAATAAGTTCCAGTCAATTCGACTTAGATTCGCTTTCGCGCGATTTATTTGCTTTCAAATTTATGCACGTGGCGCTTGACGACAATACAACAATGACCCTGACCTCGTACTGCAGTCAAAACAGCCCACATACCGAAGGAGCTTTCAATGAGTAACGGTGAACTTGTCATGCGTGATTTGGACTCGTTTCGCTTGTCTCATGTCTCCTTACAAAAGCAGTTTATGAGGAATACAAGCTTTCATTTTAAAATTGCTTATTTTTCGTGCGGTCATCTGTTTTTACTCGTGGCGAATATGTGATGATGGTAACAAATTACATATTGGTTGATAATGCTGATGATGATGAGAATAGTCGAGGTGCGACAGAGGCGCAACGCGGTGCGGAAGCTCGGAATACTATTATGACTTTTCCACTACCGCTTGTACGCCGCGACGTCGCTTCGACTTCCTAGTGGGCATTGTGCCTAATGATCCACTTTTTCACACCGTACGAATCGAATAGTTTGGATCCCACCGAATTCATACTAAATACTTGCTAATGTGTTAATTTATCACTGTTTAAATGGTAAAAATTCGGTGGATCCCATCCCTTGAACGTATTATTAACAAATTTTTGGTGTTTCATTATGAATGTTTAAAAGTTTAACTACTTGCTAATCTGTGACATTTTATCACAGTTTAGTAAGTAGTAGAAATTCAATCCCATCCCGTTCGTTCAAGTTTCATTCGATTCAAGCGGAATCCCATGCGTACAGCGGACAAGTGAATACCTTAAACCTACCTAGCCTACCTTAAACTTATAGTTGACAAATTTTCAGTGTTTATTCTTATCAATGTTTAATTTTCTAGTAACTGAATCGTTTGTTTCGCTTTTCGCATATTTACTCGCCACGTTGTTGGTAACACTTTGCGGCGCAATAATTTTCCGGCACACGCTCACGGCACTTATGAAACGATTTTTCTCACGTATTGTTTGTTTCTGAATTATATTAGCTTCATTGTTGCTGTTGTTGCTGGTTTTATGTTCTATTTTGATTTATTTGAAAGGTTTATTGTAATACTGCGGGTTAGGGAATTAATGTTCTCCACACCCTTTTAACATAATATATGATCCTACCTAGAGCCTAAACGCCTCAACTGATTTGGATAAATATTGAGGTGTCAATAGATTCTTTAAAGTTTACGGGATGGTGAGGAAGTGACGTCATCATAAATATATTATGGACACAAATAATTATAAAGTGGAGATAAAAAAATAATTTGACTCGAAACCTCATTTTGGGTATGATTATAATTACTGTGTCTTGTACAATGAAAGTGAACATTGGTACGTTTTCTTCTTCATTTTTTGCTATACGTTGGAAAAGACATATTGTTCTGGATTAAAAAGTAGCATCTATGTTTATCCAGGGTATGAGCTATTTCAACACAATGTTGCATGTTGTTACCAACCAAACTTATAAGCAAACCGGCTGCTCCCAGCGTTTTCACCCACGGGGATTACTTCTTATAACATCAGCTTTCTACCATTGAACGTCCCGTCAAAATTGGCCCAGTCATTTCGGCGCCCATATGAACATACATATGACCCTTCTAAATATTTAGATTTGCACACACACCAATATTTGTACCTAAAAAAAAAACAATTGTTCCATAGAAAAATTACATTTAAGATGTATCGAACCGCTAATAATGTTTTGCGATTACAGCATTGGTCCCTTGGCAAAAGTTATTCATAATGATAACTACAATGACCTCCTTTCAGCTTAGTAGGTTCCGTGTAAACCCTGCACACTTAACTAATCGCCAGTATCAAAATTTAACTTATTAATTATTTACATTATAATCAAGCTAGAAGTACCTTCTTTCACCTCTCAAATTCGAATGAATTCGCTAACACAAGTAAGTCTTATTAAAATATTCATAGAAGGAATAAATACACGGGGTGTAAAATGTATAGATATTAATTGAATAGCTTAGATAGCACAATCTTCGTTTTACAAGCTCAAAGCTGGAACGCTACTATCTTCGGATTCCATTTTAACCTAATTGGTAGATACTTGATTAGACACGGCATGCGATCCTCTCATTGGGTAAATTTGTTTACTGTTTTTTTATACAAACCTTACCTCCCTTGTGGTCTAATCTATTTCAGCCTGGGTGTCCAGTGTAAAGAGTAGAGTAGAATGGGCGTAAGGAGTTGATTATATGTTAGTTCATGAAGGAGATATGGAGCTTGTTCAGTAAAAGTGCGGCAGCGGAAAGGTGGTGGTAGGTACCAATTACTAATTTTGCTTACAAAAAAATTAAAACTTAATGCACAAATTGGGTATCGGACAGGCGTTTGATTTGTTAAAAATAACAGACTTAGAGTAAAAAATAATTAAATGTAATACGCTTACTGAAGAAACTAAATTGGCTAATAAAGTTGTGACCATAAATAAGCGTTTCAAGTTTTTGTTCAAATTAGAAAGAGATACTCTGTCCCTTTCCTGCAAGGTGAGTGTCAGTATGGAGTTTGTATGGCGTAATTAGATGTGACGTCATTCGTAAGTACAGTGTGCTCTCTGTCTAGCAAGACATTAAAATGCGTATTTCATCCTTAATTTTGAACACATTTCAATTTTATTTTTGGTTTTAAGCTCTATTTATAGTTAACTATTTTATAAGACAATTGCTTTCGGTTCAAATATCTTTGAGAGGTCAGCCAAATCCATTGTTTTAAATATCTTTCCGTCACCGACCCATTCCCGCCACTGCATTACTGTCCGCTATAAAATCGGCATCTGTAACTCCTTTTTAACTCAAGACGCTATGCTTTTTGTACAAATGCTCAGCCTTAAACTAAAGTCGAATCTGAAACAAGTATTAAGAGATTAACTAAAACTGTATTATTTCCCGCGTGCTTTACCGTCGTCAATTACTTAACCGCCACTTAAGTAACATGCTTAATTATTAACAGAAGTAAGTGACTCATTAAGCTAATAACGAAATTATGGCAACGACCAACAATTTAAAAGCGTCGGAACGAAAGCATTTTTCAGTGCCAGTTTGCCACTAAAGGACGTGAAGCTAAACAAGCTTTTTAAAAACAAAGCGTTATTTTTGCTCGCTTGAAGGCAATATCCAGTGAAATGGACTACGTGGTAATAGAGCAAAAAATGCACTGATATCAGTAGGGAGACTAGATTTTAGAGTTTTTTTACTTATTTAGACTAAAAACTTCATTTTAATCTATCACGAAGTTTCTATAGTAGTTATTATGATTTAGTGAAATATTAAATGGCATACATATTCTGGGTATAGGAATAGAACCATTTTTAATTTATCTTCCCTGAAATAAATTTATACATCAAAAAAGTCTAAAATAATTACATTAGAATCTTAAAATTACACTTGTAGAGCTAGGTGACCAATATCTGTTTTTATCACAAAATCGTTTCAAAAATATCAGCGAGATTTGCAGAAACTAAATTATGACGAATTCTTGAATGGACATTCAGTAGAAAAGTAGAACCCTTTTCTCTAAAAATGGTTTGCTTCGATCATTTTGGATATGAATTTTTAACTCTTGAGACTTGTGTTCTACCGGGAGCGAAATAAAATACCAGGAAATTGAAACACAAATTGAGGTTTATAAGGCAAAACCTACCTTACAATAGTGAAGACTGAGGTTATAGGATTGAAAATCACAAACGTCATTAGCGAACGAGTCTGCGATGCGAGAGGTCAACGAGGTGTGTCACTGACCTTACCAGCAAGGACTGGACGTGGACATTCTGCTGGGAGCAATCATCGGTTTATGTGATTCGTTTTAGAATCACGTGCTGGGATACCTCGTTATATGCTATGCTAGGTAGTAGGTACTAAACTAAAACTACGAGAAATACAGTTATATATATGTATATAATAGATCTACGTTTGGCTCCCTAGTCGCCTAATTGTAAGCGACGGTGTGGCCGAGGATGGAACACGTTGATCTAGAAGAAATCTATTCACTCCAGCCTTGAAGATGTTCAGATTGTCAGTATTTGGAATAGACAGTAGAGAAAAAGAGAGAGATAGAGAGAGAGAGGAAGGGGAGAGTAGTTTCAGTTTTCTAAGTATTTATTTCAAGAAAACTAATTTGAAACATTTTCTTTTTCTTTTACTTTTTTTTTGTTTATTGTTGACAGGCTGAAAGTTTTGACCACAACTCACCTGATATTGTATTTATGATGTGTTCGAAAATGACAAACACGCTAACAGTGGAAACTGTTTCTCAAGTCTTAAAGGCAAGGTAAAGCTTCTAAAACAACTTGATAGGTTTTCGTAGCCAGATTTTCAACTTGAGGGTAGTAGCTGGCCGGGCAGTATGAAGTGCTATACTAATATGCTACGGTTTCCGCGATGTTTTTCCTTTAAAGGCAGCTCAAGCTCATTGTAAGAATTTGAGCCCACACATTGCGTCTTAAAATCAAATGCACTAACCACTGAGCTATCGTCGCTTAAAACTTCTACTGATTTTTATACTTTAGATCTTTGGGAGCTAAATATACCTATTTAAGTATAAAAAATAATATGAGTAATTCCTTTGTATTTTGCTTATTGGCGTCTAAACTGTCTATTTATTTTTGATAGAAAAAATAGTTATAAATGTAAAAGTTATAATTCGACTTAATTGCCAGATTTTTGAGTGCCTAATTTTAGAGGTTGACGAAAAAACTAAGTAGCTGAAATTTAAACATTTCCGAGATTTTTTCGATCCTCGCGAGAATTAGAATTACCCCAAAATCTTTATTTACATCCGAAAAGCCAAGTCAAAAACTCGAGGGAACGGTAACTTTAAACTGTATAGGGATGGCAAACGTTACTTCATTATCAAATTATTTTGAGCCATAATAGGTATAACCAGAAGAGTAAATAACTATTGATGAAGAAGGTGGACTAAATAATAAAATAATTAAATACTTATTGCCTGAGTTTCAAACAGAGTCAAATGAACAATTGGTAAAAATAAAGTAAGCGATAACAAAGATTAAATTTTGTGCAATAATGACTTTGGCGTCGATTGTTTCTTTTGTTTTATGCAAACTTACCAGCCCTGTATCAGGCCTATTAACAATTCATTACCCCACAGCTTCCAAGGGGACTAAAGCTAGGTAAGCAGAAAGTATATTTAAAATCGGACTCATTTTTAGCTACCTACGTTTATGCAAAGTGCCAATGATGCTAATAGTTTGTTAGCCAGATCAAACTCTATTGAGTTTGACTACTTAGCAATTTAATACAATTGCTAATTTGAATAATGGGCATTGCTATTTTTATCCGACTGCCTAGAAGGAAGGTCGTTTTTTTTGTAAAAAAATTGTTGCTCAAGAAACAAGCGATGAGACTTATGGAAATACGAAATGAAAGAAGAAAAGTTTTAATTACTTTGAACTCATAACATACTTTGAACTCCTAAAAAGCAAATTCAAATTTATTGTTTGATGAAATCATAAAACAAAAGCCAATCATCCCAAAAAATGAGTGCAAAAACCTAATAATAAATCGCAAGAGTTTGATCTGTCAGATTTAGAAAATTAAACTCAATCGTGGTCCGTCAGAGAGCTTTATCGATTCAATGAAAAAGGAACGAAAGGCCTCCCCCAGAGAGATTGGCAAATTGGTCCATTTTATCTTTGTGGGTAGAGAATGCCACTCTGCGTTTGGTAGATTTTGCTAATGGGAAGAATTCATTGAAATTTTACCCTCTTATGCGTAAACGCTTTAAAAGCTAATCTGTTCTATTAAATGAACCGTCAACTTTTTGCTGTCAAGAAGTTTCACGCGTGAAAATGAGATATATTTTTTAAAAAACATTTTGATTATGACTTAAGCAAACATTTAAAAAATATTGTCAACCCATATCAGTGCTCAGTGTCCATACAGTGAAGTGTTAGAGAGGTGTCACCCAAGGCAAGGTTTTTCTAACCCAAACGTTTTTTCTCAGCGGTACTAATTGTTTTCTATGTATCCTCATTTGTATGATACAAGGCGACCTGCTACTGGCTACGTTACCGGCAATTCGCAGTGTCACTCAAGATTGATATTTACCATACCGATTTGTGCATCTGACGTTCGTTTAAATATTTTAGAGGATAAAGTAATTGGTTTATTATCACGAATGATCTCTTTTAGGGAAAGTGTCCGTTAATAGCGTTTTGGGCGATTGCGCCTGATGGTGATGGCAGCGATGATTGCCTTTTGGAATTGATTATGGCTTATAGCGGAAGCAGTTTTACCTTCAATAATTCCAATGAGGAAGAACATTCTTTGAGTCCAATAGCTTGGCTTTAAATTTTTATAGTTAGGTTTTTGTTGTGTCGTTCCAAGAAAGTAGCTATTTGGCAGATAATAAGACCATATACCATATGCAAACGAATAGCTGTTATAAATTATGATCAAAGCTAAAATGATAAGAATCCAAAATACTAATTATATATTTTTTTAAGTCTAAATTTACCATTCAGAATATAAGATTTCAGTGACATTATCAACAACAAAATCATATTTCAAACATATACTCGTACCTACTAAACTAAAAAAAGTATTTTACCTAAAATATTATCAACAAAATAGTAGAGATTTTAGCAAAACACTCGAAATGAATATGCAACTTATTTTATAATTATGCTGCAAATTTTTCGGATCAAAAGGAAGCCCGTGTTTGAGTTGTATCGAGTTATGCACATCAAATGATTCTTGACCTACTAATATTGTTTGATGTTAAAATTTTATTCAAAATTATATTATATATTATTGTATATTGTATTGTATTATATATAATAGTATTTTTTCTACATAGTATCGTTTCTTGTTCATAGTCTTTTTTTGCAATCTGCTTATTGTCCCTAGTTGTCACGTGGATTGGATATTCTGTTTGCATCATTTGAGCATTTTTGTTTTTTGAATCTGGAGAAGATGCGTTATTACGGGAAACTTTTATTGTGATAAGAGAGATTAAGAATCTGGTTTTCACCACAGCTATCTCGCTCACATATTGAACATCTCAGATTAAAAACAAAAAATGGGTGATTTAAAAGCTTGATCATAGATTTAGGATATTTTTTTTTAGGACTGTGAGCTGGATAGCCCTTATATTTAGAATAATGGAAGAATGCGGTTAACTTTCTTGCACAATGACACACTTACAAAATATGGGTTTAAATTGATTTTCATTGGTCATGCGAACATGGTACACACGATCTACCGTCTATTATTCAAGGATATCATTGTTCTCATAAAATTATAAAGAACTTTTACTTAGAGACCAGCAATAACATCGTGAAAAAAAGCAGCTGTTCCATACACTTCGTAGAGTGTTTGACATATTTTTGTATGAAACAACTGTTTTTTTTCGTGATACTTACTTTGGGACCTTTTGAGGTTGGTCCCAAAGTAAATGTTGAAACTCTTGAATAAGTTCGTCTAGAGATGCACCCCCCTCATATTATATGTTGTGTTAATAAAACTGATATGCTCACTTAACATCTATAGCTTCACTACACCATATTCTGGTATACTAAATAGAAATATAATATGTCAGTTATCAAGTTACTAGATATTTCCGGCTCGTTATAATTTTATTTTTACTAGAGTAGAATTTTTTAGCCTTTTGAAAAGTTTCATTCCCTATTA